>CM060922.1:960721119-961370869 GCA_030737875.1 Allium sativum
AAAATCACAATTTTATTATATTAATGAATTGTTAAAAATAGTGAAGTGTTGAAATAGAAGACAGTTAGATAAAAATATCATTTTTATCAAATGTATGAAAAGAATATAGCTTTGAAATCGAAGAATCGATATATATATATATATATATATAGAATTAAAATATATCGAATAACGACGATGCAGTTCGTGTTTTGAAACCATGATTTCAAACGATTAGTACGGGAGATCCGACCATCGGATTTTCCTGAAATCGCAACCGTTGGGTTCGCTTTGGAAAAATCTTTCCAACGGCACCAACTTTGTAAAAATCCAACGGTTGGATTGTCTGGAATGTTTAATTCAAATCTGAAGAAAAACAGCGCCAGAATCGATTATATATATATATAAATATAAATATATTTAATCTAATAACGACGCTGCAGTTCGTATTTTGAAATCGAAACTTCAAACGGTTATACCGGGAGATCCGACCGTCGGAATTCCCCGAAACTGGACCTGTTGGATTCGTTTTGAAAAGATCTTTCTAATGATGTAAACTTTGTAAAATTCCAACGGTTGGATTGTATAGAATGTGTAAATCAAATCTGAAGAAAAACAGCGCCACGGCCGTGCTATGGCCTGAAGCGTCGTTTTGAATAAAATGACTATTTTAAAATAAATAAAAATGGCAATAAATCGTTATAAAATATTATAAATGATATGGATGTGATTTAGAAATTAACTGAAGGTTGGCTAAGTCGAATGGTTTCCTGGGTGTTGATCTGATGTTGGTTTCGGCCTTCGGGGTTAATATTTGGGAAATCGTTCTCTTACTGATTGACGGTTCGTGACTAATGAATTGAAATGATGCGTGTATATGTTAGTGTTGCACTTGTTTATTATATATGCAAGTTGCTCAGAAAGACCGGGTTTATCCCATTCTAAATAACTGAATCGACGATAAGAAATCGAAGATAAAGACGGTGGTCGAAGACCGGAGATCTTCACCTCGTTTGGATGGTAACCGAGGTCCTGATTGGGAGGCATCCCGAAATATGGATAATGAGTGGTGATCGTCCAGACGTACATGGTGATCGATGGGTTAGCGAGGTATTCAGTGCCTCTGGTTTCATTCAAACCCAGAACGGACGTGCAAATGGACAGTGTGTCTGACATTGGAATTTATTCTGTGTGATTGATAGCCATCAGTTGCACGGTGTGAATTGCCTGTGTTGCATACTAAGATGCAGTGATCAGGGCTTCTGTTGAAAAGCAAAGTTTTGTGGTGATGATCAAAGCCCCGCCTGTGTGGCGTAGCTTTGTGTATAACGTAAATTCGCGAGCCTCACACCCCGGTATGAACCAGAAACGGGAGAGGACATCAGGGAGGGCCTGCGTTTCTTCCTAGCTAGAAGTGGCGTCAGTGGTTTTACACGCCCTGACGAGTTTGACTTATGTGGCTGTTGCTGTTGCGAGGCGCCTCGGTTAGATCGGACGATCCGGGTCCGATGGAGTCATTCGTTGGCTCGTTTACGCCCCAAAGGGAGGGGAAACGCAGTGTCCAGGAATTTTAATCCACATCGGTGGACCGGCCCTGACGATCCAAGGGTCACTCGAGCTCTGATCCTGAGACTCGGGCTAGGTAGTCTCGAATTCGGTAAGGACTATCTTTTGCCTTGGTTCATGACGGAAATCCAATTTCCAAATACGTGACTATGCGGTTTCGATTGTATATATATTTGGCGACATAGTGGCATGGGATGCTCATGTCGTCTATGATTGATAGTTATGATTTGAAATTGTTTTTGAAACATATAAACACTAGCAATAATATCAAATGCCTTTGTTTTATTTGTATCAAGTATATTTTGCCCGTTATAAGGTTAAAACTCTATCCTCCGGTTTGCGTTGCATTGTGTGATGGGAACTGAGTCTTATAATGGCTTCATTTTTATAAAAAGCATTGCGATGTTTAAAAGAAAGATTTGTTTTTAAATCACTGGCAATCCAATGGAGTAAACCCGTTCCATGATAGTGGCGTGGTCCTGTGATTAGCCATATTATAAATGTGTTGAGTAGATTTCTCATACCAGTCCCATGACTGACTCATAGTTTGTTTCACTTTCAAACTCGGGTGCCCCTTTTTCTACATGGGCAGCCTTGTATTCAGGTTTAGCTGGTTCTTTCTGGATAGCTGGAGCTGAAGATGGATTCTATCATTTATCTCTTTTTATGTTGTTCAGCTCCTATTGTACATTATGTTTGTTTTCCGCTGTAGACATATATGTATAGCTGAACTGTATTTGTACTAAGTATGATCCTGTATACTGTGTAACTCTGATGATTACTTTTATCCAGTATATTCTATTGTTCATTATCTGGTGTATTTATTTATTTCTGTTCTGCTATTATCTGTTTCTATGTTATATTCCAAGGATTACCCTTGTCACCGTCAGTACGGGGATTGGGGTCGTCTCATTTGGTATCAGAGCTTTGGTTCAGCTTAGTTCTAGAATATAACATATTAACGAACTCGTCAGAGATAGAACCAGTAGTGTTCTAGGACGAGTTACTCATTTCAGATAGGATCAGCAATATCCTAGTATGAGTACAGCAGAATCAGAACAACTCGTTAGAGATGGGGTCAGAAGTGCCTCAGAACGAGTCGAGCGTAATATGTTTTTAAATAACGTATTTATGATTATATATATAGTCTGGTTTTAGAAATATAATTTTTGAATATATAAAAGAATATAAAAATTGATTTGTATGATTTTGAAAAGTTAAAAACAATTTGATTGTTGTTTGTGTTGTGTGATAGTATATTTGATTAATTAAAATTATTAAAAAAATAGTTAATTTAATCAAGATAGAATAATGGTAGAATTTATTCGATTAAATCACACATTGAACTGAGTTAAAAATAGATAGAAATATATATACTTGTGCATTATATATGTTTGAACAGGTAAATGGATTAGCTGTTGAGTAAAGATTTTATTTGCTTGCCCGACAAATAGGTAAACCTTAATGAGTTGGATGCGAAATATTATTATATCAACTCCTGTGAATGCCATTGGATGCGGAGTGCTGGTTGTTCTGTGTGAAATAATAAATATCTCCATAGGATAGTAACAATTAATTTTGAACTACACTGCATGGCATACTTCTGAAGATAAGCATACTTCATCATATACCACATAAGCATTTGGAGCTTGTGTGACGAGGTGGAAGATTTACCATACGAGCGAGAGGCTTGTATGGCGATGACTATATTATACAGGTTGAACAGATGACTGATATGGACTATTTAAATTGTAACGATTAAATTGCCAAATTAATAAAAACCCCACACGGGTCTGGAGTTGACAATAACCACGTCTCTCTAGTTATTAGATACGTCCCATGGACAATTTATTTCCCACACGGGACGAGGTGACGAGGATTTATCCTCTGGAGCATTTAAAATACACACTCCCTCAGGCTTTGACAGGGTGACGAGAATTTATTCTCTGGATTTATTATCAATACACGCTCCCCTGTAAACACCAGAATATATCACTATAAATATGTGTATGCTTATTAGGATTTATTGGGTACCTAATACGGCCCAGTAAATTTCCAAACCTCTCCCCGTACAAAGGAGGTTATGGCGAAATTTTTCGAACATTCTGGGTGTTAGCCAAATTTTTGAAAAATTTGAAAATTCTCAAAAACTGAAAAGTTGGAGAGTGGAAGCCAAATCGAACGTAGAGTTGATTAATCAAACCACTTTCGACTTTGTTCCTTTTCGGGGACGAAAAATTTTAAGTGGGGGAGATTGTAACGACCCAGAAAATCTGAACCAATTTAAATTTTTTAAATTGGCTAAAATAATGGATTTTAAATATTTAAAATAAATATTTTAAATAATAGCAATGAAAAGTGAGTTTGAATCGACATTTGAAAACGAATATAATTAATTCTAATTATAAACAAGGCCTGAAATGGCGCTGCAGTTTCAAAAATTGAATTCAAACTTTGTCGGACTGTACCGGGTGCAAAACAAAACGGATTTAAGCGAAACCAAAAATATTTAAATCTGTTAGTGAATACCTTTCTAACGAATCTGAAAATCTAATTTTCATAGCGGAAACCAAAAGTTATGGCCAAATGAATTTTCAGAAAGGTCGCTATGGAATTCATATAGCCCGTGAAATTGGCCATTTTGCATACGACCTCGGAATTCGACAAAACCACTTTTGTTGGATCCGGGATGTGAAGTTATTGCTAGGTTTCAAATTTCATAATTTTTGAAGCTAGGATGTGAGCGTGGCAAAGGAAAACGTGTTTTGGTCAATTACAGTTAAATTGGATCGACCAGAAATGGGCCTTTTTGCAAACGGTCTCAGAATTCGACGAAACTAGTTTTGTTGGGACCATATCGTCAAAACATAGCTAGATTTATTTTTCTGGAATTTTTCGAATCAGTTTGTGGCCCTGGCAAATTGAAATGTACGTTCAAATTAAATATTGAATGTTTTATATTTTAATTTGAAGGAAAACTGACTGAAACATTCGAATGGGCCTTCGAAACATATCCCATTGTGTTCGGAATGGGGGTAAAACGCTAGGGACGACAATCGTTGGGTTTGGATTGGTGTTAGTATGCGAAGAGGGGTATTTTTGAAAAAAATTATAAAATAAAATAAAAAAATCCTATTGGCTAGTCGATCCTTCTCTCTCCCCGTAACCCCTCAGATCGAAGGCGGAAACCACCTTCCAACTTCCCAGCCCGATTTCTCCTGATCCACCTCACGAAACCATACCCTCCTTTGGAAAATTTGTAGTACTCATCAGGATCTTCAAATCCATATGGAATTTGCTAATTTTCATTGAGAAACAGGAGAGAACCACCCTCGTGAAGATCGGATCTTCGAAGCTCCGCCGGCGACGCCAGGCACCACCGAGTGGGGGCCCACCTACCTCCGCCTGAGCGCCTCTCGGAGCTCTTGGATGTGGCGCAACCTGATCTCAACAACGCGCAACGGATTTCGCGAGAGATTGAAACCTAGTTTCGAACAAAACAGTGGAGGTTCGGCTGTTTAATTTAAAACTGTTTTTAACAGTTTAAAACCGTTGCAAACTTTGAAAAATCATATCTTTTTCGTTTCTTGCCGAAATTCAGTGAAACAAGAAACAGTGGACTCGTGTGGACGTCTTCTACATTCTAGAAGAGACCGCATATTTTTCTGTGCCTTCTGCTATTTTAGGCGGAGTGGAACCCAAGGTGAGATTTCTAATATTATGAACGATATGGAAAACGACGATGTATAAATTATATAGTCGATGTATGAGTTATATAAGCGTTGTATACCTCTTGTATAAGCGTTGTATAAGTTGTACGTTCGATTTATAAGTTATATATATGCATTGTAAAAATTATATGTGTTGAAATAGAAGTGAATTGCTATATATATATATATATATATATATATATGTATATATATATACGCCCCTCATCCACAAACCATGGACGATATTTATTGGTTGTGATTGGTGTGAAAATTGATTGATAGCGAATGGTTGATTGAAATTGTTTGTGGTTGATATTGATTGATTGTGGTTGAAAAATACCCATTTGTGGTGGAGAAATATTTGGTTGAAACCACATAGGATTAGTTTGTGGAAATGAAATAAATATATACATGCGGCCTGCGTACGAACCAGATGCATGATCCCCATTGTCAAAAACCGCGAGGTTTTAAGGTAGAGCGAGGAGCCGTACTAGGGACGGTCCCGGTTTTAACTACCCTGCCGTTATGCTGCCGAAATTTTGAATAATATTCATGTGTTTGAATTATTTTCATTTGTTGAAACTATATTTATTCGCTGAATAGAAAACCTTCATGTGTTGAATCGATATTCATTCATTGAATTGAAATTCATGTGTTGAATGGTATTCGTGTTTTAAATATAAAAACCACCTTTTTATCTATTTATATAAACTATAGAAAACCTTCATGTGTTGAATCGATATTTGTTCGTTGAATTGAAATTCATGTGTTGAATGGTATTCATATTTTGAAATAAATTGTTTTATAATAAAAATCACATTTTTATCATCTATATGAAATGTATAATAATCCTGTTTTGAAAGAGATTGTTTTATAATAAAAATCCTATTTTTATTACCTATATGAACTATATAAACTAATAGAGTTTTGAAATGAATTGTTTTACAATAAAAATCACATTTTTATTATATTAATGAATTGTTAAAAATAGTGAACTGTTGAAATAGAAGACAGTTAGATAAAAATATCATTTTTATCAAATGTATGAAAAGAATATAGCTTTGAAATCGAAGAATCGATATATATATATAGAATTAAAATATATCGAATAATGACGCTGCAGTTCGTGTTTTGAAACCGTGATTTCAAACGATTAGTACGGGAGATCCGACCATCGGATTTTCCTGAAATCGCAACCTTTGGGTTCGCTTTGGAAAAATCTTTCCAACGGCACCAACTTTGTAAAAATCCAACGGTTGGATTGTCTGGAATGTTTAATTCAAATCTGAAGAAAAACAGCGCCAGAATCGATTATATATATATATATATATATATATATAATTATATTTAATCTAATAACGACGCTGCAGTTCGTATTTTGAAATCGAAACTTCAAACGGTTATACCGGGAGATCCGACCGTCGGAATTCCCTGAAACTAGCCCCGTTGGATTCGTTTTGAAAAGATCTTTCTAATGATGTAAACTTTGTAGAAATCCAACGGTTGGATTGTCTGGAATGTGTAAATCAAATCTGAAGAAAAACAGCGCCACGGCCGCGATATGGCCCGAAGCGTCGTTTCGAATAAAATGGCTATTTTAAAATAAATAAAAATGGCGATAAATCATTATAAAATATTATAAACGATATTAATGAGATTTAGAAATTAACTGAAGGTTGGCTAAGTCGAATGGTTTCCTGTGTGTTGATCTGATGTTGGTTTCGGCCTTCGGGGTTAATATTTAGGAAATCGTTCTCTTACTGATTGACGGTTAGTGACTAATGAATAGAAATGATGTGTGTATATGTTAGTGTTGCACTTGTTTATTATATACGTGAGTTGCTCAGAAAGACCGGGTTTATCCCATTCTGAATAACTGAATCGATGATAAGAAATTGAAGATAAAGACGGTGGTCGAAGACCGGAGATCTTCACCTCGTTTGGATGGTAACCGAGGTCCTGATTGGGAGGCATCCCGAAATATGGATAATGAGTGGTGATCGTCCAGACGTACGTGGTGATCGATGGGTTAGCGAGGTATTCAGTGCCTCCGGTTTCGTTCAGACCCAGAACGGACTTGCAAATGGACAGTGTGTCTAACATTGGAATTTATTCTGTGTGATTGATAGCCATCAGTTGCACGGTGTGAATTGCCTGTGTGGCATACTAAGATGCAGTGATCAGGGCTTCTGTTGAAAAGCAAAGTCTTGTGGTGATGATCAAAGCCCCGCCTGTGTGGCGTAGCTTTGTGTATAACGTAAATTCGCGAGCCTCACACCCCGGTATGAACCAGAAACGGGAGAGGACGTCAGAGAGGGCCTGTTTTTCTTCCTAGCTAGAAGTGGCGTCAGTGGTTTTACACGTCCTGACGAGTTTGACTTATGTGGTTGCTGCTGTTGCGAGGCGCCTCGGTTAGATCGGACGATCCGGGTCCGATGGAGTCATTCGTTGGCTCGTTTACGCCCCAAAGGGCGGGGAAACGCAGTGTCCAGAAATTTTAATACACATCGGTGGACCGGCCCTGACGATCCAAGGGTCACTCGAGCTCTGATCCTGAGACTCGGGCTAGGCAGTCTCGAATTCAGTAAGGACTATCTTTTGCCTTGGTTCATGACGGAAATCCAATTTCTAAATACGTGACTGTGCGGTTTCGATTGTATATATATTTGGCGACATAGTGGCATGGGACACTCATGTCGTCTATGATTGATAGTTATGATTTGAAATTGTTTTTGAAACATATAAACACTAGCAATAATATCAAATGCCTTTGTTTTATTCGTATCAAGCATATTTCGGCCGTTATAAGGTAAAAACTCTATCTTCCGGTTTGCGTTGCATTATGTGATGGGAACTGAGTCTTATAATGGCTTCATTTTTATAAAAAGCATTGCGATGTTTAAAAGAAAGATTTGTTTTTAAAGCACTGGCAATCCAATGGAGTAAACCCGTTCCACGAAAGTGGCGTGGTCCTGTGATTAGCCATATTATAAATGTGTTGAGTAGATTTCTCATACCAGTCCCATGACTGACTCGTAGTTTGTTTCACTTTCAAACTCGGGTGCCCCTTTTTCTACACGGGCAGCCTTGTATTTAGGTTTAGCTGGTTCTTTCTGGATAGCTGGAGCTGAAGATGGATTCTATCATTTATCTCTTTTTATGTTGTTCAGCTCCTATTGTACATTATGTTTGTTTTCCGCTGTAGACATATATGTATAGCTGAACTGTATTAGTACTAAGTATGATCCTGTATACTGTGTAACTCTGATGATTACTTTTATCCAGTATATTCTATTGTTCATTATCTGGTGTATTTATTTATTTCTGTTTTGCTATTATCTGTTTCTGTGTTATATTCCAAGGATTACCCTTGCCACCGTCAGTACGGGGTTTGGGGTCGTCTCACATTCCAGGTTTATCACTTGCCTTTTACGTGAATATTTGTTTGAAATCAAATCTCCATGCATCTGTTAAAAAATTTCTTCCTCTTTTTGCATTGATCGCTATTGATAATGACATATTGCATTGAATTTTTGCATGTATTAACAATAGCCAGATTGCAAATTTAATCTCTTTCATAGTTTCATACATGTCGATTTTATCATACCATGTAAATTTGGAAACATTGATCTGACAATAACAAATATCCAAATATATTTGTTGTTGTTTACCTCTTGAAAATTCTTGATTTGCTAGAAAACATATTCTTGCATTCAAAAAAAACTTTCCAAAGCATTTCCATTCCCAGTATTCACTTCTTGCTCAATTTTTGCCAAAAACCAATTTGTTTGTATTTAAATAAATGCCATGTTATTTGCATGTTGTCAATTTTGATAAAATAACATGCAATATTATCTTTCCAAATATTGATTTGCTAGAAAATGAACATTACAGATCTCTTCCATTTTTCTTGCATGCTTAATTTTAACAAAAGCCATATATGCAAGAATTTATTCCTATTTCAACATCTTCCATTGATATTGCTGATTGGAAAATATCTTGCATGAGGAAAAAAAAAGATTTCCCAAGTTTTTGCATGCTGTTTGAAATTAAATAACATATTTCCAAATATGTTTGTTGTAGATTAATTCTGGAAATGTGTACTACATTTGTTTGTTTGTGTATGAATATTTTGGCCTTTGAAACTTGAAGCTTATGCCATTCCCCGGTTGTTGCTCGGCATTCATCTATGTTCTTCTACCCTTTGCTATTTGTGCGAACTGTTTTGCCACGTGCAAATGAAACTTTAACTGTACACAGTTTGCATAAATGTACACATATAAAATAAATGTTTGTGTACGAGACCTTTCACTTTGCCATGTTACTTAGCATGTCGCACCATCTTCCTGAGGTTGAACCTGAGTTTCATTGTTGCATGTATTTGAATCTGCCATGTCATTGTACTTAGCTTGTACACTGTGCCATGTTTTCATTTTACTTGAGCTTATCTGGGTCGTTGCATTATTGTGCACTCATCTGCTTTTGCAATTTAGATGATGATATGAACAAGTTTGTATGTGTGAATGAGACCATTTGATTATGTCCACTCTTGATTGTTAGGCTTGACTTGCATTGACCACTTGAACTTGAAGCTGCCATGATTAAACCTATACGTGCTGCCATATATACAAGCATATATATATATATATGAAATATATGTATATATACACGTATACATACATACATACATATATGCACAAATGTGTGTGTGTATATGTGTATTTGTCTTGCTAAAGTTCGCACTTTTATATTTATCCATTTTTTTAGTTGCTGCTCCATGTTAATCTGAATTACATGTTCCTGCATTCTTACTTGTGTTGATTCATGTGTGCTTTTCCACTTGTATTGAATTTCTTGGTTCATGCCCACTCACTGATATTTGACCATATTGCCCTGCATGAAATATATGTGTATATACATACACATGTATGTGTAAACATGTATCGTGCATGTGCATAATATATGTGTGTGTGTGTGTGTGCGTGAGCACTAGAGACATTGTCTACCTTGTTGTATTTACAGTGAATCACTATGAATATCACAAACAGTCTAGACACAGATGGATGTATATACTTATCAAACCAAGTTATGAAATATGATGAGAAACACACCAAAATTCCAAGGCAAATAAAATTTATAATAAATTTATATCTCCTAAAATATAAAATTATTTTTGTTCCAGTTTATAGTGTGTGTTTCTGGGATAGGTATGTAGAAGACTGGATTGACTGTGAAGCAGATTGAAGACTAGTGTGTCAGTGAGTGAAAGAATATATATATATATATATATATATATATATATATATATAACCGAGCGATTGAGAAAAATGTAGTGAGGCGACAATGTGTATGAAATCGAAATGTAATTGAGTGAACACCGATTGTTGTAGTGAGTGCTGTATGTAATAAATCACTAAGATGTACAATAGTGGAGTTAGAAAATATGTACTATTGAAATGTTGAAATAAAATATTATATTTGAATATTTAAATTCTTGTGCAGTAGTATTCTATTTAAATATAAATATTTATTTCAGTGTGTGATGTAGTAGAATAATACAATTGCAAGCACGGTTATAATATATATATATATATGTTTGTTATCATCAACCAAAAATCATATAATTGTTATAAACAACAATCTCCCCCTTTTGATGATGACAAAAACAAAAGATTTCAATACAATAAATGTGCTTGGCAGTGAAGTGTAGAACTCCCCCTATATGTGTGCTCCCCCTACAACAAAACTCCCCCTAGATATCTGCATGAGTGAAAAGAATTAAATCAATTGAAATTTCAATATTAAAATATTCTTGAAATATTCACTCGTCAATTGAAATCTAACCATTCTTACAAAAGGATACATAAATCAAAATTGTAATGAAAAAATTGACTAGAAATATAAAATCAAATCAAGAGAGATAGAATGATCATCATAAATCTCAATCAATCAAACAAAATTCATAATATTCCTCAAACTAGTGGCAAATTTCACATTTTAGAATAATGGATTTACAATGAATTTTATAAAATGGAGAGAGTTTTAAAACATATGAAATTTTAATTATTTTTAAATATAATTTTTTATTAAAATTGAGCACATAACAATGATGGATTTGGACAACGATTATAAATTCAAATTAAGTAATAAAATCAAATAATCTCAAATCCCAATGACAATCAATCAAAAAATCATAATATATCATAAACTATTAACAGATTTCACAAATTTGAAAATGGATTGATAGGCTTGTTTTCACATACCAAGGAAGATTTAATATATATATATATATATTAATTTTTTTTATTTTTATTTCCTTTTTCTTTCCATTTTAAAAGAACATTAACCACACATAACCAAATCTTGGATTTTTAATTGGGATCAATCTCAACTTAAATTATAAGTAACCTCATAACCATGCATGACTAGATCTTGGGATTTTAAATGAGGTCGGAGAAACACTTATTGTACAAAATCTCCTTAGTATATAAAACCAAAATGGATGATAGAAATATGATAGGTACAGAGATAGTTATAAAATAAATTTCTAAATTAATTGTATTATGAAATGTGCTCAACTGTATTGGAATTTTTGAAAATTTTCAATTTCTTTTTTCTGAAAAATAATATAATCACATTTCCATCACAAATTTTGAACCGTACATTTAAGATGATTTGAAAAAAAAATCTTCACGTTAATATTAAATCGTGATGGGTGTCAAAAGGATGATAGTAAAATAGGATGTTCGTGAAATAAGTATCAATTTGAAGATATTATAAAATCTGTTCAAAACATCATAAATAAAATTTCCTTTTGTTGTGAAGTATATTGTAGTCACAACCCATCACAATTTCAAAAATATGATAACCATTTGATGAGTTCCAAATATAGTTCAATTTGATTACTGATTTCATTTTTTGAATAAATAACCAATAAATGATTTTAAAATTGAAAAAAAAATCAATTATAAGAGGGATTTAGAAAGATCTATACAAGATGAGAATCAAATCAATCAAAAAAATTTCAACACTTCTAAACTGATACCACTTTGGGTTCCTAATTGATCATAGAAGTAAAAGAAAACAAAGCACATAATTTTCAGTTTAAAACACCAAGCTCAAGCAGCCAAATCTAATAATTCAAACCATTTTACCAAAGTAGCAGTAATTCAGTTTCAGACAAGGTTTACATGAGAATTCACAATTATTTCTAATAAGCACAAGAGACGGATCATGATCCAATGATTAAAGCAGTTAATTTGAAACTACTTGAAGAGATGTGTAAACTTCAAGATTCAATGAATCGATTACACAAGATTATTAATTTAAAATCTGAGAAGTGTGTGAGATTCAAGATATCAACAATTTCAAACGATTTCAAAGTAATCAAATATCCCAGCCAAAAGATCATGAATTAAAAATGAATTTCAGGATGAAACACAGTAATTCATACAAAATTATTTTCATTTCAAAGTAGTTAAGCCAATCCAAAAATCAATGAAATTATCAAAACTGAAAAATAGTAGTGTGCTGTAATGAGTGTAATTTTGCAAGTCTTTCCATAATGAATTAGAAGAAACTCAAAATAACAAAGGTGTGAAATTTCATTAGTTTTTTCAGATCTTCAAAAAATTTAGAATTTTAACAATGTTTAAGATATGACAATAATGCTTTAGTGCTGCAAGGAATTCAAGAAAAAATAAACTCCAAAAGTAATTGAAAATATTTACAAACTTGAATTCAAGATCTGGAAATCATTAAAACATGAGAGTTTTTTACAAATGAAGCAAATCTCCAAAAAAATAAGAATTCTACAATTTGAAGTTAAGAAGCTCAAGAAGTAAAAAAAATTGTGGCAGTGACAAAACAAATGACCATAATCAAGAAAAATATAAGGGGTAGAAGGAGGACGAAAATATAAATAGATAATATAAAATAACAAGAAAAATCAGGTTAGAGATCAAACCTTGAATCGATATGAACCAATAAATCTCTAACTCAACAAACTTGGCCAAAGAATTCTGAATGATTTCATAAAGCAGAACAGTTTGAATTCAATCTTTCTTTTGCACAGTTGTTCCTTAGCCATCTTTCGGTACCTAACCATTTAGGGGATCGGGTGTCTAACAAAATGTAAAACCACACACAATTTCGTTCACATGTTTTAGTACCCACACTTGTTTGTACAACAATACATTTGAATTTACCTTTGTACCTTTAGGAACCAAATCTGTTTGAATTTAGTCAAAAATTGAATTTGAAATTCTCAGGAACCTCACTTATTTAAGAGGATTGATATTAAACCAACATTTATTCTGATTGTGGTTAGCCTTTCACAATACAAGCAATTTGAAGAAATTGAGAATTTTTGAGAAGTTTTTTTTTCAGTAGAATTTCCAAATCCAAGACCTTTCTTGTTTTCAAATATGGAATTATTTTTCAATAGAGAATTCAAAGAATTTTAACTATTTGAAACTTCTTAAATTTCAACTCAAAATCATTGGCTTTGGATTCCAACAAGTTATTCTCATTTATCAGCTTTTTAATTTTTCCTTTAGACTCATAAATCTTAAATTCAAATCGATTACAATTTTTAATTTCATGTTTTTCAAATTCCTTAAAATTTTCAATTTCTTTTTCCAAATCATGATTCATCTCAGAAATTTCAATCTTCTTATTTTTCAAAAATATATTTTTGTTTTCAAGGAACTTGAAATTCTCACTTATTTCAATTATTTGAAAAGATATGCATTTATTGCAATTGAGAATTCTAATTCTCTCGGTTTCAATTTTAAGCTCTTTCAGAATTATTTCAGTTTTCAATAAATTTCCTTTTTCAAAAAGTTTATGTTTGGAATTCTCAATTATCTTAATTTTATCCAACTCCTTTTGCAAAGCAATGTTTTTATGAACTAGCTCATCTTCACGATTTTTCAAAATCAAAATTTTGTTTTAAAGCATACTAAAATTTTCATTAAGGTGCGCAGATTCCTTTTCTAAATTTGAATGATTTTTGCAATTGGAGTTTTCAAATTTCTTGACATTTTCTAATTCCAAAACATCAATTTTTCTACTCAAATCAAGACTCTCATATTTAAGATGTTTATTTTTCAGTTTGATACTCTCAACAAATTTAGTTAAAGTATTAAAAAGATGAAATAGATCATCATATGAAAAGTCTTTATCATCTGAATCATCATCTATTGAGTCTACATCTGTAACTCCTGTTAAGCACACATCTGAGCTTGAGTTGGCAATTGAGGGTTTTGAGCAGCTATCATTTCATCCATACTTTTCACGGAGAGATTTTCAAATGTCCTATGCAGTTAAACAATGAGAAATATTAATAAACTGATTAGTACTAATGTAAGAAAAAATAATATTCATAGCGATATCATTCTCATTTACGTTATCACCTCCATTCATAATAATATCCCAATATTTAATATGGACAGATTTTAAATAGGATTCCATTTTTTATTTCCAATTTATTAAATCTGTACCATCAAAAATAGTTGGAATATGATTGGACTGACTCTCGTTGGATTGACAACTAGAGAACACTATGACTCCAGAGTTAATGAAAAGTACTTGCTTTGATACCACTTGTTGGATCTAGATTGACCCTAGAAGGAGGGTGAATAGGGTTTATTACGGTATTACAAGATATTAAAAATATTACAGCATAGATTGCAATGGGGAAAATAAATGCAGAAAGTAAATGACATAGATTTTACCCAACTTCGGCAAACCCCTGCCTACTGTTGCATTCCAAGGTTTCTAATAGAATTAAAAACATCTTTGTGCTTACAAAATCCATGTAAACTCATGATACCCGCTACCAACTGTTCTAATCCTACAGTCAAAACCCTGTATCGATCTTAATCCCTTAGATCAGATTTTCCCCAAATCACGATCCTGTAACTCGTAAATCCTAGCTATAAATCCTATAAATAGAAACCCCTAGTTTTACAGAAAAACTAGAAAAAAAATTAGATTGGTTTGCAAATGAAATACAATAATAATAACAAAAAAATAACCAAACCCCATGTAAAAATTAAAAATCGCCGACCTCCTTTCTTTATGTCACTTGAGAAAATATTGTCCTTTATTGCTTCAACGACCACGAGATTATAAACTAGGGATTTGTCTTGCCCAAATCAATTTGTAATGCATATATATTGATTCAATTGGTATTCGTATTGCTTCAAATGATTGTTTTACTCTGGCTATTTGATTTGGACTTGCGATCGAAAATATGTGAGTATTCTAATTTGATTTTTCTTTTAGCTCTAGAAATTTTGTTGCTTGATTTTTGATGTATTTCTGCCATTGATGACTTGGTGTATAAATAGGGGTTAGAAACCCTTTCAATTCTCTGATTTCACTGCATGTTGATTTGATCAGATTTGTGTTGATTACATGGAAGAATGATGCCTTGCCGTGAATCCTCTACTATGAATATGTTGATAAACTCTTGTTTGTTTGAAAACCATTTCCAAAATTTGATTTTCCACACTTAACACCATTCAAAACTGGAAACATTATATTTGCGGATTTGAACACATTCTAGAAATTCTTGCATGATTAAATTCGTTCTTGCATGCCAAATTTACCACTTGCCTTTTACTATAAATATTTGTTTGAAATCGAAGTTTCATGTAGCTAGTAAAAAAACTTTCTTCCACTTTTTGCCTTGAACACTATTGATAAGAATAAATATCATTGAATTTTTGCCTGTATTAACATTTGCCAAGACTGCAAATTTAATCTCTTTCCTAATTTCATGAAGTCGATTTTATTATATTGTGTAAATCTGCAGACATTGATTTGGCAATATCAAATATCCTAATATATTTGTTGTAATTTATCTCTTGAAAATCCTTGATTTGATGGGAAACATATTCTTGCATAAAAAACTTTCCAAAACATTTCCATTCCCAGTATTCACTTCTTGCTTAATGCATATGAATAGCAAGAACACACTTTGTAACAGATCAAATATGTATACTATAAATAAGGCAGATGGACTCAATGCATATGAATGGTGCAGTTTACAAAATAAATAAATAAAACATTTTAGATTCACAAGACACACATAAGGCATACAAACAGTGAATGCACATATATGGTTTGAGAGTAAGTGCAGCTGAAAAATAAACTGAGAATAAGTGTCCCAAAACATTAAAATAGCCCAGACAAGTCAGGACATATGTACGCAGGCACCCCACAAACTGAGAACACACATATGCTGAAGTGAACACACACAACACCAAATGCACAGCCACACGAGCTGCATCACACTGACTACAATATATAGTACCTTAAAAATAAAGGTTTTGGTTAATTATCTTAAAATCTGAGAATAATATTTCCTATGTGTCAGGAGGATTTCTGCTCATCCTAGGCCATAAATCTGTCATACACCGTTCGAAGCAACATCAAATAGTGCTTGAGGCTAATTACGAGTTACTAAACTCCTATTTCATGTATAAACCATTCACCACCTCAGTTTGATACTCAAACATTAATGTAAACAAAAGGGACTAAAATACTTTTACCCAAAACTGTATATTAACCACTCGTATTTGATCACGTAAGAATTTTAATATTGCTAAAATAAAGACTAAATAAGCTAAATTACTCACATTTTACTTTTGTGATGTGTAGACATGGTTGATGTGCCAAGGTGGACTACGTCAGATGTTTGAGCTAATGGTCCTGATGCAGCAACTTCTGCCTCATCTAGCTCATCATGAGAGGATAATGCATCGCTATTCGTACATGCCGTCACTCTCGAACGGTGGGAAGGCGATCAAGTTGTAGCATGAATATCATGATTGGTCTGAGCTTTCCGACTATGACCTTCCATAGCAGTTGTCTCAGGCTCACTGTGGGTCGATAACGCATCTCTGGTAGGACGTGATATCACTCTTGCACTGTGACGGTGTGATTTAAATATTTGAACAGTATGACTGGATTGAGCTCCTCGGCTACGGCCACAACCAATCTCATTAGTATCTCTACTGCTAATATCATCACCTCTTCCTCGATAATGAGATGACATATTTTGATCCACCTAAAGAAAAATAAGTAGCAGCTTCAATTAACGCCTAAAGTATTCCTCTGAATTCGAACTCATATAAAAGCCTAAATATTTTCAAACAAGCAGTAACAAATAATACTCTCAATAATTTAAGGAAGCCTAAACTGTATATAACATGTTAAACCAAAATATTGTCAAACCAAAGTCCTCTGTAGCATAAACTGTATAGCATGTTAAACCAAAATCATGTTAATCCAAAATCCTATATAGTGATCTAGGTCATTTATGGTATTTCTTTGTTTGAAAGCATGTATAGGCTGTGTACTGCATGAATGAATAAAACAAAAACGAAACTAAAATTTCTATAACCATGTATAAATTCTGAGTTATATTTCTACATTCACTTTTTACAAGGTTGTTTTTGGTATCTTAATATATTAATGTTTTATGCAATATGTTTCTACTAGTTAAATCAGTAGAATCATGCACTACATTTTTTATACAATGAAACATGCCTTCCACAATGCCTCTTATTATTTTTATATATAAGATAACTATTATATCTTCTAATCAAGATCTCCTTTGTTTTATAAATCATTTTGTGTTTATGCTTCTGGTAAGGACCTATATATCCTTATCCATTTGTATATATCCATGTACAATAAATGTAACACCCCGGAATTTTAACGATACTAAAGATGATGAATTAAAGAATAATTATTGTGAAATACACCGTTAACAATGAATTTAAGTAAAACTTAATTAAATATTTAGAATTAAGTGAAAAGAACTGCGCCATTGCATTCATCTCGGAATTTTGGTGAAGATAGACACCAAGTTTGCGCAAAACGGTCTTCGTATGAAGAAGTTATTAAGGTTTGAAGTTTGTATACATATAAGGAAGATATATATATATAATTCAAAAATATTCAAAATCAGCAAAACCAGAAATCCGACGTGAAAATCGAGAAAGGGCCAACATTTTGAGGTCGACCCAAGACCCAGCTTGGTCGACCTAGGGGTCGACCCAGGCTCATGGGGGTCGACACCCCTGAAGGGGGGTCGACCCACCTATGGCTCCAGAAGCTTCTTTTATGACGTGGACGATTCCTATGGCTCCTGATCTAATCCGATGGTCTTGGTTGCTCCGCTACTTCTATATAAAGGACCCTAAACCTAGGTTTTGCTCATTGAAAAAAAATGGTGATGGCGAAGCTCTGCTCCAGTGGAAATTAAAATGGCTCTTCTTCTTCTTTTAAATCAATTCAAAGAAGATTATACATATTCGAAGATTGCTACAACAAATTAAACGATGGCTACAACCACTTATTCGACATGTTATTCGCAGCAAATTCACTATGAGTTCTTGTTACTTTTAGATCTAAACATTTAAGTAGTAATCGTGATATGTATACAAAAGTTGGATCTAGAATCGGTGCATAATCAGTTATATTATGACAAATTCCATTGATCTGTTCTTATATGTTTATATCGTCACCATGTTAAATCTTATCATAATATGCTTATTCAGTTTATGTCTATTTTTATCAGTTTATTATTGATTCGTCATTATGCCTATTCTTGATTCTCTTCTTTCCCTCCTTTCCTTTTTATTTTTATATAGCCAGGCTACCTTCGAGCATAGGCCTAACGCTAAAAAATGCTAACGTGAGAAATTGGGAATAATGGGGGAAGACATAATTGGTATTGGAAAATATGGATCTAAATTTGGGCATAAATTTGGAAATATACGAAGATGGGCTTGGGGCATATGTCTTGTTGGATAATATAATTTAGGCACGCATTCGAAAATATGTAAATAAGGAATTGGGTATAAAATGGACATGTCTAAATATTGATTTGGGACATAAATTTGAACATATGTGAATATGAATTTTAGGCATAAATTGTATGAAGGTGGATTTGGGTATAACTTGCATTGGAAGGGGTGAATATGGACTTGGGGCATAAGTTGGAAAATATGTGGGTTTGGGTTTGCACAATATATATATATACACATATTTATATATATATGCCTTAATTTATTATAAAGGGAATATGGTACATAATTAAAAGGTGAATTAAAAAAGGCATAAAGGTCTATAATTTGAATAGTGAATTAGACATAATTCAAATGGGAAAACATAGAATAATTATCTATAATGACATAGGTAGATTTGAATAAAAATGGAATGTTTAATAATTACAATTAGGAATTGTAATTATACTTATGGCACGAGGTTAGGTTACGTTAGTGGTGGAAGTCTGCCCGGACCCGACCGGCATATCCAGCAGCCACTAATGTTGAACCTAATGTGGGAGGTCTAAGTACATAAATACGAATCGGGCTAAGACACGAGGTTAGACCCAACTGTGGAATAAGACTGCCCGGACCCGGCCGACATATCTAGCATCCACACGTTGTAGGCCTAATGTGGGAGGTCTGGCCCATTATAACTATAATTGGACATGGTAATGAATTGGACTACTTAACCTAATTTAATCCTTAAGGATTGTATGATTATGAACTTAAATTAAGGTTAAGTAAAATTGGATGGGTAGTGGGTGGGTTAAGTAAGTTAGAGGGGGTAGGTAATATTTACATATAGACCCATAAACTTAACCCGATAAGGTTATGTAATTAAAGACACCTAGTGGTATACATAACCAGTAGAAACAATAAAGTTATGTAATCAAAAGACACTGCTTAGGGTAAGCATAACTTGTAAGGAAATGAGACAACCTGTGTAACAAGATAAGAGATACTTAATTATAAATTAAGTAATCTAGAAGTCTGGAATTCGCTGATGTAAATAACATGTTTAGGCTTGTCCTAGGGACAAGAGGAAATTATAACATAAGGTTATAATAAATGGGTTGAGAAACTTATTATTTGGCCTTAGTTAATAGAACTAAGTTAATAAGTAAACAACGATAAGTTGTGATAACAATGAAAAAAGGAATTTTGATTAATTGGGAAAGAATGAGGAAAACTTATAAAATAAATAAGTTATATTTAATCATAAATGGTAAGTGACATGTTAATTAGGAAACATGTGAATTGAGATATACTTAATAACATATTAAGGAGAACATGTTATTGTAATGATGTAACCAAGCAAGAATATAAAATAGATTGTGGATTATAGACCTTGGGCCACAATCTAGAAAATAACATTTTGTGGGCTTATTAATAAACTTAAATGGATTAAGTTATATGACTGAAATTAATAAGCAAGAGAAACTTGGTAATTTGAATAAGAATTCAATATAAATGGGTATAACCAAGTTAAATGGAAACCCGGTGAGGCAAGGCAAGCGCGTAAAAGAATATTTAGACATAAGGTCTAACAACATATTAAAGAAAGGCACTTGGACCAGTCCGTACGTTTGAGGATGAATAATCCAACGGGGTAGATCATCGAGGTATTATAAGACACAAGGGGAGCGTACATTCATCTAATTGTTATGACGGCTCCAAAGGAATGGGAAGGGGAAGCACGCGGCTTCTTGAAGTACTTAAGGTGCTCCTAGTAGTCCTCTGTGCGGTGACAGATGTCTTAGGCTGTACTCAGAGAGGTTGGGTATGCGCGTAACTACTAGGTCGGTGGGCCTTGACTGCAGATGTGGCTATGCAGTCAGAATGTTGTGATAATGCAGTCAAAATCATAAAATGTAGCATGGATAACTAACATATGAAATAGTGCAATTATGTTTTTATCTAGCATGAAAATGCAAATAAAACTGCACGCTGTTGATATATAATTTGAGCATCTGAATAATGACATGATAAAGCTCAAAATTATTCACTAAAACTCCATTTGTTAGTGATACGATGTAGGATATGAGATTGAAGGGCCACCCTTTTTCATCTTATTATTAAATATGATTAGTATATTTCAGGCAGCAAAGGTATTATGGTACACTATATCTCATGAATATCGCAAAACTGATAATATGAAACCATACAAATAGGATATGAATGAAATAAAGGAACTTACACACAAGCTGCAGTCTTGTTAGATTTTCAATTCCTGTAGATAAGAGTCCAAGACGATCTCTAGCTCGTAAACCTCTGCAACGATAGAAGCAAATTCGAGGATGAATTCGAAAGTTTACTTCCAGTGCAATTACCTGGATACAGGTAACGGGCATGTGAAAAATCAGTATTAACATATCTTATTTCAAGCTGTATTTGATGAAAATGTGATTAAAACAAAAGAATGACTACACTAGCATGACACACGAACAGATACAAGGCCATAGAGGAATTATACTAGTTAAAAAACTATTAAAGCTAAAAAACTGATAAAGCAATTACCAGTGTTAATCAGCTAAACAACTGCCAGTTAATAAAAATATTAGTGGATAAACATACTGAAGTAAAAATGGGGATTAACGAACAAGGATAATAGATATATAAAAGTAATCTACAACACCAGCAGAAAAAATATGCCTCTACCATACTAGATGACTACAAGTTAGCCATTTTATGTTTGTATTTGTGCATGAGTTTAATTTCACTATGGCACTTAAACATTTGGATGGACCTATTAATTATATTTGTGAAAACTAAAAAGAAAACCAGTCATGTTAATTATATTTGCAAAGCAAATAAAGCAATCTACAAATCACTGATAATGTAACAGTTTAATACAAATCAATTAATAAGTGGGAAGTGAATAAAAAAGATCAATGAACAAGGTACCTAACAATAAAAGCTAAAAGCATTAATGCATAAACAATGCCTTAATCAATAGTTGTGCTATCATTTTTCATCATCGGAGAAGGCGTTACGTACTCATCTTTTGAATTTCCAAATTGCATAACTCCCGAAAATATGTAAGCAATTACTAACAAACCCAAAATATTCCTTAAGCTCGTTTTCTATATAAGAATTATTAAAAATTCTTTTAAAACCAAAGCGAAAACTTGTGGAGATGAAAATGACCAAATAAAACGATTATGTCAAAATGAATATCATACTACACAATAGCATTTACTATGCTAAAACAAATAGCAGTTGATTTACCAAAGATGGCTTGCAAAATATAGGAATGCAAAAATAAAATGATTCAAACCTAGTAATTAACAACTAAAAACATATAGGAATTTCATACTATGCTAAAACCCATTTGACATAAGGTTTAGGTACATGTTTAAAACTTTCTAAACTCTACCAATCTTCATTGGTATCATCTTCCACTTCAATATTGGTATCAAATTCATGCGCAACCTCTGTATATTCTTCTTCTTCTTCAATTTCGAAGAGCTCCACAACAACATTTGATTCATCATTAAGAGGCCAATATCGTCACCATGTTCTACTATATTTAGTTGTTCACTTGCACCAAAATCAGCTTGGTAAGCTTGGGCATTTAGAATATTGGCATCAAAATAATATCGTGCTTTTTTTTACAAACAGCCCACCATTCCGACTTACTTGTGTTGATGGATGGATAAGGTGTGTAGTACACTTGTATCGCTTGCCTTGCCAAAACAAACGGATCATACTCTGAATATTAGAGAGTATGATTTAATTCAACAATTGGATAATCCTTATGCACGCGAATACCAACATTTGGTTTGTTGTTAAACCAATCACATTTGAACAAAGCAACCTTTTGTTCTAGCTCAAGTGAATATGTTAATTCAATAATCCCTTTCAACACATCGTAGTGATCATCGATATGGGCATTTGGATCATCGCTACCTTTTACACACACACCGCTATTGAATGTCGATTTGTGAGCTCCATATTCTTGTGTGTGAATTTTAAACCCGTTGACAAACTACGTTGGAAATTTTCTAACTTTAAGTTGTGGTCCATATGGAAGATACTTCAAGCCAATATCAACAATATTATATGCACGTACCTATCAATTATTGTACAATACGTTAATAATATAATATACTAGTAATATATTAATTTTTTTTGTAATTGATAATAATAATTTTTATTATACAACACACTTACATAATTCAAAAATCAATCCACAAATTTCTTGCCGAGCTCGAGAGTTGATTGCTCTTCTTCAAAAATTCTGTTTGGTCACATATCGATGTAAGGAAAAACTTAATTTAAGTATCTAGGTAAGTCATTCGATATATAACTAGAAAAACTTACCTAATAAAAGGTGCTACTTTGGCACAATTGAGGAGTAAGTAAGTTCTGATAGTATGAAGATCTTTATCACTCAACCAGCCTTCTTTACATTTACCAACTGATCTTCCATGTTTTCTAAACATGGATATAAGATTCTCAAATGAATCATCCATGGTACCTTCAACGTTACGAGGAACGCTATTAAGCATTGATTTAACGTGTTCCTTGAAATAATGGTTAAAAAATGTGGATGCTTCTTCCATAATATATGCCCTGCAAATTAACCCTTCCACATGTGCTTTTTGTTTTATTTTTTTCTAACAAGTGACCCAAGTACTTACATGAGTACTTTATGTTATGCATGATATAACATATTTAATAATAAAAGTTATAAAAATTTTAATTACCTCTCAGAGGATACATCCATCCATATTGAACCAGTCCTCGCATCAACGCTTCACTAGGTAAATGTATGGGAAGATGTTCCATAACATTAAATAAACCTGAAGGAAATATTTGTCCATCTTGCAAAGTAATATTGGTATGTCTTCTTTAGGTTTTTTCAAGTGTTCTATTTTCAATGAAGTTGAACACAAATCTTTGTAAAACATGCCAAGTTCTGTGATGACTTTCCAAAGCTGGTAATAACTCTTTAAAAGCTATTGGAAAAAGTGTCTTAATAAAAACATGGCAATTATGACTCTTAATTCCTGACATCTTCCTAGATTTTAAATCAACACATCATCTTATATTTGAAGCAATACCATCTGGAAATTTTAAAGTACTAATCTATTCCAATAATTTCTTACACCGATCATGATCTAACTCATAACAGGCTAAAGGTTTAATATTATCATGAGTTGGTTCAAGTTCAAGTTCAGGCCGCTTACGGTACAATGCTATATCTCGTCTTGATTTCAAGTCATCTTTTGTCTTTCCACTCACATTCAACACCGTGTTAAAGACATTGTCAAACATATTTTTCTCATTGTGCATTACATCGATATTGTGTCGAAGCAACCAATGTTTCCAATATGGCAATTCCCAAAATATGCTTTTCTTGCACCCATTATGAGTTTTTCCTTTATCCAATTTTTTTCTTCTTTACCAACTTCATGGATCTTTGGATAATCTTTAACGATTTCAAAAATTTCTACGCTAGATAAACTTGGTGGTGGTGATCTTCTTTCAACTTTGTTCGATTTAAAATTTTTCTTATTATATCTACAGTGATCATTTTTTTGATGCAAAAGGTGGTGAATTGAGTGATTCACGCCTTACTTCATTAACCATACTAGACTAATACATAGTAGTTTGCAGCATGCGTGTATTTACAAGAAATATCTATAGCGATCATTAATATGCAAAAAACAACAATGATAGTCAAACCATGATTGTTTTCCACCATTTTGTAGTTGAAATGCTTAAGTATGTTCCATACGATATGGGAAAGATAGCTGGCCACTTGTACTCCAACCAGAAAGCATTCCATAAGCAGGAAAATCGCTTATAGTCCATAATAAAGAAGCATACATTTTAAAATTGTTCTTTTCAGATATATCATACGTATTGATTCCATCATCCTATAATTTCCTCAACTCTTCGAATAAAGGCTGGAAATACATGTCAATTCCACTTTTTGGATTTCGTGGTCCGAGAATAATAAGAGTCAGAAACATATAAGGGTTTTTCATACACATCCAAGGTGGTAAATTATACGGTGTCAAAACAACAGGCCACGATGAATATTTTCTTCCAAACTGACTAAATGGTGCAAACCCATCTGTACATAAGCCAAGACTAACATTACGTGATTCATTTGCAAAGTTTAGATAAGTATTGTCAAAATGCTTCCAAGCTTCACCATCTGATGGATGACATAAAACTCCTTCCTCGTGAGTTATTTCTCTATGCCATCTCATATGACATGCAGTTGTTGGAGATGCATACAACCTCTGTAGTCTAGGTGTAATTGGAAGATAATGCATTCGAATATGAGGAACATCTTTGCCTTTACTTTTCTTCATTAAGTATCATGAACAATTACAAAATTTGCAATTGGTTAGATTCATATCATCTTTCCAATATAACATGCATCCATTTTTACATGTATCTATCTTTTGATATGGCAAACCAAATGCAGAAATTTATTTTTTCATCTTATAAAAGTTTTCTGCTAACACATTATCGAGTGGTAATATTTCTTTACTCGCTTGGAGAAATGCATCAAGTTCACTTTCTGTAGTATTGTATTTAGCTTTTATTGCTATAAACCTAGTCGTCGCTGATAATTCCGTGTGTGTTTTGCAACCATTCCACAATGGTCGCTTTGCAGCTTGTAACAAATCATAAATTTCTTTTTTGCTTCTAGGATAGGATATTCCTCCACATTATGCTCGTCGGCATGATAATCATGTACCATTGGACCAGCAACATCGCAAACAATTTCCAACATTCTATTTTCTGAGCTGGTTGCTTCAGAGTAATTTATGGTTTCATTTTTACCAACATTCATTCTTTCAGATGTTCTATCCATTTCTCCGTGATATTTCCATACATAGTAATCAAGTGCGAACCCTTTACATAATAAATTCTCTCTTACAATATCATTCTTTTGCAATTTCCTATTATCACACTTAATGTAAGGGCAACAGATTACATCTTCGGTGCCATTGTTAGTTGCAAAGTTCATGAATACGTCCAAACCATCCAAAAAAGATTTCTTTATCCATCCTTTCTCCTCTTTCCTTTTATACATCAATCCACACTCACTTGAGTAGTTCATTGAAACTGCAAATTTACCATGACGTGATTAAAATATCATACAAGAAAGGATCATATATTTAGTTATGGTTGTTCGATTAAATTGCTTATATAATTTACAATGATAGTACTACATTACCTATTTCAAAAAAAGCAAACATATGAAAGATTGATAAAACGGATCATAAAAAGTGCATGCCCCTCTTAGGTTATAACATTCTAATTCAGTGTAAATGTGTTTGTACATCTTTATACTTGGGAGTAAGTTCAGCTCGAACCACATTATCTGAGGTTGCCATGCACTCAATGCATTCTCCCGAAATATTGGCATGAAGCTCATTAACGTCGAAATAAATGCTTCACCGAGCATAAATTTCACATAATTAAAGAAGAACGAATATAATAGTCCAGTATCGCTTGGGAATTTCGATTCTAACAACAAAGCTAATTCTTCTTCCTCATTTAGCATCCTACTCTTACTGTCCTCTTTCAAGATGTTTGTTAGGTTCGGTACTAGCTGAGAGACTATTTCATTATCAATGGACATGACCTTGGTAAAGATAATTTCCAAAATATCTCTAACTTCAACAGGTTCATTTCGTTCTTTAGCGATAAACAAATTTTCATTTTCAAGACCGACGAGCTCTATAATCTTAGGCACATTACTAAAGTCATCCTTAAGTTCCTCGTTGCTAACAAAACCACACAAAGCCTTAAACTCTGTGATAGCAATTGCCATTTCAGGCTTACTGTTCGGATCCCTGTAAATTCTTGGGTTCTTCTTGTTTAGTGATTTGCTAATTCCTTATTTGGATGTTCTTGTATAGACAATACCTTCCCCAGTGAAGAATCATTAGTTATAACCCTTCTCTTATAGAAAGAGGGTTTAGCTATGGGTGCATAATGGGGAACAAGACTACCTGCTAGCTGTACGTTGATAGGAGGGTTAATTAACTCGGTCGTAGTCACAAAACATGACCCAACTAAAAAGCAAAAACATTGTAGGCTCCTGACTAACCTTTGTCCATGAACAAGAACTAATAAAAATTGTTTTCCCAACAAATTACTAGAAAAAAGGACTAATAGATGATTCCACTGTTATCACGTCGACGAAAAATCGACGACAAATCGGCCAGTCGGTCGATCAAGTTCAACGATAGTCGACTGGTTCAATTCGATGAGAGTGGGCTTAAGCTGGCCCAAAAACCATAATTTCTCTGATTGACATCGATAAAACCCAAGACGAGATCGATATTTGTACCAGACGAGATCAATAATATCGATAGCAAAAAAAAAACCTAATTGCTTCTCCTCGCACCTCGTCGCTGCCATTTATGTATATTTAAAATTTATATATATTGTTAATTATATTATACCCTAATTAATAATTAACTGATTTGTATATATATACTTTTAATAATTAATAGTATATCTATTAATAATCCTCATCGCTGCCAGGTTACTATTAATTATTAACTCATTTGTTTTATTTAACTTATACCCTAATTAATAATACTGTTAAATGTTAATAATTATATTATATATATTAAACTTAAACCATAATTAACTTATTTGTTTTTAACTATATATGCAGTAGCTGAAATGGAGATTTGCTGAATTTGAACCGACTATTATGTTATCTTTGTTGAATTTGAACTTATTATAAATTTATAATTATATCTAGTTATATTAAATATTTAAGTCTAATAAATATATGTATATAAAAGACTTGTCGACTAGTCATGACTAGTCGGGCGATTTGTCGACTAGTTTTCTAGACGGTAGTGGCTCGACTTGGCGTCGTGATAACCTTGGATGATTCGACTCCCCTTTTTTCTACCATCCTTGCCCGTTAGCTGAGCCACATCGATGCACCTTCTATTTGGCTTGATTGCCTCCGTTCATGATGAGTAACTGAAATTTATCTGTCCCTCTCCAACTATATGCCACGGATATCTGAGTCTTTCATTTGTTTTCATTAGTCAATTAATTAAATTCGTTACAATGGATAATTAAGATTTATTGGCACACATAGGGACATGAAAAAGGGAATGCAGGATTTGATCCGGTTTTAATTGGTGTATAAACCATAAGAAAAAGAAAAGGTGATGAGTGAAAGAAATATCTGAAACGACACTATCGTGGAACAGAATCTTAATAATTTCCCAATCAAACCGAGTAGTTAAATTGCAATGAACAGTTGTATATAACGAACGCATCCCCCTACTACAAAAAGACAAATGTTATGTAATAAATTATAAAATGGAGAAAATATGAATTTCAATTACATATTCATCTCAAAATAATAGCAAACCTCGAATAGTGGTAGCATTGAGACAAAGCAAGATGACGATGAGCAAATAGCAATTATCAAGATGCATTGTAAATGAGAGGAAGCTATAAGTACAAAATTGATTTTATCGTGCATATATTATGCCATAATTAATGCTTACAAATACACAAGGATATACAAATGTGTATGAAAGCATATTCATGTGGTTCCAAAAAATTCGAATATGGCGACAATGTAAGCAACAATGTAAGCTGATATCTAACATTAGAAATAATTTTTTAATGATGGGTTTTCTTAATGTGTACCCTAAGTGCACACGTTAAGAATTGTAGTTATTAGCAAAGGACATGAATAATTATTTGTCATAAAACCATGTCCATATTCCTAATTTTAAATATCAATACAAAATATTTAAAACAGACACACAAGAGTGGAAGGTTCTATAATTTATGAACAATGGTATACGGACCGAAATAATTTACGTCAGAATATGCGAATAGTGCAATTATGTAGCGGATTTATTGGCTGAAATTCAGGAGGCCCCCGCAGCTTCTTTTTTATTCGCATTTTTTGACTTGAAAGTATAGTATTTTTGATATTTTATATACTACCTATTATTATTTTAATTAGTTGCATATACTATTTCATTATTAAAAATATAATTGTGAATTTCATTACATAATTATATTGTCGTTATATCAATTTAAGAAATGCCCAAGTCTACCTTGAAGTTACAGGTCTTTGAAAATTCATTTTATTGCAATCTTTCTTAGGTGAACATGTATCTTTATTCTTTGTTGTGAAATAATGTCCATTATGTTTGGCATCTTCCCTCTGTTATATAAAGCATTTGGCCTAAACTTCCAGTATTATATAATTAAGTATTAAATGCATTAGTAGCAGGTAATAAATATTTTTTTTATCTAAAAGAAACTAAACGCATTAACAACGGGTAGTAAACTAGAAAGCAGTAAAGCTAATATTTTTATTTTTATTCGTTTAATTCGATGGAGGACAACAAAAAATGTCTGTAGGGATATCCCGATCAAGTTACTGATATCTCATCGGAAAGAATATCCTCAACATCAAAGGGCTATTTATACCAGAATCAAATGCTGATACTACGGATTTTGAGGGAGGAGAACTCTGAAATCCGCAAAGTTACGCTCCTTCACTTTGATTTCTTATTATTTTATGTTATTCAGTCTTATAAGCTCTGAACATTACTGTACAATAAGTTTGAATCTTGTGTTGCTTACCATTTGAATACTGCTAAAAACTCGGGGATTGCGCTTACGGTACAAAGAGAAGCAGTGATTATTATGCTATATGATTTTAAAAGCTTTTAGATCCTTGAATGTTTGATATTATTTAATTAAGTCATTTATACCATTTTAAATAGCATGATGATCAAAGATCACCACCATATTCTCACTGAGACTCTTCGCCATTATGTATAAAAATGACTACAATTTTCTCCCTCTCTGCCCATTACGACACTGCATCAACTACTACACTATATCACTACAAATTTTAGCACAGCGCGTCAAGGATTCACCCAACAAAATAACATAAAAAATAAATGGGTGAACCAACAGGCAAGAATGCAAAATTCAAGCAATGAAAAGGTAGATTGTCTTGTAGCAGGGAAAAGAAGGTTAACTGCAGAAAGTTACAGCAACACAGAAAGTAGCCAATTTATCTTTGATTTAACATTGATCATAACAATAAGGAATCTAAATCAAGCAATTAACAATAAGAAAGATAAAAATTAACGATGTACCTCAAATTAGAGAGATATTATCCTAGATCCGGAACAAATAAAAGAAAATCAAAACACATATATTGGAAAAACAAATCAATCGACAAAAAATTAGTGCCTGAGACTCACGGAGAGAAAAGTTCGCTGCGTACAGGATAGCAAAAATCTTGGCTAGGGTTTTGCTGACTCTTGAATTAGAGAATTGAACAAAATCGATTTTGGCAGCTCTCAAAAGAGAGAATCGAATAAGATCGTGAAATGAATAAGGGAAGAAAGACGTTGCCAGTGAAAAACCGATGTTATATTAGAAATGCTAAAAAACCGATGGAAAATCGGTCAGAAAATGCACCACAAACATAAATTTCGGGTGGACCTACTGCAATTGACGATTTAACCCCTCTGAATTATGCAATTTTATACTAACCACACATTTTGACCGATGATTTCTTCGGTTTGAGTAGCAACATCCACTGGCTAGCCACGATCGAATAAACGGAGACTGTTAAACATATTTAGCCTTCTAATATCAGCTGTTGTTTATTGGTCTCTACAAACCTGCATCATACAACTTCTTTCAGTTAAGTTTAATTTTAGTTTATATTTAAGTTTAATTTACTATAAAAATAATTGGTCGGAAAATATGTCACGATAGCAACAGTTTTCGTGATGTTTTTTCCCAATTTAGTTGGGTGGTATCAATCTTCACTAATGCATCGGTGTTACGTTGCGATTCCCGATGTTTTTTCATCGACGTTTAGGCATCGCTATTAACAATGTTTCTTCCAATCAGTCGGGAAAAACGTCACGATACCAACAGTTTTCGCGATGCTTTTTCTCAATTTATTTGGATGGTATTAACCATCGCTATTGCGTCGGGATTACGTTGCGACTTCCGATGTTTTTTTTCGTCGGCATTTAGGCGTCGCTATTTACAATCTTTCTTATAGTGTATACGGTTGGAATATGTAATGCACTAAATCAAAAATTTATTAATTTTTATATGTAGCTAGAATAGAAACACAACTTTTCGATCCAGCCATGATATTTCAGAAATGTTCTTCCATGCAAATAGGAAGTCATAAATTTTGAATCACACCATGAACAAAATTTAATATCTATCTTCAAATAGAAATTTTAAAATATAACTAATGTTATAAGTTCAAATCTTGTTCAAACAAAAAAAACTATGTTTTTCCTTTATATTTTATAGATTGTTTTTATCAAACTACATAGAACTTCTAAATGTGATTATTCAGACACCGCCTATGGTAAAGGCATAATGATAACAAAATAGGAAGATACTTCTAAATATGATTATTTGGAATCGCTTATGCCAAAGGCAAAATGATAACAAAATAGGCAGACATTGCAAATATGTCGTACCACTAGCAAAATAATACAATAAAAGTACACAGAGAGAAACCAATTGGACCGAATTAACTAGAAAATATAACAAGACATATGTTACAAGAATGCATCAAGAGCATCACTGTAAGGCTATGAAAATTTGTTTAGATTTATTTCTAGATAGTGTTTGTTTATAAATAAAATGGATTAAATTTAAATCGATATTAAAAAGCGTATGTTATAGTAAAAAAATAAATTTAGAAGCATATGTTACATTAGAATTAACGTCCTCTATGCCTATGGTTTAGTTCCCGCCACAATCCTAAATGTCTAAATTCTGGTCTAATGGAACGAGTCAATTCTAGGATATTTATGAACAAAATAATATGTAGCGGTTTGCAAAGTGCATGACTCCAAAATGCAAATTATGTGATTTATCAATCGTTAGCTCTTTACAACCTCTAGATACATATTTTGCTATTTTTCCAAGCTAATTTAAGTTTTTATTGACCTGGATAATTTTTTCCATGTTCAGTTTCGTAGAATAATAAAAAGTCACATTAACATGCATATGTTTTGTAAATCATAATCTTACAAATTCAAAAAATGTTAATATTTTCACTTAAAATCAAAATTAATTAATTCTATTCAACATATTCGTTTCTCTAAAAAAAATACACGGCAATAATGCGTCTAGTAGATGTTCAAAAGTGATGTAAATATTAGTATATGACCATAAATAATGTAAATCCTATCAAACAAACAAACTGGCCAACATACCTTATATTTAGTTATGGATTATAATCATGTAAAATACACACATTCAATCAAGCTATCTATTTCACATGAAAGTTTTTTGTGACTTATAATAACCAAGTTGTCAATAAATTTGATCTTATTTCATAGAAATGTAAATATGATTAAAGTTTATTGCTAGTTGTTGCAACATAAATAATGGCACTAAAATGTTGCATTGAAGATGGTTGGAGCATGTGCTGTCGGGAGCGTCGCTCGATGACGTTTGGTGCTACCATGATTTTTTTTTGGGGGCTAATTGTACTTTGATGCTTTATTCATTCCCATGTTTTAGGTGCCACCTGAGCATTAAGTTTCTTTTGAAGTGCCAAGAAAATAGATGGTTTTTCTTTTACATTTTCGCACTTTAACTAAATAAAATACGATTACACTAGACAATCAATTATCTGGCTTATTTATTGAAGCTCTTCAACGTCTAATATGACATAAAATTTTAGTTTCACTTCACATACTTTGTTTCATAATTTATAAACAATTATTCGGTACATGTTGCATTTTACGATTCAAAATAGCATACGTTTCTCAAACTTCTTAGAGTTTACTTAATCGGTCCTATGGTACAAAAATATAAATGCACAATAAAAGTTGGTCGTAATTTCTCATGTTTTCAAATTTTAGTTTTATTATTTTCTTCATTTTTCTCTCTTATTCTATTTATTTGTAAAAACTAATTTAAAAATATTTGGAATATCAATTATATTTGATCATGTTTACCCAGTTTTAAACCAAAATAACTCAAATTGTGTTTAGAGAATCCAAGCAGTACACATTTTAGAGGATACTATGAGATAAATTAGCAAAGTTTGCAAGGAATTTGGACTAAGGTCTAGATTCGGTATCAAGTCATCAATGATGATTCAGTTCTGACTCTTCTACGAGCCCTTAATCAACACATCGACTTGGTATTCTATCTTCTCTATTCTACCACTCTAGAGCCAAGGGATTAAATGGGATTCAAAAGAAGACTAGAAGACTTATGTTATAGACTAGCTAAATAGGAAGAATTAAGGAGATGTGTGCTCAATTCAACTAAAAATTATTGATGATTGATCGAATGATTCGACCAAAAGATAGAAAAACAACACAAGAATAAAAAGGCAAAAAATTATATAACTAATTCTTTAGCACTGATTCATCCCTACGAGTTAGTACCGAGTCATGAGTTGGAGTCAACTTCCCTTGAGATTCATATCAATGCCTCGCACTACCCTTTGGATCAAACTGCAATAGAACTTTTGGTCTAATACCTATTTAATTCCCCTATAAAAACATGACGAACTACAAATGCAGAATTATCTTTTGGATCCTTTGAGAAGCTCTGTCATTACTTCCTAGGATCATATTCACTTTTACCTCTTACCTCCTGTAACAACTTGCCTTTTTCAACCGTTTCAAGTCGGTAATTAAACCAACTCAAACCATTTGAAATGACAAATTGTTATTGCTTATGAGGTTTAACAGAACCAATATACAGAATCACAGAACATAATAAAATGCAGTGGAATAATTTTTAAAAAATTATTAGAGTTTTTACAATATTTTTACATAGCGCAAAATTCATAGCTTTTACATAAAATAATTTTTGCAGCAATTTTGCCAAATCTATGTGCATGCGTCTTCATGTGGCTCAAACTTCGCTAGCTGAAATCTTTAGATCTACAACACTCGGCTCTAACCCGAACATTTTATGCAAAACACAAAGCACTCGAGTCAGGATTAACTTTGTTCAAGTAAAACGATTTCAACGAATCACTAAAATATAATGGTTATTCAAAAATTACTATTTGACTTTGAACATATCAAACCCAGGAAAACTGCTGAAATGATAATTTAACAGAAATCAAATGACTTGGGCAAGACAGTTTCAAGATAGCATACACATATAAGAAGGAACTCACGTTATGGAAATGACCAAGAACAAGTGGGCAAGCATAAGACCAAAATACAACCTGGCATCACATGCAAAAGGGATACACATGGGCATGTAATGGAAATGCAACACCAAACTTTAAGGTAGCATGAAACTACTCAGTGCCATGGTAATAAAAATAACAAGTTCATTCATCAAAGTGAGTCAATTCAGTGCCAAATGAGCAAGGAACCAATACACATAATGGTTACTGAAGCAATTTACATAAAAAGGGGACTTATAAAATTCATGGCTTCAGTCATACAATTAACTAACAACGTAAAGATTTTCTTTATGTAACTAACAATACCATTATGCATTTGACAAAAAAAACATAGGTTACAACCTTCAAATGTTGGTAGAATATTCACGTAAGGGCAGGTGTTTTGTATATGTTTTCATACTAATTATGAGGTTCTAGGTCGAAACAAAATGCAGACATGACATATATTTTTTAGCAAGTATGTAGAATGAATACAACTAATTTCAATATTTGATTGACCAAGGATGAAAGTGAAATAAGGCAGCACTAATTTTCACACAAACAATCATAACCAAGATCACACTATCATGCTTAATTTATATTAAAACCCAATTATTTGAAAAAAATATTAATCATGAGTTAATAACTCACCATCGTGGCTGAAATGGACGATGGCGGTAGCAGAAACGATGCACATGTAGGCGCCAATTTGAAGTAGGAGAAGAAGGGGACGACAATTGATTTTCCCCCTTTTTTTATTACAAGAAGGCTTCAGGTTTAGATTTTATTTTTAGAAGAAGGAAAACATAAATAATTTTGAGAAGAAGAGGAAACGTGGAGAGACAGAGATACTTAGGTTTTGAAAAGGTGTGGGTAAGGGAACGCTTGAGTTACTGCATTTTTTTACTGTTTCATATGCATTTATATATATGGATGCATGGCGTGAGGCTTCAAGAAGAAGCAAGGGATGGAGACGGTCTTGTGCAAATTTTTCTGTAGGAAAGATGCTACAGATTTTCAAAGAAGGAAGAGAAATGGAGAAAAAGAAAGATGAAGGGAAAGAGATAAAGATTTTGAAAATAAATACTCAAAAGGAGCAACGTCAGAAATGATGGCCTTGGGAATCGCATGCATTAAAATTAAATGACAGAGAAGTAAATGCATAGGGTAACGTAGGCATACAATAAAATTGCAAAGGATAAAACTTGAGAGAGAATGGGGTAACGCAAGTATATATGGTATGGAACATTTCTTTTCATAATTGTGGCTTGCCTTTTTTATATATAAATAACTTTTTTTTATATAAATGACACAAAATATGTAACATGGATGCATGCCTTAAAGATAAGGAAGGGAAGAGGCAGGTTACAAAATCTTACATATTTTACTTTAAAATAATGAAATGCATGCATGGAAATAAATGGGAAAGAATGAATGCATGCATGATATTTGAAATGTTGATTTTTTTTTTCTAAATATAGACAACATGATATTTAAGAGAAGGGAAACATATATAAACATGGAGGTAGTTCGTTCTCGAAAAAAATGATGGGAAAGAAAAACATGAAAGGAGAAATAAGATGTAAATTTAAGGAATAAAAATACGTAAATAAAATAGGGTGTGTGAAAATGGAATGAAGGGAAAGAAAATAATATGTTGAAGGGAAATAAATAAATATATAATGGAATAAAATGAATGCGTAATTAACATTGCAAATTAAATTAATTAAAGAAGGTTTAATTGGATATGTAATCCACGTTCTGAATTCCTAAAATTACATTTTGAACAAACAGGGAAAGAATTAAAGACAATAGCCAAAGATATATACATATATGTATTTATTTCATATAGAATGCACCCATTATTTTCAACCAATCATTCAGCAGAAATTAATAAATTTCATTAATAACATCATAATTTTATTTAAAAATCATTTTAAATTCAACAGTTTAATTTAATTTAACAACTTAAATGGTCAAATTTTACGTGATGTTACACCTCCTCTAACACTTATCTAAAATATGGTAACCTAGATCATAGGATAAACTAGTTAAGATCCAGAGAGATCCAACTAGCAGACACATAATCAAATCAGACTGAAATGGACGTAACCTGGAGTAAGCGAAATACTGTAAAATTATGTGTACATCTTTACCTTTTCAATAATTTTTTACTTTATTTGTGCTTGTTGTCTCATGGATTAGTTCTTTCATCTTGGTATTGGTGTTAATCTAAATTTTGGATTTTAGCATTTTGGTGCTTTTATTGAGAAGAAAAGGGAAAATACTTAGAGATTGAAGATTTGAAGAAGATGACAAGCCTAAAGCTAGGTCTAGGGTTGGAGGAAGTAGCATAAAATGTGAGGGTAGCCAGAAGGGGCCTTCACATTATAGTAAATCGAGCTATGTTACTAAAGAAGTCATATGTATGATGGTGAAAGAGATACAAGACAAGATTTCGGCTTGGCATCGAGAGATGACATATAGGATTTTCTAGAGGATTGGACAATATTATTGGAACCACAAGGATTCAAAATCAGATTCTAGGAAATAACATGAAAGATGCAGGAATTGGAGGAGATCAATGTACAGACATACCCCTAAAATCTGAGTAACATAGGAAAAGTCCGACTCAACCCAGGATAGAAGAAGTTTTACACTGAAGAAAACATAGGGTAGCTAATGCTGGTGTAACCGTGGAAACACTAGGAACATACAGAATTGGAACTGGGACATAAAACTGAATGTTATAGTGTAACCAGTGGAAGAGTATGCGCTAGAGTACCCTTAAGGGATAATTGTCAAGATATACTTAGATATGCAAGTCAAAATTTAAATATAAAAAGATCAAAGTAATATATAACTGAATATGTGTTAGGAGTGCTCAACAGAACTAGGGGCAGAATATTGATATGGATCACAGATTTCTATTAACAACTTTAGTTAGGTGACATAGGTAATCATGAGAGTATTTAGAGGTGCATCGACATATTGAAGCTTGGAAGTTGTAAACAAGAACATTTTTTCTCCTAATATCTAAATGCTAGGAATCCTCATGATTTCAAGCTTCTGACAATAGATATGTATGATGGAAAGTTAGATTCAATTGTTTACTTAATTAGCTATATTCAATACATGGAAGTTTTTGGAGATTTGAAGGAAGTTTTGCACCTGTATTTCGTTTTTATTGAATCATTTGGCAGAAGTGTGTTTAGGAAATAGAAGAACCGAGCTTGTTGATCAATTCTTAAGGACGTTCAGAGTGCATGTCTCAAGACCGAAGAATGTTATGTCATTATTTAGTGTGAAGAAAAGGCCTAAAGAAAGCAGAATGGGTTATTTAATCAACTTTAATGCAGTTTAATTGTAACAACCCGGAAAATCAGAGCCAAATAATTTTTTTATTTTGGCAATTTTAATGAATTTTGAATATTAAAAATGATTTATTTTAAATAATAACTACTAAAACTTTATTTTGAACAGAATTAGAACGTATTTATTTATTTGAATCGAAGTTAGAATATAAATATTTACTTTAATTATAAAAGGAAGTGAAAATGGCGCGGTAGATTAAAATTCGATTTTAAATTTTAAATGCATGTATAGGATTCAAAATAAACCAGATTTTAGTGAAACAAAAAATATTGGAATCTATTTGAAAATATCTTTCCAACAATTCTGAAAAATACAAATTTCATAGCGGGAATAAAAAGTTATGTCCAGTTGAAAATTCAGAATAGTCGCTATGGAAATATATCCCTTAAAAATGGCGATTTTGCAAACAACCTCTGTTTTCGATGAGACCACTTTTTTTAGATCCGTAATATCAAATTATCGCTAAATTCCAATTTTCATAATTTTCGAAATCGATATGTGAGCGTGGAAGAAGAAAACGTGTTTTAACAGTTTTAGTCAATTTGGATCGACCAGAAAATGGCCATTTTTCAAATGATCTTCAAATTTGACGAAATTAGTTTTTTTTAAGGACCGTATCATCAATACAAAGCTAGAAATAATTTTTTGGGAATTTTCAGAGTCTGTATGTGGCCCTGGTGAATTGAAATGTGCATTCAAATCTAGTATATAAATTTATGTTTTGATTTTGACGAAAACTAATCGAAAAGATCGAATTGGATTATGGGACATATCCCATTGTATTCAGAATGGGGGTAATTAGCTAGGGACGACAGTCGTTGAGTCTCATTGGAGGTCGAAATTAAAAGTCAACTTTGGAGGAATTAAATAATATAATTAAATTATTATAAAACCTTATTACTCCCTCTCCCTACCCCGTCTACATTTTAGGCCATGAAATAAAATATATAAAAAAGCTGCCTTTTTCTATCGCCACCCTCCTCCCCCATGACGGCGATGCCGCTGCGGCCCCTCCCTTATCTGACGCTGTCTACTCTCCCCCCCCTCTTCCCCTCCGATTCGCGAGCCGCCATCTGACCCCGCAGAAAAACCGAACCCTAGAACCCAAAAACTCTGCCGCCTCTACCTAAAACTGCCCACCACCGCCTGGCCGACGACTCCCCCACCACCAACAGTCTCCGACGCGCCACCCCCAGCCCAATTTCGTGGTGAGTTTTATTTTTATTTATATTCATGTATTTGTTTTATGTAGTCAGTTTTTTGTATATAAAAATAAATTTTCTAGCATTGTTATAAAGTTGACATTTTTACTACCCAAAGTTAAAAAATTTAAAATTAGAAAGAAATGATTTTTAAAACTAAAAAGAAATGATTTTTAAAATTAGAAAGATGAGATTTTTAAAAATAGAAAGGTTAGATTTTTACGATGTTAAAGGTTAGATTTTTACGATGTTAAAGGTTGGGTTTTTATGATGTAAATATAAGATTTGATTTTTAATTATATGAAAATACGATTTTCATATACATGGAGCGATATAAAAATATAATCTTTATTAGAAGAAGAGCGATATAAAAATATAATCTTTAGTAGAAGAAGAGAGATATAAAAATATAATTTTTATAACGAAGTAGCGATGTAAAAATATGATTTTTATATATAAAACTACATAATAAAAATGTGATTTTTACTATAAACAGAGTGAAACAGACTGCGATGGAACAAACTGGAAGCTGAACGGAATCCAAATCGTCCGCTAAAGAATGGCGAAGTGGAAAACCAAATGTGAGAACTCCTCACTTTAATTTATTTTCTAGTTAAAATATATACGAAGATGCAGACGGTGCTTAGCAGCACCCAACACCCGTCGTCCACAGACCATGGATGACTTGTTTGTTTGATTGTGTTGTGGAAATTGTTTGTGATGTTAAATGGACTGTATAAAATATTCATGTATTGAAATAAATATTTTATAGTTAAAAATATAATTTTTGACGTGTATATGAATAAAATAAATATTCATAAACAAATAGGACGATTTGTTTATGTGCACACATTTGACTGATATCGATTGGGACGATAAATTTTACATATCGCCCAAATGCACAAATAAAATTCATTATTTGTTGATTGAAACCCCAAATGGGTATTGGGATGAAATATGACATACAATAGTCCCTATAATTAGCTGTATGTCAATCGATTGGTTGACAAGCTGTGTAAGCGTTGAATATTTATATGTAATGCTTATGTAGTGTAGAATGCACTCTGGATGATGGTTGACTGTGTTTGATTGTTGTTGTGTACATGTGTTGTATGAAATCCATATAAATCAAATTATTTGGTAATTGGCCGTGTCTGATTCCAGTTCAGAAAGATTGAATATTTTAAAATAACGAATATTTTAAAAATAATATTCGAAAAAAAATCAAAATATGATTTTGATGTCCGATTTGGGTTCGACACGAATATTTTTAAATATATAAAGCCATGTTGATTAGACTGACGCCATTCTGACGTGAACAATATTTATATCGATTTTGTTCATTTTTATAATGAATATCGAAAAGGAAATGATTTCGAAATGTAATGTTTTTTAAAAAACTATCATTTATATATCGATGATATGGAATATTCAATTTTGATTTGAAATTGAATATGAAGTTGAAATCGTTTTGAAAACGAATTTAAAACGATTTACAAAATACGTTTTAAATGGAAATCGACGAAATGTGTATATATATATATATATATATATATATATATATATATATATATATATAATGGCCTGAATAGAACGCGTCGCGCCGCGGCAGTTCGCGAATTTCAACCATTGGCTTCGAACGAACATTACGGGAGATCCGACCATCGGATTCTCCTGTTCGTATCGAAAAGAGCTTTCCAAGAATATAAGGGATTTGAAATCTAACGGTTGGATTTGAAATTATGTCCAAATCAAATTTGGAAAAGGTCGTTGTAATTGCAGTTCGATGACCGTTTATGGAAATCGACTGTACGGGCCTTGATAAAATTATTAAAAATATTAATAATTTGTGTAAAATCATAATAAATGATTTGGAAGGGATGGGATGAAAAATTCCATATTTGAAAAGGTAAAAATATGTTTTTATCGAAATGAACTAGTTATGAACTAGGATTATAATCCAATGATTTTTAAAATAAATAAATTGGATTTGTGAATGGTTTTAATATAACCAGAAATTTCCAATATAAGAATTGGAATGGATTTGAATCGAAAGTATCTTCGGAATATTTCGATATTGGATTCTGTGATTATACGGATATTGTGGAGGAGTTTGGAAGATATATATATATATATATATATATATCATTATTCCAATACGGTATTTGTTGGTTTCAGAAATTGATATTGAATATAAGCCGATATATTTTCTATTCAGAGCCTTGTATTTAATATCAAATTGGATTTTGGGTTTGTCGTGAATGGTATCTTTAATAATACTATTCTTAAACCCAATGGAGTTAAGAAAAATTAGAAACTGATTGGAGGTTAGCTAAGTTGAATGGTTTCCCAAGTATTGATCTGATGTTAGTTTCGGTCTTCAGGATTAATACTTATGGAATTGTTCTCTTACTAATTTATGGTTAGATATGGGATTTTGGGTTTATCGTAAACTGTGTTTTAAAAGACACTATTCTTAAACCCAGTGTGAAAAGAATAAATCTTTTAATTTAGATGTAGAGAATAATTACCAATTAATTAACATTTATTTGGATATGAAATGGAATGCGAATTGGGTTTATTGTGAACTGTGTTTTTAGCGACATTCGTTCTTTAACCCGATTTACAGTGAAATGTGATTTGGAATTTATAAATCTTTTATTAAAATTGAACGGGAATTTTTCGAAGTAAAGTTTTCCAATTTAATATATATATTAAATTGGAATTGAATGGAATTCGATTGATAATAATCGAAGTGAGCTTCTGTGGAGGAAGACTGTTAATACATATGGAATTTAAAAGGCTTTGCCGTTATTCCATTTATATTATTAGTCGGATACGGAAATTGATATCGATTATATAGTGATTTGTTTTTCTGTGAAGATTCCATAATTAATGGAATGTGATTTGGGTTTATACTAAACTGTGTTTTAAATGACATTTGTTCTTTAACCCAGGTAAAGGCTGGATTGCATGTCTGTCATTGTATTTCGAACTGTATGGTTGATCTCTGCTAAATATATATCTGTTTGTTGGCGGAGAATTCATTCTCTTTCTTAACACCCTTCTCTGAGACGTACAAGCTTAGAGGTTATATATCGGTAGAAATCAGTAGTACGGTGTACATTGTCGATGCGACATGTTTGTGTTTCCAAAGTTAAATAATCATTAATATTGATTTTTGGGAAGTTTAAAACTAAGTGGAGTTTTAATGAATATTTATTTAGATTGAAATGTGAATTGATAATTTAAATTATCAAATTTGTGAAATAATCGAGAATGGAGTATCACCAGTTTTGCTCCTAGCGATAGTTGAATCTTTAATTAGATTTGAATGGGAAAAGGTAATTTAATTTACCGATAACACTGTGGTGTTAGATATGGAGTATGACCAATTTTGCTCCATGGGATGATTAAGTTGGGATTGGGAAATTAAATAAATGATTACTTCGGTGTGGTTCGCTAATCACGACTAGTTTGGAAAACCTTAATATGGTTTGAAATGATCCAAAGGAAGATTAGAGAATAAATTTTAGAGAATTTATCTTTGATAAAATTAATGGGAACCTTTCCCTAAGAATGTGAATATTTGAATAAAAGAATATTCTAAATTGGAATGAGTCGTATGTTGTGTTTGTATAGCACTTGTTTATTATATATGCGGGTTATTCGGAAAGGCCGGGTTTATACCCATTCTGAATAACCGATTGGACGATAGGTCGATGATGAAGACGGTGGTTGAAGACCAGAGGTCTTCACATCGTTTGGATGAATACTGATGTCTTGATTGGGCAGTACACCCAAGACAAGGTAATAAGTGGTGATCGTCCAGACGTACTTGGAGATCGACGGATATGCGAGGACCTCTCTCCTGTATTGGACATATGGGACGAGGAATAAGGTGCCCCCGATTTCATTCAGACCCAGAACGAACTTGTAAATGGACTGTGTGTCTGACATTGGATTTTATTCTGTGTTGATTGATCTTTTTTGAATATATATCTGTTTAGCAGTGAAGAATTTACTCTCTTGCTTAATGCCCTTCTTTGAGACGTACGGGCTCAGAGGTTATATTGATAGACATCAGTCGCACGGCAATTGCCTGTGTGGCATGCTGAGATGCAAATGATCAAGGCTTCCGTTGAAAAGAAGAGTCTTGTGGTTGATGATCAAAGCATGGCCTGTGTGGCATGCTGAGATGCAAACGATCAAGGCTTCTGTTGAAAAGAAGAGTCTTGTGGTTGATGATCAAAGCATGGCCTTTGTGGCTTAGCTTTGTGTATAGCGTTAATTCGCGAGCCTCACACCTCGGTATGAGTAAAAAATGGGATCGTGACTACAAGGAGTGCACGACGTTTCTTTCTAGCTATGGATGGTGTCAGCGTTTTACAAGCCCTGACATTTATATTATTTTTACCTGTGTGGTCGTTGGAATGCGAGGCTCCTCGGATATATCGGTCTCTACGGAGCCGATGGATAGGTCTTATAGGACCGGGACACGTGTGTTCAGGTATAACTAATCCGTTATGTGTGGACCGGCCCTGAAGATCCAAGGGTTCGCCAACGTCCGAATCCTAAGACATTTGCTAGAGTGTCTCGAAGCGGTGAGGAGCCATCTCTGGCCTCGACTCATGACGAAAATCCAATTTCCAGTATATGACATTTCGGTTTTATTTGTAGAGCCTAGTATTGGCGACATAGTAGCATGGGATACTATGCCGTCTATGATTGATACATTTATATCTGAAGTTGTTTTCATACACTTTACACTATAATAGTATCAAAATGATTTGTTTTAAACGTACCAAACATGTTTGGCTATTATAAGGTAAAACTCTATCCTCCAGCTTGCGTTGCATTGTGTGATGGGACCTGGGTCTTATAATAGCTTCATTGTTCTTTATTTAGCATTGCGCTATTTGTTTTATGCACTGGAATTCTTGGGAGGAAACCCGTTCCAAGTTATATGGCATGGTCCCTTGATTTACCTAACTTTAAAAATAAAGATTAATAACTGTTTAGTTCTCACACCAGTCACATAACTGACCTGGAGTTTATTGTTGTAACCTAAACTCTGGGTGCCCTTATTTTCCACACGGGCAGCTAGTAGTTGGGTTTTGCATATTTATATTCACAGGATCCTGGTTTACAGCTGGAATGATATCCAGAAAGCTCTGTATCCATGTATTTCTTTCAGTTGTGTTTTGTATTATTTTTCCACTTCTATGTATTTAAATGTAATTTAAATCTCTGATATTTATCAAATGTATTTTATTCATTCATACTCTGTTATATTCTTGTATTCTGATGGAATTGTTGTAATAAGCAATGAAATGTTCTTCTGTTTGTTTTCTAATTTGTCGTGTTCTCAAAGCAATCCGGGCTTTCCTTTATGGGGAAGTTCAGGTCGTTACATTTTGGTATCAGAGCTTTGGTTTATAGAGCTCGAGAACTAGACATATTAGAATCGAACGAAAGAACTCATCAGAGATTGGATTTGTAATATCCAATGAGAATGACTCATTAGAGATAGGATCAGTAGTATCCTAGAACGAATGTGAAGAGTATATTTTTAAAATAAAAATGAAAACAAATAATATTTTGAAAAGTTAAACTGTATTCTACGGATTTGAATATTTATTTCATATTGATTTTTGGGCAATCGAGTATAATGAAGATTTTGCTTATACGCCTAGCTAGTGTGTATTCGAAGTCTCAAATATACTAGGTAGATATAGAATCAAAATCTAGTCGCCCGGAGATGATACTGATGATCACACGTGCATCATCAGTATTTACGTTCGAGTTTCGAAAGTGGGATATCTGTATATTTCCAATTGACTGGTGTGAGAACAAAAACTAGATAGGGTTTATTGTTGTGAATTGGCATCAAAAACATGATTTTTTGTATATGTATTAAAACTATGAATTTGAAATGTTAATTCACTAATTGATTGATGGTCGTGTTGTATGATTATTAGTTATCTAATAAAACCATTATGTGAAAGAACGGTACATATAACCAAATTGTATCAAATATTGAACAGAATTGAAAATTGTTTGAAATTGCATGCATATACATGTATATACACTGAATAGGTCATAGCAAGGTGGATAGAGAAGAGGAATAAAATTGTATGCCCGATAAATAGGTACATGTTTACTAATTTATTGGGTTTGGATGATTTTATGAGCCGATTGGCTAGCCGCTTGGCTTTTTCTTTTTATTTTTGAGATGAGAGGGCCTGTGTGGTGGTTTGGGGATTTTTCTAGTGTTTCCGGTACAAAGAAGGTTATGGCTATTTTTTTCAAAAATTTAGGGTGTTAACCAAATTTTTGAAGAATTGGAAAATTTTTAGAAACTGAAAAGTTGAAGAACGAACGCCAGAATGAAAGTTGAGTTAGTTAGTTAAAAAACTTTCAGCTCGGTTCCTTTTCGAGGACGAAAAGATTTTATGTGAGGGAGATTGTAACAACCTGGAAAATCAAAACCAATTTAAAATTTTATTTTGGCAATTTTAATGAATTTTGAATATTTAAAATGACTTATTTTAAATAATAACGACTAAAAATTTATTTTGAACATAATTAGAACGTATATATTTATTTGAATCAAAGTTAGAATATAAATATTTATTTTAATTATAAAAGGGATTGAAAGTAGCGCGGTAGTTTGAAAATTCGATTTCAAATTTCAAATGAATGTACAGGATTCAAAATAAACTGGATTTTAGTGAAACCAAAAATATTGGAATCTATTTGAAAATATCTTTCCAATGAATCTGAAAAATCCAAATTTCATAGTGGGAATAAAAAGTTATGTCCAATTGAAAATTCGGAATAGTCGCTATGGAAATATAGCCCTTAAGAATGGCGATTTTGCAAACGACCTCTGATTTCGACAAGACCACTTTTGTTGATCCGGAATGTCAAATTATTGCTAGATTCCAATTTTTATAATTATTGAAATCGATATGTTTGGCGTGGCAGAAGAAAACGTGTTTTAACATTTTCAGTCAATTTGGATCGACCAGAAAATGGCCATTTTTCAAACGGTCTTCAAATTTGATGAAATTAGTTTTGTTAGGAATGTATCGTCAATACAAAGCTAGAAATAATTTTTCGAGAATTTTCAGAGTCCATATGTGGCCCTGGTAAATTGAAATGTGCGTTCAAATCCAATATACAGATTTATATTTTCATTTTGACGAAAACTGATCGAAACGATTGAATTGGATTATGGGACATATCCCATTGTGTTCGAAATGGGGATAATTAATTAGGGACGACAGTCGTTGGGTCTCGTTTGAAGGTCGAAATTAAAAGTCAACTTTGGAGGAATTAAATAACATAATTAAATTATTATAAAACCTTGTACTCCTTCTCCCTACCCCGTCTTCATTTCAGGCCGTGAAATAAAATATATAAAAAAACCGCTGCCTTTTTCTACCGTCGCCCTCCTCCTCCATGATGGCGACGCCCCCGCCGGTCCCTCCCTTATCCGATACCACCTCCTCTCCCCCCTCTTCCCCTCCGATTCGCGAGCCCCCATCAGTCCATGTGGAAAAACCAAACCCTAAAGCCCAAAAACTCTGCTGCCTCCACCTGAAGCCGCTCACCACCGCCTGGCCGACGACTCCCCCACCACCAACAGTCTCCGACGCGCCACCCCCTCAGCCTAATTTCGCGGTGAGTTTTATTTTTATTTATATTCATGTATTTGTTTTATGTAATTAGTTTTTTTATATTAAAAAACAGCTTTCTAGCTTTGTTATAAAGTTAACATTTTTACTACCTAAAGTTAATATTTTTAAAATTAGAAAGAAATGATTTTTAAAACTAGAAATAAATGATTTTTAAAACTAGAAAGATTAGATTTTTAAAAATAGAAAGGTTAGATTTTTACTATGTTAAAGGTTAGATTTTAACGTTAAAGGTTAGATTTTTATGAAGTGAAGATAAGATTTGATTTTTAATCATATGAAAATACGATTTTCATATACATGGAGCGATATAAAAATATAATCTTTATTAGAAGAAAAGCGATATAAAAATATAATCTTTAGTAGAAGAAGAGAGATATAAAAATATAATTTTTATATCCAAGTAGCGATGTAAAAATATGATTTTTAAATATAAAACTACATAATAAAAATGTGATTTTTACTATGAACAAAGTAAAACAGACTGCGATGGAACGAGCTGGAAGCTGAATGGAATCCAAATCATCCGCAAAAGAATGGCGGAGTGGAAACCAAATGTGATAACTCCTAACTTTAATTTATTTTCTAGTTAAAATATATACTTGGATGCAGACGGTGCTTAGCAGCACCCGAAACCCGTCGTCCACAGACCATGGATGACTTGTTTGTTTGATTGTGTTGTGGAAATTGTTTGTGATGTGAAATGAGCTGTATAAAAAATTCATGTATTGAAATAAATATTTTATAGTTAAAAATATAATTTTTAACGTGTATACGAATAAAATAAATATTCATAAACAAATCGGATGATTTGTTTATGTACACACATTTGACTGATATTGATTAGGATGATAAATTTTACACATCGTTCAACTACATAAATAAAATTCATTATTTGTTGATTGAAACCCATACGGGTATTGGGATGAAATATGACATACACTAGTTCCAATAATTAGTTGTATGTCAATCGATTGGTTGACAAGCTGTGTAAGCGTTGAATACTTATATTTAATGCTTATGCAGTGTAGAATGCACTCTGGATGATGGTTGACTGTGTTTGATTGTTGTTGTGTACATATGTTGTGTGAAATCCATATAAATCAAATTATATGGTAATTGGCTGTGTCTGATTCCAATTCAGAAAGATTGAATATTTTAAAATAATGAATATTTTAAAAATAATATTTTGAAAAGAATCAAAATATGATTTTGATGTCCGATTTGGGATGGACACGAATATTTTTAAATATATAAAGCCGTATTGATTAGATTGACGCCATTTTGACATGAACGATATTTATATTGATTTTATTCATTTCTATAATGAATATCGAAAAGGAAATGATTTCGAAATATAATGTTTTGAAAATACTATCATTTATATATCAATGATGTGGAATTTTGATTTGAAATTGAATATAAAGTTGAAATCGTTTTGAAAACGAATTTAAAACGATTCATAAAATACGTTTTAAATGGAAATTGACGATATATATATATATATAATATGTTATAGATATAATGGCTCGAATAGAACGCGTCGTGCCGTGGTAGTTCGCGAATTTTGACCATTGACTTCGAACAGACATTATGGGAGATCCGACCATCGGATTCTCCTAAAACTGGAACCGTTGGGTTCGTATCGAAAAGAGCTTTCCGAGAATATAAGGGATTTGAAATCTAACGATTGGATTTGGAATTATGTCCAAATCAAATTTGGAAAAGGTCGATGTAAGTGCAGTTCGATGACCGTTTATGGAAATCGACTATACAGGTCTTGATAAAACTATTAATATTTATTAATAATTTGTGTAAAATCATAATAAATGATTTGGAAAGGATTGGGATGAAAAATTCCATATTTGAAAAGGTAAAAATATATTTTTATCGAAATGAACTAGTTATGAACTAGGATTATAATCTAATGATTTTTAAAATAAATAAATTGGATTTGTGTATAGTTTTAATATAACCAGAAATTTCCAATATAAGAATTGGAATGGATTTGAATCAAAAGTATCTTCGGAATATTTCGATATTGGATTCCGTGATTATACGGATATTGTGGAGGAATTTGGAAGATATATTTATCATTATTCCAATACGATATTTGTTGGTTTCAGAATTTGATATTGAATATAAGCCGATATATTTTCTATTCAGAGCCTTGTATTTAATATCAAATTGGATTTTGGGTTTGTCGTGAACGGTATATTTAATAATACTGTTCTTAAATCTAATGGAGTTTAGAAAAATTAGAAACTGACTGGAGGTTAGCTAAGTTGAGTGGTTTCCTAGGTATTGATCTGATGTTGGTTTCGGCCTTGGGGATTAATACTTAGGGAATTGTTCTCTTACTAATTTACGGTTAGAGACTGATAGATTTTGGGTTTTTCATAAACTGTGTTTTAAAAGACACTGTTCTTAAACCCAGTACGAAAAGAATAAATCTTTTAATTAAGATTTAGAGAAGAATTACCAATTAATTAACATTTAATTGGATTTGAAATGGAATGTAAATTGGGTTTGTTGTGAACTGTGTTTTTAACGACATTCGTTCTTTAACCCGATTTACAGTGAAATGTGATTTGGAATTTATAAATCTTTTTATAAAAATTTAACGGGAATTTTCCAAAGTAAAGTTTCCAAATTTAATATTGGAATTGAATGGAATTCGATTGATAATAATCGAAGTGAACTTCTGTGGAGCAAGACTGTTAATACATATGGAATTTAAAAGGCTTTGCCGTTATTCCATTTATATTATTAGTCGGATACGGAAATTGATATCGATTATATATTGATTTGTTTTTACGTGAAGATTCCATAATTAATGGAATGTGATTTGGGTTTATCGTGAACTGTGTTGTAAATGACATTAGTTCTTTAACCCTGTTAAAGGCAGGATTACATGTCTGCCATTGTGTTTCGAACTGTATGGTTGATCTCTGCTAAATATATATCTGTTTAGTGGCAGAAAATTTATTCTCTTGCTTTACACCCTTCTCTGAGACGTACGAGCTTAGAGGTTATATATCGGCAGAAATCAATAGTATGGTGCAGATTGTCGATGCGACATTTTTGTGTTTCCAAAGTGAAATAATCATCAATATTGATTTTTGGGAAGATTAAAACTAAGTGGAGTTTTAATAAATCTTTAATTAGATTGAAATGTGAATTGATAATTTAAATTATCAAATTTGGGAAATGATCGAGAATGGAGTATCACCAATTTTGCTCCTAGCGATAGTTAAATATTTAATTAGATTTGAGTGGGAAAAGGTAATTAAATTTACCAATAACACTGTAGTGTTAGATATGGAGTACGACCAACTTTTCTCCATGGGATGAATAGGTTGGGATTGGGAAATTAAATAAATGATTACTTCGGTGTGGTTTGCTAATCCCGACTGGTTTGGAAAACCTTAATATGGTTTGAAATGATCCAAAGGAAGATTAAAGAATAATTTTTAAAGAATTTATCTTTAATAAAATTAATGGGAACCTTTCCCTAAGAATGTGAATATTTGAATAAAAGAATATTCTGAATTGGAATGAGGCGTATGTTGTGTTTGTATAGCACTTGTTTATTATATACACGGGTTATTCAGAAAGGCCGGGTTTATACCCATTCTGAATAACTGATTCGACGATAAGTCAACGATGAAGATGGTGGTTGAAGACCGAGGTCTTCACATCGTTTGGATGATTACTGATGTCTTGATTGGGCAGTACACCCAAGACAAGGTAATAAGTGGTGATTGTCCAGACGTACTTGGAGATCGATGGATATGCAAGGCTCTTTCTCCTGTATTGGACATATGGGACGAGGAATAAGGTGCCTCCGGTTTCGTTCAGACCTAGAACGAACTTGTAAATGGACTGTGTGTCTGGCATTGGATTTTATTCTGTGTTGATTGATCTCTATTAAATATATATCTGTTTGGCGACGAAGAATTCATTCTCTTGCTTAACGCCCTTCTCTGACACATATAAGCTCAGAGGTTATATATCAATCGACATCAGTAGCATGGCGTGAATTTCCTGTGTAGCATGCTGAGATGCAAATGATCAAGGCTTCTGTTGAAAAGCATAGTCTTGTGGTTGATGATCAAAGCGTAGCCTGTGTGGCATAGCTTTTTGTATAGCGTTAATTCGTGAGCCTCACACCTCGGTATGAGTCAAAAACGGGATCGTGACTGCAGGGAGAGCACGACGTTTCTTTCTAGCTATTGGTGGTGTCAGTGTTTTACAAGCCCTGACATTTATATTATTTTTACCTGTGTGCTTATTTGAATGCGAGGCGCCTCGGATATATCGGTCTCTACGGAGCCGATGGATAGGTTCGATAGGACTGGGAAACATGTGTTCAGGTATAACTAATCCACTACGTGTGGACCGGCCCTGAAGATCCAAGGGTTCGCCAACGTCCGAATCCTGAGACATTTTCTAAAGTGTCTGGAAGCGGTGAGGAGCCATCCCTGGCCTCGACTCATGACGGAAATCCAATTTCCAATACGTGACATTTCGGTTTTATTTGTAGAGCCTAGTACTGGCGACATAGTAGCATGGGATACTATGCTGTCTATGGTTGATACATTTATATCTGAAGTTATTTTCATACACTTTACACTATAATAGTATCAAAATGATTTGTTTTAAACGTACCAAGCATGTTTGGCTATTATAAGGTAAAACTCTATCCTCCGGCTTGCGTTGCATTGTGTGATGGGACCTGGTTCTTATAATAGCTTCATTGTTCTTTATTTAGCATTGCGATGTTTGTTTTATGCACTTGAATTCTTGGGACGAAACCCATTCCGTGTTATCCGGCGTGGTCCCTTGATTTACCTAACTTAAAAAATAAAGATTAATAACTGTTTTAGTTCTCACACCAGTCACATGACTGACCTGGAGTTTATTGTTGTAACCTAAACTCTGGATGCCCTTATTTTCCACGCGGGCAGCTAGTCATTGGGTTTTGCAGATTTATATTCACAGGATCCTGGTTTACAGCTGGAATGATATCCGGAAAGCTCTGTATCCATGTATTTCTTTCAGTTGTGTTTTGTATTATTTTTCCACTTCTACGTATTTTAATGTAATTTAAATCTCTGATATTTATCAAATGTATTTTATTCATTCATACTCTATTATATTCTTGTATTCTGATGGAATTGTTGTAATAAGCAATGAAATGTTCTTTTGTTTGTGTTCTACTTTGTCGTGTTCTCAAAGCAATCCGGGCTTTCCTTCACGGGGAAGTTCGGGTCGTTACATTAATATTCCTCGTTTTTGGTAAACATTATTCAGATGAGTTGATTGATTAAACTAATAAAAAATAATGTAGAGGGACGATGAGATGAGAATTTTAATTAATAAAAGAGTTTGGCATTAGTGACAAATCAATCTTATATGACATAAGAGAAAGCTTATGGGAGGAGAAAAACGAGAAGCACATTTCCTTTCATATGTACATAACCTTCCACCCTTTCATTCTATCATTTACAACCTAAAAAAATAATACTAATGGAGGTCTTCGATAAATCTAAAGAAGAAGGAGAAGAAAATATCTTTGTAAAATCTAAGAGGAAAGAAGCTTATGATTCAACATCAACAAATCTCAACTCTTATATCCAATCTCAGGTGAATAATGATTCTACCATTTTTTTCATTCAGTTGTGCTTAATATCTAAATAATTTCTGTGTTTTCATAATTTCTTCCATGATGATTTTGATGTTATTATATTGATTGGGTAAATCAATTTTTGTTATGGTTGGTTGCATATGTTTTATCATGAAAACTATAATTTACATCTCCGATATACTTGAGATATTTATATGATGTTTATAACTTGTTTTCAGAGATAGGTTTTAAGTTTTAAAATTTTCTAAACACTTAGAAATTTCCTACAAATTTCCTAAGAAAGAACATGTGCTAATTACGAAATTTAATTATTAAAAATAAATAAATAATAATTTCCTATTTTTATGATTTATTATGATTTTCTAAGTTGGATAAGCTTATGTAATTAACACAGTAATTAGTGATAACTAGTGAACTTCTAACGTTTTAGAGATGGAAATTTAAAAATTCTGAACTGTTATTCAGGAAAAAAAATATCAGTCAATAATGTTTTGCCAAATATTGTGAAGTAAGTGAAAAGTATTATTTTTAGCAAAATTTCAGTTTTCAACTCAGTAATTGCCGCGTCATCGACTCGGTTAATAAGGCTTGTCTCTGTCATCATTGTTGATAAGCTCTTGATGCAAGAAATATCCTGAAACATGGTACAAGATGTACACTAGCTTATTGCTATCGTCATCATCCATATCTGTTTGGTCCTTTTTGCATGTACACCCGCCTATATTTTTAAAGCTAACCTCTCCATAAGGGTTTGTTTCCTCCATACATAAGTGATGCTTATCATTATTGTACTTAGTGAATAAGACTATTTTCTTATATTATGTATGGGGCTTCCCACATCTATAGTTTTAAAGCTTAAAATTTATCATCTCTATCCCTTGTCGTCGCTGATTTGGTTGACAAGGTTTGTTTCCAAATTGTTTTTCTAAATTTTCTTGAGGCTAACCTCTAATTTTTGGTGTTATCGTCTATGTCAAGAAGCACTATCTTAAGCTGCTTTCAAAATACTTTGAGTTTATCACCTTTATTCCCTGTCGTCTCAACAAGGCACTGTAACACCCCACGCCCGCTATGGTCACTCACTAAGGGAATGCCATAGCATCCGTGGAGTATTTTAGTGAATATAGAACAGAAAAATTACAACAAGACAGATATAATTAGTACTTGAAATTTTTAAAACATCATCTCATAACAGCGGAAATAAACATGTCTGGTTACTTCATAAAACCACGATAAAAGTCAAGTACAATATCCATCAAAATAAAGAAGTACATAATCCCACTCTCTCATACAATAGCCAGAACAAAAGAAAAGATAACTGGAGCTTTACATCTACCCAAGCTCCTAAAGACTGGAACAGCAATCCGATCAAGCTCTACTACCGCTAGGATCCACCGTAGGACCTGAGGGTTGGGAAAAAGATAAAAACAACGGGGTCAGACATAAGTCTGAGTGAGTCCTATAACTTTAACAATACAATCATTAAAGTAACCAGAGAAGACATAAACTTGACCTACGGTAATATCTGGGGATGAATGGCTACACTAAGCAGCTTGGTAGACCTAGGATAAACTAAGATAACCGTAAGGACGCATCTACCCACCCCCAAGGATAATTACTAACTGCACCACACCAGTCATTCCTACTTAAAGGTTGATCCCTTCCAAGGACTTAGAAAATTTCCCCAGTAGTCTCGTGTACCCCTAGCCCACTACATAGGTGCCGTCTGCCCCTATCTCCACTAGGTGTACTCAGTAATTCTTACCCAGTAGTTTCGTGTACCCCTACATAGGTGCCGTCTGCCCCTATCTTTATTAGGTGTACCCACTACTCCCCATCGATCGGCTCCCTACCGTAGATACCCGTGCTGGTCCCACAGTGGGGTGTATCACTCCCCTAAAGTGGCTACCCAATACTATCAACGGTGCACGGCTTTATATCTACACGATGCAACAACGGCTTATCTACCAGCCCGGGTCCACACACGCATATGAAACCCGTTGGACTTGCGTTGCCACCGCTAACCCGTTTTGGCCTCTTATAATCAAGCCCAATATGCGTGTCCCGTCACTCGACATGGGTCGAGCCCACAAAGATACGTTTGGGATATTGGTTGAAATGGGCCCCCGCAAGCTACCCACCTAAGCTTGTCACATATCTAGTGTATCCCACTTAACCCTTTAATCATGTTTAATTACATGTTTCTCTTGGTTAAGTATTCTAATCGTATTTTCTATTGCCACCCAAGGCAACCCACTAGATTCCACATGCCACCCAAGGCAACCATTAAATTTCCACATGCCACCCAAGGCACCCACTTAACCCCTCATGTCCCACTACATGCTAATATGGTTAAGTGTTTCTTAATTAATTAAGACCGTGATCCCCCATAAAGACCTCCCACATTAGACTGGCTGTTATGACCGCCTGGTTAAGCCGGTAGAGTCCGGGCAGTCTTACGTCATAACAGAGCCTAACCTCGTGTCTTTACTTTAATCACGTATTTAATTTATGGCTAAGACCTCTCACATTGGGCTGACATTTGTAGCAACTGGTTAAGCCGGTCGGGTCCGGGCAGTTTTACACTACAAATGAGTCCAACCTCGTGTCTTAGTCGATTAATTACACCTAATTAATCACCCCCATATTAATTATCCCTAATTAATATCAAGTTTTCCATAACATGGGTAGACCTAACTCAATAGGTAAATTCCCATGGGGTAGACCTAACTCAATAGGTAAATTCCCACTTATGGTAATTTATTTTTATGGTATGCTTAATCATACCCAATCATTCATTTATTAACATATTTACCAACCCCATCGTTCCCCATGTAAATCGTTCTCATTTCATGACATAACAAAGGGAAAGATCCATCACAAATATCATGGGTTTAGCATATAACTTTGTCATGGGTTAAGAGAATGTCAACTTGCATATATGAGCATATATTAACCCAACTACATTTAACCCAAACTTGCATATTATCATACACATATCTTGCATAACATGTTGAACTTGCATATAAGTATTCTCATAACTTGCATAACATGTTAATCATGCATTTAAGCATACACATAACTTGCAGAAGCATTCACATACTTGCATAAGCATGCATAACTTGCATATCACATTAAACTTGCATTTAAGCATATACATAACTTGCATAAGCATTCATATACTTGCATAAGCATGCATATCACATTAAACTTGCATTTAAGCACATACATAACTTGCATAAGCATTCATATACTTGCATAAGCATGCATATCACATTAAACTTGCATTTAAGCACATACATAACTTGCATATGAATTTGCATAACTCACTTTGTTAAACATGCATAAATCCACTTGTTAAATATGCATAAACCTACTTGTTAAACATGCATAAACCTTCTTGTTAAACATGCATAAACCAACTTATTAAGCATGCATAAGCCAACTTATCAAACATGCATGATCATAGTAAAACATAGAGTAGCATATCATTACAAATGATTCAAACTCACTAATCCGCATTTAAGACCATAAGTCTCATTACACCCAATCTACTTACTTTAACAATTGATGTTAAAGTGATAGAAACTCACCAAAATCAAGATTAGCAAACTTATGAAGGGAAATTAGTTGCTAACTATGAAGATGGTGATGATTAGAGAATGATTTGAGAGGGATTAGCTTGCAATTTCCTTCTTAGATTAGTGGAGACTCCTTCTAGGATTTAATTTGGCGGCATGAGGCCTTCATTTCTATTTTTAGTATGGATTAAGGTAGGTTTAGGGTGTATTTATAGATTAGGAGAGTGTTTTAGGCCCTTAGATTAACCCTAGATTAAATTAGGTCCGTTAGATTTAGGAAATCTCTAGAACCAAGCCCAGCCCTAGCCAGAAAACCAGATCTGGTGCACCCAAGCACCCTGGTTCGACACGCCGTGTCGACAGGCAAGTCGACACCCCTGTCGACAGGCCTGTCGACAGCCCTGTCGACATGCTTAGGGCGGGAATCTTCCCGCCTGGCCCCGCTGGTTCTAATTTGAAATCTGATTTTAAATTTCTAAATCTGTTTTTAGTTTTAAATTTTCTGCAAAACTTCTTTGGGCCATAACCGGGCCATACGGACTCCGATTCTCGAAAACTCGGACTCTATTTCGCGTATTTTTCCGAGACGAACGCAATAACGCAGCCCGTTACCCCCAATTCCCACATCTGAGATTATTTATCCTGTAATTAGTGAATTTTAGCATTAACTAAAATTCGGGGTGTTACATTCTCCCCTCCTTAAAGGATTTCGTCCCCGAAATCTCTAAGCTAAGGAGAATGCATATCCTACCATCCAAACAACCATCTACTCAAATCATCAACCACGGGCATCCATTGTCCTTAAACAGTTTCTAATGATGTATGAGCATATGCAAAAAGTGTGTGTATATGTTCCCTATCTAATGTATGAACATATGCAAACCATGATAGTGCCATGCATCCATTATGTATGCGAGAGAACCCTATCGACACATACAATATCTACATGAGTGCACAATCATTCACCAAAATGCATCATCCATGTGATAACTCAACCATTATACATCCATAAATATATCTTCCTACACACAATTTTATGCAATATGCAACATGAAGTGACTGAGCCGATCTAGTGCCTAGAGTGTGTGTATATGCATCCACGAGCAACCACTAGCAAACACTTGCATCCACTTGCATCCATCAACCATAACATGTCTCAAACACATGTTTCAACCATAGGTTTACCCTATCTAAAGGTCAAAGGTACTAACGAGAGGACATACCGAAGATAAGATAAGTACTAGACAAGCGATAAAGGAGAAAGTAAAGACATACCCTCAAAAAGAAATGGGTACAATGAACGCATCTTCGCTTCCGTCTCCCAAGTTGCGTTGCTCTCATCTTCTCCCCATTGCACTTTGACTAGTTGAACCTCTCTGTTTCTCAACTTCCTAGTCTCTGACCCAAGGATGCGAGTAGGAGCTCGTCGGATAGTCGCATCACGCTCTATCTCTACATCTCTAAGCAAGCTCGGCTCTACCACCTCTGCGGTCTCATGTAAGCATTTCCTCAGATGTGATACATGGAATACATCATGAACACCACTAAGTCTGTCGGGCAACTCCACCCTATATGCCATCCGTCCAATCCTTTCCTTAATAGGAAACGGCCCAACAAACCTCGGTGCTAACTTCCCAACGGATCCAAAGCGAACAACATTTCTTAACGGAGATACTTTGACAAAAACCATATCCCCAACCTCAAACTCAAGATCCGTCCTTCTCTTGTCCGCATAAGATTTTTGCCTATCCTGCGCTGCTTTCATCCTTCTTCGAATCAAGTCAATCTTCTCAGAAGTCTCCCTAATCATATCAGGCCCAAGCAAGATCTTATCCGTAGACTCCCACCAACATGTAGGTGATCGACAAGGCCTTCCATAGAGAGCTTCGAAAGGAGCCATACCAATACTGGACTGAAAGCTGTTATTATATGCGAACTCCACCAATGGAAGATGCTCTTCCCATGTACCTTCAAAATCTAAGATACAAAGCCTCAAAAGGTCTTCTAGAACACGATTCACCCTCTCAGTCTGGCCGTCTGTCTGAGGATGATATGCGGTGCTCAGACACAATTAAGTCCCCACTGCTTCTTGCAAACTTTTCCAGAACTCGCTAGTGAAGATAGGATCTCGATCACTCACTATGCTAGAGGGTACCCCATGTAATCGAACTATCTCTCGAAGATATACTGAAGCTAGCCATGGAGCAGTCCTCTTGCTCTTCACAGGTATGAAATGGGCGCTCTTAGTAAGTCTGTCTACCACCACCCAAATTCCTGTATTACCCTTTCTTGACCTGGGTAACCCGTCAATAAAATCCATCGAGACGCTATCCCACTTCCATTGCGGAACCCCCAATGGGTGAAGCAACCCACCTGGTTTCCTTTGCTCCGCCTTCACCTGTTGGCACACCAAGCATCGAGCGACATACTCGGCCACATCTCTCTTCATACCGGCCCAGAAGAAAACCCTCTTCATGTCTCGGTACATCTTGTCCCCACCGGGATGAATGGTCATCCTAGAACGGTGTGCGTCATCAAGAATAGCCTTCCTCAAACCCTCGTCTTGCGGTACACAAAGTTTACCGTCTCTACGCAAGTACCCCTTATCGTCTAGGGTGTACCTACTCAAATGGCTGGACGACTCCCCCCTTATGAGCTTCTTTACTAACTCAACCAACTGTGGGTCGCCCCTTTGTGCTTCTCCAATCCGCCCCAAAAGAGTAGGCCTAACTTCTAAGGAAGCTAGCAAACCGGGTACATAATCAATGGAAGGTCCGAAATCAAACATCGAGATAAATTCCAAGCTTCGTTGTTCCACGAACAATGGACTCAAGGACAACCTCTTCCTACTCAAGGCGTCCGCCACCACGTTACCCTTGCCAGGGGTATACGCTATCTCGAAATCATAGGATGCTAAGAACTCCATCCACCTTTGCTGTCTCAGATTCAAGTCCTTCTGAGAAAACAAGTACTTCAATGATTTGTGGTCAGTGAACAACTCGAATCTCTCACCAAGAAGATAATGGCGCCAAATCTTAAGCGCAAAAACAATAGCGGCCAGCTCTAGATCATGGGTAGGGTAATTTTTCTCATGTGCCCTCAACTGCCTTCCACCATAGGCTATTACCCTTCCCTCTTGCATTAAGACTGCGCCAAGTCCTGTCCCACAGCCATCGGTATAGACAACAAATGGCTTGCTCCCATCTGGCAACACTAAAACTGGAGCCGTGGTTAAAGCTCTCTTTAACCGTCGGAACGCATCATCACAATCTACGTCCCATGTGAAAACAAGATTCTTCTTTGTTAAGCGGGTTAATGGGGCTGATATCTTCGCGAAGTCTTTGATAAACTTCCTATAATAACCCGCCAACCCCAAGAAACTTCTTACTTCGGTAGCATTCTTCGGAACCTTCCAATCCTGAATTGATACTACCTTCGTGGGATCCACAGATATCCCTTCCTTGGAGACCACGTGCCCCAAGAACCGCACTTCCTTCCTCCAGAAGTGACATTTAGAGAATTTAGCCTTAAGGCTATGCGCTCGAAGAGTCTTCAACACCTCCCCAAGATGTAGGGCATGCTCTTCTTCACTCTTAGAAAATACTAAGATATCATCCACAAAGACCACCACAAATTTATTAAGGAACTCCCTGAACACCCTACTCATCAAATCAACAAAGTATGCAGGGGCGTTCGTCAACCCAAATGGCATCACCAGCCACTCATAGAAACCATCCGGAGTTCTAAAGGCAGTCTTGTCTATGCTGTCCTCAGCCACCCTCAACTGATGAAACCCCGTGGCTAAGTCCAACTGAGAAAATACTGAAGCGCCAACCAACTGATCGAAAAGATCATCAATCCTCGGCAATGGGTGTCTATTCTTCTTTGTGAGCTTGTTGAGTTCTCTATAGTCTACACAAAGTCTGAGGGACCCATCTGCCTTTGTAGCAAATACTACCGGAGCACCCCACTCCGATATACTCCGTCTTATGAACCCCTTCTCAAGCAACTCCCCTACTTGCTTATGGAGTTCCCTTCGCTCACGAGGAGCCATGTGGCGCACTGGTAAAGATACCGGTTTAGCATTATCCACCAAATATATTCGGAAGTCAATCTCCCGCTTCGGAGGTAAGCCCTTCACCTCCTCAAACACATCCGGATATTCCCGGACCACTCTCATAGATTGCAAACTCTCGACCGAAGCGTCAAGCGATTCAAGATAACTTAGCATAACAGAGTCCATGGGATTACAAGAAATCTCGAGAGTGTTACCCAAGCGGGTCATGAGCCTAACAACTCTCCTTTCGCAATCAAGAACGGCACCATTACTGGATAACCAGTCCATGCCCAAAATCAACCCATAGCCCGTGAAGCCCAACACAAAAGCATCACATCTAAACTCAATGCTAAGTATAGAAATCTTCAAACCCAAACATATCATGGACAAATAAGTGGAGCCCCCAATTGGGTTTGAAACAACCAAGGGATCATCTACCAGACTGGTGTCTAGGTGCAGTAACTCAACTAATGATGATGAAATAAACGAATGCGATGCGCCTGAATCAAACAATGTACGAACTGGATGATCAAATAGAAAAACCAGACTTTCAACGGAGATAGTTCTACCTCTTTCCTGAATTGGTGGGACTGCGAGAGCCTGTACTTGCCCCCTAGCCTGACTCGGTGCCATAAGAGCTTGCACCTGTCTTCCAGAGGTAGACCCCGTCCTTTGCCCCTTCTTAGGGCAATCCTTCACTAAATGCCCTGCTTCGCCACAGTGGAAGCAGCCAGTCTTCTTCTTCTTGCGACAATCCTTGCTTAGGTGGCCAGGTGTCCCACAATTGAAACACTTCTTCTTCTTGCCCTTGCCACCGTTGCCTTTCCCACCTTTACTTTGCTGTTGTTGCTGAGGTCTCTTTTGATCTCCCTTCTTCTCGGGTGCCCTATTAGCATTGGGACCCTTCTCTTCTTCATACATGAGTGCCATGTCAACTAGCTTCTCAAAGGTGGCCCCCATAGGGATATGAGTCATAGCCAACCCATGCATCGGTTCATTCAAGCCCTTCACGAACCTCAAAGCCTTCTTCTCCGGTGTATTCACCATGTCTAGGCCAAACCTTGCCAATTGATTAAACTTGTTGACATATTCCTTCACCGAGAGATTTCCTTGCTTTAGAGTCAAGAATCTTTCCATATACAAGTTTTCCTCCGCCCTTGAGAGAAACTTTGCCACAAATCTTTGCCTAAAATCCGCCCAAGAGTCAACGGGGCGTTCTCCATTAGTGACCTCCCACCAGAATGAGGCCTCTCCCTTCATTAACCAAGCAGCCAACTTGACTTTCTTCCCTTCTTCCATCTCAAAGATATCTATCAACTCTTCCACCTCCTTAAGCCAATCTCTAGCCTCCACAAAGGTTTCAGATCCTTGAAAAGGTTTCCCTCCCATGGCTTTGAATTCCTTGCAAGTCTTAGCAAAAGTATCCATGCGAGGAGGAGGGGGAGGAGGAAGATCGGGTGCTACAGTTGGTGGAGGAACATTTGCTGGACCTGCAGTGGTGGCCCTAGCCTCCATCAATCTCCTATACCATACTGGTATCGTCACACCCTCCGGAAAGTTAAGATTCTCGGCCATGCTGAAACAAAAAAGGAAAGATTCAAAACGGAGAATTCGAAGGATATAGATATGGCTATTGGGGATTATGCTTTTCTTTCAAAAACTTTTCTCTTTAAAGACATGTTTTTGAAAATATCTCTTCCAAAAATGTTTTTAGAAAAATAGTTTTCTAAAAATTTTATCTGTTCCGGTAACCTTTGCTCTGATACCACGTGTAACACCCCACGCCCGCTATGGTCACTCACTAAGGGAATGCCATAGCATCGGTGGAGTATTTTAGTGAATATAGAACAGAAAAATTACAAAAAGACATATATAATTAGTACTTGAAATTTTTAAAACATCATCTCATAACAGCGGAAATAAACATGTCTGGTTACTTCATAAAACCACGATAAAAGTCAAGTACAATATCCATCAAAATAAAGAAGTACATAATCCCACTCTCTCATACAATAGCCAGAACAAAAGAAAAGATAACTGGATAACTGGAGCTTTACATCTACCCAAGCTCCTAAAGACTGGAACAGCAATCCGATCAAGCTGTACTACCGCTAGGATCCACCGTAGGACCTGAGGGTTGGGAAAAAGATAAAAACAACGGGGTCAGACATAAGTCTGAGTGAGTCCTATAACTTTAACAATACAATCATTAAAGTAACCAGAGAAGACATAAACTTGACCTACGGTAATATCTGGGGATGAATGGCTACACTAAGCAGCTTGGTAGACCTAGGATAAACTAAGATAACCGTAAGGACGCATCTACCCACCCCCAAGGATAATTACTAACTGCACCACACCAGTCATTCCTACTTAAAGGTTGATCCCTTCCAAGGACTTAGAAAATTTCCCCAGTAGTCTCGTGTACCCCTAGCCCACTACATAGGTGCCGTCTGCCCCTATCTCCACTAGGTGTACTCAGTAATTCTTACCCAGTAGTTTCGTGTACCCCTACATAGGTGCCGTCTGCCCCTATCTTTATTAGGTGTACCCACTACTCCCCATCGATCGGCTCCCTACCGTAGATACCCGTGCTGGTCCCACAATGGGGTGTATCACTCCCCTAAAGTGGCTACCCAATACTATCAACGGTGCACGGCTTTATATCTACACGATGCAACAACGGCTTATCTACTAGCCCGGGTCCACACACGCATATGAAACCCGTTGGACTTGCGTTGCCACCGCTAACCCGTTTTGGCCTCTTATAATCAAGCCCAATATGCGTGTCCCGTCACTCGACATGGGTCGAGCCCACAAAGATACGTTTGGGATATTGGTTGAAATGGGCCCCCGCAAGCTACCCACCTAAGCTTGTCACATATCTAGTGTATCCCACTTAACCATTTAATCATGTTTAATTACATGTTTCTCTTGGTTAAGTATTCTAATCGTATTTTCTATTGCCACCCAAGGCAACCCACTAGATTCCACATGCCACCCAAGGCAACCATTAAATTTCCACATGCCACCCAAGGCACCCACTTAACCCCTCATGTCCCACTACATGCTAATATGGTTAAGTGTTTCTTAATTAATTAAGACCGTGATCCCCCATAAAGACCTCCCACATTAGACTGGCTGTTATGACCGCCTGGTTAAGCCGGTAGAGTCCGGGCAGTCTTACGTCATAACAGAGCCTAACCTCGTGTCTTTACTTTAATCACGTATTTAATTTATGGCTAAGACCTCTCACATTGGGCTGACATTTGTAGCAACTGGTTAAGCCGGTCGGGTCCGGGCAGTTTTACACTACAAATGAGTCCAACCTCGTGTCTTAGTCGATTAATTACACCTAATTAATCACCCCCATATTAATTATCCCTAATTAATATCAAGTTTTCCATAACATGGGTAGACCTAACTCAATAGGTAAATTCCCATGGGGTAGACCTAACTCAATAGGTAAATTCCCACTTATGGTAATTTATTTTTATGGTATGCTTAATCATACCCAATCATTCATTTATTAACATATTTACCAACCCCATCGTTCCCCACGTAAATCGTTCTCATTTCATGACATAACAAAGGGAAAGATCCATCACAAATATCATGGGTTTAGCATATAACTTTGTCATGGGTTAAGAGAATGTCAACTTGCATATATGAGCATATATTAACCCAACTACATTTAACCCAAACTTGCATATTATCATACACATATCTTGCATAACATGTTGAACTTGCATATAAGCATTCTCATAACTTGCATAACATGTTAATCATGCATTTAAGCATACACATAACTTGCATAAGCATTCACATACTTGCATAAGCATGCATAACTTGCATATCACATTAAACTTGCATTTAAGCATATACATAACTTGCATAAGCATTCATATACTTGCATAAGCATGCATATCACATTAAACTTGCATTTAAGCACATACATAACTTGCATAAGCATTCATATACTTGCATAAGCATGCATATCACATTAAACTTGCATTTAAGCACATACATAACTTGCATATGAATTTGCATAACTCACTTTGTTAAACATGCATAAATCCACTTGTTAAATATGCATAAACCTACTTGTTAAACATGCATAAACCTTCTTGTTAAACATGCATAAACCAACTTATTAAGCATGCATAAGCCAACTTATCAAACATGCATGATCATAGTAAAACATAGAGTAGCATATCATTACAATTGATTCAAACTCACTAATCCGCATTTAAGACCATAAGTCTCATTACACCCAATCTACTTACTTTAACAATTGATGTTAAAGTGATAGAAACTTACCAAAACCAAGATTAGCAAACTTATGAAGGGAAATTAGTTGCTAACTATGAAGATGGTGATGATTAGAGAATGATTTGAGAGGGATTAGCTTGCAATTTCCTTCTTAGATTAGTGGAGACTCCTTCTAGGATTTAATTTGGCGGCATGAGGCCTTCATTTCTATTTTTAGTATGGATTAAGGTAGGTTTAGGGTGTATTTATAGATTAGGAGAGTGTTTTAGGCCCTTAGATTAACCCTAGATTAAATTAGGTCCGTTAGATTTAGGAAATCTCTAGAACCAAGCCCAGCCCTAGCCAGAAAACCAGATCGGGTGCACCCAAGCACCCTGGTTCGACACGCCGTGTCGACAGGCAAGTCGACAGGCAAGTCGACACCCCTGTCGACAGCCCTGTCGACATGCTTAGGGCGGGAATCTTCCCGCCTGGCCCCGCTGGTTCTAATTTGAAATCTGATTTTAAATTTCTAAATCTGTTTTTAGTTTTAAATTTTCTGCAAAACTTCTTTGGGCCATAACCGGGCCATACGGACTCCGATTCTCGAAAACTCGGACTCTATTTCGCGTATTTTTCCGAGACGAACGCAATAACGCAGCCCGTTACCCCCAATTCCCACATCTGAGATTATTTATCCTGTAATTAGTGAATTTTAGCATTAACTAAAATTCAGGGTGTTACAGGCACGTTTTCAAATTGGTCTTCAAAAGTGCTTTGAGGCTATCGCCTCTATTGCTTACCGCCATCTGCCATGTCCTAGGGTTTATTTCAACTTGTTTTCAAATTGTTTTAAATCTCATATGTGGTTAATGTATGTATATGTCCGATGGACCTTTAGCTATCAATTTAATCATTTTTATTGGCATCGACACTTGGTTAAAAAGTCGACAAGTGAAGGGTCGACAAGCATTGTCAAACCTGTAACTTTTCCATATTGTCGGCAGAAAGCCATATATTTTCACATGTGTTATTGAAGAACCCGACAAACTTGTCAACCCATTCTTGTTGTGGTGGTTAACCATATTATCATTTATTATGCTACCAATGAGGTTACCATTGCTTGATGTTTTTGTGTACGTTATTGCACATGACTATGCATATTGGGCTCACTAATAGGAATAAAAAGTCATGTTAATTTTGGGGTATAATATTAAATATAAATTTATGGATTCATATTCATCATATAGATAAAACTATGGCATGTGCACGATGGTCAACCTACATGTATAGGTGTGTTCATGGTCAGGCTACAGATAAAACTATGGCATGTGTGTTTAACTTACATCCCATGGAGGTCACTCCATAGATTTTGTTTTTTATTAATAAGAGGGTGTTTAACCAAAATGGTTGGGGATAGGTGATCCTTATGTCATGGGATGGGTAATCTAAAAAGTTTAAAACATAAGTGGGTAACTTGTAGACAAGTAGTTGACATGTTAATACAATGATTAATCAGAAACTGTTAAGATAGTTAGTCAAGAGAACAAAGAATGAGTAATCAATTTTATGTTGCATGCTTTCACAACATTATTGAATGTTCTAACATTATGAATACTGAAGCATGGTATTGGATATTATATAATATTATACTAGCAAGAAGGAAACCAGTTTCTCTATGTAGCGTGGTCTTACTAGATATTTATTGGTTTTAGGATAGTAGTTATTATTCATACTAGTCCGTTGACTGACTCAAATTGTTTGTTTTCCCCATGAATTTTTGGGTACTCATTTTAGTTAATCAAAAGCAAAGTTTTCTGGTTCTTCTTCAACGAATAAGCCGGAGACATATAGGAGGCATTTAGCTATTTAGGAGTTCTTTCCACCGTATGTTATATCTACTGGGACATATGTAAAGGCAAAGTTGATTATTTTCCTATATTTATACTCTAATCAACCAAGGGCATCTTCATATATCGCTCTTGAAGTCATATTTTATATTTGATGTGAATGTGGGTTTTACAAACAAGAAATGTAATGAATAATTGTTAATGAATGTTCTGAATTTTTTTTTCAAATATTCATGTTCTCTGGTGTTATGATTCACATATTTGTTTCATATAATCTAAAGTTAACACTATAGATGATTGCAACATTTGTTATGCTTAGCTTTGAGCTTAGAAAGGGGGATGTTACATGCAGCGACTGCTGCTGAATGGAATAATACATCAATTATCCTAATGGTAGAGATTTTCGGGCTTACGTGCAAAATGGACTTAAAGTTGCTATAAAAAGAGATCCATCTATGGATCTAACTGAATTCTATCTTAAGGCTAAAAGATATATGCAACAGGAGAACTTAGAGACCGAGGAGAATGATCTTTTTATTAAATTAATGTTATAAAAGGCGCAGGTCTACATTAAATTAAATCTAGGAAGTATAAATGAAAGAAGACTGATGATGACAATAGGATCTATTTGGATTATAGGGGAACCTTCCATACCGAAAGATGAGGAGAAGAGAGCCCATATAAAGTGAATTGCATTCAGACTATATCATTGGCTCCATGAGCTAGATGGACGTAATACAAACATTTGCAAGTATCCATAAAATCTGATCAAGAAGCATTGCAAAATTAACCATTTACAGTAATATATCATGGAATTAACTGCAATGGTGCAGACATAGCAACCACCATCTACAAATAGAAAAAACCAATGATTTGGATTAAGACCTTTGCTCTCATGACCGAGATGGACATAAATTTGTTTCTTATGATCTACTCTTTGATTTTGCTTAGGGAAATAATCTCAAAACACATATATGTGTATAGGAAAGGGAGAGATCCCTATCATTAGATGTCCTGATGACTATTAAGAATTTTCATTTATTTTTCTTTGATTTGAAGACTTGAAATTAAAAACATCCATTGAAGAGTGATTACTGACTGGATCATCTTAGAACCATCAATTGAAAAGACAAGATTAGAATGAAGAACAAAATCCCTTCATTGAAGAGCAGACTGTAAGGCTTGAGAATTTGAATTAAGTACCCTACTGAAGAGTCAAAGCCAAGGTACAAAATATAAGCCTCCTCACAATATAGTGAGAGGAAAGGACTATACAATGTTAACCGCATTATGTTTTGAGAGACTATGACTTAGATTAGATGAAGGACATCCTCACGGGGCCATGCCACAAAGTGGATAGGGTGCACTTGGAAGGATATAAACATCTTAATGCTGGATAAGAATAGCAACCCCTAGGCGAACAAAGGATGACCTAGACTAAATAAATAGAATTATCAGATAATAGACTTGATTCTGAGGGTATGTCTTTAATCAATTTGACTGAAGAGTTAGACTCGATTATTATTACCAATAAGCTTTACCTTGATCAGTTTAGCCGAAAAACTTTGTCTTGATTGGTCTAGTCAAAGAGCTTCATCTCGACTGGATTAGTTAGAGAGCTTTGTCTTGATTGAAATTTATTAAAGGAATTAGTTATAATTTGGATTAACTAGAGAGTTAACTCTAAACTCAAGTAACTGGAGAACTGAATGCAATTTAGATTAGATAAAGACTTAAATTAAAAGCGGTCGGAGTGATCAACAATGTGGCATGGATTATGGATCGATGGAATAAGCTTTTGTTAAAAGCACCCATTACATTGGGAATTTTTACTTTGAAGGGAAAATGTTTACATATTTTTGACCTAAAGTACCTTTAGTCAGATTCGCATAATTCAAGCAGAATAGAATTAACTTGAAACTTGAAATGAACACCTAGAAGATGCAAAAAGATGAGCCTACAGATATTGAAAGGGATTTAGCACTAAGGCCTAGAATTGGGTACAACTCTTCTAGGCACCCCATGGTCGACACCTCAACTTCATATTTTGATTCATCTCTACCCTACTACTCTACACCTAAGTGATTGTATAGGATTTAGATGAATACTAAGTGATTTATACTATATGTTAGTTAAATGGGAAGAGATAGTGGAATAGACACCCAGTTCAACTCAAAATGATAAAATATAGGATCAAACGACTTAGCCAAAATGTAAAAGAATAACTTAAGAATGAAAATGTCAAAAATTCACTAAGTAATAACTCGATAATGAATCATCCCCATGAGTCGAAATCGAGACATCAATTGACTCGAATCACCTTGAAATTCTTGGTGATGAATCATGTCACCCTCTAAACCTAACTACAATTGAACTTAGAGCATAACAGTTGTTGATTTCCCTGTAAATACATGACCTCCTATAACTGCAAAATTTCATTTTAGATATTGTAAGTCTACCATTACTCTACTAGATCACCTTCACTTCTTTACTTCTTATCTTCTTTATATCTTATCTAAAGTATTGTAACTTAAATCCTAAGATATAGCACTTGAGATCTTGGTAGATCTAATTAGCAGACTCATAATAAAATCATATTGAAGTGGACATAAGCTGGAGTAAACCAAACCACTATAAAATTATGCATCTCTCCTTACTTTTCTAAAACTTTTTTACATTACTTGTGCTAGTTATCTTCTGGATTGGTGCTTACATCTTAATATCAGGTGTTAATCCAAATTTCAGCTTAACATTTGCGGGGCTTCGCTGAGAATCAAAGGAAAACAAGCTTGGAAATTGAAAATTGAAGAAGAAGGAAAAACTATAAACTAGATCTTGGATTGGAGAAAATTGCTCGGAGCATGAGGGAAGCTAGGAGGCATCTTCACTTTCTAGTAGATCTAGCCATGAAAAGGATGGATAAAGATATGCAAGTTGAATCTTGACTAGGCAGCAGGAGATAACAGATAACTTTTTCTATAGGATAGGGGTAACAAGAAGCTGTTAAAGACGTATAGATTCAAAATCAATTGCTAGGAAATAGCTTGAAAGTTATAAGAGATTGAGGAGGTCAAATTAGAAACTTACCCCTAAGATCTAAACAACTTGGAATAAATCAAGTTCATCCCAAGATAGAAGAAGCTTTATCTAAGGAAAACGATAGAATAGCTAATGCTAGAACAACCGTTGAAACACTAAGAACTGATAGTACTAGAATTAGGGAACTTAGATCTCGATGTTAGAGTGCAACCAACAGAAAAGTATATGCCAGAGTCCCCTCCTCCTCCATAAAAAATAATTGTCAAGATGAATTTAGATCTGTATGTCAAAATTTAAATAGGAAAATATGAGAGGAGTATGTACCTGAGTATATGTTAGGAGTCCCTCACATGACTAGAGGGAAAGATATTTTTGTGGATCAAAGATTTGTATTAAACAACTTAAGTCAGATGGAAGAGGTGATCAAGAGAGTAATTAAAGGTGGACCACCGAATCAGAGTTCGGAAGATATGAACAAGAACTGTTTTACTTCTAATGCTCGAAATGTTAGGTAACCTCTTGACTTCAAACTTTCGACGATAGATACATATGATGGAAAGTCGAATCTGGTTGTTCACTTGATGAAATATATTGGACATATGAAGATGCTTGGAGCTTCGAAGGAAGTTATTGTATGTTATTTCCTAATTTGCTTGATTGACTTGGTTGTAGTGTGGTTTAGGCAATTGGAGAACGGATATATCCATTTATTTATTGATTTTCTTGATTGATTCTCAACACAGTTTAGAGTGCATGCCTCAAGATCGAGGAGTGATACGTTGTTATTTACTATGAAGAAAATCCCAAACAGAGCCTAAGGAGTTATTTAACTAGGTTTAATGCAATGGTAGTTGCGGTTGATAGGCCAAATCCATTAATCTTGATGGCGGTGGTTTTCGAGGTTGCATGCAAAGCAAGCTCTAGAATGACTTTAGAAAGAGATTCCCCTATGAAACTAATTGATTTCAATCATGAGGTAGAAAGATATCTGCAACTAAATGAAATGGAAGCATAGGAGATTGATTTTTTGTCATGAAATTAATGTTGTGGAAGGCAGAGGAGTGCTCGAGGTTTAACCTAGGAAGAATAAAGGAAAGAAGAGAGCTTATGATCATTATATGAAATCTAAAAATGCCAAGAGGTAAAGAAGGGAACCTAGATTATCTCTTTACTCAAACCTAAATGAAACCCCAAAGAAGATCTATTCGAAAATTAAGGGGCACCTTTCATACCAAAGGCCAATAAGAAGAGAACCTACCAAGCTTGAGTAAACATTCAAAATATAATGTTTGTTCTTTGACTTGGATGGACACAACCCATATGATCACAAATATCTATGGATTTGACCAAGGAGCTTGTTTGAAGTAACCAGATGCAACAATACATTAGAAACTCAACTAAAATGGTACAGATGAAGCAACCATCATTGGTAGACATAAACAATCAAAGATCTGGTGCAAGTCCCTTGATCTCATGATCGGGACAAATGTAAGGAATATTTGTTTTCTTTCTCTCTACTTTTACTTGCTTTAAATAACTAGGATAATAACCTATGACCACTTATACGTGTATAAAATATCAAAGGCATCCCTCGACACGCTCCGAGTCGCCCATTATAATTATTTAATATTTCTGTTTGTTTTTCTTTAATTTGAGAACTTAAATTAAAAACTTCCACTAGAGAGCGATGGCTAATTGGATCACCTTACAATCCCTAACTGAAAAGGTGGTGCCAACATTAAGAACAAAAATCCACTCGTCTGAGAGTAGTAAGACTTGAACAAATCTGATTGATCATTGGCCAGAGAGTCAGGGCAAAGCATAGAATATGTTCCCCTTCACCTCAGAGTGGGAAAGACTCGTAAGGTGTTGTTCGCGTTATGTTATATTTGCAGAGACAAAGCCAGAGAGTAAGAAGTAGGCCGCTTTTCTAGACAGCGACATGGTCGGTTCACTATTGTTGTGTTCCTCATTAGAGAGTGATGAATTCAACAAGAATCATTGTATGCCCCGCTAGAGTACAAGGAGTAGGTCATTTTAACAAGGAAGGGTATGATTGGCTTATGCGTTGCATCATTACCTCCACTCGTAAGAGAGCGAGCATGTAATATCTCTTATTTTTTATAAATGTTATTCAAAAACTTAACTGGATAAACTAAATAGGAATAATGTAGTAAGACGGTGATATGAGATTTGTAATTAACAATTATGGTTTGGCCAAAGTAACCAAACTCGATTATAAGACATGAAAAGAAGGTGTATGAGAGAAACAAAGCGGAAACATAGCTTCACATATAAACATAGCCTTCTACTTTCCTTTCATCTTCATTTCTCATGTGCAAAATATAAATCCTAAAATTAGGAAAGGAGGCTGGCCATTACAACATAGTAAAGAAGAAGAAAATTAAATTAAAACTTAGGAGAAATCAAGTTTAGGAATCAATATCGAGAAATATGTACTTTTCATTCAAAACTAAGGTGACAACTCTAGCTTTTGTTTATATTCCTATGTTGATTATGTATGAATCTACTGTGTGAATATATGGTTGCTTTTGTATGTATTTTTATGATTTAGCATTGTTTTTATAGAATAATGATTGAATTTGATTATTTATGCTTGTTTGCATAGGATTTGGTTAGGTTTTAGATCAAAATCTATAGTTTTAACAGTGTGTTTTCGGAGTTAGGTTTTGAATTCCATAATTTTTTAAACACTTTGGGATTTTCTATGAATTTCCTAAAGTAGAATGTGTGTTAAACACGAATTAATTATTAAAAATAATTGAATATTAAATTTAGATCTAAATTTTTATACAAGATAAAGAGAGTTACTCTCTGGTTTATATGAATGTTTTGGATTTTTCCCACGTTTTCATAATTTACAATGATTTTTCTAAATTGGATAAACTTAAAGTAATTAGGGCATTAATTAGGATGATTGATGATTTCCAAACATTTTTTTCATTTCATGTCTAAAAGTCTGAGCTTTGCTCAATAAGACTTTTTATTGTCCAATGATGTTTTGACAAGTAATGTGTAGAAGGTAAAAAATATTACTTCTTCTAAAAAAAATAGTTTTCACGTTATTTACATATCTGGCCAGGCCTATGACCTTGTCGATAAGGCCTTATATACCATGCTGATAGAGCTTGTCGTATCAAAGAAGTTGAAAGGTTGTGGATATATGAAATCTCATGCTACATGATATGGGACCTATCCGGGTTTATCAGATCGTCCTTATTGCTTATCAAAGAGGTCATTATCACCTGAACCTACAATTGTGTGTTAAAACCTACTTGCATATTAAAACCTACCTATCTACCAAAGCGTCTCGCTTTTATACATCGTGGTTTCTCCATTGTACATAGTCGATATGACTATTTTCTAAAAAATAATAAAGAATCATACTGCCCTAATGCTTTAAAGTTTTTTTAGGCTTATCACTCAACACCTTGTCATTTGTGCAAAAAATGCTATTTTTTACCTTTTTTTATAAAGCTTAAGGGCTTGTTGCCTCTAATCTTATCATCATAGATGTAGTCGATAAGAACTCTTTTTTCCTTGCATGTATTGCTTCCACGCTTACCTATTAGGTTGGCAAGGATGATTTTCTTAACCTTGTTTTAAAGTAAATAAGGTCTATTTCCTCTGATCTTATCATCACAGTCATGGTTGGTAAGAATATTTCTAAATTACTAGGGATTTATCACATGTATTCTTTTTGTCACAATTGTAGTCGATAAAATTGATTTTTAAAGTATTTTCGTAGCTTTGAGGCTATCTCCTTCAAAACCCTCGGTGTCATCGTCTAAATCAACAAGCCTTGTATCAAACCGTTTTCCAAAATACTTGATCATAACTCCTCTATCCCTTGGAACCACTATTGTAGTCGATAATGTCTGATTTTAACTAACTTGATTTGAGGATACCTCCTCTATAGCTTATCAATGACAACTATGTTGACAAGTTATAATTTCTAAAACTTGTTCTCAAAAGAACTTGAGGCTATCACCTTAGTAACTTATTACCATCGGTCATGTTGACAAGGTTGTTTAACCAACTTAATAATTTTCTAATATGTGTGTGTAGTCGACAGGCTCTTGGCTATTGTTATTAAATGTTTTATAACCTTGAAAATTAGATAAGGAGTCAAGAGGGGATTAGGATGTTAAGGGTATCGTTACTTATTGATTTGTATTACGTTTTCGGTAGAAAATTACTTTTATCATTATACGCTTTATCGTCTACGTCGATAGGCTTGACACTTATGTTTCAAGATGGTAGACAACCATTTTATTGTTTACAAAGTAATGGTGGTACCATAGATGAAAATTATCATTATGTTATTTACAAGAAATTACACACACTAAGGATACTAATACGAATTTAATAATTATGGAAAGAGCAAGTACGAATTGGTTTAAATATTATTGGGTGCGGGATTTAAAACGAATAGGGAGATTCCTAGTTATCGTAGGGATAAGAATATGGCATGAAAAATGGAAATCCATATTATAATTGAAAGGTTCATAGTCAGCAAATGGACAAAACTATGAGGTGTGTGATGGGTGATCCACATCTATGTAACTTTTGAAACACTATGGGGATGGGGAATCCAGACGGCAAGGGATGGGTAACCTAGATATTAAGATGAATAATCTCTTGAATATGATGGGGAATCATTTATTCTTAAAAATAAGTGGGTAACTTGCACATTTATCGTTAATTTTAAACTATTAAGGCAGTTAGACAGGAGAAAAGGGATGGAAAATTCACTGTGTGATGCATGTTGCACATCATAACTTTTATTTATTTTAATTATTATTATCGTTTTAACCATTGATATTGCAGGAGCACATGATTAATTATTTTATAGAAAGATGTTAGTCGGCATGGCCTCACTAGGCATCCCTTTATTTTTGGGTAGAAGACATTATTCACATCAGTCTATTGACTGACTTGAAGTTTTTTTCCATAAACTCTCGGATACTCATTTTTCTGAATTAATAGTTAGGGTTTTCAAGTTCCTCTTCATTGAATAAGCTATCGTAGACTTGCATGTGGAAACTAGCTATCACAGATATATTTTTTGGCTATATGTTTACCTTTTGGATGTATGTAATGACAACGATGCATATTACTTATGCTTAGACTCTGATCAACCAATGAGGCATCGTCATATATCGATGTTGGAGTTATATTTTGTTTCACTTTATATTTTGATATGAACGTAGGTTTTGCAATGGGAATTGCAATGAATTATTATTAATGAATGTGTTTTGAAATTTCTCATATTTCCATGTTCTTTAATGTTACAATTCATTAAATATCTATTTTATATCACTTAATGTTAACACTATGGATGCATTTGCACTCTAGCGCTTAGTTTGGGCCTTAGAGAATGATATGTTGTAATTTGGTATCATAGCAAAGTTTTATGTAAACCTAAAAAGATTTTAAAAGTAAAACAAAAACCAAAGAAATATACTAGGGTATGGGATCACTTTATGATAATGTACTTGTATTTATATTATATAAGTATGTATATACAACTCTCTTTTAGATCATCCTTTGGCGTTTTACAAAGATTTGGATGTAGGTACAGAAAGTAAGATATGGAGAGATGGAGCGTAAGAGTGAATCTAAGTGATGAAAACACCACAATCAGTGGAAATGCTCGACTAGAAATGAGAGGAAATCAAGATCGTCAAGCTAATGAGAATGAAGATGATTTAACCCTATAAGTAGATGTGAGGAATTTATATCAATTATTTTTTAATCTGATGCAAGCTGGAGCTACTAGTTTTGTTGGAATTAATGTTGTTGATGCTAGAGGAGCTAATCCGATAGATCAGTTGTTGAACAACTATTCCACGATAAGTTGACGTTTTTCTAGAATTGTTGGGAAGCCTTTTCATTGAAATGAGAAGGCTGTCAAAATAGAGAACTGGTTGCTAAACTATGAGAGAATCTTTATAGACTTGGGCTTAACGGATGGGCAGAAAAGGAAGCTAGCTTCGTAGCAATTGTAAGGAGCTACATAGTAATGATGGAATGGAGTTACTGTGGGAAGACCGAAAGAGAGGATTACCCAGTCAGAGTCTCAAAGTATGTTTGTAGGATAGATATATGTCTACAGTCGCTAAGCCGATGTTGTATAGGAAGTTCGCATAGCTTATGCAAGGAGACATATTGGTGATTGAGTATGCAAATAGGTTTGGTGAATTATCTAGGCATGCTTATGGAAATATCGAAACTGTGATTAAGTTAAATGAGAAATTTATCTGGGGATTGATATCAGAGATTGTTAAGACAGAGATGTCACATTTGAGGGAATACATCATCATAGTTGTTGAGATAGCTAGTCAAAATAAGGAGTTGCTTGCTTTATCTATTAGTGAAAAGTTGGTTTCAACCCAGAGTTCTCAAGGGAAGAAGAGGAAGTTCTTCAAAGGAAAGGGAACTCAAAAGGGAGGAAAGGCCAAGAAGAATAAAGCTAAGATTCTTTACTTTAAGTGCAACAATAAGGGCTATTGCAAATGAGCACCAATCTGGTGAGGCCAAGATAACTATTGGAAAGCATAATTAGAGATGCTTTGATAGCAGCCGGTTATAATAATAAGCGTTTGAAAGAAGATAAAGGGAAGGTTCTTACTCTGGAACTATCCTCGTCTAAATCTAATTTTGTTGGTAAAGAAAACAGCTATGTTAAAACGTAAAGAATTCCAATTGGAATTCCCAGTATAGTAATTATAAGATAAGAAAGAAAGAAGTAATATACTAAATAGAAACCCTGAGACTAATAAATAATAGAGAAAGAGCCATTGTTACTTCCTAGTCTCTACCCTATACCAATTAATATATTGGACTTGGTATCCCATTATATGCTAATGCATCTCACTCTATAATCTTGAGACTAATAAGAGGAAGATATGCTTTTGATTCGTAGCATATCCATTAGATTGTTATTTGATACTGATGTATCATATTCATTTATGTTCAAATGTTTATAGAAAGGTTATCATTAGAACCACTGTATCGTATTACTCCCATTAGAATGCTAATCCAATAGAAATTACGTAATTCTATGGATTAAATATGATAACCTAGAATTTTAAATGTTAGGTCATACCTTTCTTTGCAGTTGTATGTGTTTTATTTTGTGGTATTTGGCATTGTTCTGGATATGGATTGGTTGAATTGTTATCATGTTAGAATATTTTGCCTAGATAGGAAAATATCATTGATTCAACCAAGTTACAGTAATTGAATTGTGTACTCAATTGAGAGTGCAAGTGTGAGTTTGTAGATTTATGCTTTATTGGATTCATTAGAACTAGAATATGAAGAAAGCCGAGTTCCTATGATTAAAGAGTATGTAGACGCTTTTGAGTCGGTTATGGGATTTTCGCCAAAGAGAGCCATAGAGTGCTAGTACCTCTATTTAAAGATATTTTGACTCTGACAATTATATATGTCAATATTCTCTTGTATTAACATTTATTGTAGGAGAAATATTGAAGAATAAAATTCAAGAGCGTAAAGAATTGAAGAATAGATTCCAGTAGCATCAACTGATATATTTATTTATTTGAGTCTACCTTTATTTAGTATAAATTGTTAAAATCTCTCCTAAAAGTTATATAGCATGGCACTTTATATATATATATATATAAAATATTTTTTGTGCAAAAGACATGCACAAGTTTGGTTGTGCATTCAGTTAGCCAAGTGCCCTCATTTAGCCGAACGAATTCTACATCATAATTATTTTATACGAATGAACAGCCAGCCGAATAAGTATATTCAGTCGATTGAAACTGTCGAATTTGAACTCTTTCTTTGTCGCCTTTAGTTTCTATAAATTCAGCTAGCTGAACGGGTATTTTCTGAAATAATGCTTCTCTTTAATGGAAACACAAAAATTTTGGTCAAGAGTTATGTTCTTTCGTTTGATCAAATCTATTCATGAAGAGAAACAACTCTAAATGCTATATACAATAACTTTAGAATCACTTGTTTTAATCTTCAATCTTATCTGATCTAATTATCTAATTCGTTCTATCTACTTACTCTCTGATTTTTCAATTGCATTAAATTCTAATACCCTGTGATTGATTATCATCATTTTCTTCCATATTCTTCACAAAGTATGTTAGGGAATGCAGAATGGATTGTTAAGGTAAAATTAACACTAGAGGGGGGTGAATAGTGTTTTCGAGAATTTAAACAGAATCTAAAACTTATATGATCTACTATATGAATCACACACCACCGAAACAATCGCAGACACAGAATCAAACACGAACACAAAGATAAACAAAAATAAAATGCAGAAAAGGAAAGAACACACCGGATTTCATACTGGTTTGGATTACTCCAGCGTCCAGTCCCACGCAACGCTGGATTGCGCAAAGTTTTATTACTATATCAATATCCAAGTACAACCCCTTGATTTCACGGCTACAAGGTTAACACCAATTCCAAACACCCTTGATCAATTATATTCCCTTTGATTTTACGGCTAAGGTCAACACTGCTCTAGTTCCTTGATTTCACAGCTAAAAGGAAACACCATTTTCCCAAACACTTCCCAAACAATTACGATAGCCCTATAACTCTTCAATAACAATTTGATTCCGAGAGTAATGAGTAGAAAGTGAGAAGAGAATACGTTTTATATAAATAGAATAGAATTCGACAGAGTATAAGCGTAGAAATCATAAAAATAAGAAAATATAATGGTGTAAAGAAAGGGGATGAAGATGGAGAAGAAGAATGATGAATTTTTTTTTGAAATCAACCCCTATTTATAAGATTTGAAAGGTCACAACGCTTCTGGAACGTTACAAATAGTGAAAAGACACTTCCTTTCAAAATCAAAAATATGACTGCTATATGTCGATATAGGCATAAATGTATGTCGACATAACCCTATTCAAAATTGATTTTTGAGCATTTTGCAAGTGTTTTGGTATATATAATTCTGGAAACTATTGAATTAAAACATAATGTTGTAAATGAATAATATAAAGTAGAAAATCATTTGAAACCATAAGTATAAACCATATAAACATATTTATAAAATTATAAAGTTTAAAACTGTATAAATATAAAGTATATAATATATAAAACTTATAAACTATAAAACTTGAGTTTAAAATCAAAAGTAAAATAGAGAAAACAGAGATTGAAGATAGAATTTGAAAATAGAATTTTAAAATCAGAATTTGAATTTGAATTTGAACCTGGAGTGCTACTCAGAGTCTTACATAAACTAGACTCCATTACTATTTTTATCTTGAACTCTTGAAATATTGATTATTCATGAGTCTTGAATCATATCTGAATTCTAAATCTCAAGAAGCTCTTAAACTGTACAGTCTTCAGTATTAGTTCCTGTATATAAATCCTGCATATGTATATATATATATATTCTAGACAAAAGTGTTAGTATATATTTTATAATCAATCAATATTGAAATAAGGTTGTTGTCATCAAAACTTCGTTCTCCAACAATCTCCCTTTTTTTATGATGACAGCCTTAGTTTATAAAATATCTTACCTGTACATACCTGTTGATGATGATTCTTCTAATACTCCCCATGTCTATATGAATCCTATAAACTACTTGTATATTTTATAATTTCTCCCCCTTTAGCATTATTAAAATGAAATTCTAAAAGTACTCCTCCTAAATCCTATAACTATTTAAATAATTTTATACAAAAAGAAAGTACTTCCCCTAAATTCAGTATCCATATATTTATCTATACTCATATCTATAAGTGTATAACTTATTATAATACTTAATGTATACTTATGTTAAACAAAAATAAGCATTATATTAAACTTGATATTTACAAGCGATGATACATTGATTGCTACAAACACGACACATCGTATGAACGCAATGAAACGAAAACAAAAGAAAAACCTAAATTCCAATTGTTTTTGACGATGGGAAGACAATATGGATAATGGAGACAAAAATCCCAATTTTGTTCAATCATATTTCTAATTTGATCGAACAATACTTCTCCCACACATACGACTTGATCATCTTCTTCCGCAACTGCTTGTTAATCTCCTCAGGTTCTTCTTTCTCCATTATTTCTTCCTCTTCCTCTTCTGGTTCTTTCTCTGGTTCTTTCTCTTCTTCCATGGCTTGATTATCATCTTCGATGATAATCAGATTTGCCTGCTTATCTGTTTTAAACTTAAGAAGACTCCTTATCACTTTTCCTTGTCTATTTTGCTCTTGGCTTATCCGAATTTGAAGCACTTGTATTTTAGTGAGCATTTGAAGAGTATATTCCATCTTCTCTTAAATTTTGATGACATGTGATAGAGTAGAACGTTGAAAAGGACCTTCGGATGGTCCAGTGGATGATTTGGGTGTTAAAATTGGTCGAGGCCATTGTTTATTTCAGTTTAGAGGTTTTACAGAAGCGAGAAATGAGAATGAAGAAGAAAATTCGAAGTGGAGAGTTTTAACTGATTATTGTAAGTAACTTTTGGTGGGAATTAATTTTAAAAATTTGGCTGTTATATGTCGAGATAGTGACATATATATGTCGACATACTTGTATTTTTTTATTTTATTTTTCTGATTTTTATGTTATTCTTATATATATTAATATATTAATTATTCTAACTCACTTAGTGAACAAATTCCTAATTCGCCTCTACATTTAGCAAATGTTGCTTCACTTAATGGTTTTGTTAATATATCTGCTATTTGTTTGTCTGTTTCTATAAATTCGAGTGAAAAATTCTCTTTACTTACGTTATCTCTTAGAAAATGATGTCGTATATCGATATGTTTAGTTCTTGAATGATGAGTTGGATTTTTAGAAATATTTATAGCACTCGTTTTATCGCAGTATACTGGTGATTTGTTTATATTTAATCCAAAATTATTTAGAGTTTGTTGCATATATATTACTTGTAAACAAACCAAAGCAGCAGAGATATATTCTGCTTCAATTGTTGACAAAGATACAGTATTTTGCTTTTTACTAAACCATGAGACTAGTGAATGTCCTAAGAAGTGACATGTTCCACTAGTACTTTTACGATCGGATTTACATCCCACGTGGTCAGTGTCAAAATAAGAAACTAAGTCGAATGAATCATCCTTAAGATAAAAAAAGTGTGATGTATGCTTTATATACCTTAGAATACGTTTTAGGGGTTTTAAATGTGTTTCCTTAGGTTGCGATTGATATCTTGCACAGAGACATATACTATGCATTATATCTGGTCTACTAGCAGTTACATACAGTAGCGATCCTATCATTCCTCTATATAGTTTTTAATCAACATCTTTAGATGTATCATCTTTACTTAATGCTATATTAGTCTCCATCAGTGTTGGTCTCCCATTAATTATTATTAAATTATATTTATTAATTAGGCCTCTTGCGTATTTTTCGTGATTAATAAATATTCCGTTCTTTAACTGATGAATTTGTAAGCCTAAAAAGAACGTTATTTCTCCCATATGACTCATCTCAAATTCTTGGGTCATAATATCTGAATTTTTTTATTCAAGTTATCATTTGTTGATCCAAAAATTAAATCATCAACATATATTTGTACAAATTGTATATCCTTATTATTCTTTTAAACAAACAAAGTATTATATAATTTTCTATTTCAAAGTTGGATTGTAGCCAATAATTTCTTAATCTATCATACCAAGCCCTAGGAGTCTGTTTTAAACCATATAATGCTTTCTTCAACTTATATACGTGATTAGGTAATTTTTCGTCTTCAAGTAGAGGTGGTTGTTATACATATACGTCTTCTTTAACAAATCCATCTAGAAAAGCACTTTTGACATCCATTTGATATAATTTGAAATTATTATGGTTCGTAAAGGCTAGTAAAATCCTAATGGCTTTTAATCTTGCTACGAGTGCAAAAGTTTCATCGTAATATATTCCTTCTTCTTGTGTATAACCTTGTGCTACTAATTACGCCTTATTTCTTACGACTTCACCGTGTTCATTAATTTTATTTTTATAAACCCGTTTAGTTCCTATTATAGTCTTATCCTTTGGTCTAGAAACAAGTTCCCATACATCATTCCTGGTAAACTGATTCAGTTCTTCTTGCATAACAAGTATCCATGAATCATCCGAAGATGCTTCCTTTGGATTCTTAGATTCAATAGTTGAAATAAATGCAGTATTACTCATATTATTTAATTGATTACGAGTTCTAATGACAGATTCAATTTCTCCTAAGATATTTCTACATGATGATCTCTAAGTAATCTAATTCGTTTATTTGGTTAACTATCTTCATGATTTATTTCATTAATTTCATTTTCACATTCATCTTCATTGTTTTTTTATATTTTTATAATTTTCGTCAAACGATACATTTAAGGTTTCTTCTTTGGTATTGTTTCGAGTATTGAAAACTCTACATGCTTTACTTCTATCTGAATATCCAATAAATATGCCTTTATCGGATTTCGAGTCAAATTTATCTAAATTTTCTTTAGTATTAAGATTAAAACATTTACTTCCAAATATTTTAAAATATGACACTTTTGGTTTCTTATTATACAAAAGTTCATAAGGAGTTTTATGAGTTGAGGGTCTAGCTGAATTCTATTTAAAATATAACAAGCTATTGCAACTGCCTCAGTCCAAAAATTTCTTAGTAAATTACTATCAGACAGCATAGTTCTCGCACACTCTTGTATCGTCCTATTTTTACGTTCAATTACCCCATTTTGTTGAGGGGTTCTAAGGACAGAAAAATTATAGTTAATTCCATTTTTATTACAATATTTTTCAAAATTTTCATTTTCAAATTCTCCGCCATGGTCACTATGTATTTTTTTGATTTTTAGTGATAATAAGCTTTGAATTCTTTTATAAAAAGTTTTAAATTGATCAAAGGCATTACTTTTATTTTTAAGAAACAAAGTCCAAGTAAATCTACAAAAATCATCGACTATTACGTAAACATATCTATTATGATTTATCGATTGAATTTGAGATGGACAAAATAATTCCAAGTGAATTAACTCTAGTGGTTTCGAGGTTGCAATTTCCTCTTTTGATTTAAATGAACTTCTCTTTAGTTTCCCGAATTGACAAGCATCGCAAAAGTTATTAACCTTAAATTTCATTTTGGGTATTCCTCTAATTGAATCTAATTTAGAAATCTCTTATGCCAGATCCATGAGTCACTTGTGTTGGCCACAAGACATAGATTATCGTTGGAGATTTTCATACTCAATATATAGATCTATTTTTTCTATATCCTTCGAATATAACTTTTGAATTCCTATCTTCTATAAAACATTTATCCTTTTCAAAGTTCATTTTATACCCCTTATCGCAAAGCTGACTTATACTTAGTAGATTATGTTTTAGATTCCTAACTAGTAAAATATCAGAAATAGTAGGAGTTTCAGAATTACCGACATTGCCGATCTCAATAATGTATCCTTTAGAGTTGCCTCCGAAGTTCACCACTCCACCATCTTCATATATTAGATTATTAAGTAATTTAGGATTTCCCATCATATGTCTCGAACAACCACTATCCAGTATCCATTTGTTATTTTTGATTTCCACCAACTGCTTTTTAGAATTTGAATTCTCAAAAGCCATATAGCACACTAGTTTGGAATTTGAATTTCTAACAACCACCTTTTCAGAACTTGAATTTTCAATAGTCACCATTTTAGAATTTGAATTACCAACATCCATTTCAAACATTTGGTCAACTTTTGAATTTTCAAAAGCCATAAAATACATCTTTTCTTGTATTGAACAATATTTTAGTAGATTACTTGATTTTTCAACATAATTATATGCAGACTCTTTCAACATTCAGACAATGCATGAATTGACACTAGTGTTAACAATTATTTCAAAATTTGCCATTTAATTTTTTTTCAAAAATCGGATTATGAACTTTATGAAAGACCTTGCTCTGTTACCAATTGTTAGGGATTGCGGAATGGATCGTTAAGGCAATACTAACACTAGAGGGGGTGAATAGTGTTTTTGAGAATTTAAATAAAATCTAAAACTTAAATGATCTACTATATGAATCACACACCATAGAAACAATCATAGACACAGACAAAAAAAACACAAAGATAAACAAAAATAAATAGTAGAAAATGAAAGAACACACTGGATTTTATACTGGTTCGGATTACTTCTATGTCAAGTCCCACGCAATGCTGGATTACACAGAGTTTTATTACTATATCAATATCCAAGTACAACCCCCTTGATTTCACGGCTACAAGGTTAACACCGCTCCAGTTCCTTGATTTCACGGCTACAAGGAAACACTGTTTTCCCAAACAATTACAATATCCCTATAACTCTTCATTAGAACTTTAATTCAGAGAGTAATGAGTAGAGAGTGAGAAGAGAAGAAGTTTTATATAAATAGAATTGAATTCAGCAGAGTATAAGTGCAGAAATCATAAAAATAAGAAAATATAATGGCGTAAAGAAAGAGGATGAAGATGGAGAAGAAGAATGATGGAAAAAATCAAAATCGGACCCTATTTATAAGATTTGAAATGTTGCAATGCTTCTAGAATGTTACAAATAGTGAAAAGACACTATGAAGATTCTAGAAACTCTTGAATTTGAACCCATAAGTATAAACTATATAAACATATTTATATTCAAAATCAATAGTGAAATCATTTGAAACCATAAGTATAAACTATATAAACATATTTATAAAATTATAAAGTATTAAACTATGTAAATACAAAGTATATAAGTGTATAATATATAAAACTTACAAACTATAAAACTTGAGTTTAAAATCAAAAGTAAAATAGAGAAAACAGAGATTGAAGATAGACTTTAAAAATAGAATTTTGAAATCAGAAATTGAAAATCAGAAATTGAAAATCAGAATTTGAATTGAATTTGAACCTCGAGTGCTATTCAGAGTCTTACATAAACTAGACTCTATTACTATTTTTATCTTGAAATCTTGATTTCTCATGAGTCTTAAATCATCTCTGAATTATGAATCTCTAGAAGCTCTTAAACTATACAGTCTTTAATATTAATTCCTGTATATAAATCCTTCATATGTGTGTGTGTATATATATATATTCTAGACAAAAGTGTTAGTATATATTTTATAATCAAATAATATTGAAATAAGGTTGTTGTCATCAAAACTCCGTTCTCCAACAAAGTATATGTTATATATCATTAAGGAGAAGATTATAGGAAGTTTGTAAACAAAGTGACTTATTCGTGCTATCTTAAAGAACACGTTGTCGTCTATCTACTTTTGTCTATTGTAAGGAAGTCCTGGTTGTTTATTTAGGCAGAAAAATCTTATTTCGGTTGCTTCAGGTGGTCAAAGTCATATTCATTGTTTCAGGCGGTGTAAACCTATTCCTTCAGGTTAAGTGAGGGTTGTTGATAACTATAATTCTAGGAGTCTAGGATTGGATGTAGGACGGTGCTCCGAACCAGTATTAAAATCTTTAGTGTCATTTTACTTTTATTATTGCTTTTATATAATTTACCATATCTTGCTAACTTAGTTTATATATTACACGTACTTCTATATTATTCGATCCCCAGTAACTCATAACTGGTATTAGAGCCTGGTGAACTATTGATTGTACGAACATCTTAGACCAATGACTAGAAAGAGAAGATCCATTCAGAATTCAAAGATAAAGAAAGAGAAAATCGCGAAAAGCAAGCAACAAGATATAACATATTAGAAAAAATGCAACATGGCTACACTCAAATCTAATTTAGTACGCAATGATTCTATATATAATGATCTTTTAGCATCACATGACAACCTACTTAAAGATTACAAATTACTACAATAGATCAATTATATTTATTTAAAGAAATTAAAAAATTATGAACTCAAAAATGATTAAAAAAAAAGGAAGTTAATGATTTTTTTAATAAAATAAATGAAGATTTTTTAAACTTTTCTTGAAGAACATTTTTACATAATAATTTCCTTCTAAAAGAAAATGAGAATTTGATTGATAATCATAGTAATCTTACAAAAGAAAATTAATCTTTATAAAATAAAATTATATCTTTAGAGAATTCTTTAAATAAGTCTAATTCTAATCTTTTGTCTCTTAAAAAAGTAATTAATTCTTTAAATAATAGAAATTTAGATTTAATTAAAGAATGTGAGCTTTTAAAAGAAAACAATGTTATTTGCAATATAAATTTTGTAACTTTAAAAAGAATTTTGAAAAATTAAATAAAAAGGTTACAAAATTCAATAAGCAAAACAATAACTTACATTCTTTACAATATGCTAATGTTCACAGTAATAAAGGTGATTTAGGCTATAAATGCAATAAACATAAATATAGTACTAGAAACGCATACATATATACACATTTCAAAACTAGTAATAAAGATAAAGATAGCTCTAAAACCACTTCATATCGAGCAAGTATTTTACTTAGAGATTGAAAGGATTCTAAGAATACTAAATCATTGACAAGAAATATAATTATTTAAGTATTTGGGTTCCTATTAAATGGAATAATAGAGAAAAATATATTAATGAATATTTTGATATTGTAATTAATAATTAAAAAGCCATTCTTTCGAGGAATCTACTAAATTCCCTAAGATATGGATTCCTTCCCTAGCATAAGAAGTGGATACTAAAAATATATATCTATTTTTTTGCAGGTACACCATAGACAGATGAGAGATTACTCCAGTATTTTTATTAACATTGAAAATAAAGCAACAAACGAAGGAATAATCAGAGAAGCTGGTAAACTTACCTTTTTTGGATCTCATATTTAGAACTCAATCTCCATAGGTTAAAACCTTTTCCTTTTTGTTGAAGACAAAAGGGAGAGGAAATATAGGCATTTCAAAAAAAAGAGGTCACATCAATAAGGGGAGTATAAATTCAAGAGGACCAATATTCTAGCTTATATGTCATATACAGTTCTATGCTAATATGTCATATATAGTTATCATCAAGAAAAGGTTATTGTTAGAACCTTTATTTTAAGATATTTTGATTGTAAGAACTATATATGTTGATATCCTTATATTCTAACATTTATTGTAGAAGAAATACCGAAGAATAAAATTCAAGAGCATAAAGAAATGAAAATAGATTCCAAGAGCATCTACTGGTATATTTATTTATTTGAGTCTATGTTTAGCTAAAATAAATTGTTAAGATCTCTCCTGGATAATATATGATGTGAACACTTTACATATATATATATATATATATATATATATATATATATAATGGTTTTGTACAAAAGACATGCACCGATCTAACTGTGCATTCGGCCAGTTAAGTGCCCCACTCAGGTGACTGAATGTTTTGTCATTCATATTTTATATGAATGAACTGCCAGTTTGATATGTACATTCAATCAGTTGAAAATTTTCAAATTTTAACTTTTTCTTCGCTTCCACTAATCTCAACTGATTCAGCCAACAAAAAATAATATTTAGAGAGCTGGATGGCTATTTTTTAAAAGGGTGCTTCTTTGAACAAAAACATTCAACTCTTAATCAACGGTTATGTCTGCTTCCCTTGATCAAATCTATTCGTGAAGAGAAACAACTCTTGATACTATATATATTGACTTCAAAATCACTTGTCTCAATCATCCAATCTTATCTAGTATGATTATTTAATTCTTTTTATGTACTTACTCTTATATTTTCAAATTCACTAAATTCTAAGTGATTGATAATCATCATTTTTTTCTAATATTCTTCACAAACTGTACGCTATATATCATTAAGGAGAATATTATAACAAGTCTTTAATCAAAATGACTTATTTGTGCTATTTTAAAGAGCACGTTGCAATCAATATACTTTTATCTATTGTAAGGAATCCCCAATGGTTTATTATGGAGGAAAAGTCTTGTTCCGGTTGCCTCAGGTGGTCAAAGTCCTACTCGGTGTTTCAGATGGTGCAAACCTATTCCTCTGAGTTAAGTGAGGGTTATTGATAGTTATAAGTTCAGAAGGAGTATGGGACTAAACATAGGATGGTGCTCTGAGCAAGTATAAAAGTTCCTGGTGTCATTTTACTTTTTATTATTGCTTTTATATAGTTTACTATATGTTCCTCACTTAGTTTATATTATTACACGTACTTCCATATTACTCGATCCTTAGCGACTTTCAAAGAGTTCAGGCTAGATCTCATAGGTGAAGTTGAACTAATTAGTATACCACCTAGTAGGACGACACCTAAAGATATGAAAGAATTGAAGGTGCAGCTATGAGAGTTAGAAGGAAAGAGTTTTACCAAGTAGTTCTTCTTAAAGAGTAGCTGCGGTATTTGTAAGGAAGGCAAATTGACTTTTGAAGATGTGTATTAATTATTAAAAGATCAATGAGAGGACAGTGAAGAATAGGTATCATTTGTCGAGAATAAATAATCTGCTCGATCGAGTAAGTGGAGCTATAGTATTTTCTCAGTCGGATTTGGCTACTGGATTTCATCAGTTGTGGGTACCAAAAGATGTATGACATTAATGACGTTTGAACAAGATAAGGATCGTACAAATGGACGGTCATGTCATTTGGATTGACAAATGCGTCTTCTATTTTTGTTGATTTGATCAATCTGATTTCCTGGGAACACTTGGATAGGATTATGTTAATCTTCATTGATAACATTTTAGTGTATTCCAAAGATGAGAAGGATCATGAGATTCGAATTCTCCTTGATATTTTAAGGCAACATCAGTTTAAGGAAAGGTTTTCTAAATGCAATTATTGGGAGTAGCGAGTAAAGTTTCTTGTTGATGTAGTTTCAAGCGAATAGTTTTCTGTGGATACAAGTAAGATTGAGGTTGTAAATAGTTGAAAGAGGCCATAAAGTGTTACTGAGATTAGAAGTTTTTGTGGATTGACTGGTTATTATCAAAGATACATTAAAGATTTCTTATATATAGGTGCATCACTAACTATAATGACCAAGAAGGATGTTAAGTTTGTTTGATCTAGTTAGTGCGAGGAAGCGTTTTAGGGTTTAAAGCGTTTGTTAACCAATGCTTATGTTTTGATTGTACCAGATGGTAATTAGGATCTAGTAGTTTATATTGATACTTGTGGAACTGGATTAGGAGCTTTTCTTATGCAAAAAGAAAAGGTGACAACATATGCTTTTAAACAACTTAGACTGCAAAAAGTAAGATTTCTGATTCATGATTTAGAATTAGCTACTGTTGTCCTTGTTTTGATGATTTGGAGTCATTACCTCTTAAGAGAGATATTTGAGTTATTTATGGACCATAAATGTACTTGTTCTCTCAGAAGTAATTGAATATGAGACAGTGGAGATAGCTAGAGTTTTGACAACTTATGATTTTGGCGTTAAGTATACGCTTGGAAAAGAGAATAAAGTTAACGATGCCCTAAAAAGGAAACAACATGATGTGCTATTAATGTTGGTAGAACGGAAAGACTTAGAGACAATGAATACTTGTAATGTGCAGATTAAATCAACAATGAGTTCGAGTTAAGTCATAGCTATGATGCTATATTTAAAAGTTAAACCGTTCTTCATCGAAATGATTGCTTGTAAGCAAGGAAAAGATATAGTCTTAGCTGAAAAGTTCAAAAAATTCCAAGCAAAAGTTGAGATGAATGATTTGAAAATTTTCAGTTCTTGACTATGAGGGATAGTTGAGGAAAATAGGAAGAAAGGAAGATTTAGTGTGCCAGATGTTGAAGATGTTAGGAAAGAAGTTCAAAGAGAGTGTCATCGATTTATATTTACATCTATCTTCTAGGTATCAAGATGTATCAAGACATGAAAAGGAGTCTCTTCTAGGAAGGAATAAAGAGAGACATAGGCTTATAGGTAAGGCAATGTATGAACTAGCAAGTAAAAGCCGAATATCAAAAGCGAAGTGGATTGCTTCAATCGTTAGTTATTCGGATATGGAAATGGGATTCAGTATCCATGGACTTTGTTGTGTGTTACCAAGAGAAGAGAAAATGAGAGTATTTGAGTCATAGTGGATAGACTATCTAAGAGCATCCACTTTATTCCTATAAGATCGATTAGGACAGCACCTGTGTTAGGAAGAGTATATGTGAAAATATGGTTAGGCTTTATATGATTCCTATTAGCATGGTTAGTGATTGGGATTCATTATTGACTAGCAAGTTCTTAAGAGTCTACAAAATTGTTGGGAACCAAGCTCAATATAAGTACGGCTTATCATCCATAAACGGATGGGCGGACGGAGATAGTCAATCAGGTACTTCAGGATTTGTTGAGAGCTTTTATTCTAAATTTTGGTGGCTTACGGGAGTACCATTTGCATCTAGTTTACAATAGTTATCAGACTAGTGTGGTAATGGCTACATTTAAGGAATTATAAGAATGGTCATGTAAATCACTACCTTGTTGCTTTTAGACCGGAGACAAGTTATTCCAAGGTCTAGATTTGGTTAAAAAAACTACAAGGTTGAGCTAATCCAAGGGAGGATGATTGAAGCTCAATCGAGACAAAAGTGCTATAAATCCAAAGGTATTGGAAGACTTAGTGATAGAAAAAGATCTAATTTTCGAGAGACAACCAATTAAGTTATAGTTAGAGATGACGAGAAGCTAAGGACAAGACATTCAAGTTAGTTAAAGACCAGTGGAGTAAAAATGAGAAAAACTATACTTAGAGACTAAGGACATGGTTAGGGGCACTTATCCTAATTTACATCATGGTACGTTCTATGTTTTTTTTATTGATTTGGTATCTAGTGGGTTACACTAGTATTAGCATTGTCTATAGGATTGCTATGTTTTTTTTAGTCCTTGATTGAATTTGGAGGATAAAATTATTTTAAGAAGGGGAAGATATAGCACACCTAATTTTCAGTAAACATTATTCAAAGATTTAATTGGATAAATTAAATAGGAATAATGTAGTAGGATGTTGTAATGAGATTTGAACTTAATAATAATCGTTTAGCATTAGTAAGTAAATTAGATTAATAAGACATCAAAAGATGTATTAGTGGGGCAAAGTGGGAAACACAAAGCCTCATATACAAATATAACCTTCCACTATCCTTTCCATTTTATTTGCAAAATAAAAAACCTAAAAAAAAGAAAGGATGCTGACCATTACAACATAGGAAAGAGGAAGAAAATTTAGGGAAAAGCTAAGAGAAATCGAGTTTAGGAATCAGTAGTACATGAATTTTCTTTGTAAATAATATATGATTGCTTTCATATGTATTTTGGTGCGTTGACATTGTTTGGATTGAACAATGATCAGATTTGATTGGTCATACTTATTGCATAGGATTTGTTTAGGTTTAAGACCAGAGCATATAGTTTAAAATTTCAAAATGCTTTGAAATTATTATATGTTGTTTATAACATGTATTTAGAGATGGAATTTGAACTTCATAATTTTACAAACGTTGAGGAGTTTTCTATGAATTTCTGAAGGTAGAGCATGTATAGATCACGAAATTCAATTATTAAAAGTAATTACATGTTGAATTTAGATCTAAACTTTTGATACAAGACAGAAAGGATTACTCTTTGATTTATGTGAGTTTTTGGAAATTTTCCATTCCTCTTATAATTTATTATGATTTTCCTAAGTTGGATATACGTAGGGTAATCAGGACATCAATTAGGATAATTAATGATTTCCTTAACTTTTTTATTTAAAATCTGATATGTTTGGGCTTTGTTCATTAAGACTTTTTATTATCTAGTGATGTTTTGAAAAATAATGTAGAGTAGGTAAAAAGTGTTACTTATTTTAGAAACAAAACAATTTTCACATTATTTACATGTTAGATATATCGTCCTAGTCGATAAGGCCTTATCGACTGTGTCGATAGAACATGCCGCATTGATCGAGTCAAGAGGTTTTGGATATATGGAACGTCATTCTACATGATACAGAATGTATCTGCGCTTGTTACATTATCCTTATCGCTTACTGAAGAGATCATTATCGATGAATCTATACTTGAGTCTTAAACCTACATTGCAGCCAAAGCTTATCGACTTTGTACATGGGTTTGTCACCGTTGTACCTAGTTGATAAGACTATTTTTTAAAAAATAAGTAAAAGACGCATCGCCTCTAATGATTTAAAGGACTCGAGGCTCATCGCCTTAATATCTTATCGATTATATCGATAATGATATTTCCCTAACATTGTTTTTATAAAGCTTGGAGGCTTACAGCCTCTAACCTTATCGTCATAGATATAGGCGATAAGTATCCTTGTTTTCTAAAATTGCTTTGAAGCTGATCACATCTACATTTGTCGACTGTGTCGACAATGCTGGTTTTTCCTTAACTTTATTTTTTAAAGTAAACTAGACTTATCTCCTTTGACCTTATCGTCACAAGTCATTAAGCTTATTTATAAATTATCTTCTAAATTACTAAGGGTGTGTCGCCTCTATTATTGTTGTTCTGGTTGTAGTCGATAAGATTGATTATCAAAGTGTTTTAAAAGCTTCGAGGCTATCGTCTCTAAATGCTTTGGCGTCATCGCCTAAGTTGAAAAGCCTTGTTTTAAATCATTTTCTAAAATACTTGAGGGGAACATTTATATTCCTTGGAGTAACTATTATGGTCAACAAGGTCTATTTTTAACTTGATTCGAGGATATCACCTCTATAGCTTTCGGGTGTCGACTATATCGATAAGGTGTAATTTCTAAAAATTTATTTTCAAAATAACATGATGTTATCACCTCTATAATTGGTTGCCATCAATCAAGTCGAGCATGGATAAGGTTGACAATGACATCATACCTATTGATTTGCATTATTCGTCGGTGAAAAATCTTTTTTATCATTATATCGATTAAATCAATAAGCTTGACACTTATGTTTCACGTTGGTAGATAACAAAATTATTATTTACAAAGTGATGGGGTATTATCAGTGGATATTGTCACAATGTTATTTATATGAAATTGCACACATTGAGGATACCAATGGGAATTTAATAATCATGGACATTAAGGATACCAATAGGTTTAAATATTCTTGAGGGACAAGATTTAAAATGAGTTAAGAGATTCCTTGTTATCCTACGGATAAAACTATGGCATGTGTGATGGAGAGTACACACTATATATTTGAAAAGTTCATAACCAACCTACAGATAAAACTATGAGGTATGTGATATAATCCATATCTATGTAACTTTTGAAAGTTTAAGGGATGGGTTCAAATGGTAAGAGACAGGTAGTCTCTTGAATATGATGGAGAGTCATTCATACTTAAAGGAAATGTGTAATTTGCACATTAACCATTAAGTGTTAACCACTAAAACAGTTAGTTAGGATAACGGGGATGAAGAATCCATTGTTATGATGCATGTTGCGCATCATTACATTTATTATACTTATTCTTATTGTTCTAACCATTGATAGTGCATGAGCATAGTATTAGTTATTTTATAGCAAGATGTTAGTAAGAGGGAAAACTGTTCTGTTAAGCAACGTAGTCTCATTAGGCATTCCTTGGGTTTCAGGTGGTAGTTATTATTCACACCAATATACTGACTGCCCAAAGTTTTTTGTTTTCCCATTATGATATAAGGCACTCATTTGAGTAGACTAGGAGTTAGGGTTTTAGGTTCTTATTTAACGAATAAACTTCTAGAGACGTGTAAGAGGCAACTAGCTATTATGGGAGTTTATGTACGTTATGTGTTTTTTCTTTGGAATTTATGTAATGGAAATAACATATATTGTCTACACTTAGACTCTGATCAAACCAAAAGGGAATCTTTGTGTGTCATTCTTGGAGTTATATTTTGTACATGAACATGGGTTTTGTGATGGGAATTGTAATGAATTATTATTAATGAATGTTTTTTGAAATTTTCATACTCACGTGTTCGTTGATGTTATGAATCATTAACATATTCATTTTCTATCATTGAAACTTAATATTATAGATGACTACAACAACCATAGCGCTTAGCTTTAGGCCTCAGAGAATAGGGTATTGCATAGTAGATTTGGATTAGCAAGAATCCAAAGTGACCATAAATAGACTTATTGGTTCGGAGAGACCATTCAGCCTACTAAACAATCCGAAGAGATTGCATACACTAACTTAAATGCCAAAATGATTTGCAAAGAAGGTGACCTAGATTGGATGAAGGACAGTCCACTGAGGTTATGCCCAGGAGTGGATACAAAGCACTTAGAAGGATTTGAACCTTTAAAGCTGGATAAGTATAGTGATTCCAAAGCAAACATGGATGACTTCGACTCAACTAAGAGTACTAACTTGAACTCGAAGGGCTCTACTATGATCGAATCAGCCAGAGAGCTACACTCGATTATTGTGGCTAACAAGCTTTACCTTAATTGGTTCAGTCAGAGAGCTTTGTCTTATTTGGTTTTGAAATGACCCTGACTTCCCAATCCCTTAAGAGACGGAGGAGCCCAGATTGCTATGAGAACACGACGCATCAGAATGCAAATAATAGAAAATTTCATTGCTATTACAACAACTTACATAAGAGTACAAGAAATATCAGAGTTCAAATAAATATTACACAGCGGAATTACAATATCCGAGATTAATAATTTACATAGCAGCGGAAATAAAAATGCATAAATACAATGCACAGCGGAAAATACATCAACTAACATGACTGAAAGAGATACACGGATACAAAGCTTTCCAAATATAGCTCCAGCTATAAACCAGGATCCTATTAAATAGAAATCTACAAATCAAAACTACTAGTTGCCCGTGTGGAAAATATTGGCAGCCAGAATTTAGGCGAAAACAATAAACTCCAAGTCAGTCATGGGACTAGTGTGAGAACTTAAAACAGTTATTAAAATTTTACTTTAAAATTAGGTAACTCACGAGACCATGCCGTATGTCACGGAATAGGTTTACTCCACGTGAATACCCAAGCTTGAAATAAAACAATTTAATAAACAACACAATGTTTTTTCGAAAAAACGAAGTTATTATAAGACTCAGGTCCCATCACACAATGCAACGCAAGCCGAAGGATAGAGTTTTACCTTATAATAGCCAAACATACTTGGTACATTTTAAAACAAATCATTTTGATATTACTATAAGTGCATAGTGTATCAAACAACTTCAAATATAAATGTAACAATCATAGACGACATAGGTACCATATATTATGTCACTATACTAGTTTTACAATTAAAACTGCATGATGTCATAATGGAAATTGGATTTCCATCATGAACCAAGGCAAGGGATCTCTCTTACCTAATTCGAGACACTCTAGCTCATGCCACAGGAACAAAACGCATCGTCCCTTGGATCTGGCCGGGCCAGTTCACACTTACTTCAGTGGATTAGCAATTCCTGAACAATATATTTCCCTGCCCTATAGGGCATAAAATCTGGTCAGTATGTCGACCATCAAGAGCCATTAGGGACTCAAATCCGAGGTACCTCGCTTTCCAACAACCACATAAGTAAAATGTATGGGATCCATACCATGACACCACTCCTAGCTTGTAACGACCCGCATTCTACGCATCATAGGATCGTAGAATATTTATTTCTTTCACATACGAAGTCGTATGGTCATGTGACTTTGGGGGACGACTATTGGGGTCATTTCCCATGTTCATGATTTTTCCCGATTTTTAAATGACCATTTTACCCCTAGTTATCACTGTTTTGGCCATAACTTTTGACTGGAAAGGAATTTTGACCTGAAACCACTTCTATTGGCTCCGGATGATGGTTTCTCTTTCCGTAGAGTGGTCACATTAGCCAAACGGACTCACCGTTTGGGAGATATGGCTGAAACAAGTTTCAGATGGTGAAAAACAGCTTAATTGGGCTTAAACGGGTGATTAGCAACTAGGCCCAAGGGGAATTTCGGGTTTAGGGGTGTATAGGTGCTGATTAGGGTTAGAAAACATTTCTTTAGACATTTTCCAGCCGCCACTTTCATTTCTCTTAACCTAGCCATGGCCTCCACTCTCTAAATCTCTCTAAAACACCCAAAATCACTTCCTAATCAAGGATTAAGGCTTAGAGGCAGCAAATCAAGGAGGGTTAGCACAAGGACCGAGGTAGAGCTGCTGTTATATATTGGAATTCGTGCAAATTAGAGGTTCACTTCAGATTTGGAAGTTTTATTGTGGCAAAGGTGAGTGATTTGCATAGTTTTTGCACTAATTACGGTAATTAAGGGTAATTAGTGAAGATTAGCGAATTTGTACACTAATAAATTCTGGAAAAATGTTTAGAAATTCGAAAATAATATTTTATGCCTCTGTTAGAAATTTGGTTCGATTTGATTAAGTTTTGTTAACCCTATGATCAGTTTTACTTAAACATGCTTAAGGAAAAATAAGGAGCTTTGGCCACTTTTGATCCATTTTGATTCATTTGAGTGATTGTATGCTGTTGTGGTTGCTATTACATGTTGCTATGACACTATGGTGTGTTTTGTGATTGCTTAGAAGTGTTAGTTTGGTCAAAAACGCCGTCGAATGGCGAGAAACTGTCGCTGGAACGAAGTGCAGGAATTTATCCGGATCGGATCGCCCCCATGCCCACGAACCGACCCGCCTTTTCGAACCGCGCCACATGCCAGAGCTCGGAGCCACGAAGGGAAGACCACGATCCAACTTGGAGAGGAAGCGCCACGAGCTGATGAGGCGCCACGATCCAGATGGGTAGCTCGACCCGAACCAGTGGATTGCCACGAACTGATAAGCCCGAACCGACCCGACAAGGCGCCACGAGCTGACGAGGTGCGATCCATATGGTGCAACACGATCCGACGCTGGCGAACCGAACCAGGAAGGCTTCCACGATCCGACCCGAGCGTGAAGGATGATCCGAACCGATCCGAGGTTGATGGCTACGAGCTGGTGACTGCGAACCGAACCAGGAAGTTACGAACAGAATGAAGACCGATCCGGAGGGTGATGACAGAAACCCGAGATGCAAAGGAAGCCCAAATGAGAAGTTAGAGCTCAAGATTCAGATGGGAATCAACGAGTTCGCTTCATGGTTGGGTTTTGCTGCGGGTCGTGTGCCAAGGGGTTATCGACGTCTATAGCTTTGGACCACTATGGTAGGAGGTACGAAGGCGGATTCAGGGCCATTATGGCATCGGTAGAACCGAGGGCTACGACCAATGAAGTGGGTCATTGAAATGTTTGGTCATGACTCCAAGTGTTTGTCTTGGTCACAGCAGGGTTTCTACAAGTCGGGATTCGTCGTTACCTCAGTTTGTCTAGTATTCCAAAGTGGTAGATGTCGTATGCTTTACGCACTGAGTGAGAGATGTGAGGATGGTTGCTATGGATGGTTTGTTTGCTATCATTATGACATACACACCCCACCCCCGTATTCTTACACTATTTAATATGGCACCTTAGAGCATTGTACGGTATGTGGTACTAACTCTTTAGATGCAGGTCCAGGTTCAGGTATGGTTTAGTATACCTGTTATTGTTCTGTTTAGATGCTTATCGCTCATACCAGGCTTTATGTCTGACCCAGAGTTTTATGTCTCCTCTTATTACTCTGGGTGCTCACACGAGCAGACTAGAGACAGGTTAGCTGGTGATGCACGGGTAGATGATCCGGAGACGAGCAGGAGGCTTCCACGTAAAATATATACATAATATTCTCCCTGTATTGTTGAAGATCACTGCTTGGGCATTGGTGGTGTATCTTCTACTTTAGCTTTCTTTTGTTTGGAGACAGTAAATTTGGAAAGTTGTAATAAGCTGTATTTGAATTTCCGCTGCTCTGATGTTGATTTTAGTTATCAGCTTATGCACTGTCTCACCTGTTTTATGTCAAGTATGTTATTATTATATTTTATTCCATGCGCTGTGAGACATTCTACAGGTCCCTTGATTAGTTCATTTCCTTCCTTCCTTTCTTTGGCGACCGTCCCGTGCTAGTCGGGCATGTGTACAACGCACTTTCGGAGGAAATACAGGCTGGTGCGGGGCGGGCCGTCACACTTGGCATCAGAGCTCTAGGTTGCGTAGTTAACCTAGGGAAGCTATCAGGGAGAGATAATATACGTATACGAGAGAGCGTATTTGTGATTACTTTGGTTTTTAAAAGCTGTATATATATACTATTACTAGTATAAGGATGAAGTCGTACTGCACTAGCACCACTATGGAGTCGTTAATCGTTTCCTTTTTCAGATTGACGATGAGCCGATATACTAGAGGTGCTGGTAGAGGAGCCAATAATGGGAATGCTGCTGACATGAGGACGATGTTTACTGACCTCATGAGAGAGATGCTTAGAGATGTGCAGAGGGTAGCTCCCAATGGTGGAAATGGTGGTAGTCCAATAGTGCAGGCGCCGAGGGTCGACTTCGCCAAGCTAAACAAGGATTATACTAGCCTTGGTGGGAAGCCGTTTCACGGAACGGAGTCGGCCACAGATGTTCAAGATTGGTTGGATAGTTGCGAACGTATCTTCGAGGATTTGGGTATCGAGGATGCGATGAAGAGAAAGCTAGCGTCCCGTCAGCTGCAAGGGCGGGCAATGAATTGGTGGAATGCTATAAAAGCAGCTACTCCCGAAGATCAGATCACTTGGGAGCAGTTTAAAGCTCTCTTTAGCGAGAAGTTCATTCCAGCTGCTCAGAAGTCAGTGCTGTTTAAGAAATTCTTGGAGCTCAAGCAGAATGGCAGAGCTGTCTCCGAGTATATTGCCGAATTTGACACTTTGTCAAAATATGGGTTATCTCTTATTGATACTGCCGAGAAGAAGAATGAGAAATTCATAATCGGTTTGGATCAGTACTTGGGGGAAAGGCTTATTAACCACATCGATGAGTCGATTGTAGGGAAAGCATTGAGGTCAGAAAGTCTCTACCCTAAGCCGAAAACTGAGGTTGCATCTGCAGAAGAGCCAAAACCACAAGCAAGTGGTGGGGGCAAGGGTGGTTCCCAGAATAAAAGAAAGCAGAATCAGACTAAGGATGGCCAGAAGAAAAAGAACAAGCAAGATGTGGAGTGCTTCAGCTGTGGTAAGAAGGGACATTATGCTAGTAATTGTCGGGCCAAGCCAGCAGATAGGAAGTGCTTCAACTGTGCCCAGATGGGACATCACAAGGACAAGTGTCCACAGCCTCCTAAGGAAAAGCAAATGGTGAAAGCCTACGCTCTTAATGCTATTCCTTCTTCGTCGAATGCCCCAACAGCGGCGGAGAAGGGAAAGAATGTCGTCATTCAAGGTATGCTTTCTGTTTATGATGTTCCTGTTAGAGTTTTGTTTGATACCGGAGCTTCCAGTTCTTTCATATCTAGTGACCTGGTAGATAGGTTGGGATTGGAGCCCGAAATAGTCGATAGACCTTTAGTGGCGACGAACCCGATTGGTGGTTCGACTAGCCTTAGCATGATTTGTCGCAATGTGGTCTTATCGAGTCATGGATGCATGTTTGTTTGTGATTGCTTTGTTTTGGGCTTTACTGGGTTTGGCATTATTTTGGGAGTAGATTGGCTCCGAAGATACGGGGTGGTGGTAGACTGTGAGGGCTTTTTGGTGACAGCTAGAGCGGATGATGGGCGGAGGATAGTGTTTGGTGGTCTACCCAGTGAGGGGGTATTGGCTAGTTTTCTAAACTCCCTCGACATTCCGCATAGTGAGTTGTCAGGTTTGCCCGTGGTTGGCCAGTATCCGGATGTTTTCGAAGAAGTGACCGGACTTCCACCACACCGAGAGATTGAGTTCCGTATTGATTTGGTAAAAGATGCCAGGCCTATAGTGATGCCACTTCGTCGTATGGCACCAAGAGAGCAGCGAGAGCTCGAGGTGCAAGTCAGCGATCTTTTGAAGAAGGGATTTATCAGAAGGAGTGTTTCTGAATGGGGAGCACCAGTTGTGTTTGCTACCAAGGCGGATGGTTCCCTTCGTTTGTGTGTAGACTACCGCGAGTTGAATAAAGTGACGAGGAAGAACAAGTATCCTCTACCGCGGATAGATGATTTGTTTGATCAGTTGAGTGGCGCGAGAGTATTTTCTCAGTTGGATCTCGCGACAGGTTTTCATCAGCTTAGAGTGGAAGCTGAGAGTATAGCTAAAACGGCATTTCGGACGCCGTCTGGGTTTTATGAGTGGTTAGTCATGCCATTCGGGCTGACCAATGCCCCAGCATATTTTGTGGATCTTATGAATAGGGTATTCAGAGATCAGTTGAATAAGTTTGTCCTTGTGTTCGTTGATGATATTTTGGTCTATTCGAGGACAGAAGAAGAACACAAGGAACATTTAAGAGTAGTGATGGAGGTGTTGAGAAAACACCAATTGAAAGCAAAGTTTTCTAAGTGTCACTTCTGGAAGAGGGAAGTGAGGTTCTTGGGCCATGTTGTATCAGAGAATGGTATTGCCGTAGACCCAGCGAAGGTGGCTACGGTACAGGATTGGCCTACGCCCAAGAATGCAACGGAGGTAAGAAGTTTCTTGGGATTAGCTGGGTACTATCGTAAGTTTATCCAAAGTTTCTCCAAGATAGCAGCACCATTGACCCAGTTGACCAAGAAGAATCAAGCTTTTGTCTGGGATGAAAAGTGCGAGAATGCATTCAAAAGTCTAAAGGACAAGTTGACAAGCGCACCAGTGTTAGTCATTCCTAAAGGGAATGAAGAGATGACGGTATACACGGACGCCTGTGGTACCGGACTGGGTGCTGTATTGATGCAAGGCGGTAGGGTTATAGCTTACGCAAGTCGGCAATTGAAACCGCACGAGAGAAGATACCCTACCCATGATTTAGAATTGGCAGCGATCGTGTTCGCGTTAAAGATGTGGAGACACTATCTCTTGGGAGAAAGATTTGAGCTGTTTATAGATCATAAGTCGTTAAAGTATCTCTTCTCTCAGAAAGATCTGAATCTCCGTCAGCAGAGATGGTTAGAGATCCTAGCTTCCTATGATTTTGACATCGCATACACACCAGGAAAGGGCAATGCGGTGGCTGATGCATTGAGTAGAAGACATGCCAGCTTAGGGGCTATGTTCCTTGAATGGAAGCAACTGGAGTTTATCGCGGGGTTTGATTTCAGACCAAAGTGCGAATTGGATCCAGAAATGTTAGCAAGTTTGACGATCAGACCCACTTTGATTGAGCGGATCGGCTCTAGTCAGAGGGACGATCCTAACCTATTGGAAATCATCTCCAAGTTAGAGATGGGTATCGATGAGGAGATGAACAAGTATGGGCTTGATCGAGATAGATGGCTTAGAAAGAATGGAAAGCTTGTTGTACCCAATGTCAATGGATTGAGGGATGAAGTGCTTAGAGAATGTCATCACTCAAAGCTGACTATACACCCCGGTGGTAATAAGATGTATAGAGACATGAAACAGACTTACTACTGGGAAGGAATGAAAAGAGACGTTGGGAAGTTTATATCCAAATGCATGAATTGCCAGCTAGTTAAAGCCGAGCAAAAGAAGCCTAGTGGATTGTTACAGCCATTGCAAATTCCCGAATGGAAATGGGAGCAAGTCTCGATGGATTTCATCGATGGTTTACCAAGGACTAGAACGGGACATGATAGCATTTGGGTGATTGTGGATCGATTGACTAAAAGCGCAAGGTTTATACCAGTCAAATCGACCAGAACAGCAGCTAAGTTAGCAGAGTTGTGTATGAAGTGGGTAGTGAGATTTCATGGAGTACCTAAAGGCATTGTGAGCGACCGAGACCCGTTGTTCACTAGTGGGTTTTGGAAGAGCTTACAAGAGGCTAGGGTCAGAGTTACATCTCAGTACCGCATATCATCCTCAGACCGACGGTCAGACGGAGAGGGTGAACCGTATTTTGGAAGATCTCTTGAGAGCATGTATATTGGATTTTGGTGGATCATGGGATGACCATTTGCACCTAGTAGAGTTTGCATATAATAATAGCTACCAATCCAGTATCGGTATGGCTCCATATGAAGCTTTGTACGGAAGACCGTGCAACTCACCATCATGTTGGATAGAGACTGGCAAGAAGTTTATGCTTGGACCAGATGTGGTGAGGGAAACTTCAGATAAGATTAAGATCATTCAACAACGAATGAAGGCTGCCCAAGATAGGCAGAAGAGTTATGCTGATAAGAGGAGAAGAGACTTAAAATTCTCCGTTGGTGACTTGGTGTTTGTCAAGATCTCTCCGTTGAAGAGCGTAATACGATTTGGCAGGAGAGGCAAGTTGGCACCAAGATTCATTGGCCCATTCCCTGTTCTTGAACTAGTCGGGAATTTGGCATATAGAATTGACTTACCGGAGAAGATGGCGGGAGTTCATAACGTATTTCATGTTTCCCAACTAAGGAAGTTCGTTCACGACTCAGATATGACTATTTCACCTAATCAGTTGAAGGACTTCGAAGTAGAACCCGAGGCGGTTGGGAACCGCAAGCCGGTCCGTATTGTCGAGCACGACATGAAGCAACTTCGAAGGAAGGCGGTGAAGCTAGTCAAGGTACAGTGGAGCGAGAACGAGAATGATTGTACTTGGGAGACAGAGGATAACATTAGGAAGTCACACCCAGAACTCTTTGCCTGGTAAGATTTTGACTTCGATTTAGTTTTCCGCATGTTAGGATAGGCTTGTTCGCTTGTTTTGCATGATTGATTGTTGTATGTGGTTGTTAGGCATGCGGGATCCTTTGTATGTTTTGGGTTAAGGAATTTCGGGGGCGAAATTTCTTAAGTGGGGGAGAGTGTAACGACCCGCATTCTACGCATCATAGGATCGTAGAATATTTATTTCTTTCACATACGAAGTCGTATGGTCATGTGACTTTGGGGGACGACTATTGGGGTCATTTCCCATGTTCATGATTTTTCCCGATTTTTAAATGACCATTTTACCCCTAGTTATCACTGTTTTGGCCATAACTTTTGACTGGAAAGGAATTTTGACCTGAAACCACTTCCATTGGCTCCGGATGATGGTTTCTCTTTCCGTAGAGTGGTCACATTAGCCAAACGGACTCACCGTTCGGGAGATATGGCTGAAACAAGTTTCAGATGGTGAAAAACAACTTAATTGGGCTTAAACGGGTGATTAGCAACTTGGCCCAAGGGGAATTTCGGGTTTAGGGGTGTATAGGTGCTGATTAGGGTTAGAAAACATTTCTTTAGACATTTTCCAGCCGCCACTTTCATTCCTCTTAACCTAGCCATGGCCTCCACTCTCTAAATCTCTCTAAAACACCCAAAATCACTTCCTAATCAAGGATTAAGGCTTAGAGGCAGCAAATCAAGGAGGGTTAGCACAAGGACCGAGGTAGAGCTGCTGTTATATATTGGAATTCGTGCAAATCAGAGGTTCACTTCAGATTTGGAAGTTTTATTGTGGCAAAGGTGAGTGATTTGCATAGTTTTTGCACTAATTACGGTAATTAAGGGTAATTAGTGAAGATTAGCGAATTTGTACACTAATAAATTCTGGAAAAATGTTTAGAAATTCAAAAATAATATTTTATGCCTCTGTTAGAAATTTGGTTCGATTTGATTAAGTTTTGCTAACCCTATGATCAGTTTTACTTAAACATGCTTAAGGAAAAATAAGGAGCTTTGGCCACTTTTGATCCATTTTGATTCATTTGAGTGATTGTTTGCTGTTGTGGTTGCTATTACATGTTGCTATGATACTATGGTGTGTTTTGTGATTGCTTAGAAGTGTTAGTTTGGTCAAAAACGTCGTCGAATGGCGAGAAACTGTCGCTGGAACGAAGTGCAGGAATTTATCCGGATCGGATCGCCCCCATGCCCACGAACCGACCCGCCTTTTCGAACCGCGCCACATGCCAGAGCTCGGAGCCACGAAGGGAAGACCACGATCCAACTTGGAGAGGAAGCGCCACGAGCTGATGAGGCGCCACGATCCAGATGGGTAGCTCGACCCGAACCAGTGGATTGCCACGAACTGATAAGCCCGAACCGACCCGACAAGGCGCCACGAGCTGACGAGGTGCGATCCATATGGTGCGACACGATCCGACGCTGGCGAACCGAACCAGGAAGGCTTCCACGATCCGACCCGAGCGTGAAGGATGATCCGAACCGATCCGAGGTTGATGGCTACGAGCTGGTGACTGCGAACCGAACCAGGAAGTTACGAACAGAATGAAGACCGATCCGGAGGGTGATGACAGAAACCCGAGATGCAAAGGAAGCCCAAATGAGAAGTTAGAGCTCAAGATTCAGATGGGAATCAACGAGTTCGCTTCATGGTTGGGTTTTGCTGCGGGTCGTGTGCCAAGGGGTTATTGACGTCTATAGCTTTGGACCACTATGGTAGGAGGTACGAAGGCGGATTCAGGGCCATTATGGCATCGGTAGAACCGAGGGCTACGACCAATGAAGTGGGTCATTGAAATGTTTGGTCATGACTCCAAGTGTTTGGCTTGGTCACAGCAGGGTTTCTACAAGTCGGGATTCGTCGTTACCTCAGTTTGTCTAGTATTCCAAAGTGGTAGATGTCGTATGCTTTACGCACTGAGTGAGAGATGTGAGGATGGTTGCTATGGATGGTTTGTTTGCTATCATTATGACATACACACCCCACCCCCGTATTCTTACACTATTTATTATGGCACCTTAGAGCATTGTACGGTATGTGGTACTAACTCTTTGGATGCAGGTCCAGGTTCAGGTATGGTTTAGTATACCTGTTATTGTTCTGTTTAGATGCTTATCGCTCATACCAGGCTTTATGTCTGACCCAGAGTTTTATGTCTCCTCTTATTACTCTGGGTGCTCACACGAGCAGACTAGAGACAGGTTAGCTGGTGATTCACGGGTAGATGATCCGGAGACGAGCAGGAGGCTTCCACGTAAAATATATACATAATATTCTCCCTGTATTGTTGAAGATCACTGCTTGGGCATTGGTGGTGTATCTTCTACTTTAGCTTTCTTTTGTTTGGAGACAGTAAATTTGGAAAGTTGTAATAAGCTGTATTTGAATTTCCGCTGCTCTGATGTTGATTTTAGTTATCAGCTTATGCACTGTCTCACCTGTTTTATGTCAAGTATGTTATTATTATATTTTATTCCATGCGCTGTGAGACATTCTACAGGTCCCTTGATTAGTTCATTTCCTTCCTTCCTTTCTTTGGCGACCGTCCCGTGCTAGTCGGGCATGTGTACAACGCACTTTCGGAGGAAATACAGGCTGGTGCGGGGCGGGCCGTCACATAGCTAGAAAGAAATGCATGCACTCCCTGCGGTCCTCTCCCGTTTCTGGTCCATACTGGGGTGCGATGCTTGCGAATTAACGCTACACAAAGCTGCGCTATTTAAAGCCATGCTTTGATCATCATCCACAAGACTATGCTTTTCAACAAAAGCCTTGATCATTGCATCTCAATATGCCACATTGTCAATCCATACCATACCACTGATTTCTGCCAATATATAACCTCTAAGCTCGTACGTCTCAGAGAAGGGTGTTATCCAAGATAATAAATTCTTCGCCACCAAACAGATATATATTTAGCAGAGATCAACGAATATAGCACACAATATAATGTCAGATATAATCCATTTACAAGTCCGTTCTGGGTCTGAACGAAACCGGAGGCACCTTATTCCTCGCCACATATGTCCAATACAAGAGAGAGGTCCTCACATATCCAGTCGATCTCCAAGTACATCTGGACGATCACCACTTATTACCTTGTCTCGGGGAATAAGCCCAATCAAGACATCAGTAATCATCCATTCTATATGAAGATCTTTGGTCTTCAACCACCGTCTTCATCATCGAACTTAATTGTCGTATCGGTTACTCAGAATGCGATAAACCCGGTCTTTCTGAATAACTCACATATTTTATAACCAAGTGCTATAAAAACAATTCATACGCCTCATTCCAATTCAGAATATTCTTTTATTCCAAATATCCACATCTTTAGGGAAAGGTTCCCATTAATTTTATTAAAGATAAATTCCTTTAAACTTATACTTTAATCTTCCTTTGGATATCCTCTTCAAAAGGGTTCCATTTTATCTTTTAACAAATTTAAACCAAATTAAGGTTTATAAAACTAGTCGGGATTACCAAGCCTTACCGAAGTAACCATTTATTTTATTTTTACCAATCCCAACCTATTCATCCCATGGAGCAAAACTGGTAGTACTCCATATCTAACACCCACGGTGTTATTGGTAAATTTAATTACCATTTCATGTTTCAAATCTAATTAAAGATTTAACTATCGCCTGGAGTAAAACTGGTGATACTCGATTCTCGATCAATTCATGAATTCGGCAAATTTAATTAACTCATTCCCATCTCAATCTAATTAAAGATTTATTAAAACTTCAGTTAGTTTTAATCTTCCAAAAATCATTATGTAATGATTATTCAATCTTTGGAAATAAATCTTGCCTTTAACTGGGTTAAAGAGTCAATGTCATTTAAAACACAATTCACGATAAACCCAAATCATCTTCCATTAACTATGGAATCTTCACGGAAAACAAATCAATAAATAATCAATATAAATTTCCATATCAGAATAATAACATAAATGGAATAACAGCAAAGCCTTTTAAATTCCACAAATAGTATTGGTGTTCCTTCGCAGTAGTTCATCTCGATTATTACCAAATCGAATCCCATTCAATTCCAATTTATTATATTAAATTGGAAAACTTTACTTTGGAAAATTTCCATTAAATCTTGGAATAAAGATTTATAAATTCCAAATCATATCTTCTCTTTTAATTGGGTTAAAGAATCAATGTTATTTAAAACATTGTTTACGATAAACCCAAAATCAACTTCCATTAACTATGGAATCTTCACGGAAAATAGATAAATATATAATCGATATAAATTTCTGTATCAGACTAATAACATAAATGGAATAACGGAAAAACCTTTTAAATTCCATAAATAGTATTGGTCTTCCTTCACAGCAGTTCATCTTGATTATTACCAAATTGTATCCCATTCAATTCCAATTTATTCTATTAAATTGGAAAACTTTACTTTGGAAAATTTACATTAAATATTAGAATAAAGATTTATAAATTCCAAATCATATCTTCTCTGTTAATTGGGTTAAAGAATCAATGTTATTTAAAACAATTTCAAGATAAACTTAAAATCAACTTCCATTTCAATTCCAATTTAATTAATTGGTAAACTTCTCTAAATCTTAATTAAAAGATTTATTCTATTCTCAACTGGGTTTAAGAATAGTGTTAATAAAGGCACCATTCACGACAAACCCAAAATCCAATTTGATATTAAATATAAGGCTCTGAATAGAAATTAATATCGGCTTATATTCAATATTAAATTCTGAAACCAACGAATATCGTATTGGGAATAACGATATCTATATCTTCCAAATTCCCCAACAATATCGTATAATCACGTAATCCAATATTGAAATATTTCGAGATTATTTCCACTCAAATCCATTCCAATTAATTCGTTGGAAAATTCTGTTTATATCAAAACCATTTACAAATCCAATTCATTCATTTTAAACACATTGGATTATTATTCTAGTTAATAACTAGTTCATTTCAATAAAAATATGCTTTTATCTTTTCAAATATGGAATTTTTCATCCAAAATCTTTCTTAACCATTTTTTATGATTTTACACAATTTTTCTATATTTTTAATAATTTTATCAAGGCCTTTACTGTCGGTTTTCGATAATGGCCACCGAACTACATCCATAGCGAACTTTTCCAAAATTGATTTGGACATATTTTAGAATCTAACTGTTCAAATTTAAATCTCTTATATTCATTGGAAAGATCTTTTCAATACGAACCCAACAGTTCTATTTTTAGGAGAATCCGACGGTCGGATCTCCCGTTGCATCAAATTGAAGTTAATGGTTGAAATTCGCGAATGGTCACTGCGCGGCGCGTTCTATTCAAACCATTATATATATATCGTCGATTTCAATTCAAAACATATTTTTATAAATCGTTTATAAATTCATTTTAAAATGATTTCAACTTCCATTTCAATTTTAAATCAAAATTGAATATTCCATATCAATATAATATTAAAATGATAATATGTTCAAAATATCTAATTTTGAAATCCATTCATTTCGATATTCATTAAATGAATAAAATCAATAGAAAAATCCATTCGAGTTAAAATGGCATTTAACTACTTAACTTAGCTTCACATATTCATTTCAGTTATGAATATTTTTATATTTTTGTGTCCATTCAAAATCGGACATCAAAATCATAATTTAATTCTTTACTAAATATTATTTTAAAATATTTGTTATTTTAAAATATTCTATTTCTGAATCAGAATGCGACTCAATCAATTACCATATAATTTCAGTGATATGGATTTCATACATCGTATGTATTCAATAATAATGATAAACTTTCAAGCATCACAAAGAGTGCATTCTACAACTGTATAAGCATTAAAATAAATAAATAATGCTTACAACAGTCTGTCAATCAGACGATCAAAATACAACTAAATATTAGGATTAGTGTATGTCAAATATCATTCCAATACCCATGTCGGGTTTTCAAATAACAACAGTCTATTAAAATAAATCATTGGTTAATAAATTTAACTAATTCTAATTCGGTTTGAATTATTTTTCTACTTAACAATTTTTCACTATTCAAATTATAAATGGATATTTATATCACATTCAACAACCACAAAGTATATCCACATTGTTTGAAATAAGAGTATTAGATATTCAAACAAAGCTTCTTGTACAGATGAGTTGTGAATAGTTCATATGCTGAACTCAAGCAATGTCACATGCAACAGATAAAAATTTAACACTGGCAATTTCTATATATTTATAGTTATAAAATAAATAAATAACTGTACAAATATTTTAGTGAGAGAATTCTCCTCGTTTCCACTCCACCGTTCTTTAATTGAAGATTGTTTTTTCAACTAAATTAAACATGCGTTTAATTTAACTGAAAATCAAATTTTCTCGGTTTCCCTTCTAGTCAGTTCCACGTTGTCGAGTTCATCGCCATGATCACAACGCAAATGAAATCGTCGGATTTGGACCTCGTATGAAAAAGATATTGCATTTTATACTTTGTAAAATTTAATAACGTCATTAACTATTTAATTAAGATTTAATTAAACCTTAATCTCCTTCATTAGCTGCTCCAGGAAGTCGAACCCGTATTCAACCTTTAGGGTTCCAATTTGCACAAAAATCAACGCGCTTGGAGTTGATCAGCCACCACCACCCTGTTCGTCTACGCGCAACGCCCCTCCATCCAAAAACTCGGCCAACTCAAGTTCACCATTGTGCCTGAAAACGAGTGCGAAGGCCGGCATTTTAGGGCGAAAATTCTCCCTCGATACTACACAATAATTGCTCATAACGGTCTAGATTTGTAGATCTCTCGTAGTTGAAGAACTTTGCTTTTATAAATTTCTAATTTCATTGTATGGATCACGAGAAAAGTTGAGGAGAAGAATCAAACCCTTTCAGCCATTTAACGCGATGGAGGCAGGTTTGGAAATTTTGACCGTGAATGAATGTTTTGACCTAGGGTTTTAAACCTTATATATATATATATATATATATATATATAATTTTATTCCAATGTTAATTTTAACGCTCCAAACTCCAATCCAAACCCAACGACTGTCGTTCCTAACTAAATACCCCCATTCTGAACACAATGGGATATGTTTCATAAGCCAATTCGACTATTTTGAACAATTTTCATCAAAATTAAAATATAAATTAATATAACGGTCAATATTGAATTTTAGCATACATTTTAATTTACCGGGGCCACATTCTGACTCCAAAAATTACAGAAAAATTAAATCTAGCTATGTTTTGACGATACGGTCCTAACAAAATTTGTTTCATCAAATTTGGAGACCATTTGAAAAATGGCCTTTTTCTAGTCGATTAAATTTAAACTGAATTGACAAAACACGTTTAAATTTACCACGCTCACATATTAGCTCCAAAAATTATGAAATTTGAAATTTAACAATAATTTGACATTCCGGATCCAACAAAAGTGATTTCATCGAAAACGGAGGTCGTTTGCAAAATGGCTATTTTTAAGGGCTTATATATATAATTAATTAATATATATATATATATATATATAAACTCTATAGTGACTATTTCCAATTTTAAACTGGACATAACTTACAATTTATAAAGTGGAATCTCAATTTCTTACATTCGTTAGAAAGATATAGTTAAATAGATTCTAACATTTCTTGTTTTATCAAATTCTAACTTATATTGAATTATGTATATTCAATTGAAATTTAAAATCGAATTTTCAAACTACCGCGCGATTTCGAGTTCATTTTATAACTAAAATAATTTATATGTTCAAACTTCGATTTAAATAAATTTTTAGTCGTTATTATTTAAAATACATCATTTTAAATATTCAAAACCCATTAAAATAGCTAAAATTGAAATTTTAAATTGGTCCAGAAATTCTAGGTTGTTACAGGTTTACCCAGAAAATTTTGTCCCAATTGCTTCAGCCATAGAGCTTCATTTTGATTGAAATTCATCAAATGATTTATTTTTGATTGGAACTAACCGGATAGCTAACTCTATACTCTGGTAGTTAAAAAAATAGATGTTGATTAGATGGGATAAAGATTTAGCATGGAATTAGCGGGAATGCTCAACCATTGAGCATGGATTATGGATCAATGGAGCTTATTCTTGTTCAAAGGAGACCTTACATTCAAAAGGCAACTTTGCTAGAAAAATATTTATCTTGTTTTAAATGAAAGCAGCTTTAATTGGTCCGGGAATTAGATTGGCTTGAAAATCACATTTATAATCTAGTTGGCAAACTTCAATAGGATAAGCACTAAGGCATAGACTCATTACCGAGTCATTAATGATGACTCGGGCTCGACTCTTCTAAGCATTCCCAACCAACACCTCGACTTCGTATTCTGACTCAGCTACCCTACTATGTTGCACCAAGTGATTGCACATGAGTCAAATGTAGATCAGATGACTTAAGCAATTAATTAGCTTAACATGTAGAGTTAAGGAGATGAATTCCCAATTTAGCTTAAAACTAGGGGTGTTAATCAGACTGAACAGAGGGGTATTTGTGTCCTATCCTGTAAGACTTTCAAATGTATTCGAACCAAACTAGGAGTTGACTCAGACACTCTTTATAAGAGCCGAACATTGGAGGGTTACTGTTCAAACAATAGAAAATTCATTGAACAATCCATATGGGTGAAATGCCATATAATTTTTTCATATAAATCATGTCCTCAATGAAAAATAGGAGAATACCATGAACAGATTTAATTTCGAATTGACCAGACAATGGAGAATCATATAAAATTGACACGTCTATTCAAAACAATTGAAGATTGGATCAAACAACTTAATTAGAAAATATAAGAATGACTCAAGAATAAAAATGCCAAAAATTCACTAAATAGTAATTCGGTATCGACTCAACCCCATAAGCCTATATCTAGTCATCAATTTGACTCAGCTCTCCTTGAGGTTCGTGATGATGACTCATGCCATCCTTTCGATCTTGAAGTTCTGGCCAAATACATGCAATTTCCCCTATAGATATCTGACCTCCTATAGATGGAAGATAACATTTTGGATCCTGCAAGGGACTTGTCACTACCATACTGCGTCGTTTTCACTTCTTCACTTTTATCTCATCTAATTCTTATCTAAATTATCATACCTAAGATATAAGCATAAACTAGTTGAGATCCTAAAAGATCTAACCAACAAACTCATAATAAAACCATACTGAAACAGATGTAGGCCGAAGCAAATTGAACCATTATAAATTTATGTGTTTTCCTTTACTTTTTCCACAATATTTTTTACTTTTTATGTACTTATTATCTCATGGATTGGTACTTTCATCTTGATTTTGGGTGTTAATCCAAATTTCAGATTAATAGGTCCGTATTTGACAGTCTATTGGCAACAAATATGTTGTGTTCAAATCGTAGTTCATATGAGAAATACCTATATCTTATTCGTCTAAGACATTCAGTAAGGCCATTGGTTCGATTCTTATTACAATTAAACGATTTTTTAGCTCGTAAAAGCTGTTACGTTCTCACAATAGTTGTCCATGATATAAAAGCAAAAAGTAAAATAATTCTAACTAAGGGAAAAATGGCTACTATTTTACAAAACTAAGACTAATGCAAAGTAAATAAAATAAATTTCATTGGAGAGAAGAAAAAAGAATATTTTTGTAACGTCCCGTATTTTTTTACGGTATAACAATTAATTTATTTAATTATTTAGATTGTGATTTAGAGGTATATGTGGTTGTTTAATTAAATAACTTTGAATATTTAATTAACATAAATAATTAAGTAATATATTTAATTTTTGAAATAGTCGGAAATAGTAGAATTCACAATATTGTGTGAATTGGATTATTTTTAAGATATAATTCAATTTAGGGTTGAATTATAATAACGAATTTATATAATAAACGAAGTTTGAACGTATAATTATATTATAATTTTAATCGAGCTCGAAATGGTGCGGCAGTTCGTAATTTGGCGATTCGAACCTTAAACGAATATACAGAATCCGTTTTAAGTCGGATTTATGTGAAATAAGAAATATTCGGAGCTGGTGAAGTATATTTTTCTAATGGAAGAGAAAAATCGAGATTTCGTCATGTAGATTATGAGTTGTGTCCAAATCAAATTTTCAACTAGTCGTTATGGATTCATTTATAAACCATAACGATATATTTAATTTTAATTAAATATTGACTTTGAATTTAGACATCATCTTTGAGATGTAGGTATAATTTAATTTTTAGAATTTTTCTGTAATTTTTATTTCGGAAAATAAACACTTTTTATTTTGAAGTATTTTGCACCCTAAATTAGCATTTTGGGGTTTTACAGAATAAGTTATCTTGTCTGTATTATTATATTTTTGGGATCGTGACACATAACTTGTCACGAGGGTAATTTTATTTTTATCCGTAACGGTTGTAAAATGAATAGGATTCTATTTTACAGGTACCACATAATTAACCATAACAAACATACACGTAAACCCAATTTTTTTTCCATCTCTTAAAATAATTTAACACTAGAAAGGGAACAAAATGTGTAACTATATTTGAAATATTTGCTTATCGGTTTGGAATCTAAGACCATTGTGGCATGAAAATAAGTTTGTTTTTAAAACTCTAAAATGTTTGTCAAGTGGTACATGATACAAAGAAATCATCGTTATCTAACAATTCAGTTTTATACCCAAACCACACTAAGATATATATTTATAATATAATAAAATGAATTCCTTCCTTCTTAAGTTTTAAAACGTACATGTACAATATATTGAAGTGGAAACTCGACTGTCTACTGCTACGATAGATCCCATCGTGAACAGCTAAAATACCTTAGGAACTAAGGCTTCTCGACTATATATATATATATAACGCAGCATGCTGTTTTTCTCTTCTTTCAGGAAACCTCAAAAATGAAAGCCAAAACAAAACGTGAAAGTAAAAATCCAAAATCCAATTCATTTTCCCACTAAAATTATATTAATTTAACGATGTAAATGCATGCCATTTTCTCGACTGGTGTTTAAATGGATTCACGTGTGCGTTGGAGAGTGTTACTCTTATTGAGACACATGGGGGAGCAGCAGTAAGATCAGCATGAGCAGCTTGTTTAATGGAAGGCAGGGGGTTTCTGCCGTATGTATGAAAATAGGAGAGCGGGTCCTAACTGTAGTGAGGAGGGATGTGTACGGATGCAAGTGGGGTGGTTGCTACGTAATATTTTTTGGAGGAAAAGATAAAAGGAAATGTAAGCAGACTTTTACACCAATGATATGAACAAGGGAGCAGGCAGCGACAACCGTAATGGGAGAAGTTCCATGCATTTTTTTAAAGTGGTGTTGGTGTTTGAAATGGATACGGGAAAGGAAGAAGACAATGCTGAAATGAAGAGGAAGGTATTTAATTTAGTGCGTGTAAACATTTGAAGGTGATTAAAGGTTACGGTTATTTCCAGGATTGTGCGCAGGGACACCTGCTTTCCCCTTTTTAGATGAGTATGCGAGTTTCTTTTCATGGAATGGAGAGGAAGTGCTTGATTGTAAAGGAACAATGATGTATTTGCTTTTGAATTTCATCTAGAAAGAGAGAGGGACCGTGCGGCAAGAAGTCACGAAATATTTAGTAATGGATGGAGCAAGGATCGTGACTTTCATCTGGGAAAAAGGATATACGGAGCGGGTTGGATACGGATGTGAGCCGAAAGGAAGAAGTTAAGCCCAATTAAAAATAAATTTAGTTTAGTTTAAATTTAAATAAGTGTTCTAACTTATAAAATTAATATCTTTGTCATGCGTGATTAGAATTCAGCAAAACAAGATCCGTTGGGATCGTATGGACAGTGGCTACACAACGGAACTGACTGGGAGTGAATTGGAGCTTGTTACAATTTATAGCAAAATAAATTGTCTGTCTGAATCAACCGACAATTATCGTTATTTAACGATGATCGTCCAATGTGAGTAAATCTCACTAATTCTGTATAGTTTATATTTTTTCAAATATAATATAGTATTGATAAATTATGATTGATTGTTGTGTGTTGATTGTTTGGTTGAATTGCTGATTTATTGGTTGAAATTATAGATAATATATGTAACACCCCACCTCCGCTAGGGTGGCTCTTGCAAGCACTCTGACTTTGGAGGGGCGTTTGAATCAGGTAAACATGCATAATGATATATCAAGGCAGAACAAGAACATATGTATATATGTAAACAGAGTAAATAAGATAAGTAAAACAGCGGAAGATTTCAAACTATTTCAAAACAAGTCTGGTACAACATAATGTCAACTTTCCAAATACACAAGTCTAGATAAAAACAACTTCACTGAAAAACTGAAATACATAAGTACTATCCCCAAAATAAGTGATAACCATAGCTAGCTTCATGTCGAAACCGTACATGAGCTGAAATCCCACCAGCAAGCAATCGGAAATCCAAGCTAAGCTCCAACGTTCCCACCCTGAGAACCTGGGGGGGGGGGGGGACGGAAGAAAAGAGGCGAAAGAAAACAGGTCAGTCAAAAAGGCTGAGTAAGCCCTACTACAATCAATGTAAACTGATAAAGTTAACTGACATGAGAAGCAGGGATGAACATAAGGATAACAACATACTAGCATGATGATTAACTAATAAGGTAGATAAAGGTGTCATCGCATAATCAGGTTTAAGGTTTTTGCACCACAGGTGTACTAGCAAGCTAACATGACTTGAATAAACAAGTATTGATCCCTTGGCCCAATAACATGAAATGACCCTAATACGAGGTCCAACCAAACGGTCTAATCGATCGGCTCCCTAAGCCTAACTCGTCACGTGTTGGTGTCAATACGGCCCAAACATAATTGTAGTCGGACTGTGCCGGGTCTCCCGTCGGGTGCATCAAGCCCTAGGGTGTCAACCCCTGGACACCATAAACATAAGTGCACAGTCTTAGATCTACTGGTACCCATGCTTGACTTCTCCAAATACGGACTACGTGCATGACCATAGTCCGTCCGGAACTACATCGGCGTACCACTCTGCCGTCGTTTTTGGTCACTTACCTCAAGTCCAGTAATCGTGCCCCCACCCTAGCCTAGTCCCTAGGGTCTTAATGATACAAACTTGGGATTACTGCTGGAGTGGACCCCCATTGCTAGGATTTTCTAGTGGGTTAAGTACAGTTTAACCCTTTTACTAATCATGGATTAACTTGGTTAAGTGTAACGATGGGTTCACGACTTAACCCCGATTAATCCACCAAGCCCAAATTGGTTAAGTATTAAGTGGACCATGACTTAACCCTAATCATGAGGCATTAATTAATTTAATGTGCCTTAACCTCTCACATTAGACCTTGTTGTGGTTACTAGTTAAGCCGGGCGGGTCCGGGTAGCTTTACACCACAACTTGGTCTAACCTCGGGTTCAAGGTACAACATGACCAACTTCTCACATTGGGTCCTATTGTTTGTAGCAACTAGTTAAGCCGGTCGGTTCCGGGTAGTTTTACGCTACAAACTCAACCCAACCTCGAGTTGGTCACACTTATATTTTCTAAGTGTCATGTCCATCATGTTTCCAAAACATATTACAAGTTTTCAAGAATTTGGGTAGACCTAACTTAATAGGTAAATTCCCAATGGGTAGACCTAACTTAATAGGTAAATTCCCAATCTTATGTTTTTATGTCTTTTAAGTTTACCCAACCCCAAACGCAATCCCATCGCTTACATAATCGCAATAGCGCATAAAGGATAGAAAGAGGGAACTTGGCATAATCATGACATAAAGGTGTTGAAGCCACAAGTTTAACATGGTGGCATATGAAATGTACATATGTTCATATACTTGCATATTACATTTTTAGGCCTCAAAAGCATGCATAAAACCAAACTTAGCATATTGGTGATACATGGTGATAAATGACATGTAGAAATGGCCATAAGTTCGCATTTACCTCACATGCAAGTTATCATAAGAGATATGATAACTTACATGTTGCCAAAATGCAACCTTTAGCATAAAGCTTGAAGCTTTAAGCTCATAAACCCAAGATAAGCTTGCATAACATGATAACATGAACAAAATGATCAACCCAAACTTGAATAACATAACTTGCATATCATATGACAAACTTGCATATCAAACTTACATAACATAACATGATAAACTTGCATATCATAACATGGCAAACTTGCATAACATAGCATGATAAACTTGCATATCATAACATGGCAAACTTGCATAGCATAACATGGTAAACTTGCATATCCTAACATGGCATACTTGCATAACATAACATGATAAACTTGCATATCATAACATGGCATACTTGCATAACATAACATGTTAAACTTGCATATCATAATGATCAAACACAACTTGCATCATTCATTAACTTTAGAGTTTAAATATGAAAGTAGAAAAGGGCTTACAAATTCTTATGAAGACACAAATATATTAATAGATTGAGACAAGCCCTTATGAAATCAAATAAACCCAATATGAAAGCTCCAAATCAATAAAAACCCTTGCTTTATGATGTAAATATGGAAACTTGACTTGAATGCAAGCTAAGAACACTCATACAAGCTTGAAAACACTTGTATGCATTGAAAATCTCTCATAGAAATAACTTAGAAATTTTATGAAGAGAGTGGAGGCCATGAGAGGAATGATTTTGCCATAGTTTAGTTACTTGAATGAATAATGATGATTTAGGGTTAGGTTAGGGTCTTATTTATAGAGATTAGGATTAGTTTCAACCCTAGGATTAAACCCTAATTCCAATCTCAGCCCTTAAAACCGAATCTGGCCCCAAAACCTAACCAAAACCCCAAAATGGTGCACCAGGCAAAACTGCCCGGCTGAACCAAGTCGACAGCCAAGTCGACAGGGCTGTCGACTTGGGTCCAACCAAGTCGACTCCCAAGTCGACAGGGCTGTCGACTTGGGTGCTCTGGCGGGAATTTTCCCGCCTGGCCCAATCTGACCGTTTTTCGAATTTTGAACCCGAAATTCGAAATCTGTTTTGAACTTGAAATTTTCTGAAAATTCATTGGGCCTCAATCGGGTCATACGGACTCCGATTTTCGAAAACTCGGACTCTATTTCGCGTATTTTTCCGAGACGAACGCAATGGCATAGCCCGTTTCCCTTGATTCAGATTTATAAATTAAATTCTGCCTCGATTTACGTTATAACAGGTTATTGAAAATACGGGTTGTTACATTCTCCCCTCCTTAAAGGATTTCGTCCCCGAAATCTTCAAGTTAGGAAGAACGTATCCTACCATCCAACATCCATCTACTCAAAACATCATCCACGAGCAATCATTGTCCTTACTAGATTCTAAATGTTGTATGAACATATGCAAAGGTGTGTGTATATGTACTTATCTAATGCAAATATCATCAATGCAAATTATGTTAGTGAAATGAATCCATATGTATGCAATTCCTAACATAATGTATAACATCTATATGTGTGCACTTAACATACATCCATATGCAACATCCATGTGATAGCACAACATATTCATCCACGAATAAGCATAAACACTCATGCGTATGCAATATGAGGAGTGTGTGAGCCGATCTAGTGCCTAATGTGTATAATGCATCCACGAGTAACCACTTGCAAACACTTGCAACCACTTGCAACCATCAAGCATAACATGTTTCAAACACATGTTTCATCCAAAGGGTTTCTACCTAAGGTTCTCATGACAAGATTAACATGATAAACTAGATAATCAAGACAAACATGGATAGCAAAAGATATGCTACAAAGAGATCAGGAAGATAAGCAGGATATACCCCTTTCGGATTACAAGAAATCCCTTCCTAACCCAACCCATATTCTATAAAAGCCCAAAAGGTTTAGTCAACCTAACGGACCCCCTTCAAACCCTGACATGTATTACTAGCCAATAAGTCATACCTCCCGACAGAAATAGGACCGAGAATGGGACCGAGAGGATATACGAAAAAAGATAACATGCGAGTAAGTTCCACAGGAAAACAAGGATCAAGGATATGCTCTTAAAAAGAGATATGATGCGCGTATCTAGCCTTCAGTCTTCTAAGTCATGTTTCCTTGAGCTTAACTCCACTGTTCTTTGACCGTCTTTTACCTCATGATTTCTTAGCTTCTTAACTCTTATTTCCAAATATGAGTTGGAACCCATTTCATTGTCGCCTCTCGTCTTCCTCTTTCACTTACTCTTCTATCATTCTTGGCTTAAACATAACTATGACCTCATGGTTTCATACAAGCTCTCCAAAATTCACCAGTGAATCCTGGATCTCGTTTACTTACTATAAAGTATTCCACGCAGCAGAACTTTTCTTGAAAATACCAACCCTCGTTGCCAATTGCTCTTACTAACGTGATTTTCTATAACTCATGCCTGAACGAAATGAACCATCCGCCTGTGAATGATAGGCCGTACTTAGATTCAGTCGCTTGCCCATGACTTCCGGTAGACTATTCCAAAACTGGCTAGTGAAAATTGAGTCGTGGTTACTAACTATCCTTCAGGGAACCCCGTGCAACCGCTTTATTTCTTGAAAGTAAACTGTCGCTAGTTATGATGCAGTCCTTTCGCTCTTTACCGGAGTGAAATGAGCACTCTTCGTGAGTCTACCTACTATGACCCACATGCTCTTATTCCCTTTCTTGATCTAGGCAGTCCATCCACGAAATCCTTCGTGACGTTTTTCCCTCTTCCATTGCGGGGACCTCCAATGGATATAATAGCCCACCGGGCTTTTTATGACTCAGCCTTAATCTATTGGCACAACATGCACCTTGGGACAAACTCGGCCACCTCCTCGAGTGATGTGCATCTTCAAGAGCCTTCTTTCTCTCATTGCGTCGTAGCCATCCCTTGTCATCTATAGCGAGGTGTCTTACCATCTCACCTCGAATCAACTTGTCCATGATCTCGACTAACTGCGGGTCTTCTTTCTGTGAAGTCCCTACATGATCCAGAAGGGTAGGTCTAAGCTCAAGGGACGCTAACTAACTAATTAAACTGAGAGAACTTCTTACTTCAATTGTCCTCGTCGGAGCTTTTCGGTTTTGAACCGCGACCACTTTAGCAGGATCCACCACTAAGCCTTGCTTAGAAACTATGTGCTCAAGAAATCTAACTTCTTTTCTCCAAAATGACATTTGGAGGACTTGGCTTTCAACTGATGGGCTCTAAGCGCATCCATCACCTCCTTGAGATGTCTAGCATGTTCTTCCTCGTTCTTTAAAAAAGTCAGGATATCATCTACAAAGACTACCACAAACTTGTTCAGGAACTCCCTAGGCACCCTACTCATCAAGTCCACGAAGTAGGCGGGTGCATTAGTTAAACCGAATGGCATGACCAGCCATTCTAAGAATCCATCTGGAGTTCTGAACGCAGTTTTGTCTATACTATCCTCAGCTACTCTGAGCTGAAGGGATCCAGTAGCAAGATCAAGAGAAAACAGATGTTCCTACAAGCTGATCAAACAAATCATCGATCCTTGGCAATGGTTGTCTATTCTCTTTGTTTAACTCACGATAATCAACACAAAGTCGAAGAGAACCATCTGCCTTGGTAGTAAATACTACAGGCGCTCCCCATTCAGATATACTTCGTCTAATGAAGTTCTTCTCAAGTAACTCCTTGACTTGCTTTCTTAACTCTCATCTTGCGGGGCCATGTGCCTAACCGGCCACGAAACTATCTTGGCATTATTAACCAGATAAATGCGGAAATCTATCTCTCGTTTAGGGGTAACCCCCTTCACTTCACCCAAGATATCAGGATATTCTCGGACCACCCTCACCGATTGCAACCTATCGATAGACGAGTTGAGGGATTCAAGATAACACAACATGACGGGACTCATAGGGTTACTAGAAATTTTTAGGGTATTACCGAGGCGAGTCATGAGCCTCACAACCCTATGCTCAAAAATCAAGGATGGCTCCAAAACTGGACAATCGATCCATGCCGAAAATCAACCCATACCCCATGAAACCGAGAATATAAGCATCACACGAGAACTCTACACTAAAGATAGAGATTTTCAAATCCACGTAGATAATAGACAAATGGGCGGAAACCCCAATTGGATTTGGAACACACACGGGATCATTAACTAGACTAGTACTTAGGTGCAAACTTTCAACTAGATCAGATGAAACAACTATGCGATGCGCCAGAATCAAACAAAGTACAAACAGGAAAATCAGAAATGTAAACAAGACTTTTAACAGAAACACTACCTCGATCATGAGCTGGAAGAACGATGTTGAGGGGATGAATTCGCCCTCCAGATGGTCTTGCACACTGAGTCTGACCTTGCCCTTGCTTCTTCGGGCAATCTTTGCTGAAATGTCCAAACTCACCACAATGAAAGCATTCACCACTCTTCCTTTTTCTCTTCCTACAATCCTTAATAAGATGCCCAACTGAACTGCAATAATGGCACTTCCTCTTGTCGTTATTGCTCTTGCTATTGTTCCCCTTGTTGCCTTGACTCTTGTTCTTGTTTAGATGAGTCAAGCTTCCACAAGTAAAGCACTTCTTTTCCTTCTTATCTTCAGACTTCTCCTCCTTCTTTTTCATTTCCTTTTTGGGCTCCGTTTCCTTGTTTTGAGACTCATTCATCTTGACCTCCTTCTTGTCACTCCTATTCTCTTCATTGAGTAGGGCCATATTCACCAAACTCTCGAAAGTTGCCCCCAAGGGTATATGAGTCATGGCTAAACCATGTAATGGCTCGTTTAATCCTAGAGCAAAGTATAGGGCCTTCTTCTGAGCTGTGTTAACCAAGTCTAAACCGACCCGAGCCAGTTGATTAAACTTATCTATGTATTCCCTAATAGTCATGTCCCCTTGCTTCAGTGATAGGAACCTCAGTCCAAACTTTCCCCGAAAGTCATCCCAAGTCTCAATTGGCCTAGTAGCGGTGGTGACCACCCACCAACATGCAGCTTCTTCCTTTAGCAACCACACTGCCAATAAAACCTTCCTACGGTCATCTATATCAAAGAAGGCAAAAAGATCTTCGGTTTCTTTCAACCAATTCCTTGCCTCTACATAAGTCTCAGTTCCAATGAAATTCTTGCAACCCATCGCCTTAACGTCTTTGCAAATCTCCGCGAAATCCTCTTGTGGATGCTGAGGGGGAGGAGGAAGAGGAACCTCAGCGACAGGAGGTGGAGGAACATTAACTACCGGAGGAGGAGGAGGAGGAACATCGGCGGGGCCGGCTTCGGTCGCCCTAGCCTCCAAAAGTCTCCTATACCAAACAGGTACGTGTACTCCCTCCGGAATGGCAAAGTTATCGGCCATACTGAAAACGAAGAAAAAGATAGATTCAGAATGGAGAAAAACGAAGGAATTTTGCTAATGGCTTTTTGGGGAATAGCCTTTAAAATAAACTAGACTTTTCTTTGGAAAATACTTTATACTTGGTTTTGAAAATAGTTTTCCAAAAGTTTTAAAAACCTTTTTGTTCCTTCTCGTAAACCATACGCTCTGATACCAAATGTAACACCCCACCTCCGCCAGGGTGGCTCTTGCAAGCACTCTGACTTTGGAGGGGCGTTTGAATTAGGTAAACATGCATAATGATATATCAAGGCAGAACAAGAACATATGTATATATGTAAACAGAGTAAATAAGATAAGTAAAACAGCGGAAGATTTCAAACTATTTCAAAACAAGTCTGGTACAACATAATGTCAACTTTCCAAATACACAAGTCTAGATAAAAACAACATCACTGAAAAACTGAAATACATAAGTACTATCCCCAAAATAAGTGATAACCATAGCTAGCTTCATGTCGAAACCGTACATGAGCTGAAATCCCACCAGCAAGCAATCAGAAATCCAAGCTAAGCTCCAACGTTCCCACCCTGAGAACCTGGGGGGGGGGGAACGGAAGAAAAGAGGCGAAAGAAAACAGGTCAGTCAAAAAGACTGAGTAAGCCCTACTACAATCAATGTAAACTGATAAAGTTAACTGACATGAGAAGCAGGGATGAACATAAGGATAACAACATACTAGCATGATGATTAACTAACAAGGTAGATAAAGGTGTCATCGCATAATCAGGTTTAAGGTTTTTGCACCACAGTTGTACTAGCAAGCTAACATGACTTGAATAAAAAAGTATTGATACCTTGGCCCAAGCTTTGGCCCAATAACATGAAATGACCCTAATACGAGGTCCAACCAAACGGTCTAATCGATCGGCTCCCTAAGCCTAACTCGTCACGTGTTGGTGTCAATACGGCCCAAACATAATTGTAGTCGGACTGTGCCGGGTCTCCCGTCGGGTGCATCAAGCCCTAGGGTGTCAACCCCTGGACACCATAAACATAAGTGCACAGTCTTAGATCTACTGGTACCCATGCTTGACTTCTCCAAATACGGACTACGTGCACGACCATAGTCCGTCCGGAACTACATCGGCGTACCACTCTGCCGTCGTTTTTGGTCACTTACCTCAAGTCCAGTAATCGTGCCCCACCCTAGCCTAGTCCCTAGGGTCTTAATGATACAAACTTGGGATTACTGCTGGAGTGGACCCCCATTGCTAGGATTTTCTAGTGGGTTAAGTACGGTTTAACCCTTTTACTAATCATGGATTAACTTGGTTAAGTGTAACGATGGGTTCACGACTTAACCCCGATTAATCCACCAAGCCCAAATTGGTTATGTATTAAGTGGACCATGACTTAACCCTAATCATGAGGCATTAATTAATTTAATGTGCCTTAACCTCTCACATTAGACCTTGTTGTGGTTACTAGTTAAGCCGGGCGGGTCCGGGTAGCTTTACACCACAACTTGGTCTAACCTCGGGTTCAAGGTACAACATGACCAACTTCTCACATTGGGTCCTATTGTTTGTAGCAACTAGTTAAGCCGGTCGGTTCCGGGTAGTTTTACGCTACAAACTCAACCCAACCTCGAGTTGGTCACACTTATATTTTCTAAGTGTCATGTCCATCATGTTTCCAAAATATATTACAAGTTTTCAAGAATTTGGGTAGACCTAACTTAATAGGTAAATTCCCAATGGGTAGACCTAACTTAATAGGTAAATTCCCAATCTTATGTTTTTATGTCTTTTAAGTTTACCCAACCCCAAACGCAATCCCATCGCTTACATAATCGCAATAGCGCATAAAGGATAGAAAGAGGGAACTTGGCATAATCATGACATAAAGGTGTTGAAGCCACAAGTTTAACATGGTGGCATATGAAATGTACATATGTTCATATACTTGCATATTACATTTTTAGGCCTCAAAAGCATGCATAAAACCAAACTTAGCATATTGGTGATACATGGTGATAAATGACATGTAGAAATGGCCATAAGTTTGCATTTAGCCTCACATGCAAGTTATCATAAGAGATATGATAACTTACATGTTGCCAAAATGCAACCTTTAGCATAAAGATTGAAGCTTTAAGCTCATAAACCCAAGATAAGCTTGCATAACATGATAACATGAACAAAATGATCAACCCAAACTTGCATAACATAACTTGCATATCATAAGACAAACTTGCATATCAAACTTACATAACATAACATGATAAACTTGCATATCATAACATGGAAAATATGCATAACATAACATGATAAACTTGCATATCATAACATGGCAAACTTGCATAGCATAACATGGTAAACTTGCATATCCTAACATGGCATACTTGCATAACATAACATGATAAACTTGCATATCATAACATGGCATACTTGCATAACATAACATGATAAACTTGCATATCATAATGATCAAACACAACTTGCATCATTCATTAACTTTAGAGTTTAAATATGAAAGTAGAAAAGGGCTTACAAATTCTTATGAAGACACAAATATATTAATAGATTGAGACAAGCCCTTATGAAATCAAATAAACCCAATATGAAAGCTCCAAATCAATAAAAACCCTTGCTTTATGATGTAAATATGGAAACTTGACTTGAATGCAAGCTAAGAACACTCATACAAGCTTGAAAACACTTGTATGCATTGAAAATCTCTCATAGAAATAACTTAGAAATTTTATGAAGAGAGTGGAGGCCATGAGAGGAATGATTTTGCCATAGTTTAGTTACTTGAATGAATAATGATGATTTAGGGTTAGGTTAGGGTCTTATTCATAGAGATTAGGATTAGTTTCAATCCTAGGATTAAACCCTAATTCCAATCTCAGCCCTTAAAACTGAATCTAGCCCTAAAACCTAACCAAAACCCCAAAATGGTGCACCAGGCAAAACTGCCCGGCTGAACCAAGTCGACAGCCAAGTCGACAGGGCTGTCGACTTGGGTCCAACCAAGTCGACTCCCAAGTCGACAGGGCTGTCGACTTGGGTGCTCTGGCGGGAATTTTCCCGCCTGGCCCAATCTGACCGTTTTTCGAATTTTGAACCCGAAATTCGAAATCTGTTTTGAACTTGAAATTTTCTGAAAACTTCATTGGGCCTTATTTATGAATTTCATAGTAATAGAAAATACATGTCCTACCGAGACAGAATTTGTAACTTGCTGCCCTCTTGCCTAGCAGGCAAAGATTTACCTCTGTGGAAAGACTGATTCATTCGGATCGACATGAGGGTCCAACTCCATTGCATTGCCAGAATCCATGTTGTATATTTGATTTTTTGGCAAGGTACCGCTGCGTTCTTACTCTTTTCTTACTCTTAGAGCGGCAGGAGACTTTGGTCTATTCCATAACATACAAATTGGAAAATTATCCAATCAACATAATCAAGATTTTCTATTGGTATAAATGCTAAAACGGGTCATACGGACTCCAATTTTCGAAAACTCGGACTTTATTTCGCGTATTTTTCCGAGACGGACGCAATAGCATAGCCCGTTTCCCTTGATTCAGATTTATAAATTAAATTCTGCCTCGATTTACGTTATAACAGGTTATTGAAAATACGGGTTGTTACAATATATATATATATATAAATTGTTAATCAAATATTGATTCTGTTTATCAGAATATTTCATATTGAAATGAAATCGATGTTATTTATATTGTTTAACTTCTGTGGATGCAGGGAAACAGTTTGGAGGGATCCAACTGGATTTCTCAATGTTTATAATACTGTTTGTTTCCATATATTGTGATAGATGATGTGATATGTAATATGTGATTGATTATGATGGCACTGGTCATGTTATTTGGTATTTTAAATACCATATGAGGTACTGGAATGTAAAAAGGAAAATTTCAAAGTGAATACTGAAAATGACATACTTATATAAATTAAATAGAATTATATAAAAGGATTTATAAAAAATAAATAGAATTATATAATTGGATTTATATAAAATGACTAGAATTATATAAAAGGATTTATATAAAATGAATAGAATTATACAAAAAGATTTATATATAATGATTAGAATTATATAAAAGGATTTATATAAAATGACTAGAATTATATAAAAGGATTTATATAAAATGACTAGAATTATATAAAAGGATTTGTATAGAATAAATAGAATTATATAAAGGGAATTACAAACGAGATTTAAGTGTTAGAAATAAAAAGGAGATTTGTATGAATAATTCCACGAATAAAAATATAAATAGAATTTGGGTTTGAGATATTGTTTTTAAATACGAAATCAAACTGTTTTGATTTTATAAAGAAATATTTTCACATTCTATGTGAAAATTAGATTAAAGTAAATATTTTGGTAATAAAATATTTATAAAGGAAATAGGGTTTGAAATATGAATTTAAAATGGAGTTAAAGGAATTAGAAAGTGACTGGAGACTAGTTAAGTTGAATAGTTGTTTGGGTATCGATCTAATGTTGGTTTCGGCCTTCGGGGTTAATACGTAGGGGGTTGTTCTCTTACTAGTTTACAGTTAGAGATTGATATATGTGAGAAGATAGTGATGCGTGAATCATAAATGGAAATGTTTTCCAAAGTTAATAACGTATATTTTCTAAAATTAGAAAATAAGGATTTGATGAATATATGGAAACGAGAAATAGGGAAATGAATAAATGTTGATTGATGATTGATCGATAGAATTTCCAACTGGAAATAATATTGTTGTATGCACACTTGTTTTTCTTTGATAGATAAATCGCCGACTATTAAAGTTTTTGACCATTTTTCCGTCGTCAATACGGAGAGACCGGGATTAGAGTCATTATCTGAAAACCACTCTGTATGGGCGTTAGCCTTGCGATCAAATATGATGAAGATAATTGAAGACGGAGTTATGCGAGGGCTATCCTATTTACAGAATAGTGCCTTTGGTTTGTCCAGTCCAAGGCGACCTGTATGAAAGAATGTCTGACAGAGTATATTTAATATATCGCGTAAGTTGATCTCCTCAAACGTACTTATATTTGGTGGCGGAGGAGTTCGTTTCTCTTAGCAGTATACCCATTGTATTTTTTAGGAAATCAATTTGTGATTTAGCGGGAGGGACGATGTGACATTCAAAGTAAATAAAGGTGTGATCTATACGATTTGGCCTCAAGCCTCACAAACTGGAATGGTATAAAATCGGATAGGTCGCATGGCGAAGTGATTAGTTGCCAATTAGGGTGTATTGTCACCTGATCTAGAGAAATTCCATTTATTTCTATAATCTATTTTGATGCTGTCCCTTTCGGGAAACGGTTGCTGATCCCAACTGTTGGTGATAATACATTCAGTACACTCAAGCAAAATGGGTGACCGGTCATGTTTAGCCTGGGTTACACGATGTTCTTGTCAAACCTAGTGTATTCCTCTTTAGAGATACACTATCGGAAGGTGGTCCCATACCTTGCTAGTCGGAATTCATTAACCAATAAGCGCCCGCGGTTTTTGATTATGTATTATGTATGTGGAACGTGAGATGAAAGCGTTCTGCTAATGATTATTTAGTTGTGGTTGATAGACATTATTATAATATCGAAAGAGTTTTGATATAAATATTATCGTTTGTTTCAAAAGGATTATGAAAGTTAAATCAAATGTTTTGGATTCTCATAAGGGAAAAACCCGTTTCGTTATACGGCGTGGTCTTATGAGATATCGTTTAATTGCTCAAGTTGTTTTAAATTGTTTACTCACACCAGTCCCATGACTGACCTGGAGTTTATTTTGTTTTGTTTTCCCTAAACTCTTGGGTGCCCAAATTTGTACGGGCAGTCAAGTAGTTGGGATTTACAGATACTGAAAGCTTGTAGCAGGAGGCTTCAGGATTTTATAGCAACTGTTTATTTCCGCTGTGTCATAAGTGTTGTACTCTGATAAATGTTATTGTATATACTGGTTTTTATTTCAAAGTTATGTTATATTTTATTTGTTCCACTGTGAGATTTGTGTTACTCTGATTCTGTTGTTGTGATCTTCTTCTTCTATTCTAATTTTTATATCTTATCTATTCTCACCCTCTAACTTCTTTCTATTTACTATCTGGTATTTCCGATGCTGATAGTCGACATTGAGTTTATGTCGATAACCAAGGTCGCAAAATCCCCGGGTCGTTACAGTGGTATCAGAGCTAAAGGTTAAGTTATTACCTTGGCTCTGTGGCGTAATTCGGTAGAGATGGGGTTAGTTATACCCTAGATTGAGTTGAGTGCGTGTATGTGTGTGTATATATATATATATCTGAGCGCGTAATTGTTATTTAATATAAAATGGTTTTATATTGTGGAGATTTATTGGTTGAGTTGTTTATGGGTTCTGATCGATCAGTTTGATCCACTGTATCGGTAGGAGTTTATAAACGCTTGAATACAATGGACCGACATGGTATGTTTTGAAAAGAGGGTAAATGATATAATTTTACCTGAAATATATTTTGTTATAAAATAAATATACATCTTGGAATCATTATAGTTATTGGATGTGTTGGTTGTTATTTTAATCAAATTAGATTATAATGGAGATGGTGTTATATATATAACTAAATAAAATTCGTATAAGTGTTACGAAATGAATTAAATCTTAATTTAAATTAGAATTGAAATTAAAACTTGGGAAATTTGAATAAGTGCTTGTAAATGAATATGGATTAAATATATGAGAATTTTAAAATCCTGGAAAATTTTAAATTGATTTACAGGCATTGTGAATGGTATTTTGAAATATGTTTCAAAGTGGAAATGTTTAGAAATGGTTTTGAAAAGTGATATAGTATTGAACTCGCTTCGATCACTGGAAAATAGATTCCGATGATGACACTGCATCATCGGTGTTCATTTTCGGATTTTTAAGTGGCGGATTATTGCCAAAGATTTTTGTTTTGAACTGTTTTGAGAAAAACAAGTTGTTTGATAATCTAAAATGAATATTTTGATTTCTGAAAAGAGTATATTGTTTAAAACTCCTAGAAGCAGATTGTTTGAATTGAAAAAATTAAATTAAATTGGGTAGTATGAAAGCAAATTGAAATTGAATTGAAACCAGTTAAGTGGAAATTGTATTAAAATAAAAGGGCATCAAATCAAATGAGAATGTGGAATAGGAATATGGAATTTTATTGGAATGATAAATAAAGATTTGGAATCAAGAATGACACTTGAGATTTAGAATGGAATTTGGTTTGGATAGAGAATGATTGGAGGTGAGGACAGATGATTGGATTTGATTGGAATGATATTGGTATATGCTGAATAGGTAACAGATGGAAATGATATAATGATATGCTCGACAAAAAGGTACAAGTTTATTTTATATGGGTATGAGATTTTTATGAACCGAATTGGCAAGCCACTTGGCTGTTTGATTTTCTTTTGGGTCGGAGAAGGCCTAGAGAGGCGAGTTATAGTTGTACCAATTGCCCCGTACAAAGGAGGTGCTAGCGAAATTTTCCTAAAATTTAGGGTGTTAGAGAATTTTCAGGATTTTTGAAAATTTTCGTTAAAATAATGAATTAATATTTAATTGAAATTAATTAGTTCAGTGAAACTGGAGTTAAAAGTAAAATAAATAAATTTTAACCAAGTCAATAAGGTTTGTTTTCTACCTTAGCAATTTCGAGGACGAAATTATTTTACGGGGGAAGAATGTAACATCCTGTATTTTTTACGGTATAATAATTAATTAATTTAATTATTTAGATTGTGATTTAGAGATTTATGTGTTTGTTTAATTAAATAACTCTGAATATTTAATTAATATAAATAATTAAATAATATATTTAATTTCCGAAATAGTCAGAAATTGTAACGACCTAAGGATTTCCGTCCCCGAAAATCGACATAAAATTACCATGTCGACTATCCAAGCATCAAAAACACTGGATTGTTATGAGAAAGAAAATAGAGGGTGAGAAAAGAAAGAAAGAAATATTAGAATAGAAGAAAGAAGAAGAACGCATCAGAATGTCACAGCGGAACGAATAAAATATAATATCAAATCTCTTTATACAAAAGAACTGTATATATATACCAATCATCAGAGTACAACATATATTAGACACAGCGGAATAATAACTGTAAATAACTAGCGGTGAAGCCTCCTACTTCTAACTCCTGAAACTCCAAGCGAAACCTAACCTGGAACAAACTCGGTCTGACCGAGCACATTTGAAGCAAAGAAAAATACACCGGGTCAGTCGGGAATACTATCAGTGATAAATTCACAGAACACACACTTGTTTAACTTTGGAAAATTCTTTCTGAAATCAAAGGATAATAGTAAGACCAGCCCACACATAAACGCGGACGGTTTTTACCTTACTATAACCCAAAACGTTTTTGAAATTATAACTTATTCTGATATTATCATAGTGTCTAAATACAAATAATTAATAATCTAGAGGAACGCTTGCATCTCAGGCTTCCCATATATAATATACAATCGAAAACCGCGGGCGCTTATTGGATATTGGATTCCAACCTTGGCAAGGTATGGGACCACCTGCCGATAGTGTATCTCTAGAGGCGAATACACCAGGTTCAACAAGAACGCCTTGCAACCCGGCCCTCACATGACCGACCACTCATTTCGCTTGAGTGTATCAAATGTATATCACCGACGGTTGGGACCAGCAACCGCCTCCGGAAAAGGGACAACATCGAAATATAGATTTAAGAAGCAAATGGATTTTCTCTAGATAGGTGATCATACATCCTAATGGGAGCGACCCACATAGCTATGCTGCCTGCCCGATTATTGTCATTTCCCGGTTGATGAGGCTTGAGGCTAGAATTCCTTTTAAACATCTGTCATCATTCACTTTGAATGCCACATCGTCAGATCCGCCAGATTACACTGATTGACGTCCACAAAAGTACTCCAGGTTATTTGGCTAGAGAATAACCATTTCTCCGCCATCAACTATGGTACGTTTGGAGAAACCAACTCATGTAATTCCTTTGGAAATACTCTGTCAGACATCCGTCCATATAAGTCATCCAAGAACAGGATGAACCGAAGGTACTCTCCTACTGGATCACATATAGGAATCACCCCATGGATCAGTAGCGAGTAGTCCTTGCAATCCGTAGATTTCAACCACGACAAAATCACAAATCAAAATAACTCTGGTTGCAAGCCAGAGGAATTTGGCAAGCAGTCCTTCCGCTTATGAAGATCCATGGCCTTCAATTGCTCCATCTTCAATTACCATCTTCACGTGTTTGTTGGTAGGAATGGTTTTCGAATATAAATTCGATTCCGGACTTTCCATACCAACAAGCGTATTGGTCAGGTTTTGATAGTCGGTGATTTAACTATCAAATAATAGATGTGTGAGTAACATGAGCTTGCTGATTTAGCACTTGACCCTACTCGGCCCCTTTAAAATATATGTATATACTTAATGATATAAACCAAATTTCCTCTGATTAACTCTGACAGGTTTACTTTGATCAATTAACTCTAACTTGACTAACTCAACTTATTTAACTCAACTGGACTAACTTGACTTGATTACTCCTATCGACTAACTAATATTCGACTTACTCCATTCGCTTGACTCTAGATCACAGAGATCACAATGGTTACGCCCAGATTCCCTCAGGAAACATCCGATCGCCATAAGCTATCTGCAGCCCTGCGAATTACGCTAGCAGTCGTACGCAATGGCAACTCTTCCTGAATAACTATGTTTGACTAACTCTATTTCAAATAATATTCGATCAACTCTAATTGAATAACAAATATTCAATATAATTTGAAATCAATATTCTTATTTCTTTTGAAACTAATATTGCAATATTATATATTTCCCAAAACCTTGCATTAGAGTTCGATATTCCTCGTATAGGGTAAAACCAGTTCTCAACACCTTCCCTCATTCCAAACTAATACCATTCCTCGATAATAGTGAAGCCAATCAAGTTGGGGTATTTTAGTTACCTCTCAGACCTTGATCGACCCGTTCTTACCTCAGAATAATATTAGTTTAACCACTAACATCAAAATCTCATTTTCCCTCTGATTTCAAATCGGGTTTTATAAAACCGTTCCTTATGTTTGAAATCTTCGCTCCAAATCCTTTTACTTAATTCCTTTAATTAAGTAAGTCTTTATTAATAATACACCTTTTAACTTTAAAACCCTTTTCCTCTTATAACCTTTATTTTAAATAAAAACCCACATTTAATAATTCGCTTCCATTTACTCGATTATCCTCAAAACAAAACCTGACCTTGGATTTATAACTAAAATCTGCCTACCACCTTTTGACCCAACCTTAACGCCATATAATCACTTCAATGAATTCTAATTAAAACCCATCATTTTAATCCTTATTAATTAAAACAATAATTAACTTTGAATATTAACTGTAAAAATAGTTAACTTGGCTATTAATTTAGAAGGGTATGATTATCATTTTTAAAAGCTTATTAAATAACTATATTAACACCAACCAACTCGATAATCACTTATCAAATATAGTTGATCGACAATTAGCTAACATTTAACCTTTTGGTTGTGACATTTAACAAATACTTCAGAAATTTCAAAACAATTTAATCCAATTACCACCTTCAATTAAAAACAACTGAATTTACTGATCGTACATCTCAGTTAACCTTTAACTGCATTAATTGTCATTTCCCCTTTTAAAATTTATTAAATAACTTAATAAATTTAAAAATCCCATTTAATTGTTTTAAAAAAAAAAATTCTTTTACCAAACTGTAGGAAATTCTTGGTTTCTCCTTTTCAAACTGATCTAAACCAGTTAACTAATTTCCTTTATAACTTGGTTTAATATATTTATTTGTAAATTTCCAATTTAAAACCTCATACAAAATAATTTAAAAACTTTAATTCAGTTATAAATAAATTTATAACTTTGAAACAACGTCGATCCACCTGACGGTAGACGACACTTACAACAACATATTTCAGGCCATTTCCTGCCAATGACCAGATCAACACTGTCAATTGACTTCAATCACAACAATGATGAAGATCTATTCAACCATCACATTTTAACATGTTTTGGTGTCAGTTAGGTTGAACAATTCATATATATGCACAACAAACAAAAATACAGTTTACTTGAGGAATCCGGTTGGATTCCTACAACCTGTCCTTCTCTGCATCACGTATACCGTTTGAAATAATATACGAATAAAATAATGGACGAGATATAAATAACTGCAACCAATCAAATAGTAAACAAACAATTTGCATCCATCGCATCCAATTAACCAATTTATACTATTAATGGTGAATTATATTTCTTTATGGATTTACCACATCACAAGACTCCAGAAGGTGTGAGAATTAACTCACCAGTGTTTACTCTGGTTGACAGTTGACGCGTTTGTCCCTTTTAAATTCAGTCGAGCATTCAAAATTAGATGAATTTTTAACTGCATTAGATCAAAGTCTAGTCAGTGCCATCGTCTAGAGCTCATCCCTGCGATCCCAACGGATCCAGCTTCTCTGAATTTCGTTAACGTACGGGAAAGTTACGCTAATTTAAAGATTCATATATATACATGATTATTAATTAACTAATAAATATTTTAATTAAATAATTAAAACCCATTACCTTATTAACCAACTGCCACATCATCATCGAATGGAACCAAAAAAAAACGTGTTTTCACTTCTCTGGTATTCTCCAACCCGTCTTCTTCTTCTGATACTCGATATCCCCTCCAAACAAAAACTCCAGCCCTTTCTTCTATCACTGGAGCCGCCAGCCTCGACCGGAGACGGCCACAACCACCTCAACTGAACCGCGCCTCCACCAGACACCATCGCCAGAAGCGATGATTCCCCACTAGCCTTTGTCTGCCGGAATTTCTGGTTTTCCCAAATCCGTTCATCGATAAAATCCCAACGCCAACGTCCACGATCAGCGACCACACCACCGCCGTTCTAACCCCCTCGTGTTCTCCTTTCTTTGACTTCAGACCACCTTCACCCGATACCCACCAGCACGCCGGAAATCGAAGCAAACTCATCGCCACTTCGAAAAATCAACCCAGAAATCAATTCTCCGTTCATCTCAACCCCATGACCACCACACAACGTTTCAGACCCTCCGACCAGTGCCAAATCAAAGCCCTATCTCTCCTCTACAAAATCCCCAAGGTCTCGGCCTCTCAAATCGACCAAATCTCCTCAATTTTGGCTGAAAACGAAAACTATTCTTCGCTATTCATCGCGAATTCTGGCCACCACAGTCGCCCGATCACCTCCAACTTTTCTCAGTAGGTAGATAACAACCCGATCTACCACTTTCGTTCAGAATTCCTTCATCGATTCATTTCAGATTGAGAGATAAAATTGATTTTGTAAAAGAGAGCTTTATTGCAAAATGTATGAATAATTTCAGAAATTGAGGAAATAGGGTTTTGTATTGGGGTTATAATGTGAAAATAATATAATTTAAGTTGATTTGACGAATGATGTTGACTAGCGATATTTTATTTCGTGTCTGATGCATTTTCGAACATCGTTTATTCGTTGGTGCACTCACATACCAACCCCGTTCGTGATGCGAATGGACGGCATAGTATAATTTGACGATACAGTCCTAACGAAACTTGTTTCGTCGAATTCCGAGTCCGTTTGCTCAAATAACGTTCGTACACGTCCAAATTGATTGATTTATTTTGCATTTTATTTTGCCATGCTCACAGAATAACACCGTTTTGCATGCAACTTGAAAATCTAGCAATAATTTACTGTTACGGTCCCAACAAAATTTGTTTCGTCGAAAACAGAGATCGTTTGAAAAATGTCCCTTTTATAACTGCCAATTTGAATTAAAATAATTAAATTTCAAAATACTTCAATATAATAATATTAAAATATTGCCAATGGCCTTACACGACCAGAATTTGATATACTACCAAGGAAAAATACCCTGGGTTCAATTCCAAGCCAAATCGATATTTAAAATATTTAAAAACCCTCTATTCTATATAAATAATCGATATAATATATAAAGGAAATTCCACAGCGACCTTTTCGACATTAGATTTGGACATAAAATAAAATCTACATGATGAAAACTAGATTTTTCTCTGCCATTGGAAAGAAATCGTCAAACCGGTCCCGACGTTTCTTGTTTCGAGGAAATCCGACTTATTTTGAACCCAGTACGACCAATTGAAGTTCAGAATGCCAAATCGCGAACTACCGCGCCACTGTAGCTCGTTATTTAATTAAATTATAAACCATATCGCTCAACCGTCGTTTTCGAATCGAAATCATCACTATATCTTCAATATAAACAATATTTGACCACTTTAAACCGTCCGGTCACAATATATTTCAAATTCTATATTTCCCCAAATATTTTTGAAATTAAAATATTATTTTATTATTTATTTAAATAATATATTCCAAATAAATCGTTAAATTCGATTATTTAAACCCAAACCAATATTTTAAATAATTTAAATAATCCAAATAAATTAGCAGAAAAATACGGGTCGTTACATTCCTTCCCCCTTAAAATAATTTCGTCCTCGAAATTGCTAAGGTAGAAGAATGTTAAACCCCATTATCTTTTCAAAAATAATTAATTTTAAAACTTGAATTTATTTCCAAACCGACCATGGGTTTTAAAACCAATTTATTTCAAATAAAAGAATTTGCCAAAAAAATTTAAAAAATTTCTAACATCATAAATTTTGGAAAAATTTCGGCAGAGTCTCCCCTGCACGAAGGACCATCTGCAATATTGCAGGATCAAGAAATAAATATACATCGACCATCATGGTCGGAAAAATCAAAATCCAACCCCAAAAATCCAAACAAAACCAAAATTTCATATTTGCGTAGGCGTACCTTTTTGCGAGCGTTCAACGCGATAAGCGATAATTTATTCTTGAGCTTGCTTGGTTATTATGCAGCTCTATTCAAACTAGATTCAATTAACTCCAGAATTTCTCTCTTGATCAGATTTTAAAACTGAACTGGCACTTCTGCACCTGTTCCCAACTCAAACGAACTTATTAGTCATCACAACAATGCCAGTTATGTTCAAAACATCCATACCATTCACACCAACCAATTAAACACACAATTCAATCCACACAAGATCATATTTATTTATAATCACTCCATTTATTTCTTTAATTATCCATTCAGATTTAATTATCTGGATTGATTTATTCGAATATTGGTTTTAAACAAATCTATTCATGTTCAGGTTTATATCCATGAGATCGAGCACACCATCCCAACATACCACACAATCAACATCAACAAATCAAAATAATTTGCCCATACTATAATAATCATTACTTTTATTATATTATAAAATAAATTGGGCAAAAATAATTTCAAAAATAATTTTATAACAAATTTACAAATACGTGCTCTCGTATATATACAAAAACTCAGTCTAGGGTATCGCTAACCCCATCTCTATTGAGTCATGCCACAGAGTCAAGGTTATCTCTAAACTAATAGCTCTTATACCACTGTAACGACCTAAGGATTTCCGACCCCGAAAATCAACATAAAATTACCATGTCGACTATTCAAGCATTGAAAACACTGGATTGTTATGAGAAAGAAAATAGAGGGTGAGAAAAGAAAGAAATATTAGAATAGAAGAAAGAAAAACACATCAGAATCTCACAGCGGAACGAATAAAATATAATATCAAATCTCTTTATACAAAAGAACTGTATATACATACCAATCATCAGAGTACAACATATATCAGACACAGCGGAATAATAACTGTAAATAACTAGCGGTGAAGCCTCCTGCTTCTAGCTCCTGAAACTCCAAGCGAAACCTAACCTGGAACAAACTCGGTCTGACCCGAGCATATTTGAAGCAAAGCAAAATACACCGGGTCAGTCTGGAATACTATCAGTGACAAATTCACAGAACACACACTTGTTTAACTTTGGAAAATTCTTTTTGAAATCAAAGGATAATAGTAAGACCAGCCTACACATAAACACGGACGGTTTTTACCTTACTATAACCCAAAACATTTTTGAAATCATAACTTATTCTGATATTATCATAGTGTCTAAATACAAATAATTAATAATCTAGAGGAACGCTTGCATCCTACGCTTCCCATATATAGTATACAATCGAAAACCACGGGCGCTTATTGGATATTGGATTCCAACCTTGACAAGGTAAGGGACCACCTGCCGATAGTGTATCTCTAGAGGCGAATACACTGGGTTCAACAAGAACGTCTTGCAACCCGGCCCTCACATGACCGACAACTCATTTCGCTTGAGTGTATCAAATGTATATCACCGACGGTTGGGACCAGCAACCGCCTCCGGAAAAGGGACAACATCGAAATATAGATCTAAGAAGCAAATGGATTTTCTCTAGATAAGTGATCATACATCCTAATGGGAGCAACCCACATAGCCATGCTGCCTGCCCGATTTTTGTCATTTCCCAGATGATGAGACTTGAGGCTAGAATTCCTTTTAAACATTTGGTCATCATTCACTTTGAATGCCACATTGTCAGATCCGCCAGATACACTGATTGACGTCCACAAAAATACTCTAGTTTATTTGGCTAGAGAATAACCATTTCTCCACCATCAACTATGGTACGTTTGGAGAAACCAACTCATGTAATTCCTTTTGAAATACTCTGTCGGACATCCGTCCATACAAGTCATCCAGGAATAGGATGAACCGAAGGTACTCTCCTACTGGATCACATATAGGAATCACCCCATGGATCAGTAGCGAGTAGTCCTTGCAATCCGTAGATTTCAACCACAACCACAAATCAAAATAACTCTGGTTGCAAGCTAGAGGAATTTGACGAGTAGTCCTTCCGCTTATGAAGATCCGCGGCCTTCAATTGCTCCATCTTCAATTACCATCTTCACGTATTTGTTGGTCGGAATGGTTTTCGAATATAAATTCGATTCCGGACTTTCCATACCAATAAGCGTATTAGTCAGGTTTTGATAGTCGGTGATTTAACTATCAAATAATAGATGTGTGAGTAACATGAGCTTGCTGATTCAGCACTTGACCCTACTCGGCCCCTTTAAAATATATGTATATACTTAATGATATAAATCAAATTTCCTTTGATTAACTCGACTGATTTACTTTGATCGATTAACTCTAACTTGACTAACTCGACTTATTTAACTCAACTGGACTAACTTGACTTGATTACTCCTATCGACTAACTATTATTCGACTTACTCCATTCGCTTGACTCTAGATCGCAGCGATCACAATGGTTACGCCTGATTCCCTCAGGAAACATCCGACCGCCATAGGCTATCTGCAGCCCTGCGAATTACGCTAGCAGTCGTACGCAATGGCAACTCTTCCTGAATAACTATGTTTGACTAACTCTATTTCAAATACTATATTCGATCAACTCTAATTGAATAACAAATATTCAATATAATTTGAAATCAATTATCTTATTTCTTTTGAAACTAATATTGCAATATTATATATTTCCCAAAACCTTGCATTAGAGTTTGATATTCCTCGTACAGGGTAAAACCAATTCTCAACACCTTCCCTCGTACCAAACTAATACCATTCCTCGATAATAGTGAAGCCAATCAAGTTAGGGTATTTTAGTTAACTTTTAGACCTTGATCGACCCGTTCTTACCTCAGAATAATATTAGTTTAACCACTAACATCAAAATCTCATTTTTCCTCTAATTTCAAATCGGGTTTTATAAAACTGTTCCTTATATTTGAAATCTTCGCTCCAAATCCTTTTACTTAATTCCTTTAATTAAGTAAGTCTTTATTAACAATACACCTTTTAACTTTAAAACCCTTTTCCTCTTATAACCTCTAGATTTAAATAAAAACCCACATTTAATAATTCGCTTCCATTTACTCGAGTATCCTTAAAACAAAACCTTACCTTGGATTTATAACTAAAATCTGCCTACCACCCTTTGACCCAACCTTAACGCCATCTAATTACTTCAATGAACTCCAATTAAAACCCGTCATTTTAATCCTTATTAATTAAAACAATATTTTACTTTGAATATTAACTATACAAACAGTTAACTTGGCTATTAATTTAGAATAGTATAATTATCATTTTTAAAAGCTTATTAAATAACTATATTAACACCAACCAACTCGATAATCACTTATCAAATATGGTTGATCGACACTTAGCTAACATTTAACCTTTTGGTTGTGACATTTAACAAATACTTCAGAAATGTCAAACCAATTTATTCCAATTACCACCTTCAATTAAAAACAATTGAATTTACTGATCGTACATCTCAGTTAACCTTTAACTGCATTAATTGTCATTTCCCCTTTGAAAATTTATTAAATAACTTAATAAATTTAAAAAACCCATTTAATTGTTTTAAAAAAAACAATTAATTTCTTTTACCAAACCGTAGGAAATTCTTGGTTTCTGCTTTTCAAACTGATCTAAACTAGTTAACTAATTTCCTTTATATCCTGGTTTAATATATTTATTTGTAAATTTCCAATTTAAAACCTCATACAAAATAATATAAAAACTTTAGTTCAGTTATAAATAAATTTATAACTTTGAAACAACGTCGATCCACCTGACGGTAGACGACACTTACAACAACATATTTCAGGCCATTTCCTACCAATGACCAGATCAACTCTGTTAATTGACTTCAATCACAACAATGATGAAGATCTATTCAACCATCACATTTAAACAGGTTTTGGTGTCAGCTAGGTTGAACAATTCATTTATATGCACAACAACAAAATTACAGTTTATTTGAGGAATCCGGTTGGATCCCTCCAACCTGTCCTTCTATGCATCACATATACCGTTTGAAATAAAATACGAATAAAATAATGGATGAGATATAAATAGCTGCAACCAATCAAACAGTAAACAAACAATTTGCATCCATCGCATCCAATCAACCAATTTATACTGTCATTGGTGAGTTATATTTCTTTATGGATTTACCACATCACAGAACTCCAGAAGGTGTGAGAATTAACTCACCAGTGTTTACTCTGGTTGACGGTTGACGCGTTTGTCCCTTTTAAATTCAGTCGAGCGTTCAAAATTAGCTGAATTTTTAACTGCGTCAGATCAGAGTATAGTCAGTGCCATCGTCTAGAGCTCGTCCCTGCGATCCCAACGGATCCAGCCTCTCTGAATTTTGTTAACGTACGAGAAAGTTATGCTAATCTAAAGATTCATATATATATATATATATATATATATATATATATATATATATATATATATATATATATACACGATTGTTAATTAACTGATAAATATTTTAATTAAATAATTAAAACCCATTACCTTATTAACCAACTGCCACGTCATCATCGTATGGAACAAAAAAACACATTTTCACTTCTCTGGTATTCTCCAACCCGTCTTCTTCTTCTGATACTCGATATCCCCTCCAAACAAAAACTCCAGCCCTTTCTTCTATCATCGGAGCCACCAGCCTCAACCGGAGACTGTCATGACCACCTCAACCGAACCGCGCCTCCGCTAGACACCATCGCAGAAGCGATGACGCCCCAACAGCCTTATTCTGTCGGAATTTCTGGTTCTCCGAAATCCGTTCATCGATAAAATCCCACCGCCACCGTCCACGATTAGCGACCACACCACCGACGTTCTGACCCCCTCGCGTCCCCCTTTCTTCGACTTCAGACCACCTTCACTCGATACCCACCAGCATGCCGGAAATCGAAGCAAACTCATCGCCACTTCGAAAAATCAACCCAGAAATCAATTCTCCATTCATCTCAACCCCACGACCACCACACAACATTTCAGACCCTTCGACCAATGCCAAATCAAAGCCCTGTCTCTCCTCTACAAAATCCCCAAGGCCTCGGCCTCTCAAATCGACCAAATCTCCTCAATTTTGGCCAAAAACGAAAACTATTCTTCGCTGTTCATCGCGAATTCCAGCCACCACAATCGCCCGATCACCCCCAACTTTTCTCGGTAGGTAGATAACAACCCGACCTACAACTTTCATTCAGAATTCCTTAACCGATTCATTTCAGATTGAGAGATAAAATTGATTTTGTAAATGAGGGCTTTATTGCAAAATGTATGAATAATTTCAGAAATTAAGGAAATAGGGTTTTGTATGGGGGTATTTATAATGTGAAAATAATATAATTTAAATTGATTTGACGAACGATGTTGACTAGCGATATTTTATTTCGTGTCTATCGCGTTTTCAAACGTCTTTTATTCGCTGCTACGCTCACATACGAACCCCGTTCGTGATGTGAATGGATGGCATAGTATAATTTGACGATACGGTCCTAACGAAACTTGTTTTATCGAATTCCGAGTCCATTTGCTCGAACAACGTTCATACACGTCCAAATTGATCGATTTATTTTGCATTTTATTTTGCCACGCTCATAGAATAACACTGTTTTGCGTGCAACTTGAAAATCTAGCAATAATTTACTATTACGATCCCTACAAAATTTGTTTCGTCGAAAACAAAGATCGTTTGAAAAATGTCCCTTTTATAAATACCAATTTGAATTAAAATAATTAAATTTTAAAATACTTCAATATAATAATATTAAAATACTGCCATTGGCCATACACGACCAGAATTTGATACACTACCAAGGGAAAATACCCTGGGTTGAATTCCAAGCCAAATCGATATTTAAAATATTTAAAAACCCTCTATTCTATATAAATAATCGATATAATATATAAAGGAAATTCCACAGCGACCTTTTCAAAATTTGATTTAGACATAAAATAAAATCTACCTGATGGAAACTAGATTTTTCTCTGCCATTGGAAAGATATCGTCAAACCGGTCCCGACGTTTCTTGTTTCGAGGAAATCCGACTTATTTCGAAGCCGGTACGACCAACTGAAGTTCAAAATGCCAAATCGCGAACTACCGCGCCGCTGCAGCTTGTTATTTAATTAAATTATAAACCATATCGCTCAACCGTCGTTTTCAAAGAAATCGTCACTATATCTTCAATATAACCAATATTTGACCACTTTAAACTGCCCGGTCACAAAATATTTCAAATTCTATATTTCCCCAAATATTTTTGAAATTAAAATATTATTTTATTATTTATTTAAATAATATATTCCAAATAAATCGTTAAATTCGATTATTTAAACCCAAACCAATATTTTAAATAATTAAAATAATTTAAATAATCCAAATAAATTAGCATAAAAATACGGGTCGTTACAGAAATAGAAGAATTCACAATATTGTGTGAATTGGATTATTTTTAAGATATAATTCAGTTTGGAGTTGAATTATAATAACAAATATATATAATAAACGAAGTTTGAACGTATAATTATATTATAATTTTAATCGAGCTCGAAATGGTGCGGCAGTTCGTAATTTGGCGATTTGAACTTTAAACGAATATACAAAATCCGTTTTAAGTCGGATTTATGTGAAACAAGAAACGTTCGAAGCTGGTGAAGTATATTTTTCTAATGGAAGAGAAAAACCGAGATTTCGTTGTGTAGATTGTGAGTTGTGTCCAAATCAATTTTTCGAATAGTTGCTATGGATTCATTTATAAACCATAACAATATATTTAATTTTAATTAAATATCGACTTTGAATTTAAACATGATCTTTGAGATGTAGGTATTATTTAATTTTTAGAAATTTTTTGTAATTTTTATTTTGGAAAATAAACACTATTTATTTTGAAGTATTTTGCACCCTAAATTAGCATTTAGGGGTTTCACAGAATAAGTTAACTTGTCTATATTATTATATTTTTGGGATCGTGACACATCGCTTATCACAAGGGTATTTTTATTTTTATCCGTAACGGTTGTAAAATGAACATGATTCTATTTTACAGGTACCACATAATTAACCGTAACAAACATATACGTACACCCAATTTTTTTCCATCTCTTAAAATAATTTAACACTAGAAAGGGAACAAAAAGTATAACTATATTTGAAATATTTGCTTATTGGTTCGGAATCTAAGACCACTGTGGCATGAAAATAAGTTTGTTTCTAACACTCTAAAATGCTTGTCAAGTGGTACATGCTACAAAGAAATCATAGTTATCTACCATTTCAGTTTTATACCCAAACCACACTGAGATATATATTTATAATATAATAAAATGAATTCCTTCCTCCTTAAGTTTTAAGATGTACATGTACAGTATATTGAAGTGGAAACTCGATTGTCTACAGCTATGATAGATCCCATCGTGAACAGCTACAATACCTTAGGAACTAAGTCTTCTCGACTATATATATATATATATATATATATATATATATATATATATATATATATATATATATATCGCAGCATGTTGTTTTTCTCTTCTTTCAGGAAGCCTCAAAAATGAAAGCCAAAGTAAAATGTGAAAGTAAGAATCCAAAACCCAATTTGTTTTCCCACTAAAAATATATAAATTTAACAATGTAAACTCATGCCATTTTCTCGACTGGCGTTTAAATGGATTCACGTGTGCATTGGGGAGTGTTACTCCTGTTGAAAAACATGTGGGAGCAGCAGCGTGAGCAGCTTGTTTTATGGAAGGCAAGGGGTTTATGCCGTATGTATGAAAATAGGAGAGCGGGTCCTAACTGCAGTGAGGAAGGATGTGTACGGATGCAAGTGGGGTGGTTGCTGCGTAATATATTTGGCAGGAATAGATAAAAGGAAACGTAAGCAGGCTTTTACACCAATGATATAAACAAGGGAGCAGGCAGCGACAACCGTAATGGGAGAAGTTCCATGCATTTTTTTAAAGTGATGTTGGTGTTTGAAATGGATACGAGGAAGGAAGAAGACAGTGCTGAATTGAAGAGGAAGGTATTAATTTAGTGCATGTAAACATTTGGAGGTGATTAAAGGTTACGGTTGTTTCCAGGATTGTGCGCAGGGACACCTGCTTTCCCCTTTTTAGATGAGTATGCGAGTTTCTTTTCATGGAATGTAGAGGAAGTGCTTGAGTGTAGAGGAACAATGATGTATTTGCTTTTGAATTTCATCGAGAAAGAGAGAGGGATAGTGCGGCAAGAAGTCACGAAATATTTAGTAATGGATGGAGCAAGGATCACGACTTTCATATGGGAAGAAGGATATGCGGAGTGGGTTGGATGCGGATGTGAGCCAGAAGGAAGAAGTTAAACCCAATTAAAAATAAAACTAGTTTAGTTTAAATTTAAATAAGTGTTCTAACTTATCAAATTAATATCTTTGTCATGCGTGATCAGAATTCAGCAAAACAAGATCGTTGAGCTTGTATGGATGGTGGCTACACAACGGAACATACTAGGAGTGAATTGGAGCACGTTACAATTTATAGCGAAATAAATTGTCTGTATGAATCAACTGACAATTATCGTTATTTAACGATAATCGTCCAATGTGAGTAAATCTCACTAATTCTGAATGGTTTATATTTTTTTTAAATATAATCTAGTATTGATAAATGGAGTTTGATTGTTGTGTGTTGATCGTTTGGTTGAATTGCTGATTTATTGGTTGAAATTATAGATAACGATATATAAATAAATCGTTAATCAAATATTGATTCTGTTTATCAGAATATTTCATATTGAGATAAAATCGATGTTATTTATATTGTTTAATATCCGTGGATGCAGGGGAACAGGTTGGAGGGATCCAACTGGATTTCTCAATGTTTATAATACTGTTTGTTTCCATATATTATGATATATGATGTGGTATATAATATGTGATTGATTATGATGACACTGGTCATGTTATTTGGTATTTTAAATACCATATGAGATACTGGAATGTAAAAAGGAAAATTTCAAAGTGAATACTGAAAATGACATATTTATATAAAATAAATAGAATTATATAAAAGGATTTATATAAAATAAATAGAATTATATAAAAGTATTTATATAAAAGAACTAGAATTATATAAAAGGATTTATATAAAATAAAATAGAATTATATAAAAGGATTTATATAAAATGACTAAAATTATATAAAAATGACTATAATTATATAAAAAGATTTATATAAAATGACTAGAATTATATAAAAGGATTTGTATAGAATAAATAGAATTATATAAAGGGAATTATAAATGAGATTTAAGTGTTAGAAATAAAAAGGAGATTTGTATGAATAATTCTACAAATAAAAATATAAATAGAATTTGGGTTGAAATATTGTTTTTAAGTATGAAATCAAAATGTTTTGATTTTATAAAGAAATATTTTTCACATTCTATGTGGAAATTAGATTAAAATAAATATTTTGCTATTAAAATATTTATAAAGTAAATAGGGCTTGAAATAGGAATTTAAAATGGAGTTAAAGGAATTATAAACTGACTGGAGATTAGTTAAGTTGAACAGTTGTCTAGGTATCGATCTGATGTTGGTTTCGGCCTTCAGGGTTAATACATAGGGGGTTGTTCTCTTACTAGTTTACAGTTAAAAACTGATATATGTGAGAATATATGGAAACGAGGAATGGGGAAATGAATAAATGTTGATTGATGATCGATTGATAGAATTTCCAACTGGAAATAATATCGTTGTTTGCATACATGTTTTTCTTTGATAGTTAAATCACCGACTATCGAAGTTTTTGACCATTTTTTCGTCGTCAATACGGAGAGACCGAGATCAGATTCATTATCTGAAAACCACTCTGTATGGGCGTTAGCGTTGCGATCAAATACGATGAAGATAATTGAAGACAGAGTTATGCAAGGGATGTCCTACTTAGAGAATAGTGCCTTCAGTTTGTCCAGTCCCAAGACGACCTACATGGAAGAATGTATGACAAAGTATATTTAATATATCGCATAAGTTGATCTCTCAAACATACTTACGTTTGGTGGCGGAGGAATTCGTTTCTCATAGATGTATACCCGTTGTATTTTTGAGGAAGTCAATTTGTGATTTGGCGGGTATGACGATGTGACATTCAAAGTAAATAAAGGTGTGATATGTACATTTTGGCCTCAAGCCTCACAAACCAAAATGGTATAAAATCGGGTAGGTCGCATGGCTAAGTGGTTAGCTGCCAATTAGGGTGTATTTTCACCTGATCTAGAGAAACTCCATTTAATTTTATAATCTATTTCGATGCTGTCCCTTTCGGGAAACGGTTGCTGGTCCCAACCGTTGGGGATAATACATTCGGTACACTCAAGCGAAATGAGTGACTGGTCATGTTTAGCCTGGGTTACAAGATGTTCTTGTTAAACCCAGTGTATTGCTCTCTAGATATACACTGTCGGAAGGTGGTCTCATACCTTGCCTGTTGGAATTTATTAACCAATAAGCGCCCGCGGTTTTTTATTATATATTATGTATGTGGAACGTGATATGAAAGCGTTCTGCTAATGATTATTTAGTTGTGGTTGATAGACACTATTATAATATCAAAAGAGTTTTGATATAAATATTATCGTTTGTTTCAAAAGGATTATGAAAATTGAATCACATGTTTTGGATTCTCATAAGGGAAAAAGCCGTTCTGTTATACAGTGTGGTCTTATGAGATATCGTTTAATTGCTTAAACTGTTTTAAATTGTTTACTCACACCAGTCCTATGACTGACCCGGAGTTTATTTTGTTTTGTTTTCCCTAAACTCTTGGGTACCCAAATTTTTACGGGCAGTGTAACACCCCGAATTTTCTATTAACACTAAAGTTGCTAAAATAATAATAAGTGTGTAGAAGAGGGGATGTATCTAATATGAATATAAAAATATTAATAAGTATGTAAGAGAGGGGATGTATCTAATATGAATATAAAAGTGTGTAAGAGAGGGGATGTATCTAATATGAATATAATAATATTAATAAGTGTGTAAGGGAGGGGATGTATCTAATATGAATATAAAAATATTAATAAGTGTGTAAGAGAGGGGATGTATCTAATATGTATATAAAAACAATAATAAGTGTGTAAAAGGGGGGGGGATGTATCTAATGTGTACATTGTAGAATATATATATATATATATATATATATATATATATATATATTGCTGAGTGTTTGCTGAGTCACTTCTGACTCATTGCTGAGTCAACAAGATAAACCCCATCTTGTCTGAACGGCTGCGGTTATTTCTAGGTTAAATCTAATGGCCTAAATGCATTCTAAAATCTATAAATAAGTGGGTAGACCCTAAACCTAAATCACTTGTAAAATTAGAGAAGCTACCGTCATGCTGCTGCCATGGAGTTCAGCGTAGCCGTCACAAACTAAGAAGAGGATGCCTAATCATCTACAACTAAATCTACACAAATCAAATCTTTCTCTAATTCTTTTCTTTTGTTGGTGAGTATGATGATTCTCACAAGACTATTACAAACTAATTTGACTCAGTTATGAATGGATCACAAGAAAGTGATGTGATTTGTAATTGTAAATTCTATATATTGTGGATCTCTTATTATGTTATTATGTTGTCGTATGATGTAAATTATATATGCTATGTCATGCTATGTTGTAAATTCTCTTATGCTATGTCGTGCTATGTTGAGAATCATGTCAAGCTATGTTATACTATCATACTATGCCATGTTATAAATCATGCTATATTATGTTGAAAAATCATGCTGTTGGATCATGCTTAAAGTTATGTTTTTTTTCTTAATTTAAATGGATCTTGTTTATGGGAATTTGCCTATTAGGTTAGGTGTACCCATAAACTTGAAACTATAATTAAATAAAACTTGATTATGGGAATTTGCCTATTGAGTTAGGTGTACCCATATAAAACCATGTTGTTAAAAAATTAGATGATGTTGATTCACACATGTTCATATGTAAGTTTATGAAAATTGATTGAGATTATATTAGGTGAATTTTGAACAAGTTGACACCTTTAGGTCCATGACATGTATAATCTATGCAAGTTGGACATATGCAAGTTTCACCCCTTATTATGATTCATTTGGTCACATATACATGCTGTTATTATGATAATCTCTTTTATGCTATGAGTTAGGCTATTCGAGTCTAACATATATTTTGCGAATAAACGTTCAAACGTGGGGTAGGGGTAATATTAGGAATTAATAAATTGGGTGCAATTTTGTAAGATTTTGCATACCATGAATGGATGTCCATAATTGAGTCAATTATGGACATTGTTAAAAATTGGAAGTAATTAATAATTCAAGTAGGGAATTATTAAAATTGGGGGAAAGTGGATTATTATTAATAATCAATGCTTAGGACACGAGGTTGGACCCGTTTGTGATGTAAACCTGCCCGGACCCGCCCGGCAAATCCAGTAGTCACAAATGTCGGCCCAATGTGAGAGGTCCTAGGCCCAAACTAAAGCATAACAGTTGTAAAGACACGAGGTTAGACTCTTTTATGGTGTAAGACTGCCCGGACCCGCCCGGCAAATCCAGCTGCCATAAATGCCAGTCTAATGTGAGAGGTCTTTATGAGGTTATGGCCTTAATGAACTAAGAAATACTTAACCAGATAATCATGTAAGGTGGGACATGGGGGTTAAGTAGGTGCCTTGGGTGGCATGAGGAATCTGGTGGTTGCCTTTAGAGGCATTTGAAATACGATTAGACTTAACCAAACACACATGTAAATGAACATGACTAAGTGGGTTAAGTGGGATGGACTAATGGGGACAAGCTTAGGTGGAATGCTTGTGGTAAATAGTGGGGGCCCATTTCAACCAGTATCCCAAAACGTATCTTTGTGGGCTCGACCCAAGTCGAGGACGGGACACGCATACTGGGTTTGACTATAAGAGGCCAAAACAGGGAGCGGTGGCAACGCAAGTCCAACGGGTTTCATATGCGTGTGTGGACCCGGGCTGGTAGGTAAGACGTTGTTGCATCGTGTAGGTATAAGCCGTGCATGTCCGTTGTATCAGGTTGCCACTTTAGGGGAGTGATACACCCCACTGTGGGGCCAGCACGGGTATCTACGAGTTAGGGAGCCGATCGAATAATGGGAAGTAGGGTACACCTAGTGGAGATAGGGGCAGGCGGCACCTATGTAGTCAGCTAGGGGTACGTAAAGCCATTGGGAAAGTTTCTAAGTGAAGCTAAGTGGGATGAATCTTTAGGGTGACTGGTGTGGTGCAGTATAGTGTTTATCCTTTAGTATTTAGGAGCGCCTATAACGTTGCCTTTAGCGATTGTCTATATCCTTAATCTGCTCTTCATAGACATTTTCTTGTTTTCCAGCTTATGCCTTATTCCAGTTATTTTGGTAATAGTATTGTAGAATTATCATATTCACCAGACTTTATGTCTGACCCCCTCTTTTCCATCCTTTTTCTCCCTTCAGGTCCGCAGGTTGGGCCAAGTTCTAATGGAGTCTAGTTGGATCGCTTATCCACTGAAAAGCTTGGACTGCTGAAGTAAAGTCCAGCTTGTTATCTTTCTTTTTAATGGCTATTCATGTAATGGGATTATGTACTTGTTTTATCAAGATAGATATTGTACTTGACATTGAATATGGTGTTATGATGTAATCAAACATGTTTTGACTTCTGCTACAATGAAATAAAGTTTTTGAATTTCCAAGTACTATTTTATATCTGTCTTGTTGTAATTTTACTGTTCTATATTCACTTAAAACCTCCATGGAAGTTAATGCATTCCCTTTGTGAGTGACATTAATGGACGTGGGGTGTTACACGTGGTATCAGAGCATAAGGTTACCAGAACAGATAAAAAAAAATTTTAGAAAAATATTTTTTTTTCTAAAGTATTTTTGGAAGAAGTGCTTTCAAAAAAAAAAAACATGTTATTTAAAGAGAGTTTTTATGAAAAACATAATCCCAAATAGCCACATCCTTATCTTTATCTTTCGAATTCTCCATTTTGAATCTTTCCTTTTTCGTTTCAGCATGGCTGAAGATCTTAATCTCCCAGAAGGTGTGACGATTCCAGGGTGGTTTAGGAGATACTTGGAGGCTAGGGCCACCACTGCAGGCCCAGCGGATACTCCTCCACCTCTAGTTGCACCCATTCCTCCTCCTCCTCCTCCTCGTGTTGACACTTTTGCAAAGACGTGCAAGGAATTCAAGGCTATGGGATGAAAACTTTTCAAGGGACTGAGACGTTTGTGGAGGCCAGAGATTGGCTTAAGGAGACTGAGGAATTGTTGGATATCTTTGAAGTGGAAGATGGGAGGAAAGTCCGTTTAGCTTCTTGGTTAATGAAGGGAGAGGCCTCGTTTTGGTGGGAGGTCACTAACGGGGAACGTCCAGTTGATTCATGGGCGGATTTCAGACGAAGGTTTGAGGCAAAGTTTCTTTCAAGGGCAGAGGAGAACTTAAATATGGAAAAATTCCTAGCACTAAAGCAAGGGAGCTCATTAGTAAAGGAATATGTCAATAAATTTAATCAGTTAGCAAGGTTTGGCTTGGAGTTGGTGAACACGCCAGAGAAGAAAGCTTTGAGGTTCGTTAGAGGCTTGAATGAACCGTTGCAAGGGTTGGCTATGACCCACATCCCTATGGGAGCCACCTTTGAAAAGCTAGTAGAAATGGCACTTATGCATGAGGATAAGGCAGTTGAAAAGAAAGGGGATCAGAAGAAACCCCAACAGCAAAATAAGAAGGGTGGTAAAAAAAATAATGGCAAAGGGAAGAAGAAATGCTTCAATTGTGGGACGCCTGGCCATCTCAGCAAAGATTGTAGAAAGAAAAAGAAGACTGGTTGTTTTCATTGTGGAGATGCGGGACATTTAGTGAAGGACTGTCCAAAGAAGGGGCAGAGGGCAGGGTCTACCTCGGGAGGACAGGTGCAGGCTCTTATGGCACCAGGGCAGGCAAGGGGGCAAGTTCAGGCTATTGCGGCCCCACCGCTGCAAGAAAGAGGTAGAACAATTTCTGTTGAAAGCTTAGTTTTTCTGTTTGATCATCCTGTCCGTACCTTATTCGATTCTGGCGCATCTCATTCGTTTATCTCTGCATCATTAGTTGAATCACTGCACTTGAACACCAGTTTAGTAGAAGATCCCTTGGTCGTTTCAAATCCAATTGGGGGTTCGGCTCATTTGACCATGATATGTTTGGATTTGAAAATCTCTATACTTAGCATTGAATTTATATGTGATGCTTATGTATTGGGCTTCACGGGCTATGGGCTAATTTTAGGAATGGATTGGTTGTCTAGAAATAGGGCCATTCTTGATTGTGAAAGGAGAGTAGTTAGGCTTGTGACTCGCCTTGGTAATGCTCTCGACATCTTTTGTAATCCCATAAATTCCGTTATGCTAAGTTATCTTGAATCGCTTGACGCGTCTGTAGAGAACCTGCGATCGGTAGAAGTGGTCCGGGAATATCCGGATGTGTTTGAGGAGGTGAAGGGCTTACCTCCAAAGCGGGAGATAGACTTTCGAATTTATCTTGTGGATAATGCTAAACCCGTATCTTTGCCAGTGCGCCACATGGCTCCTCGTGAAAGGAGGGAACTCAATAAGCAAGTAAAGGAGTTGCTTGAGAAGGGGTTCATAAGACGTAGTATATCGGAGTGGGGTGCTCCAGTAGTTTTTGCCACAAAGGCGGATGGGTCTCTTAGACTTTGTATGGACTATAGAGAACTAAACAAGCTTACTAAAAAGAACCGACACCCACTGCCGAGGATTGACGATCTCTTTGATCAGTTAGTTGGCGCCTCAGTGTTTTCGCAGTTGGACTTAGCCACTGGCTTTCATCAACTGAGAGTGGCTGAGGATAGTATAGATAAGACTGCTTTTAGGACTCCTGACGGATTCTATGAATGGCTAGTGATGCCCTTTGGTTTGACAAACGCCCCTGCATATTTTGTTGATTTGATGAGTAGGGTGTTTAGGGAATACCTTAACAAATTCGTGGTAGTCTTTGTGGATGACATCTTAGTCTTTTCTAAGAATAAAGAAGAGCACTCCCTACATCTTAGGGAAGTGTTGGAAACCCTTCGAGCACATAACCTTAAGGCAAAATTTTCTAAGTGTCACTTCTGGAGGAAGGAAGTACGGTTCTTAGGGCACGTGGTTTCCAAAGAAGGGATAGCAGTGGATCCCGCAAAGGTGGTGGCCATCCAAGATTGGAAGGTCCCTAAAAATGCAACCGAAGTAAGAAGTTTCTTGGGGTTGGCTGGCTATTATAGGAAGTTTATCAAAGACTTCGCAAAAATATCAGCTCCATTAACATGGTTAACGAAGAAGAACCTGGTTTTTACGTGGGACAAAGATTGCGATGATGCGTTCCAACGTTTAAAGAGAGCCTTAACTTCAGCCCCAGTCTTAGTGCTGCCAGGCGGGAATAAACCGTTTACCATCTATACTGATGCTTGTGGGACGGGACTTGGCGCGGTCCTCATGCAAGAGGGAAGAGTAATAGCCTATGGTGGAAGGCAGTTGAGGGTTCATGAAAAGAATTACCCCACGCATGACTTAGAGCTAGCCGCAATTGTTTTCGCGCTTAAGTCTTGGCGTCACTATCTTCTTGGTGAGAAATTCGAACTGTTCACTGACCACAAATCATTAAAATACTTATTCTCTCAGAAGGATTTGAATTTAAGGCAGCAACGGTGGATGGAATTCTTAGCCTCCTACGATTTTGAAATAGCATATACCCCGGGCAAGGGTAACGTGGTGGCAGACGCCTTAAGTAGGAAAAGGTTGTCCTTGAGTCCGTTGTTTGTAGAACGACAAAGCTTAGAATTCATCTCTATGTTTGACTTTAGACCCTCCGTTGACTTAGTACCCGGTCTGTTAGCATCCTTGGAGGTTAGACCTACACTTCTAGGACGGGTTGGTGAGGCACAGCGAGACGACCCACGGTTGGTTGAGATAGTAGAAAAGCTCAAAGGGGGGGAGTCGTCAAGCCATATTCGTAGGTATACCCTAGACGATAAGGGTTGGTTACGAAGGGATAATAGACTTTGTGTACCGCAAGACGAAGACTTAAGGAAGGCCATTCTTGATGATGCTCATCACTCAAAAATGACCATTCATCCCGGCGGGGATAAGATGTACAAAGATATGAAGCGGGTTTTCTTTTGGGTCGGTATGAAAAAGGATGTGGCCGAGTACGTCGCTAGAAGCTTGGTGTGCCAACGAGTTAAAGCAGAACAAAAGAAACCCGGTGGGTTGCTTCACCCATTAGAAGTTCCACTATGGAAATGGGAAAGCATCTCAATGGATTTTGTGGATGGATTACCAAGATCAAGGAAGGGTAACACGGGGATTTGGGTTATAGTAGATAGACTTACTAAAAGCGCCCATTTTATTCCCGTGAAAAGTAAGAGGACTGCTCCGTGGTTGGCTGCTGTATACATTAAGGAGATAGTTCGTTTGCACGGTATTCCTTCTAGTATAGTAAGCGACCGTGACCCCATCTTTACTAGCGAATTTTGGAAGAGTTTACAAGAGGCGGTAAGGACTCAGCTATGTTTGAGCACCGCATATCATCCTCAGACAGACGGCCAGACCGAGAGGGTGAATCGCATTCTAGAGGATCTTTTAAGGCTTTGTATCCTAGACTTTGGGGGTACATGGGAAGAGCACCTTCCGTTAGTAGAATTCGCATATAACAATAGCTTTCAGTCTAGTATTGGCATGGCACCTTTCGAAGCTCTTTATGGAAGGCCTTGCCGTTCGCCTACATGTTGGTGGGAATCTACCGATAAAATCCTACTTGGGCCCGATATGGTTAGGGAAACTTCGGAGAAGATTGAGTTGATTCGAAGGAGGATGAAAGCAGCACAAGATAGGCAAAAATCGTATGCTGATAAGAGGAGGACAGATCTTGAGTTTGACATTGGGGACATGGTTTTTATCAAAGTATCTCCGTTACAGAATGTTGTTCGCTTTGGGTCCATGGGGAAATTAGCACCAAGGTTTGTAGGGCCGTTTCCTGTAAAAAACAGGATTGGGAAGATGGCATATAGGGTGGAGTTGCCTGAGAAACTTAGTGGAGTACACGACGTATTCCATGTATCACATTTGAGGAAGTGTTTGCACAAGACCGCGGAGGTGGTAGAGCCGAGCTTGCTTAAAGAGGTGGAAATAGAGCGTGATGCAACAATTAGACGAGCTCCTACATGCATTCTTGGGTCGGAGATCAAAAAGTTGAGGAATCGAGAGGTCAGACTGGTCAAAGTGCAATGGGGAGATGATGAGAGCAACGCAACTTGGGAGACAGAAGAGAAGATGCGTTCGTTGTACCCTTTTCTTTTTGAGGGTATGTCTTTTAATTTCTCCTTTATCGCTTAGCTTATCTTATCTTATCTTTAGTATGTCCTCTCATTAGTATCTTTGACCTTTAGTTAGGATAATCCTATGGTTGAAACATGTGTTTGAGACATGTTATGTATGATGGATGCAAAATGGATGCAAGTGTTTGCTAGTGGTTGCTCGTGGATGCATATATACACACACTTTAGGCACTAGATCGGCTCAGTCACTACATATTGCATATTGCATATATATGGATGTATTTAGTAAAATGGATGAACGATGGTTGTATTATCATGTGGATGCTGCATTCAGATGATGGTTGTGCACGCATATAGAAGTATTATGTAGCATTAAGAATCTTTTGCATACATAATGGATGCATGGCACGATCATAGTTGCATTAAGGAGGTCAATTGAATCAGTGGACCGCCTGATTTTGCATTAGATACGGACATATACACACACTGTGCATTTAAACATGAAAGCATTAGAAGTCTGTAAGGACAATGGATGCCTGTGTATGATGGATGAGTATATGGACGTTTGGATGGTAGGATATACATTCTTCCAGACTTGAAGATTTCGGGGACGAAATCCTAAAAGGAGGGGATAATGTAACACCCCGAATTTTCTATTAACACTGAAGTTGCTAAAATAATAATAAGTGTGTAGAAGAGGGGATGTATCTAATATGAATATAAAAATATTAATAAGTATGTAAGAGAGGGGATGTATCTAATATGAATATAAAAGTGTGTAAGAGAGGGGATGTATCTAATATGAATATAATAATATTAATAAGTGTGTAAGAGAGGGGATGTATCTAATATGAATATAAAAATATTAATAAGTGTGTAAGAGAGGGGATGTATCTAATATGTATATAAAAACAATAATAAGTGTGTAAAAGGGGGGGGGATGTATCTAATGTGTACATTGTAGAATATATATATATATATATATATATATTGCTGAGTGTTTGCTGAGTCACTTCTGACTCATTGCTGAGTCAACAAGATAAACCCCATCTTGTCTGAACGGCTGCGGTTATTTCTAGGTTAAATCTAATGGCCTAAATGCATTCTAAAATCTATAAATAAGTGGGTAGACCCTAAACCTAAATTACTTGTAAAATTAGAGAAGCTACCGTCATGCTGCTGCCATGGAGTTCAGCGTAGCCGTCACAAACTAAGAAGAGGAAGCCTAATCATCTACAACTAAATCTACACAAATCAAATCTTTCTCTAATTCTTTTCTTTTGTTGGTGAGTATGATGATTCTCACAAGACTATTACAAACTAATTTGACTCAGTTATGAATGGATCACAAGAAAGTGATGTGATTTGTAATTGTAAATTCTATATATTGTGGATCTCTTATTATGTTATTATGTTGTCGTATGATGTAAATTATATATGCTATGTCATGCTATGTTGTAAATTCTCTTATGCTATGTCGTGCTATGTTGAGAATCATGTCAAGCTATGTTATACTATCATACTATGCCATGTTATAAATCATGCTATATTATGTTGAAAAATCATGTTGTTGGATCATGCTTAAAGTTATGTTTTTTTTTCTTAATTTAAATGGATCTTGTTTATGGGAATTTGCCTATTAGGTTAGGTGTACCCATAAACTTGAAACTATAATTAAATAAAACTTGATTATGGAAATTTGCCTATTGAGTTAGGTGTACCCATATAAAACCATGTTGTTAAAAAATTAGATGATGTTGATTCACACATGTTCATATGTAAGTTTATGAAAATTAATTGAGATTATATTAGGTGAATTTTGAACAAGTTGACACCTTTAGGTCCATGACATGTATAATCTATGCAAGTTGGACATATGCAAGTTTCACCCCTTATTATGATTCATTTGGTCACATATACATGCTGTTATTATGATAATCTCTTTTATGCTATGAGTTAGGCTATTCGAGTCTAACATATATTTTGCGAATAAACGTTCAAACGTGGGGTAGGGGTAATATTAGGAATTAATAAATTGGGTGCAATTTTGTAAGATTTTGCATACCATGAATGGATGTCCATAATTGAGTCAATTATGGACATTGTTAAAAATTGGAAGTAATTAATAATTCAAGTAGGGAATTATTAAAATTGGGGGAAAGTGGATTATTATTAATAATCAATGCTTAGGACACGAGGTTGGACCCGTTTGTGATGTAAACCTGCCCGGACCCGCCCGGCAAATCCAGTAGTCACAAATGTCGGCCCAATGTGAGAGGTCCTAGGCCCAAACTAAAGCATAACAGTTGTAAAGACACGAGGTTAGACTCTTTTATGGTGTAAGACTGCCCGGACCCGCCCGGCAAATCCAGCTGCCATAAATGCCAGTCTAATGTGAGAGGTCTTTATGAGGTTATGGCCTTAATGAACTAAGAAATACTTAACCAGATAATCATGTAAGGTGGGACATGGGGGTTAAGTAGGTGCCTTGGGTGGCATGAGGAATCTGGTGGTTGCCTTTAGAGGCATTTGAAATACGATTAGACTTAACCAAACACACATGTAAATGAACATGACTAAGTGGGTTAAGTGGGATGGACTAATGGGGACAAGCTTAGGTGGAATGCTTGTGGTAAATAGTGGGGGCCCATTTCAACCAGTATCCCAAAACGTATCTTTGTGGGCTCGACCCAAGTCGAGGACGGGACACGCATACTGGGTTTGACTATAAGAGGCCAAAACAGGGAGCGGTGGCAACGCAAGTCCAACGGGTTTCATATGCGTGTGTGGACCCGGGCTGGTAGGTAAGACGTTGTTGCATCGTGTAGGTATAAGCCGTGCATGTCCGTTGTATCAGGTTGCCACTTTAGGGGAGTGATACACCCCACTGTGGGGCCAGCACGGGTATCTACGAGTTAGGGAGCCGATCGAATAATGGGAAGTAGGGTACACCTAGTGGAGATAGGGGCAGGCGGCACCTATGTAGTCAGCTAGGGGTACGTAAAGCCATTGGGAAAGTTTGTAACACCCCACCTCCACTAGGATCACTCCTTAGAATGTACTAGCTTTGGAGGGGCGTTATTGTGAAGGTAAACATGCACAGAGATATCGCAAGACAGAATATATATAAATAAATATCAGTAAAGCAGCGGTAGCAGATAAAAACCCATCATCATCATCTCAGAAAACCAACATAGTCAAGTACATAATATCAAAATGTCATGATCCAAAATACAACATCAGTCTAGATACGTGATAACAAAATACATGGCAAAACATCAGTACTAATCCCCAGAAATAAAAGATAAGCCACAGCTAGCTCAGATCCATACATGAGCTATCCAACAAGCAAGTCAAAGATCCACTAAGCAGATGTAGCCCCTCCCTGAGAACCTGTGGGGGGGGGGGGGAAACGGAAGAAAAGAAGCGAAAGAAAACAGGTCAGTCAAAAAGACTGGTAAGCCCTACTACGATCAATCTATAAACTAATAAAGTTAACAGTATGATGGAAACTGAGATGAACATACTGGCAATAGATAAAGGTGACATCACATAGACGAGATTAAACTTTGCACCACAGCGTACTAGCAAACCCACAAAACAGATCTTGATCCCTTAGCCCAAACTTTGGCCCAATAACTTGAAGTGACCTTAGTATAAGGTCCAGCCCAACGGTCTAGTCGATCGGCTCCCTATAAACCTAACACGTCAAGTGTTGGTGTCCATACGGCCCACATGGATGTAGTCAGACTGTGCTGGGTCCACCTTCGGGTGTATCAAGCCCTAAGGTGTCAACCCCAGACACCTAAGCAATAATGCACAGTCTAAGCCTACTGGTACCCGTGCCTCGAGTTTGTCCAACATCGGACTACGTGCACGTCCGTAGCCCGCCGGACCCGCACCGCTGTACCACTCAGCCGTCGCTTTGGTCGCTTACATCAGTCCAGTAATTGTGCCCCGCCCTAGCCTAGCCTCTAGGGTTGTGAATGATACCAAACTGGGATTACTGCTGGAACAGACCACGTTGCTAGGGTTTCTAAGAGGGTTAAGTGCGGTTTTAACCCCTCACTAATCCTGGATTAAATTAGTTAAGTGTAACCACTTAACCCCATCTAATCCCCGCATCCCCATTATTGGTTAAGTATTAGTGGGCCATGACTTAACCCTAATCATGAGGCATTAATTACTTAACGCACCCAACCTCTCACATTAGACATCCGTGGTTACCTGGGAAGATTTACACCACGTCTAGGTCTAACCTCGGGTCTTACGGTGCAACATGACCAACTACCCACATTAGACCCCACGTTGTGGTTACCTGGGAAGATTTACACCACAACTAGGTCTAACCTCGAGTTGGCCATATCATGTTATCTAATGTCATGTCCACTTTTAAACACATTTACAAGTTAACATATACTTGGGTAGACCTAACTTAATAGGTAAATTCCCAAGGGGTAGACCTAACTTAATAGGTAAATTCCCAATCTTTTAGTTTCATGTATTCTTAAGTTTACCCAAACCCTCCCAACGTCATTATTTCGCTTACATATTCGTCATAACGCATAAGGGTATAAAAGGTAACTTGGCAAAACATACATGATGAACTTCACATATCATAATAAACATGCATACTTGTTAAACTTGCAAATCATGTCATAGTGAACTCGCATAAACATGCATAGCTTATTAAATATGCATAACATGGTAAGATGAACTTGCATAGTCATGCATAACCCATTAAACTTGCATAACATGGTGAGATGAACTTGCATAAACATGCATAATCCATAAAACATGTATGACATGGTAAGGTGAACTTGCATAAGCATGGATAATCCATTAAACATGTAGAACATGACATAATAAACTCGCATAAGCATGCATAACTTGTGAAACATGTTTAACATGGCATAGAAATCTCGCATAAGCATGCATAACTTGTGAAACATGTAAAACATGACATAGTGAGTTCGCATAAGCATGCATAATCAAATAAACTCACATAAATCTCAACTTTCACCACATATTAACTTTAGAGTTTGTAAAGTGAAGGTAAGAGGGCTTACAAATATAAACAAGTCACAAATCCACCAAATAAGATGAAGAAGCCCTTTTAAAACTCAAAACAAAGCCTCAAATAAGAAAACCCTTTTGCAAAAATCCCAAAAACACAAACTTAGCAAATCAAACTTGCTACTTAATGAAGTATGCAAGTTATTAAGCATTCATACAACATAGAAAAGGTTGTATGATCATCATATCTTCATAGGATTAAACTTTGAGGAAGGTGGAGGCTAGGGATTTTAGGTGGAGGCCATTTGAGGATTCAAATTGACATAGTTTAGTTGCTAGATTGATTAATGAGGCTTTAGGGTAGGATTAGGGGTATATTTATAGAAGATTAGAGTGTTTTTAGCCCTAGGATTAACCCTAGGTTATTTTTTGCCCGTCAGATCTTAGAATTCTCCAGAACCAAGCCACAAGACCCAACCCAAATCAGAAATGGTGCACCAGGCTGAACTGCCTGGGCACCCCCTGTCGACAGGGCAGTCGACAGGGCTGTCGACACCCTGGGGGCCCTATCGACATGCCTGTCGACATGGGGCCCCTGGCGGGAATTTTCCCGCCTAACCCTGATTAACCCTAATCCGTTTTGTTTAATTTGAAATTTAAATCTGTTTTTAGTATAGGAATTTCTGACAACTTCAATGGGCCTTAACCGGGTCATACGGACTCCGATTTTCGAAAACTCGGACTCTACTTCGCGTATTTTTCCGAGACGAACGCAATGGCATAGCCCGTTTCCCCTGATTCTGATTTTTGAATTAAATTCTGCCTCGATTTATGTTATAACAGTTTATTGAAAATACGGGTTGTTACATTCTCCCCTCCTTAAAGGATTTCGTCCCCGAAATCTTCTAGTTAGGAAGAATATATCCTACCATCCAACACCCATCTACTCAAAACATCATCCACGAGCAACCATTGTCTTTAAAGGATTCTAAATGCTGTATGAACATATGCAAAAGTGTGTGTATATGTACTTATCTAATGCGAAGATCAATGCAAAATATGTTAGTGAAATGTATCCATATGTATGCAAATCCCTATCATAATGTATAATATCTATATGCGTGCTCAATCATACATCCATATGCAACATCCATGTGATTGCATACAAATTTCATCCAAGAATAAGCATAAACACTCATGCACATGCAATATGAGGAGTGTGTGAGCCGATCTAGTGCCTAATGTGTATCATGCATCCACGAGTAACCACTTGCGAACACTTGCAACCACTTGCAACCATCAAACATAACATGTTTCAAACACATGTTTCATCCAAAAGGGTTTCTACCTAAGGTTCTCATGACAAGCTTAGCACGATAACTAGATAAATATGGATAGCAAAGAGAAAGATATACTAACAAAGGAAAGAGATTGAGAGTGTACCCTCAAAAAGGAATGGATAAAGCCCACGCATCTTCTCCTCGGTTTCCCAAGTTGCGTCCTCTTCGGCTTCACCCCATTGAACTTTCACCAATCTGACCTCACGATTCCTTAGCTTCTTGGTCTCTGTCCCCAAGATACGAATCGGAGCTTTCCTTAAAGTTGCTTCTTTCTCTACTTCCACGTCTTCAAGAGTGCTAGGTTCAACCACCTCAGCGGACTCATGCAGGCGCTTTCGGAGATGCGAGACATGCAAGACATTATGCACTCCGGACAGCTTCTCGGGCAATTGCACTTTATAAGCCATCTTCCCAATTCTCTCAATGATGGGGAAGGGTCCAACGAATCTCGGTGCTAACTTCCCAACAGCTCCAAACCGGACCACATTCCGTAAAGGAGAGACCTTCACGAAAACCTTGTCCCCAACCTCAAACTCTAATTCGGACCTTCGCCTGTCAGCATAGGATTTCTGTCGGTCTTGGGCCGCTTTCATCCGTCTTCTAATCAACTCGACCTTCTCGGACGTATCCCTAATCATGTCGGGTCCAAGTATAAGCTTATCCATGGACTCCCACCAACATGTAGGTGACTTGCACGGCCTCCCATATAAAGCCTCAAACGGCGCCATCCCTATGCTCGCCTGATAACTGTTGTTATATGCAAACTCGACAAGAGGAAGATGGTCTTCCCAAGCACCACCAAAATCCAGAATGCAAAGCCTCAACAAGTCCTCAAGTACCCTATTCACCCTTTCAGTTTGGCCGTCTGTTTGTGGGTGATAGGCCGTACTCAGGTTCAACCTTGTGCCCATAGCCTCCTGCAAACTGTTCCAGAACTGACTAGTAAAGATGGGGTCTCGGTCACTGACTATGCTGGAAGGGACTCCATGTAGCCGTACTATCTCACGAAGATATACTGATGCTAGTCCAGATGCGGTTCTTTTGCTCTTCACTGGGATAAAATGAGCACTCTTCGTAAGTCTATCTACAATGACTCATATGCTCGTATTCCCCTTCCTGGACCTTGGAAGCCCATCAATAAAGTCCATAGAAATGCTCTCCCACTTCCATAGCGGGACCTCTAGCGGATGTAATAGCCCACCGGGCTTCTTTGACTCAGCTTTTACTCTCTGACAAATAACACATCTCGAGACAAACTCCGCCACATCCTTCTTCATTCCAGGCCAGAAGAAAACGCGCTTCATGTCCTTATACATCTTATCACCACCTGGATGTATGGTCATCTTGGAGCGATGTGCTTCCTCAAGAACTTTCCTCACCAAGTCTTCTACCATCGGAACACAAAGCCTTTCATCCCTCCTCAGCCAACCCTTATCGTCTATAGAATATCGAGCAAGGTGACTAGATGTCTCCCCTCGAACCAGCTTGTCCATGATCTCGATTACCTGGGGGTCTTCCTTCTGTGAAGCCCCGACTTGATCTAGAAGGGTAGGCCTGAGCTCTAGAGATGCCAAGGAACCGGTCACCGACTCCATTGCCAAAGAGAAATCAAAGGTCGCCAAGAACTCTAAATTCTTCATCTCAACAAATAGAGGACTTAGTGTCAACCTTTTCCTACTCAACGCATCCGCTACAACATTCCCCTTGCCAGGGGTATAGGATATCTCAAAATCATAGGAAGCCAAAAATTCCATCCATCTTTGCTGTCTTAAGTTCAGATCTTTCTGCGAAAAGAGATACTTCAAAGACTTATGATCAGTATATAGCTCAAATCTCTCTCCCAGAAGATAATGACGCCATGCTTTGAGCGCATATACAATCGCTGCCAGCTCTAGATCATGAGTGGGATAATTCCTTTCATGCACCTTAAGTTGCCTCCCACCAAAACATATAACTCTGCCCTCTTGCATCAGAACGGCGCCCAATCCCGTGCCACAAGCATCAGTGTACACGGTAAATATCTTGCCACCATCGGGTAAGGCTAGAACTGGTGCTGAGGTGAGGGCTCTCTTGAGCCTTTGAAAAGCAAGCTCACAATCCATATCCCAAGCAAAGACTAAGTTCTTCTTCGTCAACTTAGTAAGAGGAGCGGATATCTTCGCGAAGTCCTTGATGAACTTCCGGTAAAAACCCGCAAGACCCAGAAAGCTTCTCACCTCGGTTGCACTCCTTGGAGTCTTCCAGTCCTGAACTGCAACCACCTTAGCGGGATCCACCGCCAAGCCTTGCTTAGATACGATATGCCCAAGAAATCTGACTTCCCTTCTCCAAAAGTGGCACTTGGAGAACTTGGCTTTTAACTGGTGTGCTCTGAGTGTGTCCATCACCTCTACAAGGTGCCTCGCATGCTCTTCCTCATCCTTGGAGAAGACTAGAATATCGTCAACAAAGACCACGACAAACTTATTCAAGAACTCCCGAAACACCCTACTCATCAAATCTACAAAATATGCGGGTGCATTCGTCAAACCGAACGGCATAACAAGCCATTCAAAGAATCCGTCTGGAGTTCTGAATGCAGTCTTGTCTATGCTGTCTTCAGCCACTCTGAGCTGATGAAAACCCGTAGCAAGATCAAGCTGAGAGAAAACAGAAGCACCAACAAGTTGGTCAAAGAGATCATCGATCCTTGGTAACGGATGTCTGTTTTTCTTAGTCAGCTTATTCAATTCTCTATAATCCACACAGAGTCGGAGAGAGCCATCTGCCTTAGTTGCAAACACCACAGGCGCTCCCCATTCGGATATACTCCTTCTGATGAAGCCCTTCTCAAGCAATTCTTTCACTTGCTTGCTCAGCTCTCGTCTCTCACGCGGAGCCATATGCCGAACGGGCAAAGAAACAGGCTTAGCATTATCTACCAGATAAATGCGAAAGTCAATCTCTCGTTTAGGGGGCAACCCCTTAACTTCTTCAAACACATCTGGATAATCTCGGACCACCCTCACAGACTGGAGGGCCTCCTCTGATGAGTCGAGAGATTCTAGATAGCATAACATGACGGGATTCTTCGGATTGCATGAAATCTCTAAGGTGTTGCCCAGGCGAGTCACAAGCCTTACAACCCTATGCTCACAATCCAGAATGGCTCCATATCTAGACAGCCAATCCATGCCCAAGATCAATCCGTATCCCCTGAAACCTAGAACATACGCACTACACAAGAACTCAACGCTGAGTATAGAGATCCTTAGATCCTCACATATCATAGATAGATGAGCAGAACCCCCAATGGGATTCGAAACACAAACGGGATCATCCACTAAGCTAGTACTGAGGTGCAAGCTATCAACAAGATCAGACGAAATAAAGCTATGTGATGCACCGGAATCAAACAAGGTACGCACTGGAAGATCAGAGATATAAACAAGGTTCTCAACAGAAACACTACCTCTCTCGGGAACTGAAGCGGCATTGAGAGCATGAACTTGCCCTCCTGAAGATCCAGCCTGTCCTTTCTTCTTTGGGCATTCTTTGCTGAAGTGCCCAGTCTCTCCACAAGAAAAGCATCCACCACTAAGCTTCCTTTTCTTCTTCCTGCAATCCTTAGCAAAGTGCCCAGCTATGCCACAGTAATTGCACTTTCCCTTGCCTTTGTTGTTGCCCTTCTTGTTCTTATTCTGGTTTCCTTGACTGCTTTGACCTCCTTGGTTGCCTTTGCCTTGAGAATCAGTCTTCTTTACTTGGGTATCGCCCGACTTGACCTCCTTCTTTCCATCTCCCTGAAGCAGAGCCATATTGACCAAACTCTCGAAAGTGGCTCCATGCGGAATATGTGACATCGCCAAGCCCTGTAGCGGCTCATTCAATCCTCTGGCAAATCGAAGAGCCTTCTTCTCCGGGGTGTTCACTATATCCAAACCAAAGCGGGCCAGCTGTTAAACTTGTTCACATACTCCTTGATAGACATATCACCTTGCTTTAATGAAATGAACTTCTCCATTTGTAAATTCGCCTCGGCTGAAGATAGAAACTTGGTCACAAATCTAGCCCTCAAATCAGCCCAAGTCTCAACGGGCCTCGTCCCATTGGTGACCTCCCACCAATAGGCCGCCTCATCCTTCAGAAGCCATACCGTCAATAAGATCTTCCTCTCGTCATCTATCCCAAAGATGGCAAACAAGTCCTCCGTGTCCTTGAGCCAATTCCTAGCTTCAACAAAAGATTCCGTGCCTAGGAAATTCTTGCCTCCCATTGCCTTGAAGTCTTTACAAACCTTTGTAAACTCAATCTGAGGATGCTGAGGGGGAGGAGGAGGAAGAGGAGCCTCAGCAACGGGAGGAGGAGGAACATTAGCAACGGGAGGGGGAATATTAACTGTTGGAGGAGGGGGAGCAGGGACCACCGGAGGAGGGATATTAGGGATAGGATTCTCCACTATAGGAGGAGGAGTGGGAGTAGGGTTGGCGGGACCAGCTGCCGCCCTAGCTTCTAGAAGTCTCCTATACCAGAGTGGTACGTTCACTCCATCTGGGATGTCAAGATTCTCAGCCATACTGAAACAAAAGATAAGATAAGATCAGGTCAAGGGAACGAAGGATAACGCTGATGGCTTTTGGGGGTTAGCCTTAAAATAATCTAGACTTTATTTTGGAAAATACTTAGTAGGTTTTTTGAAAATAGTTTTTCAAAAAGGGTTTCTTTTTCAAAAGTCTTGTTCAATCTTGTTAACCTCGTGCTCAGATACCAAATGTAACACCCCACCTCCACTAGGATCACTCCTTAGAATGTACTAGCTTTGGAGGGGCGTTATTGTGAAGGTAAACATGCACAGAGATATCGCAAGACAGAATATATATAAATAAATATCAGTAAAGCAGCGGTAGCAGATAAAAACCCATCATCATCATCTCAGAAAACCAACATAGTCAAGTACATAATATCAAAATGTCATGATCCAAAATACAACATCAGTCTAGATACGTGATAACAAAATACATGGCAAAACATCAGTACTAATCCCCAGAAATAAAAGATAAGCCACAGCTAGCTCAGATCCATACATGAGCTATCCAACAAGCAAGTCAAAGATCCACTAAGCAGATGTAGCCCCTCCCTGAGAACCTGTGGGGGGGGGGGGGGGGACGGAAGAAAAGAAGTGAAAGAAAACAGGTCAGTCAAAAAGACTGGTAAGCCCTACTACGATCAATCTATAAACTAATAAAGTTAACAGTATGATGGAAACTGAGATGAACATACTGGCAATAGATAAAGGTGACATCACATAGACGAGATTAAACTTTGCACCACAGCGTACTAGCAAACCCACAAAACAGATCTTGATCCCTTAGCCCAAACTTTGGCCCAATAACTTGAAGTGACCTTAGTATAAGGTCCAACCCAACGGTCTAGTCGATCGGCTCCCTATAAACCTAACACGTCAAGTGTTGGTGTCCATACGGCCCACATGGATGTAGTCAGACTGTGCTGGGTCCACCTTCGGGTGTATCAAGCCCTAAGGTGTCAACCCCAGACACCTAAGCAATAATGCACAGTCTAAGCCTACTGGTACCCGTGCCTCGAGTTTGTCCAACATCGGACTACGTGCACGTCCGTAGCCCGCCGGACCCGCACCGCTGTACCACTCAGCCGTCGCTTTGGTCGCTTACATCAGTCCAGTAATCGTGCCCCGCCCTAGCCTAGCCTCTAGGGTTGTGAATGATACCAAACTGGGATTACTGCTGGAACAGACCACGTTGCTAGGGTTTCTAAGAGGGTTAAGTGCGGTTTTAACCCCTCACTAATCCTGGATTAAATTAGTTAAGTGTAACCACTTAACCCCATCTAATCCCCGCATCCCCATTATTGGTTAAGTATTAGTGGGCCATGACTTAACCCTAATCATGAGGCATTAATTACTTAACGCACCCAACCTCTCACATTAGACATCCGTGGTTACCTGGGAAGATTTACACCACGTCTAGGTCTAACCTCGGGTCTTACGGTGCAACATGACCAACTACCCACATTAGACCCCACGTTGTGGTTACCTGGGAAGATTTACACCACAACTAGGTCTAACCTCGAGTTGGCCATATCATGTTATCTAATGTCATGTCCACTTTTAAACACATTTACAAGTTAACATATACTTGGGTAGACCTAACTTAATAGGTAAATTCCCAAGGGGTAGACCTAACTTAATAGGTAAATTCCCAATCTTTTAGTTTCATGTATTCTTAAGTTTACCCAAACCCTCCCAACGTCATTATTTCGCTTACATATTCGTCATAACGCATAAGGGTATAAAAGGTAACTTGGCAAAACATACATGATGAACTTCACATATCATAATAAACATGCATACTTGTTAAACTTGCAAATCATGTCATAGTGAACTCGCATAAACATGCATAGCTTATTAAATATGCATAACATGGTAAGATGAACTTGCATAGTCATGCATAACCCATTAAACTTGCATAACATGGTGAGATGAACTTGCATAAACATGCATAATCCATAAAACATGTATGACATGGTAAGGTGAACTTGCATAAGCATGGATAATCCATTAAACATGTAGAACATGACATAATAAACTCGCATAAGCATGCATAACTTGTGAAACATGTTTAACATGGCATAGAAATCTCGCATAAGCATGCATAACTTGTGAAACATGTAAAACATGACATAGTGAGTTCGCATAAGCATGCATAATCAAATAAACTCACATAAATCTCAACTTTCACCACATATTAACTTTAGAGTTTGTAAAGTGAAGGTAAGAGGGCTTACAAATATAAACAAGTCACAAATCCACCAAATAAGATGAAGAAGCCCTTTTAAAACTCAAAACAAAGCCTCAAATAAGAAAACCCTTTTGCAAAAATCCCAAAAACACAAACTTAGCAAATCAAACTTGCTACTTAATGAAGTATGCAAGTTATTAAGCATTCATACAACATAGAAAAGGTTGTATGATCATCATATCTTCATAGGATTAAACTTTGAGGAAGGTGGAGGCTAGGGATTTTAGGTGGAGGCCATTTGAGGATTCAAATTGACATAGTTTAGTTGCTAGATTGATTAATGAGGCTTTAGGGTAGGATTAGGGGTATATTTATAGAAGATTAGAGTGTTTTTAGCCCTAGGATTAACCCTAGGTTAATTTTTGCCCGTCAGATCTTAGAATTCTCCAGAACCAAGCCACAAGACCCAACCCAAATCAGAAATGGTGCACCAGGCTGAACTGCCTGGGCACCCCCTGTCGACAGGGCTGTCGACAGGGCTGTCGACACCCTGGGGGCCCTGTCGACATGCCTGTCGACATGGGGCCCCTGGCGGGAATTTTCCCGCCTAACCCTGATTAGCCCTAATCCGTTTTGTTTAATTTGAAATTTAAATCTGTTTTTAGTATAGGAATTTCTGAAAACTTCAATGGGCCTTAACCGGGTCATACGGACTCCGATTTTCGAAAACTCGGACTCTACTTCGCGTATTTTTCCGAGACGAACGCAATGGCATAGCCCGTTTCCCCTGATTCTGATTTTTGAATTAAATTCTGCCTCGATTTATGTTATAACGGTTTATTGAAAATACGGGTTGTTACAAAGTTTCTAAGTGAAGCTAAGTGGGATGAATCTTTAGGGTGACTGGTGTGGTGCAGTATAGTATTTATCCTTTAGTATTTAGGAGCGCCTATAACGTTGCCTTTAGCGATTGTCTATGTCCTTAATCTGCTCTTCATAGACATTTTCTTGTTTTCCAGCTTATGCCTTAGTCCAGTTATTTTGGTAATAGTATTGTAGAATTATCATATTCACCAGACTTTATGTCTGACCCCCTCTTTTCCATCCTTTTTCTCCCTTCAGGTCCACAGGTTGGGCCAAGTTCTAGTGGAGTCTAGTTGGATCGCTTATCTACTGAAAAGCTTGGACTGCTGAAGTAAAGTCCAGCTTGTTATCTTTCTTTTTAATGGCTATTCATGTAATGGGATTATGTACTTGTTTTATCAAGATAGATATTGTACTTGACATTGAATATGGTGTTATGATGTAATCAAACATGTTTTGACTTCTGCTACAATGAAATAAAGTTTTTGAATTTCCAAGTACTATTTTATATCTGTCTTGTTGTAATTTTACTGTTCTATATTCACTTAAAACCTCCATGGAAGTTAATGCATTCCCTTTGTGAGTGACATTAATGGACGTGGGGTGTTACAGGCAGTCAAGTAGTCGGGATTTACAGATACTGAGAGCTTAGAGCAGGAGGCTTCAGGATTTTATAGCAATTGTTTATTTCTGCTGTGTTGTAAGTGTTGTACTCTGATAATTTATATACTGGTTTTTATTTCAAAGTTGTGTTATATTTTATTGGTTCCGCTGTGAGATTCGTGTTACTCTGAATCTGTTGTTGTGATCTTCTTCTATTCTATTTTTTCTATCTTATATATTCTCACCCTCTAACTTCTTTCTATTAACTATCTGGTATTTCCAATGCTTGGATAGTCGACATTGAGTTTATGTCGATAACCAAGGTCGCAAAATCCCCAAGTCGTTACACTTTTATTCATTCAAGATATTATTTCATCATTTTGATTACATTGGCCCCCTAATAGATAGGCCTTGGTGCTAGTGATTAAATTTATCTTTTGATGTGGGGCTAAACAGAAAAATACAAAAACATATTCACTCTTATATATTACAACAATCCCTCTTAAATATACGTCTTTAAAATCTTGAATGCTTTGATAACTTGAAACTATCTCTTTTTGAAACATATATGATGATTGCTCCTTCTTATTATTATCTTGCTTGAATATATCTGTTCAACCGATACAACTATTGTCTGCTGGCTTAAATAAAACTATTATGAATACCCAATGGAAAAAACCTTGAATAGAAAAAGAATGCAACGTGTGACATTATAAATATCGTATTAAAATGATATTACTTTTAATAAATTGATTCTTTAGGATCAAAACAATGCCGTATTAAAACCGTACAAAAAAACCAAAGGGAAAAAATTAGTGAAGGTAAAGTTAACAATGATATTTTAATATCTCATTCCATCTAGTGAAGTTTGATATTTCTAGATCAGCGTAGTGCCTCATTAAAATTCTTAGTTAAAAAAACCTATGGGAAAAATTTTAGTAAAGGAAGAAAGATTACAATATAATACGTCATATTTCATCAAATAGATTTTGATACTTCCAGATCACTATAATGCCCTGTTACAACCTTAATGAGAAAAATTCAATGGAAAAAATCTTAAATAAGGAAAAAGAGTACATTATAACTTATTTTCATATGTTACTTGTTGGGTTGATAATTTTGGATCAAGATAATGCCTCATTAAAACTTTACAAAGGAAAACCTAATGAGAAAAACCTTAGTTAAGGAAAAAGGGTGCGTTATAACATACTTATGAATGCTCCCCCTAATTTAATAATTTCCTATGAATTCTTATTCATCTTTCAATAACTTAATTTGCTTACACAAACTTCTTAAAGAACAAAAACTTCATGTATAACACCCCCATTTCTTAATAAGACCCATATGAGGATTTTATTAATAAATATGAAGAGTATAAATATAAAGTAACATCACAGAGACTAAAATTCACAAGGCAACAATAAATAAACACACCGAAAACTTCAATTTTTACTTAAAAACAAAACAAGAAGTACCATTACATCATAAGTCATAAAACCATAGTTGTCTCAACAACCACAAATCTGGGTAACAAAATAAAAAGTATTCAAATATATACAATAGACAAAACATGGAAAAATACATGTAAGCACAAAAAACAAGGCAGATGATAATCTCCAAAGGACCGAGCTAGGTCAAAGCTCTCTCAGTTGCTAGGTCCTCCACCCCGAGTACCTAAGGGGAGGGAGGATGAAGAGAAAAACGAAACTAGTCAGACATAAAGCTTGGTGAGTTTGATAATTACTAATATGATTGAAAAAGAGGAAATCTAAGCAGGATAATAAATTGAAGCTCAACACAGCAATTAAGAACAAGAGTATATTTCTACGTGGTATTCGATTGTCAAATCATTTGATTTGTGCACCAATTTATACAATTCATAAATTTGGATAAAACCCAATTTTACCCGTCGATCGGCTCCTAAACCACAATTGTGATAACTTATGCAACTAGCCCCGATTTTATCTGACCCGACCCATTAGCTCTAAGGACATAGAGAATATCACTAGCGTCACAGCGTCTTATCTTCCCAAATCAGTGCGATGCATGCTGTCTTCCACATCAAAACGCACCAATACCCACCACGTTTGGACCTCTTACTACCAATTCAATATATGCGTGCCTTCGCCTCCTCGTGAGCATAGTTGTAGTGATAAAAAAGAATGCGGACTTATACAGATCTGTAATAAAAAAAATGCAATTCGACATAAGTCACCCCTAGACTTAGTTTCTCCCTTTAATCATTTTAATTGGTCACTTATTTTTTGGACCAATACCACGAGCCTCTTATTTTCCTTAATCAACTGTCGCTACTAGAACGGACTCCAACTACACCTACTTATTAATTATATATTTAAACTTTAACACAAATCTTAAGTTTATTTATAAGCCAACCTTCCTTCATGTAACTTTTTTGTCATTTCATAGGATGTATGTAAACTTTACTTTATAGGTTGTAAATAAATATCTCATTTGTTTAATTTAATTGTACAACCCAACCCCTATCATTTGCATTTATCCAAATAACATTTATTCAGTTGTCAAAGTTACTATTCCAGTTTCTCTTTTTATTGCACAATTTCAATTTAGCTCAACTCATCCATTTTATACGTATTTCTTATTATTATTATCCAATTGCACTATTATTGTCCAATCACATGTTTTAACCAAATTGCGCAAAATAAGATTGAATGAAAGGTTTTGGCTCAAAAATTCGTAAACTCGACATTAAAAATAAAAGGGAAATGGCCTAGGCTCTCACGTGGCCTAGGCCCCCGATAGACAGAAGTAGATCTGAAATAAAAATAGGACTGATACATAACTGCAATAAAATTTTCTACGAAGAACAAAGGTATAGATAACTCAAATAAAACTGCAGTAAAGGATTTACTGAAGATAAACAGAAAGGGGATACAAGCAAATTCAAATTTAGACAGAAAAGAGAATAGAATTCTACAACTTATTATCTGTCAAGTTGAACTTTAGATTTTGCAAATATTGCAATCACTTAAATATACTCACAAATTCTAAGCAATCCAAATCAAGCCTTACTAGATAGTCTTTAGGTATGAATATCCTCCAAAAAATATGTGAAGAATCAAGCCTCAATACTCTATTGAATTTTTATCTAAGAAGAGGGTTATTTAGAGGGAGGCGGAAGAATAGAGTAGTGAGATTTGGTTAGGTCTTGGAGGATATTTACAATAGAGTTAGATTGTTTAGATGCGTTTGATTTTAGGTTCAGATTTCAGGCCATTAGATCTAGGAATACTCTAGAACATTGCACCCAGAAGCCACGAAAACCGACTGACAACGTGTGTATAGGGTGCTCATATTCCCCAGGCTAGGTCGACCCACTTAGGGTCTAGGTCAGCCCCAACCTTCTTGATTTACGCTGAATTAAATCTGATTGATTCAAACGTTTCTACCTTTTAAAATTTTAACATAAATTTGTTTCTTTTATATTTTCTTGATTTTAATTTTAATCCTAATAAACCAAAAGTCTATCTTAGCTAGAATTTCACAACAGACTCAACGACGCAGCCCTCATTTCCTATTTCCTCGTATTTTTTCTGATTAACATTTACTTTATTAATCTTTTAATCAATTTTCTATATTAAATTTTCAGGTTGTTACATTCTCCCCTTCTTAAAGGATTTTGTCCCCGAAATCTCTAAGGCTAAAAGAATGTCATGAATATTGTCAACCATTATCTATACCCATCTACTTAACCATCAACTACTGGCATCCAATGTTCTTAGATTTTCTAATGATTTTTATGAACATATGCAAGAGGTGTAGTGTATATGTCCCAAAACTAATGCAAAAATTAGGTGGTCCACCGATTCAGTTGACCTCCTTAATGCAATTTCATGTAAGTGTTATGCATCCAATATATGTACAAAGGTATCCTAATACATATAATTCTATAAGTGTGCATAATTATTCACCAAAATGCGATATCCAAGAGATGATTCAACCATTTTCATCCATTTAAAAAAAATGTACATACATCCATATGCAAGTACGTAAGTGTCCTAGTTTTCCGATCTCTAACTAGTGCCTAGTGTGTGTATGTGCGTCCACTGCATCCACTAGCAAAAAATTGCATCCACATGAATCCATTCGATTATAACATGTTCCATTAACATGTTTTAAACCATTTCTATAATGCATAGGCTTCTACTAAAGAATTATAACTCAGACGATAGGAAAAATAGATTCAAAATCAAAGCTTAGGCAAGGAATAAGAGCATACTATCAAAAAGAAATGGAAAAGAAGCAAGATTCCTATCTTTTGGTTCCCAAGTCCCGTCGGCGTTATCGTCTACCCACTGAATCTTAACAAGCTTGATTCCTTTATTCTGCAACTTCTTCACCTCAGATCCTAGTATCCGTGTAGTAACTCGCCTGGCCAAGGCTTCCCTCTCTACCTTAATCTCCTTTAAAGTATGCAGCTCTACTACTACCATGGAATCATATAAGCACTTTCCTAGGTGCAAAACATGGAACACAGTATGAACTCCAACCAACCTCTCAGGTAGTCCAACTCTATAGGCCATCTGACTTATCCTCTCTATTAATGATATTTTTCGTCAACACCGGAGGTAGGTTTATGGAAGTGGACCTAAGAGGAAAATGAGTTGTTAGCCTTCGCAAGTTTGAGTTAGTTCACCTTTTCCTATGTATCAAGGCCTGTAATCTTAAAGAAAAGTTACTCTTCCCTCGATGGGGCGAGCATCACGCTTAATCTATTCAAGAACATACAGTTACCTTGGGATGACGGATTCCCAAAACACAACCCTTGGTAAGGAACTTAATAGTTTGTATAAAGGAGTTATGCACTAAGCTTGCGGAAAGGTCTAAGCTTGTGGGAAGGGCTGTTTCACCAAGTTTGTGGAAAGGCTTGGGTAAGGGTCCATGTATATGTATGTAATAAACAGTAAGTTGCGGCAGTAATAACCAGGAAATAGCATGAAAAACTCATAAAGAAATATTATAAGTGTTGATTCACTCTTTATTGATCTTTATTTTAGAGACATGAACAAAATAGAGGAAATCCCCAAACCGATCTAAGAGTTAGGGTTTACTCTAGAGAAAAGAATACAAGAATCAGAATGAGGAAAATCGTCCCCAAAATGTGACCCTTGAAGTCTTATTTATAGAGAATTTGGGGGACCTTCTGCCGTTGGGCTGTTGGGCCAGCAGGAGCCTCTATCAGCCACTTTTCTCCTTGGTCTCGGATGTTTTAGCTTTCGGACGCTTAATGGTGCTGATTATAGCTTCCGGAGTGAGGGTCCCGGTCAATTGAGGCTTCTTCAAAATTGATGTGAGCTTATTGATGGAAACAGCTTTTGGAAGGCAATTGTGCTTCCGGTTCTGGCCTTTGGGTGTAGGCTTCTGGTTTTCTCATGAACACTTTGAGGAGCTTACCCTCATGATGTATGTAGATAGCTGCCGATTCGGAACCACTGTCGGTGTCTGCACTAAGTAGATAAGTATGGATAGCCTGTATCCCTTCCAGGGTTCTGGTTTGCCTTCTGGTGGAGTCTTCGGGTGTAGCCTAGTCTTCTGGAAGGTTGCTCTAAGTGATTTGTCTTGTCGTTTATCAATATGACCTTTCGGCGTTTATGCAATATATGTTTCAGAAGCTGGTTCTGGATAATCTCTGTGTACTTCTGGCTTGATACTCTTGATGCCTTCGCCTCTTGATGTATCAGTATTAATCAGGTTAATACCGACAACCCATTCGTCTTCCGGGTTTCAATTAGCGGAGCTCTTGCCTCCCTTTTTCTTAGTTTTTGACTTAGATGACCTTTTGCTATAGGATCCCCCTGTCGGATAGACCCTGTCAGATGGATCCTGTCGTTATTCTGTAGCTTTTGAGCACTTTTTCCCAAAATGTTTTGGTTTATGCATCTCTCGGATCCTCCCTTACTGCCCTTGGTTCTTTCTAGTGTTTGGCTCTTGCTTTCGGGGAATTCCTATGTGCTTGTGTTCATCTGATACCCCTTCGCCATTGGCTTGTTTCAGAGTTAATTTTAGTAGTAACATTTTACTTTTCAAGTCAATCATTACTTACCTAAGAGGTCGTACGGTTTTGACTATGCCAAGCTTCTGACTTTTTGCTTTCCTAGCACGGATACTGCTCGTTGATTTGATTTTAGATGATTGGCAGGGATGAAAAGGTGAGTTCCTACCAAAAAAGGAATCTTCTTTTCTTCTTCTTTCCAGCATAACATTTCACTAAAGCGAGGTTATTGTTCATCGAAATTTACCATACCGCTCTTCAAGGTTTTAGGCTTAACTAATCGTAAGTTATTTTGCTTTAATCTTAATCGCTGGTTTGGATTATGCCTTGAATTGGGGTTCGACGACCCTAGTACGAAGAGAAACTCCCAATAATCATATGATAATAGGGATTTCAATAAGCTGTGCCTGTCCCTAACCATTATCAGGACCTGGGAAGCAAGGATTTGTATAGATAACTAGTTTAAGATAAAAAGCAATCTAATTTGCCGATATCGATCTTCGTTGTCTATATTTATTGTTTAGTGGGTTAACAAAACTTTATATCATTTGTCTGCCTATGTGTAGCTTGTTTGTACTTATCGAATGGAAATGAGATTAAAACACATGTTTATATTGCGATATCACCTGGTAGGACTATGTCTGAAACTCCAAAAATTGATGACTCCAGGTTGAGCAAGTACTCTAGGCTTTGTTCAAAGGAGGCGAAGCTGGGAGCGAAGGAGCTTTAAGTCGTTGATACTGTGGGTGGAGTTCCTGATGAATTGAGACATCATTCCATTCCATTACTTTCGAAATATCTCCACAAACATGCCCTTTTACCCCCTGGGACAAAATTTCCTAGGACAATCCTTCTCTCTTGCACTTAGTTTTTCTTGGGGATGATTCGTGTATTTCTCCAACTGCCTCAACCCATCTTGAGTCTTTGCCTAAAAAGAGGGCAGCTTCGGCTATTAGCAGTGGTTCTACCAAGAGACATAAAAGGAAAAAATTTATCTCCTGCCCTTTTGGTGATGAAACCGCTGAGCCGTTTGGTCGTCGATTGCTATCCAGCCCCTTTTCTTGGAAACTCTCCTAACACGTGTCCTTCTTCAGTGGAGACCACAGGAAGTGATTTTGTTGCTGGCTTTTTAAGATTCGACTCTCAGGGAGTTTCAGATTTGAGAGAGTATGAGCTACTCTCCCCTTCTTATTGACAATATGATCCCGTAAAGCCTAATTTACCGACTTTGGACTTTGATGGCATTGTTAGATCTGTCTTACCTTCTGTTGATGTTTTCGATATTCTAGGGTTTGTTTTTACAAATTGGTCTGGTTTTGATCTTCATATGGTTAAGCTACAACTTCCGGTTCATACTCTTGTTCTCCTAAACTCTTTATTCGTTTACCTCATGTAAGGGTTAACATTATATTGTTCCTTTTCAGATATCTAAAGGTCGCTACATTGTCGGGGCAAGGTGGATTTATTATCTCGCGAGACGAAAGAGCTCAAAGAAGAGAAGGCCGAGTTAGATTCTAAGATTCGTAACTTAACTTTAGCAAGGAGCAACAATGAGGAAGCCTGTAGTCATCTGAGAGTGTCTCTTGAGAGGGAAAGGGCCGGCAACAGTTCCCTAGCCGCTAAAGTTTCAGCCCTTAAGCTTGAGCAGTCAGATATGTTGGCAGAGCATGTAAGGAGGTTGAGAACAAAGGAGGCATTTTTTTTAAAGCTAAACTGATAATTTATGAGAATCAGGACAGGATTTCCTTGTTTTTGAGGGTACATCTTCCATACATGATGGCAGAATATTATGAAAAGTCTCTCTATTTGGTCTATCGTGATAACTGTGGCCAGTTTCCGGACATGGAATTTCCTTTCATCCATCCATCCCTTCATGACAGAATCTTGGAGCGAATTAGGATGGCCAAACATGATATTGAAGTTTCCAAAAAGAAAAAGGCAAGGAATGAGGATATATTATTTGTTAAAGAGCTGCTCGATTATTCGATGTTTGGTAACGACAAAAATCCAACTTTGCGTATTGGAGGTGAGGATATAGGTGATCACAACAACGATTTTGACTCCAAGTGTGGGCATGATAAGGAAAGCAGGGAGGAAGGTATGCTTTCTGTGTTCATAAGTGACTTCTTAGGCTTTGTGAGTGCTAATTCATCTCATGTTTCAGTTACTTCATGTGGAGATGGTGGTTTTGCTGAAGAGGTCACTCTTCCAGTACCTGGTGAGAAGGAACAGATAATACAAACAGTTTCCCCCATTCCTCAGGTATGAACCTTTATTCTTGAGTTTCCTCTTTACTCGTGGGATTGATTTTAAATGACTTATTCTTATGGTGATAAAATCTTGTTTCCACTAATTATTCTGTTTCCAAGGATGACTTGCACTCTCTCTAGGCTTAGGAGGGAATTTCTCTCAAAACCTTCCTATAAATCCGGGAAAGAACGATTTTTTAAAGAGCTTAAGCATATTTATATGAAGTATCCTTAGCTATCCTTTAACTTCCTGGGGGATGATAGGGAGATGATTTTAAAGATACTTGGGGCCCACCATGCGAAATTAGTATGTAACATGAATGAAGGGAGCAAGGGAGAGTAAAACTAATTTGTTACACCCCATGTAGTTGATGTTAATTTGCGTGGACATGAATTGTATTTGTACTCATTTCTTTCTTTTTGTAGATGGTTCTGTGTCTTAATTATAATGTTCTATTTTCTAAAAATTGATTCTGCAAGAGGTAGCTCATTTGTTTATACTAAACCGGAAAATTCACTCGAAGACATTTCCTTTTACGTAAATAAGGGTGTTCGATTTACTCTACGTCCGGAAGACCTTTCGGGGGGTTCTTCTAGTGATACTGTTGACAGATCTGCCTTGTCCAGAGAACTACTTGTGCGACGCTTGAAAGACCAAATAGTTATATTGGAGATACAGATAAAGAAAAAGGATAGACACACCCTTAAGATGAAGAGGGATATAAAGACAAATCCTTCTATCGATTTCGATGAAGAAAAGGATGAACTCCATTGTCAAGTCATTGACTTAGAGACAGAACTTGACGATGTACTAACACAATGTAAAGAATGGAAATCTATCTTTAGATGTACTCTTGAAACTTCCACGCCTGAATTCTTATGAGCTTCAATGGAGTTCGAGTCCTCAGAGCTTGAGGTAAGGGATTTTCCTTTCGGACTGTATCATTCCCTTGCCGCTAGGTTGCATAGAAAGACTAAGGCCAACATGAAAGGATTTTATGATAGGAAAAATGGCGAGGATAACTTTCCTTGTATTGATCTCTACACTTCCAAAATTAAGAAATTACAAAAGGAGAAACATGTTTTACATAAAGATGCTTTTGACTTGAAAAAGGAAAATAGAAATCTTTGTGAAATGGGCAAGGCTTTCAACTGAGCTTTGAAGTTGCATCCTAAACCCTCGGACGATTCATGCGTGGTCATAAAAAAGATGCGAAAGGTCGATGGACTTTTACGTACTGCGATTCATCATTCTGTAATTTCTTCCTTGCCTAATGAATAAGAAGCTTTTCATTGAGAGCTAGAATATGATCATACGAAATCTTTGGTATCAGGGTATGGGTGTTCTCTCCTCTGGAGATGTATTTATCCTGCGATCTTTTTGTAAATAATTATGTAAGAGATGGAGTGCCTGGTATATCACCTGTCATATGTAATATTTTTTAACGGTGCTGCTTATAAATAGAGGTAGGATCTATAACCGTATCACTTAACATGCGATCACACATTCCGGTGTCAATGCTTTCCTCTCGCTATGGCTTCACCATGACATGGTGTACATATTCGGCATACTTTGTTAGAAGTTTTCCTTATAGGCCTTCGTAAAGCGCCACTCGCTCTCAGTGGGGTTAATAGTGCTGAAATATGGGAGATATGAAATGTCTATAGTGCTTACTTGTGTTTTGTGTGTTGGTACAAATATTTGACATGCTTGAATAATAAATTGATGAATGTATAAGTTAAAAGACGCTTCCCTGAGCAAGTGAGAAGGCCATGAGTTTACCATTAGTGATAATGGAAGTGTAGTTCCGAGCCATATTTGAGCTACCGAAAAAGGTTGAACAGCTTCTTCTTGTTTAGATTTAAGATTCTAAATCGATCCAGATTTGGATATTTGTGTCGAGATCGAAACCCCATATCTGGTTGTGATTTACACTTGAATCAACCCAGATTTGGGCATTAAGATAGGAGACCGAGTCCCGCTTATGGCCTTTATGAGGAGTCGAATCATCCCGGATTCAGTATTGATATAAGACCGGGATTCTCCTTCTGGCACTTGTGAAGATCTGATTCAAAGCCTTAGTCCAATCTGCGACAGAACTGGACAGGTAGATATGTGGGAAGGTTAACCAAAGGATCGGAGGTTCATGCCTCCTTCTAGCGCCAAAATGTTAATGATATTTTTTGTCAACACCAGAGATAGGTCTATGGAAGTGGACCTAAGGGGAAAATGAGTTCTTATCCTTCGCAAGTTTTAGTTAGTTCACCGTTTCCAGGTACAAAGGCCTAGAATCCAAAAGAATAATTACTCTTCCCTCGATGGAGGGGAGCATCACGCTTAAGTGCTTCAAGAACCAACAGTTACCTTGGAATGATGGATTCCTAAACACAACCCTTGGTAAGGAACTTAACAATTTGTAGAATGGGATTCTGCACTAAGCTTGCGGAAAGGTCTAAGCTTGTAGGAAGGGGTGTTTCACCAAGTTTGTGGAAAGGCTTGGTTAAGGGCTCATCTATATGTATGAAACAAACAGTACGTTGCAACAACAATAATCAAGAAATAGCATGACAAACTCATAAAGAAATATTATAAGTATTGGTTAACTCTTTATTGATCTTTGATTTAGAATACATGAATATAATAGAGGAAATCCCCAAATTGATCTAAGAATTAGTGTTTACTCTAGAGAAAAAGAATACAAGAATCAAAGTGAGGAAAATCGTCCCCAAAATGTGACCCCTGGGGTCTTATTTATAGAGAATTCGAGGTCTCTTCTATTGTTGGGCCGTTGGGCCTGCAGGAGCCTCTGTCGACCGCTTTTCTCCTTGGTCTTGGATGTTTTAGCTTCCAACCGCTTTGTGGTGCTGATTATAGCTTCTGGAGTGAGGGTCCCGGTCAATTGAGGATTCTTCAAAATTGATGTGAGCTTGTCGATGTAAATAGCTTTCGGAAGGCATTTGTGCTCCCGGCTGTGGCCTCCGGGTGTAGGCTTTTGGTTTTCTCATGAACATTTTGAGGAACTTGCCATCATGATGTATGTAGATAGCTGTCGGTTCGGAACCACTGTCGGTGTCTGTACTAAGTAGATTAGTATGGATAGCCTGTATCCCTTCTAGGGTTCCGGTTTGCCTTCTGGTGGTGTCTCCGGGTGTAGCCTGATCTTCCAGAAGGTAGTTCCAGGTGATTTGTCTTGCTGTTTATCAATAGGACCTTTCGGTGTTTATGCAGTAGATGTTTCAGTAGCTGGTTCTGGATAATCTCTGTGTACTTCTGGCTTGATACTCTTGATGACTTCTCTTCCTGATGTATCGATATTAAGCAGGTTAATACCGACATCCCTTCCATCCTTTCGGGTTTCAATTAGCGGAGCTCATGCCTCCCACTTTCTTAGTTTCTGACTTAGATGACCTTTTGATATAGGAACCCCCCCCCCCCTCCGGGATGGATCCTATTAGTATTCTGTAGCTTTTGAGCCCATTTTCCCAAAAAGGTTTTGATTTATGCAGCTCTCGGATCATCCCTTCCTACCCTTGGTTCTTTCTAGCGTTTAGCTCTTGCTTTCGGAGAATTTCTATTTGTTTGTGTTCATCTGATGCCCCTGCACCGTCGGCTTGTTTCGGAGTTAATTTTAGTAGTAACACTCTCCACTATAGGAAATGTCCCCATGAACCATGGCGCCAACTTCCCCACTGAGCCGAACAGTACCACACTCCTCAAAGGTGACACCTTAACGAAAACCAAATCTCCTACCTCAAACTCTAGGTTTGTCCTCCGTTGGTCTTCATATGACTTATGTCTGTCTTGAAATGCCTTCGTTCGCTTTCGAATCAAGTTTATCTTCTCTGATGTTTCCCTGATCATCTCAGGTCCAAGAAGAAGTTTCCCCCACCAACAAAAAGGTGATCTGCAGGGTCGTCCGTACAATGCCTCGAAGAGCACCATATCTATGCTTATCTGGTAGTTGTTATTATATGCAAATTCTACTGATGGAAGATGCTCTTCCCAAGTCCCTCCGAAGTCTAATATACACAGCCACAATAAATCTCAAGAATCCAATTAACCCTCTCTATATGTCCATCTGTATGAGAATGATAGACAGTGCTAAATCATAGTTGTGTCCCCAATGCCTCTAGCTGGCTCCTCCAAAACTCGCTGGTAAAGATGGGGTCTATATCATTAATAATATTAGAACTCCATGAAGTCGGACGATCTTTCATATACTGATGCCAACCAAGTTGTCATTCGCTTATTCTTAACTAGGAAAAAGTGGTCGCTCTTAGTCAATCTATCGACCATAACCCAAATGTTGGTATTGCCTCTCCTTGACCTTGGAAAACCATCTATAAAGTTCATCGAAACACTCTCCCACTTCACCGTGGTAGAGGCTGGAGCAATCCACCGGGGTTCCGTTGCTCAGCCTTTACTCTCTAGAAAATCATGCATCTAGCTACGTACTCTACCATACCCTTTTTCATCCTAATCCAACGAAAAACTCTCCTCATGTCTCTATACATCTTATCGCCTCCTGGATGGATGGTCATCTGAGAATAACGAGTCTCCTATAAAACTGATTTCAACAAATCATCAACTCGAGGAGCACATAATCACTAATCACGATGTAGCCACCTTCTCTCATCCACAGAATACATAGCAAGGTGATTAAATGCCTCTTCTCTACTAAGTCAGTCCATGATATTGGCGAATTGCTGATCCTCGCGTTGACCAAATCCAATGCGCTCTAAAGAGTAGGTTGCACCTCCAATGATGCCAATAATTTTGGTGCATAGTCCGTAGGTGGTCTAAAATCGAATGATAAGACAAACTCCAAACGATGTCACTCTACAAATAATGGACTCAGACTCATCCTTTAACTAATCAATGCATACGCTGTTACATTCCCCTTCCATTGAGTATATGCTATCTTGAAGTCATAAGATGCAAGAAACTCCATCCAACGTTGCAATCGCAAATTTAGATCCTTTTGCGAAAACAAGTATTTGAGAGAGTTTTGGTCTGTGTATAGCTCGAACCTCTCACCTAGTAAATAATGTCTCCAAGACTTAAGTGCAAACACTATCGCTGCTAGCTCCAAATCATGGGTAGGATAATTTCTCTTATGTACCCTCAAATGCCTACTCACGTAGCAGATAACCTTACCCTCTTGCATAAGCACTGCACCTAAACCTGTGTCACAAGCAACCGTATATATGGTGAACATCTTCTTACCATCAAGAAGAGTCAATACAGGAGCTGATGTGGGAGCCTTCTTTAATCTTAAGAATGCATCCTTGCAATCTACATCCCTAACGAATATTAGGTTTTTATTCGTGAGGCAGGTAAGCGGAGCAGAGACCGGCATGAAATCCTTAATATATTTACGATGAAATCCCGTTAAGCCTAAAAAGCTCCTTACCTTAGTTGTATTCTTAGGTACCCTCCAATCTTGCACAGCAATCGCTTTAGCGAGATCCACCGCTATACTATCACCCGAAACTACGTGCCTCAAGAACCTCACTTCCCTTCGCCAAAAGTGACAGTTTGAATACTTTGCCTTTATCTAATGGGTAGGCAGAGTATGGAGGACCTCTCCCAAATGTAACGCATGCTCATCCTCATCTCTAGAGAATATAAAGATGTCTACGAACACCACTACGAACTTATTAAGGAACTCCTTAAACACGCGGCTCATCAGATCAACAAAATACGTCGGTGCTTCGGTTATCCCAAAAGGCATAATTAACCATCCATTCGAAAAATCCATCTAGAGCCCTAAAAGATGTCTTATTCACACTGTCATCCGCCACTCAGTGTTAATAGAACCCAGTCGCCCAAACTAACTTGGAGAAACAAATGCACCCACTAACTGATCAAACAAGTCGTCTGTTCGAGGGAGTGGGTACTGATTCTTCTTTGTGAGCTTGTTTAATTCTCTGTAATCCACACATGAACGGAGGGAGCCATCTGCCTTAGTAGCAAATACAATTGGTGCTCCCAACTCAGATATACTCCGCCTCATAAAACCTTCTCCAATAGCTCACCCACTTTCTTACTCAATTCTTTCATATCCCCAGGAGCCACATGACGCACAGGCAATGCAACAGGTTTAGCATTCTCCACCAAGTATATCCGAAAATCGATCTCTCGCCACGGAGGTAGTCCTCTCACCTCTTCAAATATGTTTGGAAAATCTCTCACCACTAGTACCGAGCTTAGATCGTTGATAGAAGTATCTAGGGACTCAAGGAAGCTCAACATGATAGACCTTCATGGGTCGAATGATATCTCGAGGATCCTACCATAACAAGTCATCAACCTTACTACTCTTCTCTAACAGTCAAAGATGGCACCACAATGGTCAGCCAGTTCATCCCTAGAATAATACCATACCCAGAAAATCCCAGTACATAGGCATCACAATAAAAATGGATGCCTAGAATCAAAAGCTTCAAACTCTTACACATCATAGATAAATGAACCGAACCTCCTACTAGGTTTGAAACTAATACGGGATCAGAAACAAGATAAATACTAAGGTACATACAATCGACTAATGAAATAGATATTAAAGAATACGAAGCACCAGAAACAAAGAAGGTCCTAACAGGAAATTCATAAAGAGAAATCAAACCTTTGACTACGACCTTCCTGCCCCTGTCCCGACCAACACTGGCGACCAAACAGTGCACCTAAGCGCCTGATGAACCAACTCCCCCTGCCCTTGCTTCTTAGGGCACTGCCTGTTGTAATGACCCCCCTGTCCACAACGATAGCAGCTCTCCTTCTTAGGGTTCTTCTTGCAGTCCCTCAGAAAGTGTTTTATCATCCAACAACCATGGCACTTAACACCCTTCTTGATATGAGATTTGTAGGTTTCTCATCCTTCTTCTTGTTTGCCTTCTTGAGCCTACACTACTTCTTTCCAACATTTTCCTTAGCCACCCCAACATTGTTCTCCACAAGATCACATTTTCCCTCTTCGTGCATGAGTGCCATTTCCACAATATTCTCAAATGTGGCACCCATCGGAATATGTGTCATAGCTAATCCCTATAGAGATTGGTTCATAACTTTCGCAAACCTCATTGCTTTCTTATGGGCGGTATTCACCAAATCCATCCTAAATCTCACGACCTCATTAAACTGATTGACATAATCCTTAACCGAAAGATCGCCATGTTTCAACACTAAAAACTTTTCCAACTGCATCCCCTCTTCTGTGTGAGATAGAAATTTTCTCCTAAATCTCTTTTAAAATCATTCCAAGTCTCGAAGCGACGTTCTACCTCAGCCATTTCCCACCAAAATGAAGCCTCATCTTTCAGTCGCTACGCATTCAACTGCACCTGCCATCTTTCATCAAGCTCTGAAAATCCAAAGACGCGCTCGGTTCCTGAGCCAAGTGTCTCTTTACCATAAAAAGTCTTGTCACCAAGAGAAGTAAAATTCTTGCAAAGCTTAAAGAAGTCGGCTGTTGGTAGTGGCATAGGAGGAATTGCCACGACTGTAGGAGGTGCTTGGGCATTTCCTTACCCTTCACTTGATACCGTAACATCTACATACCTACGGAAGCAAGTAGGAATGGAGAATCCCTCGGGAAAATTAGGGGCCCTCGACATGCTGCGATCAGAAAAGAGAGAATGATTCAATAATGGAATCAAGGGAATATTGTAGTTGACTTGATGTGATGTTTCTTAAAACAACTTTTTACTTTGAAAACACTTTTTTTAAAAGACTTTTCTTTAAAAGAATTTTTTTTATTGATTTTGTAACCTTCGGCTTTGATAGCAAATGTAACACCCTACATTTCTCAACAAGACCCAATGAGGATTTTATTAAGAAATATGAAGAGTACAATATAAAGTAACATCACAGAGACTAAAATTCACAAGACAACAATAAATAAACACGACGGAAACTCCAAATTTTACTTAAAAACAAAATATGCAGTACCATTACATCATAAGTCATAAAACCATAGCTGTCTCAACAGCAATTAATTAGAGTAACAAAATAAAAAGTATCCTCATCATTATCAAGTACAGAATATAGATAAAACGTGGAAAAATACATGTAAGCACAAAGAACATGGTAGATGATAATTTTCAAGGGCTGAGCTAAGTAAATCTCTCTCAAATGCTAGGTCCTCCACCCTGAGAACCTGGGGGAAAGTAAGGAAGAAGAGAAAAATAAAACTAGTCAGACATAAAGCCTGGTGAGTTCAGTAGCTACTAGCATGAGTGTAAAAACGGAAATCTAGATAGGATAATAAAGTGAAGCTCGATATGGTAATTAAGAACAAAAGTATATTTCTACAAGATAGACCATTGTCAAATCATTCAATTTCTGCATCAATTTATATAATTCATAAATTAGAATAAAACTCGATTTTACCCATCGATCGGCTCCTAAACCACAATTGTGATACCCTATGTCAATTGTGAACCAGAGTTTATCATACCCGACCCATTAGCTTTAAGGACGTAGCGAATATCACTGGCTTCACAGCGTCTTATCTTCCCTAATCGGTGCAATGCATGCTCACCGCCCCACCGGAACGCGCCCGTACACACCACATTTGGACTTCTTACTACCCAGGTTGGTATAAGCGTGCCTTCGCCTCCTCGTGAGACCTTGGTATAGTGATAAAAAGGAATACCGACTGATACAGATCCCCAACCAAAAATATGCAATTCCACATAATTCACCCCTAGACTTAGTCCCCCATTTTAATCATTTTAGTTGGCCTCTTATTTTCTGAAATCAGCTTACTCCCACTACCGGGACAGACCAATACCACGAGCCTCTCTTTTTTACTGCTCAGTCGTCGCTGCCGGAACGGACTCGAACTACACCTGCTTATTAATTATATTTAAACTTAACGCTAATTTTAAATTTATTAATAAGTCTGCTTTCCTTCATGTAACTTTTCTATCATTTCATAGGTTGTATGTAAACTTTAGTTTATAGCTTGTAAATAAACATCTCTTCCCCATCATTTGCATGTATCCAAATAACATTTATCCAGTTATCAAAGTTAATGTTTCAAATCCTCTTTTTATTGCACAATTTCAATTTAGCCCAATTCATCCTTTTTATATATATTTCTTATTATTATCCAGATTGCGTTATTATTATCGAATTACAAGTTTTAACCCAAAATTGCGCAAAATAAGAATGAATGAAAGGTTTAGGATAAAAAAGGAATAACTTAACATCACATATAAAAAGGAAATAGCCTAGGCTCTCGCATGGCTTAGGCTTAGACAGACAGAAGTAGATTTGAATAAAAATAGGGATGATATAGAACTACAATAAAATTTCATATAAAGAATAATGGTATAGATAACTGAAATAAAACTACAGTAATGGATTTGCTAAAAATAAAAAAAAGAGGATAGAAGCATATTCAGGTTTAGAAAGAAAAGAGAATAGAAACGTACAACTTATTATCTGCTAAGAAGAAATCTTAAATTTTACAAATCTTGAGATCACTGAAATATACTCACAAATTCTAATCAATCTAAATCAAGCCCCGATAGGTAGTCTCTAGGTACAAATATCCTCAAAAATATATGTAGAATCAACCCTCAATACTCCGTTGAAATTTATATCTAAAAAGAGGGTTACTTGAGAGGAGGCAAGGAAAGGAGTATTGAGATTTGGTTAGGTCTTGGAGGTTATTTATAATAGAGTAAGGATGTGTAGATGCGTTAGATTGTAGGTGTAGATTTTAGGCCATTAGATCTAGAAATACTCTAGAACATTGCACCCTAGAAGCCATGAAAACCGACCTACAACGTGCGTACAGGATGCGCACGATGCCCACGCTGAGTCGACCCATATACTGAGTGGGTCGACCCACTTGGGGTCTGGGCCGGCCCCAACCTGTGTGACTCACTTTGAATTAAATCTAATTGACTCGAACATTGCTACATTTTAAATTTTAAAATTCAAACTTTAAATTTTTTTTCTTTTATATTTTCTTCGTTTTAAGTCTGATCCTAGTAAGGCAAAAGTCTATGTTAGCCAGAATTTCACAACGGACTCAATGGCGTAACCCTCATTGCCCATTTCCCCATATTTTTATGATTAATATTTGCTTTATTAATCTTTTAATTAATTTATTAAATTTTCAGGTTGTTACATCATGTGCATTTTCATGCTTTAGGCATGTTTACTTATTTAAAGTGCCCTCTGTTTGCACTTTGTATGCTATTAGTATTTATTTATGAATATACTTCATGCGCTTAAAATTTTGTGCTTCAATCAGGTTTGCATATTACAATATGCATTTGATGAATAAGACAAGTTTCATTACAACAACACTAAGAAGTAGGAAGTAATCTACTCATCTTGAAGTAATCAAGATTTTTATTACAACAATACTTAGAAGAATGTTGTATAATGTTATCCATGTAGTTGGCATTATTTATAACTACAAATGTTATTTATATCCTTCAGAAATTTTTATATTTTAATAAGTTTTGATATCGCAACTGCTACTTCAATTGATACTAAGAGTTTCATTACAACAATTCTTAAAAGTACAAAGTAATCTACTTATCATGAATTATATCAAGATTTTCATCATAATAATACTTAAAAAAATGTCATAATCTACATTTCTTGTTCTTTGCATTCTTTACCATTACCAAAGTTATTTACATTCTTCCTAAGCTTGTATACTTTCATCTTTATACCTTTAGGGTATCTTAAATGTTTCAAACACTTTTACTACTTTAATCAATTCAATTATCTCTGAAAGTATAATGCTCATGACACGTAACATGTTATTCATACTATATGGTGCTTCAATAATTTTAGTGAGTTTTTCATGTTATTCATACTATATGGTGCTTCAATAATTTTAGTGAGTTTTGGCTATGTTATATACATATTTCTAATTATATTTTGCAAACTACATGTCCACATTTCTCATTTAGGAAAGGATTCATGATGGCAATCATGTTCTCCCCTAATTCAATATTTTTAATCTACTAATTATTAAATTAGCATAAGTGCTTTATTATTTACAAATTTATTATCGATGATAACCTATTGTCAATTCTTGATTTGATTTATTAAGATCTCTTCATGTTTTAGGTACCTAAACCACTTCTTCAGTTACTTTACAATCATGTCATGGATCTCTTTGAAAGCACCCTTAAGTGTTTCTTCAAGAACACCCACCTGCTTTATTTGGCATCTTTATGACTCACTCCAAATGAAAATTAAACAAACCTCTATACCACATTTTAGCTAGGTTACACCTTTTACTCCTCTACGGATTAAAATCTATATTGGAAATTTATCAGGGATATAACTGATAATTTATTTAAGTTACTTAATATTTTGCATTATTGTGTGTGTTAACAAATATTAAACACTAATGATCAACATGAACTTGTATCCTTTTATTTTCTCCTTCAATATTGACAAACATTATCACACTAAATAATAACCCTCTTTTAATTCTTATTTTTGATCTATTATCATATTATTACTAGCAAATACATTATGTATTTCAATTGTAGGAGGATAATGCATAGATAATAATATGTGTTCATATTATATTATTTATTCTCTTTTATTGATACAGTAACTTAGAGGAAATTTCTAATTATATAGATTATGTGAATATTCACATGACTTCAGGTCATTTAATATTTATGTCGATTGACTTTTTGAATTACTAAATAATATATATGCATAATATATACGATGAGCTTATAACAAACTTCATGTTGTTAGTTAAATATTTACATATATAGATATATATTTGTGTCCACATAATACAAATATATTATAAATTTGCATACTCTTTCTTGTTTGAGTCAGTGATTTTTAGAACAAACTATTACAAGGATCCAAACTATTAATTTCTTTTTATGGATCAATGTCAATGTGAATCCTTTGAGACTATATGATAATGTTCAAAACGTCCAGTTTGGAATTGTATTAAGTTTCTGGTTCAAATTATATATATATATATATATATAACTTCAATTTGTTAAATTTTATTCCTCCATTGTACCACAAAAATTACCTTTGAACATTAATTATGATAATTTAACAGAAAATTAAATAAAAGTGATATACTTATAACAAAGCAAGAGCATCTTCCAGACATTTAGCATTTTATAAAAATAAATTAGTTATACATACAGACTTTTCAAGAAGATATTCATAGATTTTGCAAAAATATGGTATGGCATACTCATGATCTCTTTAGGAGAACATTTAAAGATATTTCCTAGAGAAATACTTATGCATATGATATGTAATTCATAGATTATTTAAAAAAAATATTACTGAACATTATTTGCTCTTAAAATTACCTAATTGCGCTACAGGTCCACGATAACGATAGATTGAATTTTGTATATGTATTTTATACCCACTATTAATAGTTATATTTTGATTTACAAAATTTTCAAGTTATTTATTGCCATATCATTTTTAAAAGTGTTGTATCATATGTGAAAACATTTTACAACAATTCTTTTATAGTGCAATAGGAAGATATAATATCACTTTTGAGGATACATTATAAACATCACTTCTAGAGTGTTGCATATCTCTTCAGGCAATTTAACAAAAATAGTTTTTTATAACATCTCTTCTATGATCTTGGATTTTTCAATACAAAAATATAAATGCAACTTTAAAACATCTCTTCAAGACATTAATATGTAAAGAGACACATCCATAAACATACACAGAATTGCATATGAGTTATAAGTTTTCGTAGAATATTAAAATGTACTTCTCTAACTGTATAGCTAACATATGCATGCAAAAATAATTTATCAAAACTTTAGGTTTTATAACATAATGTGACTAGTAAAATCCAAGTTTACTAAGTTTTTGTAGTACTTCCAGTTTAAATTATATTAGATGTATATAAAAAAATATCAAAAAAATATCAAGCATTTTTTTGATCATGATTCAAAAGGTGGCAGATATAAATAACTAAAATTACAAGTGATTTTTCTTCGATTTGGATGATAATAGAATAAATATCAAGTGTATCGTCATATTTTTTTAATGTAATCAATGTTAAATGCACATAAATAAACATAATGTTTACAACTTAGCAAAATAAATAAATGAAAGCAAACTAATTCAATGTTCTTACTAAATCATGTCAGCAATATGTAATAATAATGCAAAGAGTAAATAATCATGGGCATAAATTATTTTATCTCTTCTGGAGATTTTAAATTCAATAAAAGTTTTTCTCAACTTTATAAAAATAAAAATCTCTTGTAGAGTTTAAACAAGCAAAAAAAATCATTTTTTTCTCTCATTGTTTTTATATATTTATTTGTTGATTGCTTCCAGCAGAATATTTTATCGATAAACTATTTCAACATACAAATCTTTTAGGTTTAAATTCAATCATATTAATGATTGGAGCAGGAAATCTTATTACTCATTGATCTTTAGGTCAATCGAGCCATTACATTAACAATTATTTTTATATAACTTTGATGATATCATCGATGCTTACCTCCAATGTTAACTTGATTTCCATCAAAATTTTGTTTCATGTTTTTTTATACAAATTTGTTGCATTTGATAATTAGCTTGGATACTATTTTGATTGTTTGGTTCAACTTAATTAACTTTGCTAGAGTATTATTCTGATCTTACGTGAGCAATAAAACCAACATATAAGCAATCAAATAACATGCAAATTTTTTTTCTATAAATCTTTAACAAATGTCATACTATATAGCTAAAAGACAATCATGCCAATGAATTTTGACTAAAAATGATAGTCTTTTTAGCATTATCTAATTGTATCATTAGGACCGACCCTTCCCACAAGCCGTAAAACAGCGGCTTAGGGAACAAAAAAATATAGGGGAACCATTAACCGATTCTACACAAGAAAAAAAAAGATGGTGATACGAACGGAATCACCGAATCGTGAGGCGAAACTACTCCGAACGACGAAAATCAATTCCGAATCGCGTTGCTTGTAGGTGCCAGGCGATCTAATTCCAAATCGCGTTTCCTATAGGTGTTAGCGATTCAATCATCGAAATTGCGAAGGGTTTCCAGTTTTCTTCTTCAAATTTATTTGCATGTGGTTATATTGTCTGTATTACATGGAATGATGGAAATCTCAGTGATTCTTGTATAATTCACCATACAACTATTTATTTTACACATGCCGATTGTAGTCTTGTTACCCACAGAATCCAAACCCTGCTCTGGAAAATGAAAATGAAAAATCAGGGTTGGTCTCCATTACAATTATGCATACATGAGTGTATTCGGATTATTAATTTAGTGAATTAATTGCAGAGCATCAATGAAGAGAAAATTGAATTCAACAATTATCATTTCCAGGGTTGATTTCAGCAATTAGTATTTTGTAATTTTCCAGGGTTGAATATGATAAAATTGCTAGCAATTTTGCAAGTTAGTAGACTAGAAAAATATTCATAAGTAATTTTTAATTTTTGGTTATACAGTTTGGATTATAATTGCAAATAATTTTTTTTTCTTCTCGTTATTTTCAAATAGTATGAGTTGTTTCGATGTCATACATTAACATATGTAAAAGGGCCTCTTTTCGCTTTCAGCTTTAGGTACCAAAAGTCCTAGGACCGACCCTACATATCATATACATAAATATGAACAATAGATCCTGTACATTCACTCTAATGATTTGAATTTCTAACAGAAAAAATCTTGGAACTTCTGGTCTTTTATTACAAAGAAAATTAAAATTAATTATTTATGGAAACCCACTTTTAGCATAGTAGGAACTACAGGTTCTCGATTTCTAATTCAAATGCTAGAAATTAAGTTTATAATGTTGGATCTAGATTAACCCTAGAGGGGGGGTGAAAAGGGTTTATTACAGTTTATCGCTAAGTTCAAATTCATAGGATATTAAAATAATAAACAGAACAGATAGCAGCAAAAAATATAAGTGTAGAAAGTAAATGACACAAGATACTGGTAATAGAACAGATCCTGCTTACAAGACCATGTAAACTCGCGAACCCCTCGCTCCTATTCTAGTCCTACGCTCAAAACCCTAGACTGCTCTATATCCCCTAGACCAGATTTTCCCCTAGTTTTACAGACTCTAGTAAATTGCCTAATTTTACAGATGAAACTAGGAAACACCTAGATTTTACAGACTCTAGCAACTGTCAGTTAAACCCCTAACTGAATCCCTAGATTTTACAGACTCTCACTATAACAAAATAACCTATTACAACTTCATTTTTACAGTGGGCATTGACTGCCCATTGTAATAGAAGGATATAACAATGGTCCATTCAGAACCGTTGTAATAGATGCCCAATACAACGCTTTTTCTACAATGGGCAAAGGCTGCCCGTTGTAATAGAACACTATTACAACAGTCATATAATGCTCGTTGTAATAGATGTCAATTTTACAACGTTCAAAAAATGTTTGTTGTGATAGATACCAACTTTACAACTATTACAAAATGCCCATTGTAAGTGGTATCAATTTTACAACACTCATAAAGCCTGTTGCAATAAGTGTCAATTTTACGACGAGCTAAAAATTGCACAATGTAATAAGTAACTATCCATTGTAATTATTATTATTATTAATATTCAGTAATTGATAATGATAATAATTTATAATTAAAAGAATACGTAATAATATATACTTAATATTTCAATAATTTATTATAATCGATAGTTGATAATTTTAATTACTAACCAATAATACTTACTCAAAAATTTATAAATAATAATTATAAATGCTAATTTATACAAAACATTATTTGAAATTTATAATAATGAATGATTACCAAAAAATAATTCATAATTATTAATTATTATCTATAATCGATTAATTTTTTATGGTTATTTATTAATAATTAGAAAATTAGCATTTAATATTAATTGATTATAATTTATAAATATAATTAATAACTAATATTAAATAATTAACACTATTAAATAATAGATGATTAATAATTAAATTTTAATGATAGGTTTATACCCTGGTGCATTTATTGAACATGTGTTTGATTGGTAGAGAAACAATGAGTGATGTAAAAATGAAAGGCATTTTATTGCTAAAATGAAAAAGGAAAACGTATTGGAAAATAAAAATAACATAATTAATAATATATAATAAATAAATAAGTAATAATCAATAGGCAAATTCATAATAAATAAACGATAAGTAATTATTAATTTCTGTTAAAATGTAACTTATAATTAAAAATAATTTTTTGTATAAATTAATTTATAATTTGTGTTTGAAAGAGGTATTTTTACGAATAATTTATTTATTTGTTATTATAAATTGATAATTAGGATAAATAACTTTACCTTAATTAAGACATTATTTAATGATGCATAATTAAAAACATTATTAATAACTAAGAAGTAATATTTAGTATTATATATTTTATAATTAATAATTATTGATACAGTATAATTTGTAGTTTATGATTGTTAATAAATAATAATTTATAACAAAGGTTTAATTTTTATAATTAATATTTTAGTATGATTTATAATTAAATATTAAAAATATATAATTGGTGATTTATCACTATATTCTTTGTTATGCACCCGTTCCAAACCCGGTCGTGCAAATACACAACCAATCTCAAATAATAATCTACCATTTATAATCAGTAAATTACTTTCATATTAATGTTAATGTATGATAATTGACACACGCTTTGTCAAAAGATCATCAACATGTTCAGATGGTGGTATCTAAAATTTTGAAGCCCGCTACAACTCACGGATATAAATATCAATTGCCTTATACTTATTGCAAATCGCCTCCCAATTCACGAGCATCAACCAAAAGATGGATCTGAGGATTTTTTTTCGTTCATCAACTCTCCATCAAATCTGATGACTTTCCATTAAATCAAACAGTTTCAAAATATAAGATTTCGTGATCCATAGATCCTAACAAAGTTCAAGATCGAAACTCCCAATTCTATTGATTTCAATTTTGAGTTTCACAAACTAGAAGTCAACAATATAATTAGCTCTGGTCGAGGCTGGTTGAGTTTGTTTCTGGCGAATCAGGAAGATGGTCTCTACTACTCATGGTACTATGTTTATTGGTTTGAGTTTAAATTTTAATATCGAGATCTGATTTCATGTCGAGATCTGTTTTCAGTATAATCTTGTTTTATATTTTAATTATTGTAACTACTCATGGTACTATGTTTATTGGTTTGAGTTTAAATGCAACAGTTCTTTTGTGCTGGATTACTAAAGATTTTGAGCTTTATGCAGCATTTGATCCCATGGTTGATAAGGTAAGGTCTTTGTATTCATTTTCCTTTTCTTTTTTGTCCAAGAAAGTACATTTTAATAATAAAGCACTTGCCAAAAATTTACCCTTTTTTAGTATCCATTATAGTATTCTATCTCTATGGATACCAGATTACCTTATTTGCGTGAAATACATCATATAAAAATGTGACCTTTAGGTTTTTAAGGCTGTCTATTTGGTGAGGACGACCTAGCCAAGTGAATTACTGTGTGATGTGCATTTGATATCATATACATGCTAGTGAACATTGAAAATAGAACTATATAGCCTTTTTGATGAAATTAAATGTAGGCAGCAACGATAAAAACTTGCAACCGAGTATGCCAATGGGTTATAGATTTAGAAACTGAGATATTCATGTTGGGAGCAAGTCCGTATTCATGGTGATTTCACTCATAGCTTTGTGCAGCATATGATATATTTTAGGACTTTTTACAATCTTAAGCCTGTTTTAATAGTTTATTACATGATTAGCCATGTTTCAGAAATAATTACAAATATAGACCTGTTTTGTCAGGGGCGGGATATAGGCGCCTTTTGAAAACTCGCCTTCGTGCGCATTTTCAAATCTCGCCTGTGTATTTGGGGTAGTCTCAAAACTTTATATATACTCACCATTCTTCTCATAATTCTGATTCATACTCAACCACAGCTTCACAGCTCCGAATATTTTCAAAATGTCTTCTCAAACAATGGTTGAGCAAGAGGTTAACTCGTATCCAGTTTGCTGCCACTGTGGATATATGGCTGAAGTTGTCGTCTGTGATGATGGCGAAAACATTGGTCGTCGAAGTCTTCTTTGTTCCAATTATCCTCACGGATGCAATTTTTCAGAATGGACTGATAAACCGCTTTGTCCCAGGGGCATAGCATATGCGAGTGAGCTGGAGCAAGAAATTAGACGTCTCAAAAAACTCCTAGAGGACTTGCAATTTAAATCTAACCACTAGTTTTTCTATTATTCGTCGTCGTTGTAGGTTTCTGAAGATTAGTTTGAATTATTGTATTATCCGTTGTCATTGTATGTTTCTGAAGTTTAGTTTGAATTATTGTATTATCTGTTATCGTTGTATGTTTCTGAAGTTTAGTTTGAATTATTGTATTATCCGTTGTCGTAGTATGTTTCTGAAGTTTAGTTTGAATTATTATATTATCCGTTGTCGTTGTATGTTTCTGAAGTTTAGTTTGAATTATTATTTGTGTGTTTGTAGGAGTTGGAAGATCAGTACGAAGATCTGCCGCAAATCAGGTGATTTGACTAGACATGGGCAAAATTGGCCCAATAGTTCAGAATAGTTGTGTTGACAAACATCTGCCAAATCTGAACCAACATTTGTCCATTGTGATAAAGCCGTTGTAAGGACAAAGGACAACACTTTATTTCGAATTCAATGACATGATAAAAGCTCTTTCAATTCGGACGCATAGCTTGTTTTTTGTGATCAGGACGAGCATAGGACAATTAATTCTGATTCTGCTTCATTTTGAAATGGGTGACATGATTAAAGCTCTGTCAATTCTGACTTGACAACGACCACACACTGAGTTGAATAAAGTTGATTTGATGGTGACGTTGCTTAGTTGGTTTCCCTATTTCATAGCTCTTCAGCACATTATTTCTCATACACTTCAATCTTGTCTTTAAACAACTTCAAGAAAAATAAACACAGTCAACAATGGCGCCTCCTTTTATTACTGCACTTATCTACTATGACGATGAGTTGGTCGTGGATGGGCACCAAAATGGAAGATATGTGGGAGGATTATGCAAACCAGGGAGAGTTCGAAGGGGTTGCACACTTGGTGCTTTGAAAGACACAGTTTTTCAAGCAACCAGAATTAACCCTCTCGAATATGATATCGAGTTGTCGGTCAACTGGCCTACTGAATCAGGGTCGAGAGCCGTAGCACTTTCAGACGATGAAGATGTACAAGTAATGTTTTCCACTGTGAAGAAATCGTTTGAGTTGTTTGTGGAAAAACAGCAAAAGAAATCATGGAAGATGTCGTGGAAGAAATAATCACACCTCCTATAGTGAGTAGCGGTTTCGGTTATTTCACAGAAATGTTGCAAACTCTTGATCCATCAGTCAACTTTAGTTCTCCTTTATACACCAATCTGTATTGTCCACCAAATGTGGCTGAGCAGCAGCAACAACAACAAGAACAACAGACTGATCAGTCAGAATTGTTAGATATGAGCCAAAGGTAGTTAATCCACATCAAGTTAGTTTTATAACTACCCATTGAAATGTAAGATCTAACTAAAATGCATTTATTAACAGATTGACCGTAGAAGCCGAAGCAGAATGGGGTGCAGGTCCTTCACAACAGGCCGAACATATTGACAGCATTCTCGGCTGCCTGCGTACAAAATGGTTTTGATGTTGGGATGGTATTCCAAAGCAAGGAACAGTTTCTCCATCAACTTACGGAATGGTCTATTCTGCACGGTGTTTCATACAAGGCAGTCAAGTCGAATAAAACAATATATACCGCTGTATGTTGTGTTGACGATACTTGTCCATGGCGAATACATGCTATAGTGTCGAAGAAATCAGAAAACGGATTATGGGAAATCAGAAAGTTGCCTCACGAACATAACTGTGTCAACCCTACGATTAATTCAAACCACAAGCAAGCCACTTCTGCATTTCTTGTATCCAAAATCATGGCTTTTGTGAAGGCCAATTTGGATATCTCAGCTGGGACGGTGCAAGTGCTTGTCGACGAGTAACTCTTCATCAAAATCAGTTACATGAAAGCTTGGCGAACGTTAAACAAAGCTTTGGAAAAAAAATACAGTGACTGGGCCGAATCGTATTCGTATTTTCCTCGGTATTTTGAGGAAATAAAAAGACGCAATCCAGGTTCAGTAGGACATGTAGTACACGATGAGTATGGGGTATTTCATCGTGCTTTTTGGGCATTTGGTCCTTCCATTGCAGGTTATGTACACTGCCGTCCAGTGCTCTCTATTGACGGGACACATTTGAACGGTAAGTACAAAGGAATACTGCTTGTTGCTACCGCTGTAGATGCGGACGACAGCCTTTACCCATTAGCTTATGGGGTGGTCGAGTCTGAATCGTATGATAGCTGGACATGGTTCTTTTCATGCATGCGTGAGTTCATTTATAGGTGTACAAAATCGACACATTACATTTATATCTGACAGAATGAAAGGGATTTCAAGCGCTTTGCAGGATAAATGGCGACAACCGCAAAAACATAGGTTCTGTGCAAGGCATCTTAAAGCAAATTTTCAAGCTGCAGGTCATCGAGACAAGCTGCTTGTAGGCTTGTTTTACGCTACTGCATGTGCTTCAGAAGTGGTTGAATACAATAAACTTAGAGAAGAGATCAAGACAACTAAGCCGGAGGCGCATGACTAGATTGAGCGAAGCCTAGGGAATTGCGAAGAAAACTGGGCTCTTTGTAAAGACGACGGCGACCGCTTCCATATTATGACGACCAACGCATCTGAAAGTTTTAATGGCGTACTAAAAGGCGCCAAATCCTTGCCTATAAAGGCGTTGGTTGCAAGAACGTTCTTTCGATCAGTTGAGTATTTCTATAAGAGATGAGAAAAAGGGGCGGGTCTGAATTCGAAACTTACTCCAAAATGGGAAGCTAAAATTGAAGGTCGTGCTATTGACGCATGGCGTTGTAGGCTGGTTCGATTTGGTCGGTATAAATGGCAAGTGATTAACAGTTACGACGATGAATATGATGTTGTGATCGACGGTTCTGATGTCACATGTACATGCAGAATCCCACTTCTGCAGAAGATACCATGTGCTCATGTGATGGCGGCTTGTTAAGCACAGGATTTTGGTGGTAATCTGACACATCACGATTTCGCTTCTGAATGGTACTCCGTCCAAAGTTATAGAGCTACATACGACCCAAAGTTTAATCCTATACGCGATAAGAAATACTAGGACCCGTACAACGGTCCACTAATACACGCTCCGCGTGTCCGAAGACTAGCTGGACGACCCAAATCAACGAGGTTCAAAAATGTTATGGATGAGCATCAAACACCCAAAACAAACAGGTGCAGCAAATGTGGATCGTTGGGCCATAACAGAAAGCAGTGTACTTCAGTAGCTTAAAATGGAGATGTATGTTTGTTGATGCGATGTCAGTGTGTTGCATTTCGTGTATCTGTATTTCTTATGTTTCGAACTTATCTGTCCTTAACCGGACTATGTATCTCTCTTGTATTTGAATATTAGAATTTGGTATTTGTTTTACGTTGTTTGGTTAGGCTATATATACTATTTAAATGTCGTGGTAGTTTGAAGTTTAACGTTTACACCTTCATTCGAATATATAGGAATCGTTATACGTCGGTTTTCATTGAGACACAAAACGTTCGAATCTATAGAACTATATTTCAGTAATGAAACAGAAAAATGAGAATTTTATATTACAAATATTGAGTTATGTCCAAATCATATTTCAATGAAGTCGCCATGTCCAAATGTGATAGTGCCTAAGTATATATAATTCTATAGTATATAATTGTTAGAATACACGGACGAGTTTTCAGAACGCGCATTTGTGCGTGTTTTCAAAACTCGCATTCGTTAGTCCAAAATAGATCTATATTTGTAATTACTTTTAAAACATGGTTAATCAAGTTATAAAGTTTTAAAACAGGTCTAACATGGTAAAAACTCCTATATTTTATGATGACTTTTGTAGCATATGATATATATCCTGGTCATAGCATGAAGCATGAACTTGCATGAGGCCACAGTGCAGTAGAATCTTGTTTAAGTTGCAAGATAGTTTCTCCTCTTATGTAGTAAAAAGGTAACAAATAATTATCAAAAACTTTTTATGGGTAAACTACCTCATTGGCCGAGCTAGGTAATCTAGAAGTGGATTACTAATATAATGATATTAATGTTTTTGTATGTTATCTTCAAATTGCATTTATATTATATATATTTTTGGTTTTGTCTCTCATTTCTTATATGTTTTTAAGTTATGGAATAAAACTGGGCCATTTTTACGTTTCTTCTTTTTCTCGCAAGTCCTCTCCCACAGCAGCCTCCCCTCCATTCAAACCTCTTCACGTCACCAAAGAGAAAAAAACAAAACAAAACAAAGAAGTCCGCTTCTCCCCACCTGGTGACAGCACGCGCGAATCCACCTCTCCCCTTGGCGCGCTCACGCTCCTCCTTTCCATTTGGCTTCTTTCTCTTCTGCCACCAACTGTTGCACCCAACCATCATCTCCACATGCCAGACACCCCATACTTCGCCAATCTCTTCTCCTCCTCCTTTTAATAATAGCCCAACTTCCAGTCAGCTCCTCCCCTCAGCGGCCCGTAAGTCCTTGTTTCCACCCTTAAAACCACCACTTCCCACTGTCCCCCTTCCAAACAGCTCCGCCTCCAGTCATCGACCGCCACCGGACACTGCATACTGAACCTGCAGCCTCCACTAAGCCACACAACACCACCATCGAACCACAGCTCCTCCTCCTCCCAGCTGACCGTATCCTTCCCTCTTCCTCTCACTTGCATGCGCAGGCCCCTTGTGTATAAAAAAAAGCAAACAAAGCTGTCCGTTTCCAAGAATCAAGAAACGGTCCAGTAAAACCGCTCGCCTCCCCGTGTCTTGAGATAAAAAAAATTTGCTGAAGATAATATGTTGATATACACAGTAGTTGCGGTAAAAACGGTGTGCGTGTTCGTCCGGGCAATCATACGTGTTTGTCCATCAATTATCTGCAGTTGATAGAAGTTAACAGTGAAGATATAGGAGGCATGAAGGTGAGAACTCCTATTTTATTATTATATTTGAATTTAGTAGAAGTAATTTGTTTATGATTAAAATGGGTTGATTAGTTGTTTGCCGGTGGTTGTGATGTTTAATGGATGTCTAACTAGTTAGTATACACTAGAGAATTAAGCGTTATTGACCGTGATGTTTTGTGCACAATGAAATTGGTTGTTGGAAATTTGTTGTGTTTTCAATGAATGACTTCGTAGTTGTATGGTTGAATGTTGATTTGTTTATGGTTGTGTCATACACACCATAGTTATGGAATTGTGCGGATTTTCAGTCGAAATCTCTTTGCTACGTAAATAACAATTTTATTGGAATTTTTTTTTTAATGATTTAGAATCTGGAAATTATATTCGAATTTTTTGGAAAGCTAAATATTTAAACCATGTTCGCAAAAGAAGGCATATTTGAACGAAACCGGTTTTGAAATTTTTGAGGAAATGAGATTTTGAAATTCGTACACATATAATGGATTTTACGAAAACGGTTGATTTCATAACAATATTCGAACATATTTGAGGAATATTTGATTCGATTAGATTTAAATGAATATTTGGAAATTCAAAATGGTATTTGAGATATAGTTGTTTTAAATGGGAATATAAAATAATATTTTGGAAAAAAATTAGAAATTGGTTTGAAATTTTATGTAAAAAGGGAAAAAATTGGTTTTCATACAAGACGAAGCAGTTTTCGAAGTATCTCGATAATTTATATTGGATTGGTTTAGTTACTTCGCAAATAAATTAAAACTTGAATAAATTTCAATTATTTGGAATTTAAACCGACCAACGACTGATGTTGTAAACAAGCTTTGGAAGAAAAGTAGTTTTGAAAATATAAATCGAATACGGATTTGAAATGTATTCCGCATTGGTTGTGCAAATGATTTAACTAACATTTAGTTTTGATTAATTGGACGATATTTGAAAAATATTATTTAAAGATTTCAATTTAATTTGAAATGAATATTGAAAATTGAAACAAACGAGTTTTGAAGCACTTGGAACTCAAGTGTAAAAATAAATTATTATTTGAAATATGATTTAAAATGTTAAGTTATTTAGGAAGAAATGAGACGATTTATAGTAAGTCGTTATATGGTTTTAATTCAACGTGTCGCGTAGCGACGGTTCGTTAATATCGATTTTAGTTTTCAAACGACTATGGCTTGAACATTTTAAATAGGATTGACATGAAACGAGATACGCCAAAATGCGATTAATGACAGTTTTCAAATAGAAAAGAATTTTTCAAATTCCAACGTGTGGTTTTCAAGTTAATTTTAAACTAAAATTTGGAAAAGTTGCTGTAAGTGCAGTTCGGCGACCGTAATGGAAAATCAAATAAAATGGACTTATAAAAATTATTTAAAAATCCAGAAAATGCGATAAATCATATTTTATGATTTTAAAGTGATTTGAGTTAAGATATGTGAAATTTGGAACGATTTTGGATCTATTTGGTTAGATAACCATTTCACAACGCTTTTCGTAACGCTTTTAACGTTATTATACCATTTCTTTGAAATTATTTGAATTTAAAATTTTAAAACATGAATCATTATGGGAAAAGGATTTGTTTAAAAGAGTTTTAAATGTATGGTATGAAATTTATTTAAACTAAATTTGATATGGGAAGTGAATTAGAAAAGAAATGAGTTTGGATAGAATTAGTCTTTGGATATTCGATATGAAATTTCAGGAGCGGACGAATACTATCAGAAATATTAAAATATATTCATATCCAGATTCTGATGGTGTTTGCCCGAATTGTGAATCAATATCAAATATTAGTCAACTAAATTCTATTTAAGCTTATATTTGAAAATATTAATTATTTGAATTGTCATAAATGGAAATTCAAATCCAAATAAAGATTTGGTAGTTTCGGGATAATGACGAATAAATGGAATTTGGTTTTGAAATATAAGGTTGGAAATGAACATTGAATTTCGTGAAAGGGTTAAGATGATAATGGGATATACGAGAGTTGAATGAATCCAACCTAAATTTGAAAGAAATTGATAACGATTTGGAAAGGGAATTTGAATTGAGAAGCTCGTAAAGTCCATAACTATTGTTTTAAAGTGCGCTCATTATTTGGAAAGTCCGGGATCGAATAAACGTTCGAAATCATTCCAAGTAATAATACAACGTTATAAAAATCTGAAAACTTGGAATTGATAAATGAAGACCGATTATATTCAAATTTGTTTGGGTTGATTGCTGATGTCTCGGATCGGGCCGTACACCTGATATGAGGTTATAAGTGGTTTGAGATCTGAATATATTTGAATATTCTCGGGATGTTGTTCTGTTCAGACCCAAAACGGACTTGTATGGTTGTGTGTCTGACATTGAAATTGACCGCATAGCACTAATGTAACACCCCGTGTATTCTATAACTGTGGAATTAACAAATTAAAGTATAATTAATTTGAAATCAAAGAACTAAGGGAAACGGGATACGCCATTGCGTTCGTCTCGGAATAATACGCGAAATAGAGTCCGAGTTTTCGAAAAAGGGAGTCCGTATGAAGAAGATATGGCCTTCGGAAGTTTCTGAATTAAATTTAAAATTCAAACAGAATAAAACAGTTTAAAATTAAAAATCGGGCCCAATTGGCCAGAGCGGGAAAAGTCCCGCCTAATGGGCCCAAGTCGACTGGGCTGTCGACCTGGTCTAACCAGGTCGACAGGGCTGTCGACAGGCATGTCGACCTGGTCCAGAGCCAGGTCGAACCCAGCCCAACCCGGCTGGCCTATTCTCTGTTAGTCGATTTTCTGTGGTCTGCTTTGTCATTAGGGCTAGGTGGCAGGCTCTAATTGGTCTCTCTTGCGAATGAATGGCTACGATCAATCCAAGCAACATCAATGGTCCTAATCAGTTTATAACCTCTATAAAATGACCCTAGACTCTACCTAAGTTTCTTATACAATTCTCTAGCCTCCATTGCTCTCTTCTTCTAATTAAAAATAAAAATGGCGTCTCTGCTCTGCTGGAATTAAAACTAGAAGATAATCAACATCAGCCTAAGCAACTCAATTCAAACTAGAGATTTAAGTTTCTGCAAAGATTCTACAACAAGTTAAAGTTCTTTCTTTAATCCAATCAAGGCAAGTACAGTTATTCTCCGCTATAAACGTTAATTATAATTTTGATATGCATTTAAATCTGAGTTTGAGGTTGTATTCTCTTCTGTTAGATCTGTTTTCTGTGACTGTTCTATATTCCTTTCTTCTTTTCTGTTTCTATAGCCAGGCTACCACGAGCCTGTGCCTAATCTCATAAGAGATGAACGTATGAACGCAAATTTTGGGATGAATGATGCGAAATTTGACAAGACTAAATTGAATGTATGACTTTAGGTCTGAGGCATAAAATATATTGGACATGTGACTTGGGATTGGATGCATAAATTTGACTATGAACATATAATTTATGCATGTTGTAGGCATAGTTATGTTGTAATTTAGATCTGTAATTAATTAGAAAGATGAGCATATGTTATAAACTAGTTTTAGACCTATGCATATTCTGTGATAAAACAAGAAGAGGAACCATTGTAAGATTACATATGATTTGAGATTTTGGACAAAATGCATATAAAAGTCAAGATTTGATTTTTTTGAAGATATGATTTAAAGATTTAGATTGTTGGGTATAGTTTGCATAATGATTCATGACTTAAAAAGAAGAAGATATGGAAGCTTAGGTGTAAAAGATTTGCATTAATTAGGATATCTATTATTGTGATTACACCTAAATAGGGATTTTTGGATATATGGCATGCATTGGAATTAATGGTTATATTTGGTATAATCTATATGTGAATCTGCTGTAAAATGCTAGTTTAACAAAAATTGGAACATATGTTATAGGGTAAATTATGTCCATATTCTGCGCTATGTAAATGTATGCAAACATGGAAGTATATGATCATATTGTGAATCATGACAATTATTTAGGCATATGAATTTAGGCCTAATTTATGTTTAGGCAAGGCATGTAAATAGAACCTTTAGAAATATTAAGTTTGTTAAATCTGCTAATTTGCCAAGTTGCCTAAACTGCTAGTTTTGTTATATTGCCTAGACTGCTAATTAGATTGGAATGCCTAATCTGTTAAATTTGTCGGTTGAAATGCCTAACCTGTTATATGCCAAAATCTGCTAAGTTGCTAAATCTATTAAATCCGTTATGTCATATAAAATCTGTTATCTGCTATGTTGATATAATCATCCTGTGATTGATATAATCTGAATTGGCATATATATATATTGGGCACGCGCATAAACGGTAAATTATTAATTGGCCGCAAAGATAAACATGGCTAACTCGAGGTTAGAATGAGTTTGCGGCGTAAATCTGCCCGGAACCGCCCGGCACATCCAATGGCCGCAAACAATAGGTTCTAAGGTGAGAAGTTAGTCATAACATGCGTAAGACACGAGGTTAGGTCTGGCTTGTGGCAGAAGTCTGCCCGGAACCGCCCGGCATATCCAGCGGCCACAAGCTACCGACCTAATGTGAGAGGTCTGTGCATTAATAATTAATTAATGCAAATCTAAGATAAGAATGACGTCTAAAACGTATTGGGGAAAATAGGGTTAAACCAAAGGGATTAATAGATGTAGTAAAACCCGTCCATGAATCTATAGGCCCAATACAAAGTTAGAAAAATCTGAAAAATCTGTACATCTGACCTGTTAGTCTGAAAACTTGTTAACTTAATTTGTGAATTAGTAAACCTGAATTCTGTATGTCTAAACTTGTAAACAAGTTAATCTGAAATCTGTTAGTCTGGGGACACAAGGTTAGGAGGGGAATTACCTGTGTCATCTGTTGTTTGGGACCCATATTAGTCAGTAACCCTTTCTGGTATCAAAACTTTGACCCAACAGTAGGTAGGGTCCGGGCATGCTTACTGAACTAATTATAAGTGGTTCATTCTGATAATGGCGAGGGGTGTTGATGGTGCGTTCCAACCGGGTCATGTGCGTGCATGGATCCCGGTCTGCCTCTGAGGATGTAAGACGCCGTGACATCTGTAAATAGGTCTGTGCCAATTGGTTGTCACTTTAGGGAGTGATACACCCTACTGTGGGGCCGACACAGGATATTTATGTATTAGGGAGCCGATCGCTTGGGGTAGGGTTTTAGGGTACACTTAGTTCTGTCTGTTTCTGTTGGTACCGTCTGTTTCTGTTGGGTGGTAACACCTGTCTGTTTCTGTGTGGTACCGTCTGTTCGGGTGGTAAAGGCCCATTACTAGTTTACACCTAATTCCACATTCTGTTTCCATAGGGATAAATCTGTTTCTTCTTCTGTCTGTTTCTGATCGGGTAGTAAAGGCCCATTATTAGCATTCTGTTTTCTGTTAAAGTATTCTGTACCCGTTCCTGCTTCAATTTAGACATTAGGGTGACACCTAATTCTGCTATACTAGTATTAGTGCAGAGAAGTGTAAAACAATAGTTTATATCATTCTGTTTTTCTGTTATATCTGCTACACCTGTTATAGTTATCTCACATCCAGTTTTATATTCATATCATATTATTATTATCTGTTCATATGCTGAAAGTCACTGGACTTGCCAGACTTTTTGTCTGACCCTTGTTGTTTTCGCCTCCTTTCTTCCGTTTCCCCCCCAGGTTATCCAAGGAGGGAAATACTTTAGCTTGATCCGGATTTCTCTTTGCTTGAAGTGCTTAAAGTATGGCTTGGCTCTGTATAGCTTCCGTTCCATGGGGATTATGATTTTAAACTATGCATTTTGAAGGTTTTTGTACAAGACTGATATTTTGTACTTGAATTCTGAAATTGAAAGGATGTAACCATATTAATTTCTGTTTCCGCTGTAATAAAGTTAAAATTTTTCAAGTACTGTTTTATCTGTCTTGTAAGTTTCTGTTCTGTTTACTAAAATGCTCCACCAAGGTTAAGGCATTCCCTTTGTGAGTGACCTTAACGGAGGTGGGGTGTTACACTTGGTATCAGAGCTGAAGGTTACCAGATTTGATAAAAAGTTTTGAAAACTATTTTCAAAAAAAAAAAAAGATTTAAAAAGGAAGTATTTTCAAAAGTAAAGCTATTTTTGAAAAAAAAAAAACATGATCCCCAAGAGCCATATATCTTTCTTTCAGTCCCTTTTGTATTGAACCTTTCCTTTTTCGTTCCAGCATGTCTGAAGCATCTGGGATACCAGAGGGTGTTCATGTACCCGGTTGGTTTCGTCAATATCTTGAGGCTAGGACCGCCGCTGCAGGTCCAGCAAATGATCCCCCTCCTCCACCCCCTCCTCGTGCTATTGCTTTCTCAAAAATCTGTAGAGATTTTAGGGCCATGGGTGGGAAGGATTTCAAAGGAACTTAATCATTCGTAGAAGCAAGGAGTTGGCTCAAAGAAACTGAGGATCTGTTCGTTATCTTCGAGGTGGACGATAGGCAGAAGGTACAGTTGGCAGTATGGCTGCTCAAAGACGAAGCTTCCTACTGGTGGGAAGTCACTAACGCCGAGAGGCCGGTTGAGACATGGATGGATTTCAGAACAAGGTTTGAGACAAAATTCCTCTCGCAAGCTGAACGAAGTTTACAATTGGAAAAGTTCTTGTCTCTTAAGCAAGGAAGTATGACGGTCAAGGAATACGTCAACCAGTTCAACCAACTAGCAAGATTCGGATTGGATTTAGTCAACACTCAGCATAAAAAGGCTCTCCGTTTTGTTAAAGGATTGAATGAGCCACTGCACAGCCTAGCCATGACCCATGTACCCATGGGAGCAACTTACGAGAAATTGGTGGATATGGCACTATTGCACGAGGAAGACAAGGGCCTGAAAGAGACAAAGAAGGAAGAACCACAGAATAAGAAAGCGGGGCCCAAAAAGGAAACACAAAAGAAGGATGAGAAGTCTGAAGATAAGAAGGGGAAAAAGTGCTTTACTTGTGGGAGCTCAACTCATCTGAACAAGGATTGCAGAAAAAGGAAGGGCGCTTGCTTCAACTGTGGGGAGATAGGACACTTCACTAGGGACTGCCCGAAGAGACGAGGACAAGGAGGGCAGGCGAACACTCTTGAGGCTAGTGGCTAGGATAGAAATAGGAAAATTTCTATAGTAGGTTTAATTTCTTTATCTGATTATGGAGTTAAGACTTTTTCTGATTCTGGTATTTTGATTTTGTAATCGATACTCTGCACTTTAATACTAGTATTATTTCTGAATTCCGCTATAGACTCAGACCCATAAGGGTTATGGATCATCTGTTTGAGATTGGGGTTTGAGGGATATCTGTGTTAGGCGTCAAGTATGACGCATACATTCTGAGTTTTCGTGGGGTATGATTTTATCATGCTTAGCTTCCTAAGAATCATTAGGGAACCTGATCTGTACCAGAAGTCTGTAAATATCTAAATACTTTTTATAGGATTTCCAGTTTTGACATTGTCTAAAGAAGGTAATCCTCTGGGTGTCAGTTTGATGTTGGTTTCGGTCTTTGGGGCCGATACTTAGGACCCATGTCTAATGGGAACCAAATTTTCGTTCTATCTGTACTCGCTTCCATCATTCGACTGTATCCTATCAATCGAATATTTGTACTTTAGGTAGAAACTAATGGGTGTAAACATGTGTTTGAGACATGTTATGTTTGATGGTTGCAAGTGGATGCAAGTGGTTGCTAGTGGTTGCCCGTGGATGCATATACACACACTAGGCACTAGATCGGCTCGAAAACACTCTCATACTGCATATGGATGGGTGAGCATTTTTCAATTCTTGTGGATGCAAAATGGTTGATTCAGCACATGGATGTTGCATTTGAGTGAATGGTTGTGCACTCATATAGAAATAATATATATCATCAGAATTCTATTGCATACATGTTGGACTCATGGCACTGACATAATTCGCATTAAGGAGGTCAACTGAATCAGTAGACCGCCTGATCTTTGCATTAGATAAGGAACATATACACACACTTTTGCATAGGTTCATACAACATTAGAAGTTTTCTAAGGACAATGGATGCTTGTGGATGATGGTTGAGTAGATGGATGATTGGATGGTAGGACACACTCTTCTTAACTTGAAGATTTCGGGGACGAAATCCTTTTAAGTGGGGGAGAATGTAACACCCCGTGTATTCTATAACTGTGGAATTAACAAATTAAAGTATAATTAATTTGAAATCAAAGAACTAAGGGAAACGGGATACGCCATTGCGTTCGTCTCGGAATAATACGCGAAATAGAGTCCGAGTTTTCGAAAAACGGAGTCCGTATGAAGAAGATATGGCCTTCGGAAGTTTCTGAATTAAATTTAAAATTCAAACAGAATAAAACAGTTTAAAATTAAAAATCGGGCCCAATTGGCCAGAGCGGGAAAAGTCCCGCCTAATGAGCCCAAGTCGACTGGGCTGTCGACCTGGTCTAACCAGGTCGACAGGGCTGTCGACAGGCATGTCGAACTGGTCCAGAGCCAGGTCGAACCCAGTCCAACCTGGCTGGCCTATTCTCTGTTAGTCGATTTTCTGTGGTCTGCTTTGTCATTAGGGCTAGGTGGCAGGCTCTAATTGGTCTCTCTTGCGAATGAATGGCTACGATCAATCCAAGCAACATCAATGGTCCTAATTAGTTTATAACCTCTATAAAATGACCCTAGACTCTACCTAGGTTTCTTACACAATTCTCTAGCCTCCATTGCTCTCTTCTTCTAATTAAAAATAAAAATGGCGTCTCTGCTCTGCTGGAATTAAAACTAGAAGATAATCAACATCAGCCTAAGCAACTCAATTCAAACTAGAGATTTAAGTTTCTGCAAAGATTCTACAACAAGTTAAAGTTCTTTCTTTAATCCAATCAAGGAAAGTACAGTTATTCTCCGCTATAAACGTTAATTATAATTTTGATATGCATTTAAATCTGAGTTTGAGGTTGTATTCTCTTCTGTTAGATCTGTTTTCTGTGACTGTTCTATATTCCTTTCTTCTTTTCTGTTTCTATAGCCAGGCTACCACGAGCCTGTGCCTAATCTCATAAGAGATGAACGTATGAACGCAAATTTTGGGATGAATGATGCGAAATTTGACAAGACTAAATTGAATGTATGACTTTAGGTCTGAGGCATAAAATATATTGGACATGTGACTTGGGATTGGATGCATAAATTTGACTATGAACATATAATTTATGCATGTTGTAGGCATAGTTATGTTGTAATTTAGATCTGTAATTAATTAGAAAGATGAGCATATGTTATAAACTAGTTTTAGACCTATGCATCTGTGATAAAAGAAGAAGAGGAACCACTGTAAGATTACATATGATTTGAGATTTTGGACAAAATGCATATAAAAGTCAAGATTTGATTTTTTGAAGATATGATTTAAAGATTTAGATTGTTGGGTATAGTTTGCATAATGATTCATGACTTAAAAAGAAGAAGATATGGAAGCTTAGGTGTAAAAGATTTGCATTAATTAGGATATCTATTATTGTGATTACACCTAAATAGGGATTTTTGGATATATGGCATGCATTGGAATTAATGGTTATATTTGGTATAATCTATATGTGAATCTGCTGTAAAATGCTAGTTTAACAAAAATTGGAACATATGTTATAGGGTAAATTATGTCCATATTCTGCGCTATGTAAATGTATGCAAACATGGAAGTATATGATCATATTGTGAATCATGACAATTATTTAGGCATATGAATTTAGGCCTAATTTATGTTTAGGCAAGGCATGTAAATAGAACCTTTAGAAATATTAAGTTTGTTAAATCTGCTAATTTGCCAAGTTGCCTAAACTGCTAGTTTTGTTATATTGCCTAGACTGCTAATTAGATTGGAATGCCTAATCTGTTAAATTTGTCGGTTGAAATGCCTAACCTGTTATATGCCAAAATCTGCTAAGTTGCTAAATCTGTTAAATCCGTTATGTCATATAAAATCTGTTATCTGCTATGTTGATATAATCATCCTGTGATTGATATAATCTGAATTGGCATATATATATATTGGGCACGCGCATAAACGGTAAATTATTAATTAATTGGCCGCAAAGATAAACATGGCTAACTCGAGGTTAGAATGAGTTTGCGGCGTAAATCTGTCCGGAACCGCCCGGCACATCCAGTGGCCGCAAACAATAGGTTCTAAGGTGAGAAGTTAGTCATAACATGCGTAAGACACGAGGTTAGGTCTGGCTTGTGGCAGAAGTCTGCCCGGAACCGCCCGGCATATCCAGCGGCCACAAGCTACCGACCTAATGTGAGAGGTCTGTGCATTAATAATTAATTAATGCAAATCTAAGATAAGAATGACGTCTAAAACGTATTGGGGAAAATAGGGTTAAACCAAAGGGATTAATAGATGTAGTAAAACCCGTCCATGAATCTGTAGGCCCAATACAAAGTTAGACAAATCTGAAAAATCTGTACATCTGACCTGTTAGTCTGAAAACTTGTTAACTTAATTTGTGAATTAGTAAACCTGAATTCTGTATGTCTGAACTTGTAAACAAGCTAATCTGAAATCTGTTAGTCTGGGGACACAAGGTTAGGAGGTGAATTACTTGTGTCATCTGTTGTTTGGGACCCATATTAGTCAGTAACCCTTTCTGGTATCAAAACTTTGACCCAACAGTAGGTAGGGTCCGGGCACGCTTACTGAACTAATTATAAGTGGTTCATTCTGATAATGGCGAGGGGTGTTGATGGTGCGTTCCAACCGGGTCATGTGCGTGCATGGATCCCGGTCTGCCTCTGAGGATGTAAGACGCCGTGACATCTGTAAATAGGTCTGTGCCAATTGGTTGTCACTTTAGGGAGTGATACACCCTACTGTGGGGCCGACACAGGATATTTATGTATTAGGGAGCCGATCGCTTGGGGTAGGGTTTTAGGGTACACTTAGTTCTGTCTGTTTCTGTTGGTACCGTCTGTTTCTGTTGGGTGGTAACACCTGTCTGTTTCTGTGTGGTACCGTCTATTCGGGTGGTAAAGGCCCATTACTAGTGTACACCTAATTCCACATTCTGTTTCCATAGGGATAAATCTGTTTCTTCTTCTGTCTGTTTCTGATCGGGTAGTAAAGGCCCATTATTAGCATTCTGTTTTCTGTTAAAGTATTTTGTACCCGTTCCTGCTTCAATTTAGACATTAGGGTGACACCTAATTCTGCTATACTAGTATTAGTGCAGAGAAGTGTAAAACAATAGTTTATATCATTCTGTTTTTCTGTTATATCTGCTACACCTGTTATAGTTATCTCACATCCAGTTTTATATTCATATCATATTATTATTATCTGTTCATATGCTGAAAGTCACTGGACTTGCCAGACTTTTTGTCTGACCCTTGTTGTTTTCGCCTCCTTTCTTCCGTTTCCCCCCCCCCCCCCCCAGGTTATCCAAGGAGGGAAATACTTTAGCTTGATCCGGATTTCTCTTTGCTTGAAGTGCTTAAAGTATGGCTTGGCTCTATATAGCTTCCGTTCCATGGGGATTATGATTTTAAACTATGCATTTTGAAGGCTTTTGTACAAGACTGATATTTTGTACTTGAATTCTGAAATTGAAAGGATGTAACCATATTAATTTCTGTTTCCGCTGTAATAAAGTTAAAATTTTTCAAGTACTGTTTTATCTGTCTTGTAAGTTTCTGTTCTGTTTACTAAAATGCTCCACCAAGGTTAAGGCATTCCCTTTGTGAGTGACCTTAACGGAGGTGGGGTGTTACAACTAATTTCCGTTAATATATATCGGATTTGTGGCAAAATATTATCCTCGTCTCTAAGTCATATGAACTTAGAGGGTACGTATCGATAGAAATCAATGACATGTCGTGAATTGTCAACGTGGCATACTCGAGTTATGAAACGAGCTAGTGATGATCAAAGCATGGCTTATCAAAGCGTAACTTTGTGCATATCGTGACCTCGACGAACTTCACACCCCGGATTGATGGTAAACTAGCGGTTAGGTTGTATACATAATCTCTAGTGAAATTCGAAAGCTGCGGCGGTATATCTACTTCGAAACCTGAGGGAATAAAGTATATACGGTGTCCGATGTCTAGAAGTTATCCGGGATATATACTTTTGCGTTATGTATTCGGTGTCCGTTGTCTGGATGTTAACCAGGAATACTTAGCTTCGTGTCCTCCAATGATCTTTCGTGCCAGGAACCATCACGTTGGAAACCCAATATGAGCCGTCCGATTTGTTTGTAAACTATCTATGTGGGCATAGCTACTATGTTCGCTAAGATTTATATATTTATTTGTGAAATGATTTTCAACACTATGCACTAGCGATAATAATATTAATAGAGGATTTTCACGTATTAAAGCATTTTTGATTATCATAAGATAAACTTGCCCATCTGGTTTGCATTTGCATTGTGTGATATGGGATGAGCTTTTGATAGCTTCGTTTTCCAAAGTCATTACGATTTTCTATGCATGGGAATTCACATGGAGAAAAGCCGTTCTGCGTTGGCGGCGTGGTCCGGTGAACTTCCCAACATTAAATAAACCCTAAATAGTAACTGTTTTGAGTTCTCACACCAGTTCCATGACTGACCTGGAGTTTATTGTTCCCCACCTAAACTCTGGGTGCCCATAATTTTGCACATGCAGCTAGTAGTTTAGTTTGCAGGTTAGCCGTCAAAGCTGGAGTTAGTTTGGGGATAGAATTTGCCTTGGTTTTACTTCTTCCATTGAAAGAATTCTGTTTCCGCTGAGCTTTTGGTATATTCTGATTTATTTGTAACTCTGATGTAAAATTTTGTAATGAAATTAAAAGTTATGTTATTGTGTTTAAATATGTTAGTACGCGTAACTATCTGTCTTTATGAGCGATTTAAGTTGGTTTAATTACCGACGAGAATCGAGCAAAAAGGTGGGTCGTTACAATAACATAACCCGTGGCTTTCTTCCCCAATTCATTTCAACGAAAAAAGGGATAAACCCTTGCTGTCGTCGCCTCCCTCCTCCCTACCCCGTTGAGATCCGATTTCTTCATCTAAGCTCTATTCCCATCTTCTCAAATTCTTCCGGTATGTCTTCTAATCCCTATTATATGTTTAATTAGGGTTAATTTGCATATTTATATGGGTTAGTTAATTAAGTGTTTATGGATATGAAATTGGTTGCCTTGTGAGATGCATATGATGTTGATTATGTTATAGACTGATTTGGGAATTAGTGTAATTGATTAGGAGGTTGAAAACGTTAACTATCACATATTTACTTGATATAGGAGCATGAAAACAACGATTATCATGTATGTAACTGGTCTTACGTTGATTGCGTTATATGATCATTTGAGAAAAAATGAAGTAAATGTGATTGTTTAGCAGTAGTAACTTGATTATGACTATTGAAACGGTGTAATGATGTCCCTCTACGCATGTACTGTTAATTATGTCATCATCGGATGCAAGAATAGTCGGTCCAAACAAATTTGAAGAATGCATTTGCAATATTCCAAAAAAAAAAATTGTTGCTATATAATTTAACTAAAATTGACAAACTTGAAAGCTTAGTTTGTTGCTATAATATTAACAAACTAAAATTGACAAATTTGTTGCTATTATATTAACAAACTTGAAAGCTTAGTTTCTCTTTTAAAAATTGAAACTAATTAACTAAAATTAACTTCATAATTTATACTTTAAATTAAAATTAACTAAAAATAACTAAAACTAATTTATACTTCGTAATTTTCAGTGTCATGTTATTTTACAAACTGAAAGTACTAAAAAATATTAAATAGACACTATGTAGTTAACGCACGAGCGTGGACGAAAATAGGCGCAAGGCGCAACTAAGGAGATTTTCTGAAGTTTAAGGTGCACCTATCGCACCTATTAGTGAAGTGCAAAAAAGCCCAAAGCGCAGAAAGCGCGCTTTTTTCATTTCTATTGTTTTTTGGTTTAAACTTAGATTGAATGTTTTTTGACTACTTATGTGAACCCCTTAGATAAATTTGGCCCCGTCCGACAAGTGTTGTATATGGTCGTTTTATGGGTATTCGGTTTTACACAAAATGGAAATCTATATTCATTTAATACAATATTCGTTGGATTTGTCCTAGTATTAGACAAATTACAAATATAATAACGTAAGCATATTGTATAAATCATTTTAGTTTAAACGGTTAACAAAATTTCGATAGCATTTTCTTTTTGTTCCATGTGTACACGCATTTGTGTACGATACATGGACCAAAGGGAAGTGCTGCCGAAATTTTGTTGAGCCGTTTAGCCTGAAATGATTTATAAAATATGCTTATGTTATTATATTTGTAATGGGAAGTAGGTAGACCGGCCGTCAAAGTAAAAAAGAAATAAACAAAAAACCCGAAAACATGCAATAGTAATAAATGAAATTTTACAAGATTTAAAATAATATAAAGTGTTACGTTCGATTGAACTTTCTAACATATTTGTGGCAAATCAGGAAAATGTTCGATTATTTTCGTGATCGCAGTTGGATGTATCAACCTTGAACCGTTAAGAAAGGGTCGATAAAGGAACATTTTTGTAATGGAGTCCAAGAATTTATTAGATTCGCTAAATCTAATAATCGGAGTAACGTAGACATTCATTGTCCATGTAGTAAGTGCAAACATTTGAAGCATTGGAAGCAAGACGTAGTAGAAGTACATCTGTATAAATTTGGTTTTGTGTCGAATTATCACTTATGGGATCGTCATGGAGAACTTGTTCAACCTGCGTCTAACCCTGTAGTGGTAGAGGACGATAGTACAATGATGAACGATAATACAATGCCGAATCCGATAGAAAATATGGTGCAAGATGCAGCACGATCAATGTTTCCTAACATTGAGCAAGGCGATGATGAGACTGGAAATGTTGAAGAACCAACGGCGGAAGCGATTTTTTTTTATGATTTATTGAATTCTGCTAAGAGACCATTGTGGGAAGGGTGTACAAGCGGAATCGAATTGTCTGTAACCGCCGAATTCATCACTATGAAATCAAAATTCAATCTTACAGAAACTGCATTTACAACAGTACAAACTGCAAAATGACATATGCCGCCCAATAATTTGATGTGCGATAGTCATTATAAAGTGAAAAAACTTATGTCTGCTTTTGGACTACCGTGTCATAAGATAGATACATGTGTTAAAGGTTGCATGTTATATTGGAAGGAAGACACTCACCGTAGAAAATGCAAATTTTGCAACGAAGATAGATATAAAACAAGGAAAAAAAGAAAGAAAAAGAAGTTCCATATAAAAGAATGCATTATCTACCCATAACTCCCAGACTTCAATGGCTATATGCATCTTCTGCTACAGCGTGTCATATGCGATGATACAGCATGAGAACATCAGAAGAAGGAACTATGAAACATCTGTCTGATGGTGAAGCATGGAAACACTTTGATAGGACTTATCCTGAATTTGCTATAGAGAGCCATAATGTTAGGCTCGGTTTATGCACGGATGGATTTTCGCCATTTTCTCAGTTTGGTAGTAAATATTCATCATGGCCTATCATTATTACTCCTTATAACTTACCCCCATGGATGTGTATGAAAAATCCGTATATGTTTCTAACGGTTGTCGTCCCCGGTCCCGATGATCCGACATAAGGAATTGATGTTTATCTACAACAGTTGATTGAAGAGTTGAAAACACTATGGCATGAAGGAGTCGAAACATACGACATTTCGAGAAAAAGAAATTTTCGTATGTTTGCTTCTATATTATGGACTATTAGTGATTTTCCCGCGTATGGCATGCTTTCAGGTTGGAGCACTGCTGGGCGTCTAGCTTGTCCTCATTGTATGGAGGAGACACGAGCATTTTCATTAAAGTATGGGAAAAAAATTCTTGGTTTGGCTGTCATCGTTTTTTCTCCATATTAATCATAAATTTAAATTGGATAAAAAGAACTTTAAAGCTAACAAAGTAGAGACTATGCTACCGCCTAAAGTTTGGACAAGTGAAGGAGATATATGAAGTTGTAAGTGAGTACCCAAAGATACATGAAACTGGAGAGCAGGTTGAAATTCCAGGTAAATCAGACATTCATAATTGGTGCAAACAAAGTACATTTTGGGAGTTATCTTACTGGAAAAATATAAAACTTCGGCATAATATTGACGTGATGCATATTGAAAAAACGTTTTTGATAACGTTTTTAATACAGTTTTGAATGTAAAGGGTAAAACCAAAGACGATGCGAATTCGAGACACGATATATTACACTTTTGTAAACAGCCGGAACTGCACTTGTATGACGAAAATAAAAAACCTAAAACATGCCAACAGGCAAGTAAAACTCGTGCTAAAGTGGGTGGAAGGATTACAATGTCATGATGGGAATTCTTCAAACCTCCGTAGATGTGTGGACTTTAAAAACAGTAAATTGAGTGGAATGAAAAGCCATGATTGTCATATCATGATGGAATACATTTTACCTCTGGTTTTCAAGGAGCTGTTGCCTACAAAAATCTGGAGTGTTATAACAGAATTAATTTTGTTTTATAAATAACTTTGTTCAATGACGTTAAAGGTAGATCGTTTATGTAAACTTGAACTAGAAATCCCTGTACTGATCTGCAAACTCGAGAAAATATTTCCACCTGGTTTTTTTAATGTAATGGAGCATTTACCTATTCATCTTTCGTCCGAAACACTTCTTCGAGGTCCAGTCCAGTATGGATGGATGTATCCGTTTGAAAGGTAATTTTGTATATAATTTCAATAGTCGTGATAGATTACAACTTAGATTATTGTACCAACATATAAATTAAATTAATCTTATTATAGGTACTTGAATCATTTGAAGAAAAAAATTAGGCAAAAAGCTCGAGTAGAATGTTCGATTTGCAAATCGTACCTTAAAGAAGAAGCTTCATTTTTTTCCCTCTCTTTACTTTTGTGAAGATGTGAACTTGTCTTTTGTAACTGTTCCCCGTAATGAACAAGTCGTTGAGCAGGAGTCTTCTCAAACTGTAACGACCCGTGTTTTCTGACCAATTTTTGAATTATTTTATTATTTAAAAATGTCGATTTGAATTTAATTGGCTTGAATTTAATTAATTTGAATATATTATTTAAATTAAAAATAAAATAAATATTTTAAATTCCAAATGGTTGGAAAATGTTGAATTGACAGTATAGTGTGAATGGACAATTTAAAATGGTTAAATATTGTTAATTTTGAAATTCCAATAACGATTTCGTTATTTAACGACGTTATAACATTTAAATTTATAATTTAATTATAAATCGAGCTGCAGCGGCACAACAGTTCGCAATATTGGGTTTTGAACTTTAAATGGTCGTACAGGATTCAAGATAAGTCGGATTTTCCCGAACAAGATGGATCTATTAGACGATATTTTTCTAATGGAAGAGAAAAATCCAGTTTTCGTGTTGTAGATTTTGTTTTACGACCAAATCAAATTTTGAAATAGTCGCTATGGAATTTCTTTATATATTATATCGATTTATTTATATAAATAAGGGGTTTTTAAATATTTTAATTTCGAATTGGCTTGGATTTCAACCCGAATTATTTTATTTTGGTAATATATGAAATTCTGGTCGTGTATGGCCAATTATAATATTTTAATATTTTTATATTGAAGTATTTTTAAATTGGTTTATTTTAATGTAAATTGGGCCTTTTAAAATGGACTTTATTCAAACGAGCTCTACTTTTCGACGAAACAAATTTTGTTGGAAACGCAATGGCAAATTATTGTTAGATTTTCAAGTTGCACGTCAATCAGAGTTATTCTGTGAGCGCAGCAAAATAAAACGACCATTTAGGCGTGAACGAGCGCCGTTTGAGCAAACGGACTCAGAATTCGACAAAACAAGTTTCATTAGGACCGTAACGTCAAATTATAGTATATCGTCCAGTTCCGGTTTGAACGGGGTTTGTATGTGAGCGCAGGAGCGAATAAACGGTGTTTGAAATAACAATAGGTACGAAATAAAAATCGTTGGTCAAAGTCGCTTGTCACGTCGGATTAAAATAATGTTTTTCTCACTTATATAAGCACCCAAATCAGAAATTCTCAAACCTAACTCCATTATCTGTCAGCCATTTTGCATAAAAGTCCCTGAACACATTTTAATTTATTTCTCCAAATCTTTCAAAATTTTTCTATGGCAATCTAAAGCAAAGTTGTAGATCGGCTCGATGCCGAGCTGCTGTAAAACGTTAGGGGTGATCGGACACCAGTGGTGGCCGGAATCGGCCTTAAACCGTGAGATCTGATTTCCGTTCTTTGGCTAATTAGAGGAGCTATGGTCGATTTCAGGGATCCAGACCAGGGGGAAAGTGAAGAGGGAAGGAAAAGCTTTCAGATGGTGGTGGTCTCGGGTCTTACGGTGGTCTGGGGTGTTCGTGGTGGTGAGTTGAACTGAGGGTACGATTTTTGAGTTGTTTTTCAAAACTAGTGTTGGTTTTGAGGTGATCACAGCCTAACGAGGTGACGAGGGGTTGAAGGTCTGAAGGGGAAAGGTGCGCCGGAGGTGGACGGTGAGATTGGCGGAGGTGCGGCGGTCTAGTTAAATCGGTGGCGGTGGTTATCTCGAGATGAACAGAAAATGATGGGTTCCGGTTTATGGAGTTGTTCAGGCACTACAGGCGATGGAGGGAGACATGGCCAGTCGAAAATGAAAGATGAGACGTCGGCGTCTGGTCTGGGTTTGGTGCGATGGTCCTAGGGTTGACGAGGTGGAGGCGGCGAACGTTTAAAGGGGAGGCAGTCTTCGGTGGAAGGGAAATTAGCCAACGGGTTTCTTTTCAGATCAAGGACATTGGGGTTTTTCTTTTGCCAGGAGCAAAACGCGTGAATGAACAATAAGGAAGGCTGACGTGGACCACATTAAAGTAAGGTAATTTGTTTTAGTTATTTAATTAATTAGATAATGAATCAGTTAAAGTATCGTTTAAATTATATAAACTTTGAACTAGCGTAACTTTTACATACGATAACGAAATCTAACAAAACAGGATCCGTTGGGATCCAAGAAACGAGCTCTAGACGATGGCACTGACCGGGAGTCGATTGGTTGCAGCTGGATTTTCAGTTAATTTTCGACACGCATTTAAATTTAAATGGGACAAACAACGCTACAACCGTCAACTGAACAAACTGGTGAGTTAATTCTCACATTTTTCTGGACTACTATGATGTGATAAATCCATATAAAAATAGAAATTGGTTGATTGGCTGTTTTGGTTGCTTATGGTAGCTTTGATGGTTGTTGTTAATTATATTATCGTCATTTATTTATTTATTTATTTAAAATTATCTATTTTTGTTATAATAACCCGTGCTGCAGAGAAGAACAGGTTGGAGGGATCCGACCGGATTCCTCAAAATATTTTGTATATTGTTTATTTTACATTGTTGATCCATGAACTTATTCGAACACCAAATGATATTCAAAACTGTTTGAATATGGATGGTTGGATGGATGTGACCATTGTTGTGTTTTTAAATCAATCGACAGTTCTGATTAAGTAGTTCGCAGCGAGGGCCTAAAATATACTGTTTGAGATGTTGTTCTGTCGTCGGGCGAATTAATGGAGTACTTAGTTATAAATATATTTTATAACTAATTTAAAGGGTTAAATTTATTTTATATAAGTCAATTAAAATGGGAATTTTATATTTAAGTTATATTTCACCAAAGGGATCGTTAAATGTTTATATAGCATATTCTATGTCATTTTTCTGAATAGAAAATTAGAAACTAACCTACGAGTTAGTAAAAATGAAATAATGGGTTTTTATAAATAATTAAAATAATGTTTTAAATTAATTAAGTTAATTAATTTAAGTGAAAAGAGAAACGAGAATCAGTTAACAATTTAACTGATGTTTACAGTGGACAAGGTCGACTGTAAAAGTTGAAATTGGCGATTGAATCAATTCGATTGATACTGTCAATGGTCTTCCCAGTATTCGTTAAATTTAACGAATGGTGTTAAATGTTAGTGAGTCTTCGATTAACTATATATTATAGTAGTTATCGAATTGTTTATCGTTATTAAAGTAAATTATTATTTAATAAGCTTTTAATGTGATAATTATCCTATTTCTTTGTTAATACCAAAGTTAACTATTTTTACAAAGTTAATATTCAAGTTAATTATTATTGTAATTAATTATAATTAAAGTAATGGTTTTTAATTAGAGTTTAATTATGAAGCGATTAAGTGGGCGAGTTAAATTATTTAGATTCGAACTAAATTTGAGATATCAATTAAGGGATGAAGTTCTATCGAGACACAACCAAATGTGTTAAGTAAACTTATCGTAGTTTATAAAGTTTTCTAATTATATTAGAATTAAAATTGGTGTATATAACGCTTTAAAAGATTTTAAAGTTAATAGAAGAGGTTAATAACGTTTACTTAAATTAAGTAAACATATTAAGATTGGAATAGGATTTTAACAAGGAAGTGTGACATTAAAACCATGTTTTAAATCGAATGGTAATGGTAGGAGAAAGGAGAAAGGAAAATCGATGTGATTTCATTAAGTAGAAATAGTGGAGATTATAATGGATGGTCGAATGGATTCTTGAAAAAGGGATATTGGATAGTTTAATAGTGTGAGTGGAGGGATTACAAGACAAGTACCAATGTAAGAAATGGTTAAGGGAAAATCATCTTGGATTCGAATGGTAAATAATATTTGGGAAATTTACTCAACAAAGTAAAAAAGAATTGACTTGTAGAGTTGTTTCTCAAATAAAAGAAAATGGTTTTTAAAACCATGGTAAATGGAAATAAATGTAAATGGAATAACTGATGTTGAGTGGAAAACTTCTATTATCTTAAGATAAGAGTGTCGACGGTCAAGACCTGAGAGGTAATTAGAATACCCTAACTTGAACGGCTTCACTATTATCGAGAGATAGTATTAGTTGAAATAGGTGGAAAGGTGATTATCGAGTAATGTTGACTAACAAGATTTATTACTTAAATAACATTTAAAATGAATTAACTATGCTGGTCTAGTTAATCGACAAGATAACTACGTGTATTTAATCATAACTAAAGCGAGTGTTTGAAAAATTGGAATTTCTTTTATTTAAAACAAAATAAAGAAATTATGGAAAGGATTCAAAGTTTAGTTCAAATTATATAAATAAAGTTGTGAAAAGGATTTAACCGAAACGATGAGATTAAAAACAACGAGTTGGATTAAGTGGAATGTTTTAATTGAGTAAAGGAAGGATTTTGGCAATCAAACCATGTCATTGATTAAATAGAAATATAATGGCATTTCCAAGGACAGAGGAAATGGAAAGAAGAGTTATAAACCCTAGTGGTATTTTCAAATATAAGAAGTTACAAAAAGGGTTTTTGAAAATGCAAATGATGTACCGGGATATAAAGGATAATACAAGATGTTCTATAAAGATAGTAGTGTTCCCCGACAAAGGAAATAAAGAGTGATGTTTGGTAAATTCGCTATTCCAAAGAATGTATGGATTAATGCTTTTAAAGTAATAAACCAGAGAGTTTTGTCGAAAGAGGATTTATGGGATTGATCAAAAGAATCGATAAAATGGTAAGATGAATTATGTTAATAGAAATAACCTGAGCTGCCAACGTACTTAACAACATTGTTATAAATTGATAGTTAAACCACCGATTATCAAATGAATTATTCTTGAACTATTTTGACGTGTTGTTTCAAAGAGACCGGGATGGGAACTAGACCTAAAACCACTTCGAATCAACAGTGCGGACGCGACTAACTTGAAGGAGATAAAGACGAAGTGAATTGAAGACCGTAGATATGTATAAAACGGAAGAACTACTTAAATCTCTGACTCATGACCAAAGATATATTGTGGTTCTGTCGTGGTTAAAATCTGCGGATTTGCAAGGACTACTCGCTACTGATCCATAGGGTGATTCCTAGGATGCAGTAGGAGGGTGCCTTCGGTTCATCCTGTTCCTGGATGACTCATATGGACGAATGTCCGACAAAGTATTTCCAAAGGGATCACATACATTGTTTCTCCAAACGTACCAAGTTGGTGGCATAGAAGGGAAACTTCTTTAGCTTAACAACTAGAGTATTTTTATGGAAATCAATTAGTGACTTCTGGAGGATCTGACAATGTGACATTCAAAGTGAATGGAGATATATTGTGCTGAATGATAAGCATAACCTCTAGCCTCATTAACCGGGAAATGACAGAAACCGGGCAGGCAGCATGGTTATGTGGGTCGCTCCCATTAGGGTGTATAATCACCTATCTAGAGAAATTCCTTTTGCTTCTTTAATCTATCGATGCTGTCCCTTTTTGGGAAATGGTGGGTCGCACCCAACCGTTGGTGATATACATTCGATACACTCAAGCGAAATGAGTGGTCGGTCATGTGTGGGCTGGGTTGCAAGACGTTCTTGTTGAACCCAGTGTATTCACCTCTAGAGATACACTATCGGCAGGTGATCACATACCTTGTCATAGTTGGAAATCCAATCTCCAATAAGCGCCCGCGGTTTTTGATTGTATACTATATATGTAGAGCGTGAGATGCAAGCGTTCTGCTAGATTGATATTTATCTGTGATGGATAGACATTATTATAATATCAGAAAAGATGTTGATTTTAAACTATTTAGGTTGTAGTAAGGTAAAAATCGTCTGTATTTATGTGTGGGCTGGTCTTACTATTATCCTTTTATTTCAAAAAGGATTTTTCAAAGTTAAACAAGTTGTTTGTGCTGTGCATTTATCACTGAAAGTATTTCAGACTGACCTGGGTGAATTTTGCTTTGCTTCAAATGTGCTCGGGTCAGACCAAGTATATTCACAGGTTAGGTTTTCGCTAGAGTTCAGGAGCTAGAAGCAGGAGGCTTCACCATTAGATATATAAACTGTATTTCCACTGTGACAGATATATGTTCTACTCTGATGATTGGTATGTATATACATTTTTCTTTTGTATAAAGAAATTTGATATATTATATTTATTCGTTCCACTGTGAGATTCTGATGTGTTCTTCTTCCTTATCTTCTATTCTAACATTTCTTTCTTTCCACATCCTCTAACTTCTTTCTACAAAAGATTCGTATTTTTGTGTCTTTTGGGTTGGGTGTGTGGTGTTATTAGTCGACTCAAAGGGTACGGAAATTTGGGTCGTTACAGTGGTATCAGAGCTATTGGTTTAGTGATAACCATGGCTCTGTGGCGTAACTCAATAGAGATGGGGTCAGTGATGCCTTAGATTGAGTTGAGTATATATACGAGAGCGAGTATTTGTAATTTGATATAAATTTATTTTGAAATTATTTCTATCCAATATATTTTATAAAGTCGTAAAGGTAATAATTTTTTTTTAATTATTGGGGCAATTAGATTTACCAGTGTTGACTGGAACGGGTTGATTTTGAGGTTGGATTAAACCAACCAGAAGACATTTCATTTTTGAAATGTGAAAATGTGAAAACATTAACTTAAGTCGAGCCAAAATGAATTATATAAGTTCAGATTGAATTGGAATATCGAAATTAAATTTAACTTAAGCCAGTGGGTATTTGACTTGAGTTGGGAGTAGAAATACTCACCGATATTATTTGAATTAAATATTTTGGTTGTTTGGACGGATGGTTGCATAAATATAGATTTGAAAATGGATAAACTTGATTGAAATCTGTCTGAAATGAATAAGTCGGATTATTGGAATAAAAAGTCAAGTGGCCCGGAATGAATGAGTTAAATTTATTAGAATGGATTAATTTAGGGCTAATAAACTAAAATGATATATAAGGATCAATTGATGTATTCAAATGGATTATTAGAATTTATTGAATTGTGTGTAGGAATTGGATGATATGGATGTTTGAATCTTACTGGCATTGTTTTGAAAACTAATGAGTTTCGTTGGAGTTGAGAACAGGTGCAGAAAAGATATTTCAATTCTGAAAACCTGTCCAAGAGAATTCTGGAGTAAATTAAATCCAGTTTGGCCTGCCAATTGAGCAAGCACAAAAATAAATTTATCGCTTATCACATAATAGCGCTCGCAAAAAGGAACGCCTACGCAAATATAAAATTTTGGGTTTTATTTGGATTTTGAATTTTTTCGACCGTGTTGGTCGATGTATATATATTTCTTGAACCTGCAATATTGCAGATGTCCCTCCGTACAGGGGAGACTCTGCCAAAAAAATTCCAAAATTTAAGGTGTTAGAATTTTTTTTGAAGATTTTTGGGAAATTTTGTTATTTGAATTAGTTTGGTTTTAAAACCAACTGGGTAAATTTTGAAAATTTAACTGAGATTTAATTAAATATTTCTGAAAAGATAATAGGTTGCAGCATTTTTTTTACCTTAGCAATTTCGGGGACGAAATTATTTTAAGGGGGAAGGAGTGTAACGACCCGTGTTTTCTGACCAATTTTTGAATTATTTTATTATTTAAAAATGTCAATTTGAATTTAATTGGCTTGAATTTAATTAATTTGAATATGTTATTTAAATTAAAAATAAAATAAATATTTTAAATTCCAAATGGTTGGAAAATGTTGAATTGGCAGTATAGTGTGAATGGACAATTTAAAATGGTTAAATATTGTTTATTTTGAAATTCCAATAACGATTTCGTTATTTAACGACGTTATAACATTTAAATTTATAATTTAATTATAAATCGAGCTGCAGCGGCGCGGCAGTTCGCAATATTTTGAACTTTAAATGGCTGTACAGGATTCAAGATAAGTCGGATTTTCTCGAAACAAGAAATGTCGGGATCTATTAGACGATATTTTTCTAATGGAAGAGAAAAATCCAGTTTTCGTGTTGTAGATTTTGTTTTACGTCCAAATCAAATTTTGAAATAGTCGCTATGGAATTTCTTTATATATTATATCGATTTATTTATATAAATAAGGGTTTTTTAAATATTTTTAATATCGAATTGGCTTGGATTTCAACCCGAGTTATTTTATTTTGGTAATATATGAAATTCTGGTCGTGTATGGCTAATTAATATTTAAATATTGAAGTATTTTTAAATTGGTTTATTTTATTGTAAAATGGGCCTTTTAAAAGGGACTTTATTCAAACGAACTCTATTTTCGGCGAAACAAATTTTGTTGGAACCGCAATGGCAAATTATTGTTAGATTTTCAAGTTGCACGTCAATCGGAGTTATTTTGTGAGCGCAGCAAAATAAAATGCAAATAAAACGACTATTTGGGCGTGAACGAGCGCCGTTTGAGCAAACGGACTCAGAATTCGATGAAATAAGTTTCATTAGGACCGTAACGTCAAATTATAGTATACCGTCCAGTTCCGGCTCAAACGGGGTTTGTATGTGAGCGCAGGAGCGAATAAACAGTGTTTGAAATAGCGATAGGTACGAAATAAAAATCGTAGGTCAACGTCGCTTGTCACGTCAGATTAAAATAATGTTTTTCTAACTTATATAAGCACCCAAACCAGAAATTTTCAAACCCAACTCCATTTTCCATCAACCATTTTGCATAAAAATCCCTGAACACATTTTAATTAATTTCTCCAAATCTGTCAAGAATTTGCTATGGCAATCTAAAGCAAAGTTATAGATCGGCTCGATGCCGAGTTGGTGTAAAAAGTTGGGGGTGATCGGACACCTGTGGTGGCCGGATTCAGCCTTAAACCGCGAGATCTAACTTCCATTCTTTGGCTAATTGGAGGAGCTGTGGTCGATTTTAGGGATCCAGACCAGGGGGAAAGTGAAGAGGGAAGGAAGAGCTTTCAGATAGTGGTGGTCTCGGGTCTTACGGTGGTCTGGGGTGATCGTGGTGGTGAGTTGAACTGAGGGTACGATTTTTGGGTTGTTTTTCAAAACTGGCGTTGGTTTCGAGGTGATCACGGCCTGACGAGGTGACGAGGGGTTGAAGGTCTGAGGGGGAAAGGTGCGCCAGAGGTGGACAGTGAGATTGGCGGAGGTGCGGTGGTCTGGTTAAATCGGTGGCGGAGGTTATCTCGAGATGAACGGAAAATGATGTGTTCCGGTTTATGGAGTTGTTCAGGCACTACAGGCGATGGAGGGAGACATGGCCGGTCAGAAATGAAAGCTGAGACGTCGGCGGCCAGTCTGGGTTTGGTGCGGTGGTCCTAGGGTTGACGAGGCGGAGGCGGCGAACGTTTAAAGGGGAGGCAATCTTCGGTGGAAGGGAAATTAGCCAACGGGATTCTTTTTAGATCAAGGACAACGGGGTTTTTCTTTTGCGAGGAGCAAAATGCGTGAATGGACAGTAGGGAAGGCTGACGTGGACCACGTTAAAGTAAGGTAATTTGTTTTAATTATTTAATTAATTAGATAATGAATTAGTTAAAGTATCATTTAAATTATATAAACTTTGAACTAGCGTAACTTTTACATACGATAACGAAATCTAACGAAACAGGATCCGTTGGGATCGCAGAGACGAGCTCTAGACGACGGCACTGACCGGGAGTCGATTGGTTGCAGCTGGATTTTCAGTTAATTTTCGATGCACATTTAAATTTAAATGGGACAAACAACGCTACAACCTTCAACTGAACAAACTGGTGAGTTAATTCTCACATTTTTTGGACTACTATGAGGTGATAAATCCATATAAAAATAGAAATTGGTTGATTGGCTGTTTTGGTTGCTTATGGTTGCTTTGATGGTTGCTGTTAATTATATTATCGTCATTTATTTATTTATTTAAAATTATCTATTTTTGTTATAATAACCCGTGCTGCAGAGAAGAACAGGTTGGAGGGATCCGACCGGATTCCTCAAAATATTTTGTATATTGTTTATTTTACATTGTTGATCCATGAACTTATTCGAACACCAAATGATATTCAAAACTGTTTGAAAATGGATGGTTGGATGGATGTGACCATTGTTGTGTTTTTAAATCAATCGACAGTTCTAATTGAGCAGTTGGCAGCGAGGGCCTAAAATATACTGTTTGAGATGTTGTTCTGTCGTCGGGCGAATTAATGGAGTATTTAGTTATAAATTTATTTTATAACTAATTTAAAGGTTTAAATTTATTTTATATAAGTCAATTAAAATGGGAATTTTATATTTAAATTCTATTTTACCAAAGGGATCGTTAAATGTTTATATAGCATATTCTATGTCATTTTTCTGAATAGAAAATTAGAAACTAACCTACGAGTTAGTAAAAATGAAATAATGGGTTTTTATAAATAATTAAAATAATGTTTTAAATTAATTAAGTTAAGTAATTTAAGTGAAAAGAGAAACGGGAATCAGTTAACAAATTTAACTGATGTTTACAGTGGACAAGGTCGACTGTAAAAGTTGAAATTGGCGATTGAATCAATTTGATTGATATTGTCAATGATCTTCCCAGTATTCGTTAAATTTAACGAATGGTGTTAAATGTTAGTGAGTCTTCGATTAACTATATTTTATAGTAGTTACCGAATTGTTTATCGTTATTAAAGTAAATTGTTATTTAATAAGCCTTTAATGTGATAATTATCCTATTTCTTTGTTAATACCAAAGTTAACTATTTTCACATAGTTAATATTCAAGTTAATTATTATTGTAATTAATTATAATTAAAGTAATGGTTTTTAAATGGAGTTTAACTATGAAGCGATTAAGTGGGCGAGTTAAATTATTTAGATTCGAACTAAATTTGAGATATCAATTAAGGGATGAAGTTCTATCGAGACACAACCAAATGTGTTAAGTAAACTTATCATACTTTATGAAGTTTTCTAATTATATTAGAATAAAAATTGGTGTATATAACACTTTAAAAGATTTTAAAGTTAATAGAAGAGGTTAATAGCGTTTACTTAAATTAAGTAAACACACTAAGATTGGAATAGGATTTCAACAAGGAAGTGTGACATTAAAACCATGTTTTAAATCGAATGGTAATGGTAGGAGAAAGAAGAAAGGAAAATCGGCGTGATTTCATTAAGTAGAAATAGTGGAGATTATAATGGATGGTTGAATGGATTCTTGAAAAAGGGATATTGGATAGTTTAATAGTGTGAGTGGGGGGATTACAAGACAAGTACCAATGTAAGAAATAGTTAAGGTAAAATCATCTTGGATTCGAATGGTAAATAAGATTTGGGAAATTTACTCAACAAAGTATAAAGAATTGACTTGTAGAGTTGTTTTTCAAATAAAAGAAAATGGTTTTTAAAACCATAGTAAATGGAAATAAATGGAAATGGAATAACTGATGTTGAGTGGAAAACTTCTATTATCTTAAGATAAGAGTGTTGTCGGTCAAGGCCTGAGAGGTAATTAGAATACCCCAAATTGAACGGCTTCACTATTATCGAGAGATAGTACTAGTTGAAATAGGTAGAAAGGTGATTATCGAGTAATTTTGACTAACAAGATTTATTACTCAAATAACATTTAAAATGAATTAACTATGCTGGTCTAGTTAATCGACAAGATAACTACGTGTATTTAATCATAACTAAAGCGAGTGTTTGAAAAATTGAAATTTCTTTTATTTAAAACAAAATAAAGAAATTATGGAAAGGATTCAAAGTTTAGTTCAAATTATATAAATAAAGTTGTGAAAAGGGTTTAACCGAAACGATGAGATTAAAAACAATGAGTTGGATTAAGTGGAATGTTTTAATTGAGTAAAGGAAGGATTTTGGGAATTAAACCATGTCATTGCTTGAATAGAAATATAATGGCATTTCCAAGGATAGAGGAAATGGAAAGAAGATTTATAAACCCTAGTGGTATTTTCAAATATAAGAAGCTACAAAAAGGGTTTTTGAAAATGCAAACGATGTACCGGGATATAAAGGATAATACAAAATGTTCTATAAAGATAGTAATGTTCCCCGACAAAGGAAATAAAGAGTAATGTTTGGTAAATTCGCTATTCCAAAGAATGTATGGATTAATGCTTTTAAAGTAATAAACCAGAGAGTTTTGTCGAAAAAGGATTTATGGGATTGATCATAAGAATCGATAAAATGGTAAGATGAATTATGTTAATAGAAATAACCTGAGCTGCCAACGTACTTAACAACATTGTTATAAATTGATAGTTAAACCACCGACTATCAAATGAATTATTCTTGAACTATTTTGACGTGTTGTTTCGAAGAGACCGAGATGGGAACTAGACCCAAAACCACTTCGAATCAACAGTGCGGACGCGACTAACTTGAAGGAGATAAAGACGAAGTGAATTGAAGACCGTAGATATGTATAAAACGGAAGAACTACTTAAATCTCTTACTCATGACCAGAGATATATTGTGGTTCTGTCGTGGTTAAAATCTGCGGATTTGCAAGGACTACTCGTTATTGATTCATAAGGTGAATCCTAGGATGCAGTAGGAGGGTGCCTTCGGTTCATCCTGTTCCTGGATGACTCGTATGGACGAATGTCCGACAGAGTATTTCCAAAGGGATTATGTACATTGTTTCTCCAAACGTACCAAGTTGGTGGCATAGAAGGGAAACTTCTTTAGCTTAACAACTAGAGTATTTTTGTGGAAATCAATTAGTGACTTCTGGATGATCTGACAATGTGACATTCAAAGTGAATGAAGATATATTGTGCTGAATGATAAGCGTAACCTCTAGCCTCATCAACCGGGAAATGACAGAAATCGGACAAGCAGCATGGTTATGTGGGTCGCTCCCATTAGGGTGTATAATCACCTATCTAGAGAAATTCCTTTTGCTTCTTTAATCTATCGATGCTGTCCCTTTTCGGGAAATGGTGGGTCGCACCCAACCGTTGGTGATATACATTTGATACACTCAAGCGAAATGAGTGGTCGGTCATGTGTGGGCCGGGTTGCAAGACGTTCTTGTTGAACCCAATGTATTCACCTCTAGAGATACACTATAGGCAGGTGGTCCCATACCTTGTCATAGTCGAAAATCCAATCTCCAATAAGCGCCCGCAGTTTTTGATTGTATACTATATATGTAGAGCGTGAGATGCAAGCGTTCTGCTAGACTAATATTTATCCGTGATTGATAGACATTATTATAATATCAGAAAAGATATTGATTTCAATATGTTTGAGTTATAGTAAAGTAAAAACCGTCTGCGTTTATGTGTGGGCTGGTCTTACTATTATCCTTTTATTTCAAAAAGGATTTTTCAAAGTTAAACAAGTTGTTTGTGCTGTGAATTTATCACCGAAAGTATTCCAGACTGACATGGGTGAATTTTGCTTTGCTTCAAATGTGCTCGGGTCAGACCGAGTTATTCACAGGTTAGGTTTTCGCTGGAGTTCAGGAGCTAGAAGCAGAAGGCTTCACCGTTAGATATATAAAGTGTATTTCCACTGTGACAGATATATGTTGTACTCTGATGATTGGTATGTATATCATGGTTATCACGGCTGCAAGTCGAGTCGAGTCGACGGAGGTCCAATTAGTCGACTAGTGGACTAGTCATAGACTAGTCGAGACTAGTCGATAAATAAGTATATACAAATGCATAAAAATTCAAACATGTGCATAAAATTCAATCTTCTAATGCCTGAGTGCTTGTTCACCACAAAGAATGCATTGAACCACATCCTTTTTATTTAAATCAGGCCAAAATCCATATTTCCATCCAACATCTGTTGATTTTGCCTTTCGCTTTGGATCCTTGGAGGGATCATACAGTTCAGTACTTGTCGTTGGTGATTCTGCAGCCGTCTGCAGAAGAAAAAAAAACACAAATATCAGTTCAGGGCCTTTAGGTGTAACAGGAAAAAAAAAGCAACGCAACAAAAATAAACGTACAGGAAAAAAACAGGAAGACTAAATCCTGGCTCTTGTTTACATTGTACAGGAGAAAAAAACAAAGCAAAAAAGAAGTACCCAGGGTTAGAGGAGCCGGCACTGGAGCAACGACGGCAGGAGATCAGCGGCGGCAGCAGGAGATGATCGGCGGCGGCAGGAGAAGATCGACGACAGTTAGGGTTTTCTTCTGTCGAACTTGATTTTCTTCAACTCGCTCTGTTTATTTTTTTTGAACTCAGGTTTTCTTCTTTACGTCGACTTTGTATTTTGAACTGGACTTTCTAGCGGGTTATTTTTTTTCCTTGTTCTGAGCTCAAATTTGGAACCAGTCTGTTAAGTCGACCGACTAGTCGACTAACTAGTCGACTAATCGCTCCTTGTCGATCCAATCGACCGACATATTGACAAATTTCATGTCGGCAGTCCAAGTCGAAGACTTGGGACCGACTAGTCGAGTAGTCGACGACTAGTCGCGACTAGTTGGTCGTCGTGATAACAGTGATGTATATACAGTTTTCTTTTATATAAAGAAATTTGATATATTATATTTATTCGTTTTGCTGTGAGATTCTGATGTGTTCTTCTTCCTTATCTTTTATTCTAACATTTCTTTTTTTCTTTCCACATCCTCTAACTTTTTTCTACAAAAGATTCGTATTTCTGTGTCTTTGGGGTTGGGTGTGTGGTGTTATTAGTCGACTCAAAGGGTACGGAAATTCGAGTCATTACACAAACAATGTTATCTATTTTTAGACAACACGGAAGACCTACAGGAAAATGTGTGGAAATAAAGTTAAACGATAAAGACTATAATGTGGCACACACATATGTTCTGCTGAATTGTACGAAAGTTGCACCATTTGTCAGGTAATACTAAATTCATGTACAGTTCAATTATACATACATATATACTTATTTGTCTCTATTAATAAAAAATGAACATAACACATATATGCAGTATCTACAAATCACAACATCCATCTGGTGATCTCAGTACAGAATTCACTCGATGGTTTTCAAACTATGTTCATGATCCAAAAAACTGTGTTGCTAATGAAGGATTACGACATCTTGCTATCGGACCAAAAAGAAATGTCAAAACTTATCCAATATACTTTGTCAATGAATTTAAATTCAACACCAATGATTAGGAGCTGAAAAATTAACGTATAACAGCGGTGTATTTGTCAAAGGTAGTGATGATCCAGAGGAGCATATAAAAGATTTTTACGGCGTGTTAACGCAAGTTGTAGAGTTGACATATTATGTTCAGCCCACAGAGAAAATTTATCTGTTCAAATGCAACTGGTTTAGCGATGTTCCTGCTTCTGGAATCAACGTGCACAAAGATTATAAACTAATCGAAATAAGGCATACGTCGCATTACTATAAGTATGATCCTTTTGTGTTAGCTAAGCAAGCATTACAAGTCTATTTTGCTCCGTATCCATCCTTAAAAAAAAGATAAAGCATATTGGTGGGCTATTTTTAACACAAAGGCGGGATTTACATTTGATGGAAATAATATTCCAGACGAAGCAGCGTATCAAGCGGATATTGAGCCAAATACTGAAATAATAATAGCTAATGACATTGATGTAGGGTCGTTGAATGATGAAGCGAATGTATTAGTAGATGCACTTGTAAGTACTGAAGAAAACGATATAGAGTATGAGACCGAGTCCGAATCTGAAGATGATGAAGACTGATGTTATGTACTTATGTTATTTATGTACTATTCTGAGCTATGTAATAATAATGATGTCGATTGTTCTTAGCTATGAATTTACTTACGTTCTGTACTAGTATGATTTATGTAATGATAATGTTGACTATGTATGTTATGCAGTATTGTTGTTCTCATTTACGATTTATGTTATGATAATGATGACTGATGTTAATAATTCAAGCTATTTTGTATGCACATTATATGATTGTAACAGATATTTCTGACGATAGACGACGATCGAGGAGTACATCTCAGCCTACTTCTTTACCATGTCCTGGACCAGGATCAGGAGCAGGTCCAAGCAGCTTAGTGTCAGATCTTCGCCGAGTTGCGGAGATTGTTCCGAAGAGTACCGAGTAAATGTCAAATTTATTTCAATTTAGATTATTTAAAATATATGAAATGTTAATATTAACATCTACACAGGGGATTCGAGATTGAGCCAGCGGACTTCATTTTAGATGTATCACGGCAGTCGTACACAAGCAGAATGCAGGGTGCTTGACCGCATTGGGATAGTATCCCAGCACATATTAAGAATGTCATTCTAGCTGATTTATTGGTAAGTATTTATTATACTAATATTAAAAATTAATATACTGGGAATAATTAAAAATAAATGTAATATGCAAGCTATTGTACGTGTTGAGGAGCAGGACATGCCCACTTTTTTGAGTTATTGGAATATGAAGATGCGCAAGAATTATCGAGAGACAATTTCAAGAGCCAAGAGAAATAGAAAAAAGCCTCAATTTATGACTTATGAGTGATGATGTTTGGGCAGACTTTCAAAAGTACTGAGAGACGGAAGATGCTAAAGTAAGATTTAATGATAATATTTACATTCATAATATTGATTGCATTATTTTACATCATCGTGTATCAAATTTAATAGAGAGTAGCAGCTAGAAATAAAGCAAATAGAGAAAAGAATCCTGCTCTACACCGTGGTTGCTCAAAATCATTCCAACAACATAGAAGGGATTTGGTATAAATTTTAAATATTTGCAGTATATGTTCAGATAAAAATTTAGTATATAATCCAGTCTTATCTTTAATATTTTTATTACTATATTTACTCAGGTTATAAAGCACGGAAGAGAGCCTTCGATGGCAGACATATTCAGACACACACATGCGGTGGAGCACACCGATGAAGAAGGAAATGTTATGTATGAGTGGGCGGATCTGAAGAGTGCACGTATAATGATAAATATGCTTTTCTGTATAAATTAAAATGTTTCATATTTGTTCATATCACAGTATATAAGTAAATTTTACAGCATTTGTCTTAAAATTATATTGCTATTGTAGGGGAAGTATGATGTAGAGGCTGCTCAAGTGATAGAGGCTACTGGACATGAGCTTACAGTTGCAGATTCTCATAGCATATGACATTCTATCACTGATCTGCCTAAGCGAGGAAGGCGATATGGTTTCAGCAATCAGGAGGTAAGACTTTTTTTAGACATAATTACGGCAATCACGATGGTTTATAAATATCATGATAAAAAATGTGCGATATATACGTGTGTATTGATATTATATTTGACAATTCTACTTAAGAAAAACAAATGTTATTGCTAACTATATACATGATTAACACAAACTAGTAAAAATATGTTTAAATAACTTTAATGTGAACTTATTTATTTCACAGGTCGTTCAGCGTGGTTATAAGAGATCGATGGAGGAGGTGACTATTGCTCGGATGCAGGAGCAGATGAATGACATGATGGAATGGCGAAAAACCCAGTATCAACAGGAAATAGATGAGCGCATCGCAGCTTACTTTCAGGAGCATGGGTTTATGCCTGGGGAGGGAGGACAAGGAGAAGATTCTGCTGTATATCGAGCGGAAGAAGAAGAAGACGACGACGATGATGAGAAAGACGAGAATGAGTAGTGTATGTGCTCATTTTTTTGACGTATGCTCCGGTATGTACATATACTTGGTTTTTTATATGTTATATGCACGTACGATATATGATTTGTTTGGACATGTATGACGGTTTGTGGACGATGATATGATGTGTTTTGACATGTATGACGTTATTTGAATGATGTATGTTATGATGGGGTTTTTAATTTTGATTTTTTTGATATATTTGACGATGATATGTTATGATGGATTGATTGTTGATGAGTATTGGTGAATTGATGGGATGATAGTAGTGTGGTATTGGTTATTGGATTGAATTGTTGTCGTGTGGCTTGATGGAAAGGAATTGTTGTGTGCTGTAAAAATTTAGCTTCAGATTTGCGACGGCTAGCGACGACCTATTGGCCATTACATAGCGACGGCTTGTAACGTCAATTTGTAACGGATTTACGACGGTTTACAATGGTTTCCCAGTAAAATAAACAATTTGCCACGTCAGATGACACGTGTCTACTAACCGTTGCTAGCCGTTGCTAAACAAGCAACGAAGCCGTCACTTAACCCGTTGCTATTCCTGTTGGCGACGACTTAAATAGCGACGGCCCATAGCGACGGCTTGCGTTGGCCGCCGACGGCTACGTGCCGTCGCTATTTACTCTGTGTCTTGTAGTATCAATAAATTACCATTGGAGGTTAACTATAATTACTCAGTTAAAAAAACTATGCAAAAAGCTTATGAATGCAATGCATTGTCATTATGAATATTCTATACATCACCAAGGTAGACATGATGATCCTCATTAACGTGAACAGGCTACTTCATTTTTAATCAAAGACTATTCTGGATAAAATAGATATTGAGAAAACTCTACTTTTCGGTTCCATTCATTACTTCTCCTTGGCTCATTTAGCTCAGAAAATTAAAAATTTATAAAAGAAAAGGAGATTTAAGTTTTTTACTTATATGGTTCCAATGTATATCATGTATATAATAGGATAGAATCGATAATTAATCACTTTAGAAAGAAAAGAAAAAAAATCTGATTGACAGCAAACGGAAACGTACATCAACCAAGAAAAAGAAAAAGAAATCATGTTAAATCTAAATAATTACAAAAATAAAACAGATAGGACTTTGTTGGTTTATAGTTTAGTGGTTTCAAAGAATTATGCCTAAGAAAGATAAGCCCGATTGACACAAAAAATCTAAATCTCATTCCCTCCCTTTGCAATTCGTCTCAAATCAATCCTCCGCTCCGATTCAGTTCCATTTAATTAGATTTTATGTTGGTAGGTTTAAAGCTTAATAAGGAAAGGAGAGAGGAAATGTGAATAAGGAGTAATCGGTATAGGAGAGACAGTAGAAGAATGTGGATTGAGAGAAATGTGAACTAAATCATCGTGCAAAATGGTAAACTGGTCTGACGTGTTGAGTGAAATGGCAATGAAAATGAAATCAAGCCAAGTTTATCAAATTAGTATTTAAAACAGGGTTATTTTTGAAAACACTAAAAAGGCTTCACTTTGACATGTTCACCAAAGTATTTGCATTATATACACATGCAAAAACCAACTACCTCCTTGTAGTTTACATGGATACACTCGCTAAGTGGCATAACCAGTATTTGTGGCTGGTGAGGGCACAGTTGAAATTTTCAAGATTTAAAAGACAGCAGCAGTCTTGAATCTTTTTTTTTTTTTTCCTCTTTTTTTCAATTTTTGAAAAATAAGCTTAACAATAAAATACCAGCACTATAAATTAACTATAGGAGTTCAAACACATTTGTTATTTTAAACTTTGATCAAACGACTATTTTGGAATCTTTGAGTTACCTACTGTTGGGGATTTTGTGGTTTGAGACGCTTTTGGAGGAGTAGAATCTGCCGTACTTCTGACTTCAAGGATTTGCGGAGCAAATTCTTTCAGACAATAGTTCAACCCACCAGGTACAAAAGGGTTATCGAACTATTGACTTCAGGATTCAATGAAGCCTTGAAACAGCGTTATCGGATTCAAAGTTTGTACGACTTTGATCCGACCAAGAACACCTTGATATTTGATCTCTGATGATGCAATTTATAATATAGAAATGAAGAGGAAGGAATAGAAATCAATTCTGCAACAGTTTCAGATTTGAAACACTTCAGAGGTGCTTCGAACAGAACTGTTTTGTAACAGTTTAATGGTGTTGCAGAATGACAGACGAAGAAGGAGAATTACTTGGTTATTTTGCAACAGTTTCTGGCGTTGTATATATAGGCAATGAGAGGATACATCCATTAGCCAAGCGTTGCAACCCATCGAATCGCAACAGTTATTTCTGTTCGATTCCGAACGTACGCAACCTTTCAGTTTTGCAACGCTTCTGAAGCGTCGCAGCCGCTCTAGAACGAAACCGGTCGACCGCCAAAACTCAACCAGTCGACCGTTTTATTCTCTGGTTGAAAAAACGGTCGACCGGTGATATTTTGGCCTGTCGACTGGTTTGTTTCCCCGGCCTATTGGATCACAAGACCCCAAGAGGCCCAAGGCCCAAGGCCCATCTTTTGACATTTCAAAGATTATTATTTATGCCAAGTTCATGCTCAAGGCCCATTGCCTTATTCCTCTTTCTCTTCTTTCTTTTGATATCATGTATCAAGCTTTTACCTATATAGAGACAAACCCCTTTATATTCTACAATGTGGGACAAAACATATTTGCCTATTCCTTCTTCCTTTCATTCTTCCTTCTCTTCACAAATAAAATACCCAAACCCAAAGCATATCTTTGAAAATTTACAACAATCTCCCCCAATTTTCAAAGTAAATTAAAGTGGACGGCTGAGTCACTAGTGTGACTTCCTACATACCCAAGTGGGATCAAGCCTATGTAGTTCTAAGATCAAGTTTTGCATCATCGTGGAAACAACACATAAATAAAAGTATCTTTTGGATTTGAACTTTTACTTAGTGTAAACCATTCAAAGTTTTATTGAGATTCAATGGTGAACGAATCTTGAACCAAGTATCCCTTAATGATAAAACCGGAACAATCACACATGTTGTATTCCTTAGTTAGAGTGTTCTGTATTGCTCAGCACGTTAATGGCCATGTGCTTAAATCCTGGTTCATGAGTCTACTTCGAAAGCGGTCTTACTTTCTTAGGAAACGGCCTGATTTCCATACTCATATAGGTAAGTCACTTAAGGTGTTTCTGCGAGACACCTTTTAGGGTTTCTAGACTTATTAAGGATATTCATCCATCCTTTGTTCATGCAGAATCCAACACTAAATATTATGGGATTATTGATTTAGTGTTCCATAATCATTTCCTTAACTTGTTGGTACCCATTGAACTTTGTCTATCCTTTTCAAGACACAAGTTGGGTTTCTGTTAAGGATGATCAATCTTCATTCACAGACCTTAGTCCCATTTCTTTTGACTTTATAGAAACCATAGCCTTTGGAAGACTCTTCGTAAGTGGGTCAGCCAAGTTTTTCTTTGTTTCTATGTAGTCAACAGTTATAACTCCACTTTTGAGTAACTGTCTCACCATTTGATGTCTTAGACTCACATGTCTAGACTTTCCATTATATGTTTTATTAGAAACATTATATATTGTTGCTTGATTATCGCAATTAATCAAGACTGCTGGAGATGGCTTCTTCCATAATGGGATTTCTACTAACAAATTTCTAAGCCATTCTGCTTCCTTACATGCGTCTGCTAATGCAATTAATTCTGATAACATAGTTGAATCAGATATACAGGTCTGCTTCTTGGAAGCCCAAGACACAGCAGCTCCTCCTAATGTAAATATCCATCCAGTCGTAGACTTGGATTTCGATTCTACATTGTTCCAGGTTGCATCACTATATCCTTCTATTACAGCAGGATATCCTTTATAAGATAAACCATAGTTGATGGTTCCCTTCAAATAAGCTAAGACTCTGGAAATGGCTTTCCAGTGTTCGAAACCTGGATTACTCGTAAATCGACATAATACACTTATAGCATGTGCGATATCTGGTCTAGTGCAATGCATAGCATACATAAGACTCCCAATAATACTGGAATATTCCAATTGAGAAATGGTACGTCCAGTGTTCTTTTCTAATTTTATACTTGGATCTAAAGAAGTTGGTGCTGGTTTGTCATCATAATGATTATACTTCTTTAGGAACTTTTCAATGTAATGAGATTGAGTTAATAATAACTCCCCCGTTTTCCTAATGATTTTAATTCCTAGAATTACATCAGCCTCTCCCAGATCTTTCATATCAAATTTAGAAGATAGAAACTTTTTAGTTTCATTTACACAGGATATGTTGGAACCAAATATCAGCATGTCATCAACGTATAAACATATTATAACATAACCGTTGTTATCCGATTTGCTATAGATACATTTATCTGCATCATTAACAATGAATCCAAATGACAGTGCAACTTTATCAAACTTCTCATGCCATTGCATGGGAGCTTGCTTCAGGCCATAAAGAGATTTAACTAATTTACAAACTTTCTTTTCTTGGCCTGGGGTTATGAAACCTTCAGGTTGTTCCATGTATATCTCTTCTTCTAAATCTCCATTTAGAAAAGCTGTCTTTACATCCATTTGATGTATGACCAAGTTATGAATTGATGCAAGTGCTATTAAACAACGTATCGAAGATATGCGAGCCACCGGAGCATATGTATCAAAATAATCTACTCCTTGTCTTTGTTTATATCCCTTAGCAACTAATCTGGCTTTAAACTTATCAATGGATCCATTTGTATTCAACTTTTTCTTGAATATCCATTTACATCCTATAGGTTTAGCACCAGGAGGTAAATCGCTTAATACCCAAGTTTGGTTTAACATTATGGAATTCATTTCATCATTGATAGCTTCTTTCCAGAAATTAGAATCTCTAGAACTCATAGCCTCAGAATAAGTTTTGGGATCATCATCGACGTTCATTACATATCTTGTTACATTAAGGACTTCGTCCTTATTGCCTTCTACGAGATATGTTATGAAGTCAGGACCATAGTCCTTCTCTATTCTCGCTCTTTTACTTCTTCTGTGTTCAGTACTATCATCTGGTACTGACACTTCCTTGCTGTTTTGAGCAGGAGCATATTCATCATCATTTGTATCATTAGTCTCAGTTGGTTCTGGACTAGATGATCTCAATGAATTCTCAATAGTTTGATTTTCAAAAAATTCTACATCTACAGATTCTATGACTTCTAAGGTATCAAGAATCATAAATCTATAAGTTATACTATTAAGAGAATATCCAATGAAAACACATTTAAAAGCCCTATTACCTAACTTTGGTCGTTTAGGATCTGGTTTTCTAACATATGCTAAACAACCCCAAACTTTAAGTCTAGTAAGATTAGGTTTTCTATTGAACCATAATTCATAAGGAGAAATATTATTTTTCTTAAGTGGTACTCTATTTAAAATGTAACATGCAGATAACATAGCATCACCCCATAGGTTATGTGGCAAATTAGAACTTATGAGCATGGCATTAACCATTTCTACTAAAGTTCTATTTTTTCTCTCAGCAACACCATTTTGTTGTGGTGTATAAGGGGCAGTACATTGGTGAATGATACCATTTTGTTTGCAAAACAAAGTAAACTCATTTGAAAAATATTCACCACCACGATCTGAATGTAACACTTTAATTTTAATTCCTAATTGTGTTTCGACTTCTGCTTTGTAAATTTTGAATTTATCAAAAGCTTCATCTTTTGATTTCATTAGATATACATAAGCATATCTAGAATAATCATCAATAAACGTTATATAGTATTGGTTACCACCATAGGTGATATGACTTTTCAAGTCACCCACATCACTATATACCAAATCAAGCAAACCAGTTTTCCTTTCAACGGATTTAAAGGATTTTCGATGTATTTTTGCTTGAACACATATCTCACATTTAGAAATGGATTCGAAATCACAATCAGAAATTAATCCTAATTTATGCATATTTCTAAGTAACTTATAATTAACATGTCCTAATCTACTATGCCATAAATTAACAGAGTCAACAATATAAGCAGAAGATTTCTTTATTAGATTCAACTTAATCATGCCATTACAAGAATATCCCTGTCCAATAAATTTGCTGTTCTTGGACAACACTAACTTATCAGACTCATACACCATCTTGAATCCTCCTTTGTTAAGAAGGTATCCAGAAATCAAATTCTTACACATATCAGGTACATAAAATACATTGACTAAAGTAAGAACTTTCCCAGAGGTGAATGTCAATTCAATAGTGCCTTTTCCCAGAACTTTGCTTGCAACTTTGTTTGCGCTAGTTACTTCGCTGGATTCTCCGTTATTCTCATCGTAAGTCTTGAACAGATTACGGTCTTTGCAAATATGAATAGTTGCTCCAGTATCGAGCCACCAGTCATTGTCAATGCCACTAACGGAGTTCGCCTCTTGTACGACAGCCACAAGCTTTTCTTCGACCACATTCGCTTTTTGTTGTTTCTTCCGAAGACGACAGTCTCGGGCATAGTGGCCGGGTTTGTGACAATAGTAACAGTCACCCTTCTTCTTATTCTTGGAATTGGTACCTTTCTTTTTGAACTGTGTCTCATTCTTAGGCTTCAACTTATCGTTAATTTCAACATTATTAGCCTTAGACTGAGACTCAGTTTGCGGATTATCATCTAGTTCGCGTTTACGAGAATCCTCTTCAATACGAAGATGACGCTGTAAACCGTCTAAATCATAATCGGTTTCCGCATGTTTTAATTTTTTCTTATAATCATTCCAAGAATTCGGGAGTCTCGAAATAATAACTCCAACAACAAATGATTCAGGGAGATCAATTCCGGCATCCTTAAGTTGATTTACTAACAGTAGTATTTCACTAACTTGTCCAATTATGGACTTGTTAGTGACCATTTTGAAATCCATAAAATTGCATATAAGAAATTTCTTATTACTTGCCTCAGAGATGCGATATTTGCTTTCTAGCGCAGTCCAGAGTGCCTTCGCCGTGTCCAAGGTCCTGTGAGCATTGTATATCGGAGTAGACAGTGCATTCAGTATGTGGCCTCTGCATAGAAAATCTTCCTCTTTTCGCTTTGCCCTTTTTGCTTTTAATTCTGCACTATCCTTATCGGTTTCCTCCGGTATTTTCTCCAATCCGTCTTCGAGAATATGAAATAACTTAACCGTGATCAGAAAGAATTTCATAGTCTCCTGCCAACGAGTGAAGTTCTCTCCATCAAACCGCTCCAACTTCGTCAAATGCTGATTCATCACTTGCAAAGCGCTCAAACTATCCATGGTTGAAGATATTGTCTGAAAAATTGTTGGGATTTTGTGGTTTGAGACGCTTTTGGAGGAGTAGAATCTGCCGTACTTCTGACTTCAAGGATTTGCGGAGCAAATTCTTTCAGACAATAGTTCAACCCACCAGGTACAAAAGGGTTATCGAACTATTGACTTCAGGATTCAATGAAGCCTTGAAACAGCGTTATCGGATTCAAAGTTTGTACGACTTTGATCCGACCAAGAACACCTTGATATTTGATCTCTGATGATGCAATTTATAATATAGAAATGAAGAGGAAGGAATAGAAATCAATTCTGCAACAGTTTCAGATTTGAAACACTTCAGAGGTGCTTCGAACAGAACTGTTTTGTAACAGTTTAATGGTGTTGCAGAATGACAGACGAAGAAGGAGAATTACTTGGTTATTTTGCAACAGTTTCTGGCGTTGTATATATAGGCAATGAGAGGATACATCCATTAGCCAAGCGTTGCAACCCATCGAATCGCAACAGTTATTTCTGTTCGATTCCGAACGTACGCAACCTTTCAGTTTTGCAACGCTTCTGAAGCGTCGCAGCCGCTCTAGAACGAAACCGGTCGACCGCCAAAACTCAACCAGTCGACCGTTTTATTCTCTGGTTGAAAAAACGGTCGACCGGTGATATTTTGGCCTGTCGACTGGTTTGTTTCCCCGGCCTATTGGATCACAAGACCCCAAGAGGCCCAAGGCCCATCTTTTGACATTTCAAAGATTATTATTTATGCCAAGTTCATGCTCAAGGCCCATTGCCTTATTCCTCTTTCTCTTCTTTCTTTTGATATCATGTATCAAGCTTTTACCTATATAGAGACAAACCCCTTTATATTCTACAATGTGGGACAAAACATATTTGCCTATTCCTTCTTCCTTTCATTCTTCCTTCTCTTCACAAATAAAATACCCAAACCCAAAGCATATCTTTGAAAATTTACAACAATCTCCCCCAATTTTCAAAGTAAATTAAAGTGGACGGCTGAGTCACTAGTGTGACTTCCTACATACCCAAGTGGGATCAAGCCTATGTAGTTCTAAGATCAAGTTTTGCATCATCGTGGAAACAACACATAAATAAAAGTATCTTTTGGATTTGAACTTTTACTTAGTGTAAACCATTCAAAGTTTTATTGAGATTCAATGGTGAACGAATCTTGAACCAAGTATCCCTTAATGATAAAACCGGAACAATCACACATGTTGTATTCCTTAGTTAGAGTGTTCTGTATTGCTCAGCACGTTAATGGCCATGTGCTTAAATCCTGGTTCATGAGTCTACTTCGAAAGCGGTCTTACTTTCTTAGGAAACGGCCTGATTTCCATACTCATATAGGTAAGTCACTTAAGGTGTTTCTGCGAGACACCTTTTAGGGTTTCTAGACTTATTAAGGATATTCATCCATCCTTTGTTCATGCAGAATCCAACACTAAATATTATGGGATTATTGATTTAGTGTTCCATAATCATTTCCTTAACTTGTTGGTACCCATTGAACTTTGTCTATCCTTTTCAAGACACAAGTTGGGTTTCTGTTAAGGATGATCAATCTTCATTCACAGACCTTAGTCCCATTTCTTTTGACTTTATAGAAACCATAGCCTTTGGAAGACTCTTCGTAAGTGGGTCAGCCAAGTTTTTCTTTGTTTCTATGTAGTCAACAGTTATAACTCCACTTTTGAGTAACTGTCTCACCATTTGATGTCTTAGACTCACATGTCTAGACTTTCCATTATATGTTTTATTAGAAACATTATATATTGTTGCTTGATTATCGCAATTAATCAAGACTGCTGGAGATGGCTTCTTCCATAATGGGATTTCTACTAACAAATTTCTAAGCCATTCTGCTTCCTTACATGCGTCTGCTAATGCAATTAATTCTGATAACATAGTTGAATCAGATATACAGGTCTGCTTCTTGGAAGCCCAAGACACAGCAGCTCCTCCTAATGTAAATATCCATCCAGTCGTAGACTTGGATTTCGATTCTACATTGTTCCAGGTTGCATCACTATATCCTTCTATTACAGCAGGATATCCTTTATAAGATAAACCATAGTTGATGGTTCCCTTCAAATAAGCTAAGACTCTGGAAATGGCTTTCCAGTGTTCGAAACCTGGATTACTCGTAAATCGACATAATACACTTATAGCATGTGCGATATCTGGTCTAGTGCAATGCATAGCATACATAAGACTCCCAATAATACTGGAATATTCCAATTGAGAAATGGTACGTCCAGTGTTCTTTTCTAATTTTATACTTGGATCTAAAGAAGTTGGTGCTGGTTTGTCATCATAATGATTATACTTCTTTAGGAACTTTTCAATGTAATGAGATTGAGTTAATAATAACTCCCCCGTTTTCCTAATGATTTTAATTCCTAGAATTACATCAGCCTCTCCCAGATCTTTCATATCAAATTTAGAAGATAGAAACTTTTTAGTTTCATTTACACAGGATATGTTGGAACCAAATATCAGCATGTCATCAACGTATAAACATATTATAACATAACCGTTGTTATCCGATTTGCTATAGATACATTTATCTGCATCATTAACAATGAATCCAAATGACAGTGCAACTTTATCAAACTTCTCATGCCATTGCATGGGAGCTTGCTTCAGGCCATAAAGAGATTTAACTAATTTACAAACTTTCTTTTCTTGGCCTGGGGTTATGAAACCTTCAGGTTGTTCCATGTATATCTCTTCTTCTAAATCTCCATTTAGAAAAGCTGTCTTTACATCCATTTGATGTATGACCAAGTTATGAATTGATGCAAGTGCTATTAAACAACGTATCGAAGATATGCGAGCCACCGGAGCATATGTATCAAAATAATCTACTCCTTGTCTTTGTTTATATCCCTTAGCAACTAATCTGGCTTTAAACTTATCAATGGATCCATTTGTATTCAACTTTTTCTTGAATATCCATTTACATCCTATAGGTTTAGCACCAGGAGGTAAATCGCTTAATACCCAAGTTTGGTTTAACATTATGGAATTCATTTCATCATTGATAGCTTCTTTCCAGAAATTAGAATCTCTAGAACTCATAGCCTCAGAATAAGTTTTGGGATCATCATCGACGTTCATTACATATCTTGTTACATTAAGGACTTCGTCCTTATTGCCTTCTACGAGATATGTTATGAAGTCAGGACCATAGTCCTTCTCTATTCTCGCTCTTTTACTTCTTCTGTGTTCAGTACTATCATCTGGTACTGACACTTCCTTGCTGTTTTGAGCAGGAGCATATTCATCATCATTTGTATCATTAGTCTCAGTTGGTTCTGGACTAGATGATCTCAATGAATTCTCAATAGTTTGATTTTCAAAAAATTCTACATCTACAGATTCTATGACTTCTAAGGTATCAAGAATCATAAATCTATAAGTTATACTATTAAGAGAATATCCAATGAAAACACATTTAAAAGCCCTATTACCTAACTTTGGTCGTTTAGGATCTGGTTTTCTAACATATGCTAAACAACCCCAAACTTTAAGTCTAGTAAGATTAGGTTTTCTATTGAACCATAATTCATAAGGAGAAATATTATTTTTCTTAAGTGGTACTCTATTTAAAATGTAACATGCAGATAACATAGCATCACCCCATAGGTTATGTGGCAAATTAGAACTTATGAGCATGGCATTAACCATTTCTACTAAAGTTCTATTTTTTCTCTCAGCAACACCATTTTGTTGTGGTGTATAAGGGGCAGTACATTGGTGAATGATACCATTTTGTTTGCAAAACAAAGTAAACTCATTTGAAAAATATTCACCACCACGATCTGAATGTAACACTTTAATTTTAATTCCTAATTGTGTTTCGACTTCTGCTTTGTAAATTTTGAATTTATCAAAAGCTTCATCTTTTGATTTCATTAGATATACATAAGCATATCTAGAATAATCATCAATAAACGTTATATGGTATTGGTTACCACCATAGGTGATATGACTTTTCAAGTCACCCACATCACTATATACCAAATCAAGCAAACCAGTTTTCCTTTCAACGGATTTAAAGGATTTTCGATGTATTTTTGCTTGAACACATATCTCACATTTAGAAATGGATTCGAAATCACAATCAGAAATTAATCCTAATTTATGCATATTTCTAAGTAACTTATAATTAACATGTCCTAATCTACTATGCCATAAATTAACAGAGTCAACAATATAAGCAGAAGATTTCTTTATTAGATTCAACTTAATCATGCCATTACAAGAATATCCCTGTCCAATAAATTTGCTGTTCTTGGACAACACTAACTTATCAGACTCATACACCATCTTGAATCCTCCTTTGTTAAGAAGGTATCCAGAAATCAAATTCTTACACATATCAGGTACATAAAATACATTGACTAAAGTAAGAACTTTCCCAGAGGTGAATGTCAATTCAATAGTGCCTTTTCCCAGAACTTTGCTTGCAACTTTGTTTGCGCTAGTTACTTCGCTGGATTCTCCGTTATTCTCATCGTAAGTCTTGAACAGATTACGGTCTTTGCAAATATGAATAGTTGCTCCAGTATCGAGCCACCAGTCATTGTCAATGCCACTAACGGAGTTCGCCTCTTGTACGACAGCCACAAGCTTTTCTTCGACCACATTCGCTTTTTGTTGTTTCTTCCGAAGACGACAGTCTCGGGCATAGTGGCCGGGTTTGTGACAATAGTAACAGTCATCCTTCTTCTTATTCTTGGAATTGGTACCTTTCTTTTTGAACTGTGTCTCATTCTTAGGCTTCAACTTATCGTTAATTTCAACATTATTAGCCTTAGACTGAGACTCAGTTTGCGGATTATCATCTAGTTCGCGTTTACGAGAATCCTCTTCAATACGAAGATGACGCTGTAAACCGTCTAAATCATAATCGGTTTCCGCATGTTTTAATTTTTTCTTATAATCATTCCAAGAATTCGGGAGTCTCGAAATAATAACTCCAACAACAAATGATTCAGGGAGATCAATTCCGGCATCCTTAAGTTGATTTACTAACAGTAGTATTTCACTAACTTGTCCAATTATGGACTTGTTAGTGACCATTTTGAAATCCATAAAATTGCATATAAGAAATTTCTTATTACTTGCCTCAGAGATGCGATATTTGCTTTCTAGCGCAGTCCAGAGTGCCTTCGCCGTGTCCAAGGTCCTGTGAGCATTGTATATCGGAGTAGACAGTGCATTCAGTATGTGGCCTCTGCATAGAAAATCTTCCTCTTTTCGCTTTGCCCTTTTTGCTTTTAATTCTGCACTATCCTTATCGGTTTCCTCCGGTATTTTCTCCAATCCGTCTTCGAGAATATGAAATAACTTAACCGTGATCAGAAAGAATTTCATAGTCTCCTGCCAACGAGTGAAGTTCTCTCCATCAAACCGCTCCAACTTCGTCAAATGCTGATTCATCACTTGCAAAGCGCTCAAACTATCCATGGTTGAAGATATTGTCTGAAAAATTGTTGGGATTTTGTGGTTTGAGACGCTTTTGGAGGAGTAGAATCTGCCGTACTTCTGACTTCAAGGATTTGCGGAGCAAATTCTTTCAGACAATAGTTCAACCCACCAGGTACAAAAGGGTTATCGAACTATTGACTTCAGGATTCAATGAAGCCTTGAAACAGCGTTATCGGATTCAAAGTTTGTACGACTTTGATCCGACCAAGAACACCTTGATATTTGATCTCTGATGATGCAATTTATAATATAGAAATGAAGAGGAAGGAATAGAAATCAATTCTGCAACAGTTTCAGATTTGAAACACTTCAGAGGTGCTTCGAACAGAACTGTTTTGTAACAGTTTAATGGTGTTGCAGAATGACAGACGAAGAAGGAGAATTACTTGGTTATTTTGCAACAGTTTCTGGCGTTGTATATATAGGCAATGAGAGGATACATCCATTAGCCAAGCGTTGCAACCCATCGAATCGCAACAGTTATTTCTGTTCGATTCCGAACGTACGCAACCTTTCAGTTTTGCAACGCTTCTGAAGCGTCGCAGCCGCTCTAGAACGAAACCGGTCGACCGCCAAAACTCAACCAGTCGACCGTTTTATTCTCTGGTTGAAAAAACGGTCGACCGGTGATATTTTGGCCTGTCGACTGGTTTGTTTCCCCGGCCTATTGGATCACAAGACCCCAAGAGGCCCAAGGCCCAAGGCCCATCTTTTGACATTTCAAAGATTATTATTTATGCCAAGTTCATGCTCAAGGCCCATTGCCTTATTCCTCTTTCTCTTCTTTCTTTTGATATCATGTATCAAGCTTTTACCTATATAGAGACAAACCCCTTTATATTCTACAATGTGGGACAAAACATATTTGCCTATTCCTTCTTCCTTTCATTCTTCCTTCTCTTCACAAATAAAATACCCAAACCCAAAGCATATCTTTGAAAATTTACAACACCTACCTGGACAAAGAGAGGAATGCTTCAATTTTTGCATGCGGAAAACAAAGTTTGCTAGTGGCATTATTTTTTTCCTTTGATCCTCTCCCCAGCTTTAAAGTGGCTCCGCCACTGCACTCCTGTGAGCTGTTTCAAGCATATCAGTGAGTCTTTGGACTGGACCGTCTCTCTAGTACCCAAGAAAACCTACAAAAAATATTGCATCGACATGCAAATGTAATATCGGTTTAAAGTGTTTTCAAATTATGCTTAAAAAGAATCAGTAATTTAGTGGGAAGTAACATATTGCATGAATCCTATAACAGTTATCTTAAAGTAGACTATCTCAATACTCACAGTCCACACCACAAAGGTATAAACCATTTATTGGAAACATAGATCGACTAACAATAGGATGAAAAAAAAAAAGAATGGATAATTTATTTTTTAAAGTACTCAAAGATGATGAATTCACTTTATATGAAATTGGACTTATTTTAGAATGACAACTCAATTTATTTTAGCATGATAGATCTATTTATTCAACAATATAACTCCATTTACCTTTTAAAAGCAAATGGCCCAAATGAATAATCTAAAAAGGAAATTCATCCAATATTACTAGCATTCATGCAAGTCAGCATTAGTTTATTTCGTTTTGTTCAAAAATAATATTTGCAATCTAATTGTTGCAATCAGTTATACCGAATTACAAACTGCACTCTGAAGGTAATTAGGTAAAGAGTTTAAGAGCTTATACAGCTCTGAAATATTGATAAATATGAATATATAATGCACTATTATGCAAAAAAGAGTCTAAAGGAAAAGTATAAAGATATATCATTTGAATTGAATATGATCATTGTATGTGCGGGGAGAAAGGACTCATGCCCATTAAAAAAAAACATTATACAGCTAGATTATTAGTCTAGATCACTTAAACTGGAAATAAGTAAATAAAACTACCTGATTGTAGTCAAGAATCAAATTTTGGCACCAGCAGCTATGACAATGCCTTGGACTAAGAAAGAACAAGACTCATTTATCTTGTCAAGTGCATGTCGAAAATTTGAGGCCCCAAGCAGAATCGACCGCCATATTGGTGAAAACATGTGTGATATATAATAGATCAAACACAAAAATCTAGTGATGAACCTTAATCGTTCAAGACATACTTGCATCAAAGCATTTAATATCACTAATAACTCTATGTACTGCTTCATCACAAAGCTCAAGGGTCATCTTAAAATCCCTTTCGGTAAAATTAACATCAATGAATATGTTGTATATTTCCTTTTCAGCAATGAATCCTTTTGCCCTCATCTCTTCAAACAAATTCCTAGCCTCGGTCACCTTCTTCTTTCTATAAAGTAATTTAATGAATGCATTATAAGAAGTACATCCAAGATTATATCCTTTCTCAACCAATTCTTTATACAAATACGATGCCTCTTTCATGTTCCTAGCCTTGGAATGCCCAGTGATCAGTATATTATAAGTACTTTCATCCGGTGAAACTCCATTTGCCAGCATCTGTCTATATATTGCCGTTGCTGCTTTCATATCCTTATCAATGCAATACTGCTTTATGATACAATTATATGTTTTAGTATTTGGCAGCACGCTCTTTTTCTCTAACATCCATTCCAAAAGTTTAAGCCCGTCAGTTAACTTCCTTGCGGTGCAAAATCCATTCATCAGCACATTAAAAGTCACGACGCTCGGTTGTAAACCTTTATCAAGCATCACACGTAATAACTCATGGGCTCTATTTATTTCACCAGACTTACAGTAAGAATCCATTAAAGTTGTATATGTGTACGTATCAGGTTTAAGTCCAGCTACATCCATGTCTTCCATTGTCTTTACGGCTTGCTCTATTTTGCCACTTTTGCAAAGTCCATTAATTAAAGAATTGTATGTACATACATTGAATTCTATCCCTTTACTACTCATTTCATGCAAAAGCTCATTTGCAGCCTCAATATCCCCTTGTTTGCATAAGCCATCGGAGAGACAAGTGTAAGTAATAACATTAGGCATCAAACCAACTCGTACCATTTTGTTGTGAAGTCTAAATGCATCTTTTAACTTTCCAATTTTACAGTAACCATCAATCAATGCAGTATATGTAACTTCGTCAGGTTTAAAACCACCTCTAACCATTTCTTCAAGAACCATATTTGCCTCAACAATCTTTCCACTCTTGCATAATCCATCAATCAAAACAGTGTATGTTAAAACATCAGGTAGTAAACCTGCATTCTTCATCTCACTAAAAATCCTATATGCACTAGTTAATTTACCATTTTTACAGAAACCATCTATCACTGTTGTATATAAAGCAGCATCAAGAACTACACCACAGTCCAACATTTCCTTAACCACTTCATCCATCTCATCAAAATTATCGCTTTTGCATAAAACAGCTAGTAAACTATTATATGTAAATGCATTTGCCTTCAAACCTCTAACAGCCATTTCCTCAAACAACTTGTAAGCTTTGCAAACATCTCCATCCATACAATACCCATTAATCACCGTGCTGTAAGAAACAACATCAGGCTCTACCATCTCCATTTTCATTAACATTTGATAAGCATCACTGACACGTCCACTTTTACAGAGCGAGTTCATAACAATATTGTAAGAACAAACATTCCACTCTAAACTACTACGCTCCTTGAACTCTACAAACACATGAAGCATCTCCTCTAAATCAACCTTGGACAGTAGCACATTGCAGGAGTCAACAGATATCACAATCCCATAACCAACCAGCTTAAAAAACAAATTTTTTGCTTCTTCTAACTTACGGACCTTCACAGCTGTTACAAACGCGAGATCGAAAACAGAGGGGTCGGAGCACCAGTGCTTGTAAGTGTACACTAACTGTTCGACGAAATTTTTGTGGGAGGTAAATCCACGACGCAGGGAAATGTCAGCATGTGAGAGGAAACCAGAAGTGGAAAAGAAAAGGTGGGAAGAAATAGCTAGGGTTTCGGCGGAAATGAAAAGGCGGGTCTTGAAGCGGAAGTAATGAAGAAGGGAGAGAATCAGTTTGGGGTGGGTGCGCAGGTGGGGAAGGAGAAAAAGAAGGTGGTCGGAGCGGAGTTGGTCGGACAATGGGGAGAGGACTTCGTGGATTGAATCAGAGGAGGAAGCGTCGTCGCGGCGGCGTTGTTTGATAGATGTGGCAAGGTTTAAGACGAAGTCTGAGTCTTTGATTTTAGGCTTTTTAGGGGAGTAATCAGGGAACGGGCGGGATGTGCTGAGAGAGACCTCGTCCGGGATTGAAGAAGAGGAAAAAGCTCCGGGCGTTCTTTTGACGGCGTTGAGGATTTTCTGCCGATAATGGAGGATGAGCATAGGATGGGAATAAAGAGAGTGGAATAACAAAGAACGAACAGACGCGCAGAAATGAAGTAAAAAATTGGAGACGGTGTCGTCGGTACTCCTCTGAGTACCGAGTTTCCAAGCGATCGTGTAAAGAGGAACTTAAAAAAACATCAAAATACTCATTTGTTTTGCATTTGAAAAAAAAAAGTGAATTTAGGCCTGGGCCTGAGTTGTTGGAAGTCCAAAACAAAAAACAAAAAAAAACAAAAAAAACAAAAAAAAAAAGTTATTTTTAAGAGAAATGAGTAAAAATTATTATTAATAATAACAATACAATCGAAATTGTCAACACTTGAACACGAGTCGTTTGACAGAAATTCTGTAATGCGACCATCAAACCAAATGCTCTTTTGTGTAATATACTAGTAACAGCCTTATATATATAATGATATTTTTATAAATTTTGAGGCCCTCAAATCTTGAAGGCATTAGGCCCATGACCGGATCTAGTTGGATAGCCTTAGGCTTTACATAAAAAATAATTGAAACAAACACGACCAACGATGTTGAAAGAATTGCATCTGAGATGGACTATAAGGTTAAAAGACTTACTTTATATTTGGTCTTACCATGTTTAAATTCTTACCTTTAATGGGACCCTTGTCAAAAGATTGAGAAATTCAACGTACGGTGAGTTTTTTTTTAAAAAAAAAATTAAAGGCGTTGTTCGGTATTTTCATACACTCAAATAGATTTTTTCATAAGAAAATTAGAATAAAAGAAAAACGACAATAAAGGAACAAAGAGGATATTTTATTCGTTCCCTGCCAAATGTATGAGTTTGCGGCTTTATTTACGTTAGCTTGTGTGATGCAAAATAAAATAAAAGATATCAATGATATACTATAAGAAATGATCACCAGAAGTATTAAGTGGATGGCATTAACAATAGGATGTGTCACGGACTTATGAATAGTAACTCAGTGGTGTTAACTATGTGTCTCATACCACATGTTATCACTACTGGTTTAGTATTCGCTCATCGATTCCACACCGGAAAACATCAAAACATCGAATCAAAAAAGAAAAAAGAAAATCACTAAAGACATCAAATCATCAAAAAAAAGCACCAAGTCATCAGAAACATCGAACCATCTGCTTCAATTAGATGGTTTTGTAATAGTTAACTGGTAAAATATGCCTTCGTGTCCATACCACGTGGTTTACAATATGGTTGTCAATGGATATCCGCAAAATCTGAAATCCATCCGCATCCATATCCGAAAAGCGGATAAATATCTGATATTTGAAAAAACGGATACGGATAATGATACATAGATATCCACATCCGAAAATTATCCGTTCGATTCTTTTTAACATTATGTTCAAAATTATATGTATTTCAGTACAATGAATAAGATTTATTTATTATTTTACTAAGTCGAATGTTTATATTATATGCACTAAATGCGTATTCGCTACTCAAATTTATTTATTTTCATTATATATGTTTATTTTTAATGCTTTTGTGATCAATGGAATTGAAAAACATTTACGTTAAACTAGAAATTTTCATTTATGTTTCTTGATTTATTGATCGTTGGCGGATAGGATAATTATCCGATATCCGTCTGTATCCGCAGTTACGGATATCCGATATCCAAAAATGGTTTTATATACAGATACAGACATAACACTATCTGTATCCGAAAATATCTGATGATAGCCCTAGTTTACAATATCGTTTAATCGCAAACACGCCTTCTTGAAAGGTTCAGAAAAGAATGAATTTATATATATAAAATATATTTGATTTTACGAAAACGGTTTCCGAAAAGATATCGAAATCCATTTATTTATTTCTTTGAAAACATTTATAGTTTCAAAATACAGTTATTTTATTGTTTTGAGGCATTTCATTAATAAAAACCAAAATAAGAAATTCATTTCGTCACAAAGCTATAATCAAAACAATATTTATATACATGAAGAAACTTGGTTAAATCCGTGCTCGTGTGAGAAATGTCATCGAAAATCATCACCAAACTCAGCAAATGAATCAATAAAACTTCTGTAAATGCGAGTAAGGATTGAACATGGCATATACTTGGCATATCAAATTATAAATGCAAAAACATAGAGATTTACTTCGAAAAAATTAACTATGAAATCGGGTTTAAGAAGATAATAAGCTTTAGAATAACACGGCAAATCAAAAAAGAATTTCTGCGCAATGACACTACACGGTCGACCTAGGGGTCGACCCAGTGCTTTGAGAGTGTCAACCCGAGGGCCGACCCATCTTAGGCATGGGTCGACCTAGCATACACAAAAAGCTACAGATTATGAACCTACTTCGTCTTTAATTTTGGTGATAGATTTCTGCTACCAGATTAAATCAGACCAACCTAAAACTCAATCTGATCGAAGTCCAATAACTCTACAATGATTCAACAAAAGAATTACATGAATTCATCAAAAGTTGAGCAATATGTTATAGTCCAAAGTAGGACTTAGGACTGTTTTGCACCACAGAAATGTTGCATTAACGGTAATAGAAAAACAACGAATAATTTCTACAGAGATAAGCATAAACATTTGTAAATTAGAAGATGTGAGCGAACACTCACCCGAAATTAGATCTTCAGCATGAATGTCTCAATTTAGGTTGTTTTAGAGGAAGGTTTGAGCTTCTGTAATCCTTAGAAACATTCAACAGGAACTTGCAGTCTTCAAGCGTTCTATAGTAATATCTCTTTCTCTAAATTCTAAAAAATAATAGAGTGGGTTGATGCATGTGCTAAAGTTGGCCTCTAGATAAGAATCTCTCCTTGTTTTAATTAAAGGTAGTTAGCTTAGGCACTAAGATAGAAGAGGCCATAGATTTTTCCTCTTTGTCTTTTTCTGTGTTCTTTTGGAAATAAGGAGGAAGGAGAATAATGCACTGCCTTTATTTTTCCAGAAACTTCCCCACTTAACCACAATTAAAAGCCCAAATAACTTGGTTAGGGTCAACAGGAGGTGATTAGGCCTTAGACATGTAATTTGTCCTCGTATTATAGATTTAAACCATGTTTAAGGTGTTTTCAACATAAATCTTATGTTATTTCTACTTGTTATTTGCCACGTATTAGATCATGCAACCTTAATAAATTTACAAATAATATTTTTAAGGCAATTTTTAAGCTTTTAACCTTTAATTTAGAGAGGTTGCACTTTAATGACACAAAAATGGCATTTCCCTTTTAACTTATGTAATTCTTGTAATAAATAAATTAAACACTTTAATGTCACCATTATAAACACAAATCCCAAAAGATTATAAATTCCTTTAGACATTTTACAACTAGAATTACACTTATACATTACTTATATTTTCGCCAAATTACACAAGCATGTTTATTTAATATTCTCAAGCTATTAAATTTTACTTTTAATACAAATATTAATATAAACATGTTTATCAAAATACTTTCTTTATTTCTAAAAGATATTCACTTCTCAGTTAACAAAGTTTACACGCTTTACTATTTCAAACGAATTAATCTACAACTTATGAAAATATCAAATCCTCAAAAGCTTATATATAATTATTAATTTAAAACAACCCAACACTAATATTGAAAATACACTTTCCACTTAAATACTAATTACAATCGTTATTTTATATTTTCAATATTCACTCAAATCATCAAATTACAGTTTACAACCCGAGCTTGGAATAAATTACTTATTATAACAACAATATTTTGATTTATTCCAATATACTCAATGTTAGTAAATTACCAATTCACTATCTCATATTTTAAATTATTACACAAGTTGGGCTCCTAACTCGTATTTTATTCTTCTTTAGATTTAATCTAAACAAAACACACTATAATCTGTTTAGCTCGAGTACCCAAAACCCAGGTTGTTACAGAGACCCCTCAATAGAGAAATTGCTTCCTCGCATTTTCCTTAAGTAAAACATATATATAAATTTTCATTTTTTAACAACTCAGCTCAAATTCTATTTACAAGGAAAAGATTTAGCTTATATTACTAGCCATAAAAAATTTAAACTCTTTCTCTTGACATATGTTAACTCATCAAAGTTTGATATATATATATATATATATACAACATACCCAAATTCAAATTCTTATCTTAACAACATATTACAACAATTCAAAACTTATAGCATATCCTTCAAATACAAGATGATTTAGAATACACATAACGTCCATCTGATTTCAAGTCAATAGAAATGTTGTCATGTCATCATTTTTATATGTATTTTCCCCAACAATGGTTGCAAACTAGATTGTAATAGCCTCGCCATTTATCGTCTTATACTTCCAATTTGATGGCTGCAACCATTTCTCAACTTAATTATAAGAGTGGTTATTCTAAAAATATCGCTTATGTTCAGAGTTGTTTTAATTTTCAACCACCTTAAATTTAAGAAACTCCAATTTGTATCTTACCTAAACCTTTCAAAGCACAATTTTCATCAAGTAATGCTTATTAGACCGCCCACTCGTCATGATTTATCTTATTACTTGGCTGCGATACTGACACTAATTCCCTATCGCATTTTTACCCTACCTTCACTATTCCCAACTAATTTAGTGGTTTAATACCATCCTAACAAATATTCTCTATTATTAAAACTCAAAGTTTACTTTATAATCCAAAGAAGAATGTGTTCGATCGTCTCGCACGAGTATTTAAAAAATTCTTATCGATGACAATGATAAGACGCATCGATCAGAACTTCTTAAAATACCCAATGGACAACCCAATAAAAAACATTAAATTCTTAATTAATATGTGGTTGTTTCTGTTACTCATCTATTATCGCAACTACTTCAAATAGGAACAACCCAACACTACACTCCTCCAACTAATTACTTGGTTTGCATTCCAAGTCAATTAATCTTTAAACTATTATTTAATTATCAATATTAATTACCATCCCTTAACCTCCATATAGATTTATTAAAATTTTCCATAGCCGAACCAATTCACCTATTTCTGCCGTGCAACTCTGATTTATTATTAAATAGCATTCCTTCACTTATATAAATCTTGAATTCAATTCATTAACCCATCCCCAAACCATCTATTCGGTTGAACCATCAAATTAAACATAAAAGGATGGATGCGGTTTAACTTTTTTCTCAAAAATTCTAAACCCAAGGATTAAGCATCAAAAGGACCAACGATGGAAATTTTCATGAAGTTCGACTACGGATGATAGGACATCACAAAGGGAATACTATGGAGTAAAATATATTTCTAAATGTATTACAAAAACTTGAGCTTATACTCAACTCGACACACGGATCATGAGAAAAGGATAACGACAAGAGAGATAGAGTAGACATAAGTGTTATCCTTCTACACTGTAATGCATGTGCCATTCTTGTTTTGTTCTCTGTTTATTGTATTTTGTGCTGAACCTATGCTATGGTACCAAATGTGACACCCCCACCACAAGACCCACCCCAATAAAGAGCATTACTGAGTAATATCATCTATTAGAGCGGAGAATAGGGCTGGTTAGGAGAGACCATCCGTACTTCTATATTAGACTGATATTGAATAAGTCGATTGGGTGTACAAATTTTTCTTTTCTTATCAACATACCCGATACTTCTAATATGAAATTATGATGGTTGAGGAACATATTTAGAACAACACACAGCTCATCATAGTATAGACCATAGAACAGTCAAAATAGGTACAATCACAGAAATACAACATATACATGTGCTACAAATACGAATGGTTTCAAATAAACCATACATGAATACAATAATCACCAAACGAATAGATATAAAATGGACTAATTGGACAAATACAGCTAAGAAATAACTTCAAAAGCTAATCCACAGGTGAAACGGCTATACCCAGTAAATTGCTAGCTAAACTTGAAACAACTCGGTCTGACCCGAGCATTAACACACACGGGTCAGCCTAGTTTACAAACCAGTTAGAATACAACAGGTGAAATATTAAAATTATAGATAAGAGTTTGTTTTTACTCAAAATGAATTGTATATGCCTAAAACATCAGTCGATTCACGGAATTCTCAAGGCTTGATGGCCCATAAGATTCCGAGACTACATAAGAGAACACCGAACGGGATTTATCTTCATCAAAATGGTGCTAAACTTCAAGCTAAGCGCAAAAGTGTAGCATTAAGAGATAACAACCAAACTCCAACAAAACAACATGTATCCCACTTAAGAGTCTATTCAAATTAAAGTGTTCATCATACGTAAATAAATACCAATTAGCACTAAGGCCATGAGTGGTTTCAACTTCAACAAACAAAAATATATAGGACCCAAAACATTAACAAAAATTCAACAAGACATCAAATAAGGGTCCGAAACTGCAAGGTCAATGATATCATCAAAACATCAGTTTGGATTCAAACCTCCAAACTAAATATGATCGTATTATCAAAATCATCAAACATCAATATTTGAATCCAAAACAACAAGTACACCAATAATAATAATTCAAATCTGAAACGTCAAATATTGCACGTGCTAATAGCTCTGTCACAAGCTTTGCCAAGTACCATATATATCTACTATGTTCCATCTCAATTGAGAAGGCTTTACTATGACTCGTCTCAGTCGAGTATAATATTACTATGACCCGTCTTGATCGAGTATGGATTCATTATAACCCGTCTTGGTTGGGTAGCCTTTAAGAAACAACAAACACCAAAAAACTTGTTATGTATATTTATATACGTACGAGACCCAACAACCCCTGGTACTAGCACTAACAACAGGATGTGTCACAGACTTACATACCATAACTTAATGTCCCACACTACACGTTCTCACTACTGGTTTAGTATTTGCTTGTAGATTCCACACCGGAAAACATTAGAACAATGAATCAGCAAAAAAATCAAATCACTAGAGACGTCAAATCATTAGAAAACACCAAGTCATCAAAAACATTGAATCATCTACTTCAATTATATGGTTATATAATTAACCAATAAAATATACCTTCGTGTCCCATACCACGCGGTTTACTATACCATTTATTCATTCTCGAAGGGTGCAAAAAAGTGTGAATAACTTTGAAAATATTTATGGTTTAAAAATACAGTTATTCTATTTCTTTGAGGCATTTCATTAATTAAAAAAAATAAGAAATTCATTTCTTCCCAGAGCTATAATCAAAACAATATTTATATACATGTAGAAAAACTTTGTTGAAACGGTGCTCGTGTGAGAAACGTCATCGAAAACCATTACCAAACTCAGCAAATAAATCAGCGAGAACTTCTATAAATCCAAGTACGAATTGAACATGGCATGTACTTAGTATGTTAAGTTATAAATGCAATATACACAGAGATTTACTTCAGAAAATTCAACTAGGAAATTAGGTTTAAGAATATAATAAACTTCAAAGTAACACAACAAATCAGGAAAGCATTCATGCGCAATAACACTACACGGGTCGACTTGGGAGTCGACCCGATGCTTTGAGGATGTAGACCTAAGGGTCGACCCCTCTCAGGTGTGGGTTGATCCCTAGGTCTACCCAACATACGCAAAAAGCTACAGGTTATGAATCTTCTTTATCTTTAATTTTGGTGATAGATTTCAACTAATAAATTAAATCAGACAAACCAAAAGCTCAACTTGATCGAAGACTAATAACTCTACTATGATTCAGCGAAAGAATTACATGAATTCATTAAAAGTTGAGTAAGATATAACAGTCCAAAGTAGGACTTAAGATAGCTTTGCACCACAGAAACAATGCACTAAAAAGTAATAGTAAAAAAACAAATAATTTTGACAAAGATGACCACAAACATTTGTAAACTAGAAGATGTGAGTGCACACTCACCTGGGATTGGATTTCAGCATGAATGTCTCGATTTAGGCTGTCTTAGAGGAATATTTGAGTTTTTGTAACCTTTAGAAACATTCAGTAGGAACATGCAGGCTTTAGGCATTCTATAGTAATATCTCTTTCACTGGATTCTAAAAATTAATAGAATGGGTTGACGCATATTCTAGAGTTGGCCTCTAGATAAGAATATTTCCTAGTTTTAATTAAAAGTAGGAAGCTTAGGCATTAGGATAGAAGAGGCCATAAGTTTTCCTCTTTATCGTTTTTGTGTTATTTTGAAAATGAGGAGGAGGTAGGAGAATAACGTATTGTCTTTATTTTTTCATAACTCTCCCCTCATAACCACACTTAAAAGCCTAAATAACTTAAGTAGAGTCATTAGGAGGTGATTAGGCCTTATAAATGTAATTTGTCCTATTATTCTATATTTAAACCATGTTTAAGGTGTTCTCAACACAAATCTTATGTTATTTCTATTTCTTATTTGCCACGTATTACATCATGCAACCTTAATAAAATTACAAATAATATTTTCAAGGCAATTTTTAAGCTTTTAACCTTTATTTTAGAGAGGTTGCTTTTTAATGACACAAAATATTGACATTTCCCTTTTAACTTGTGTAATTCTAGCAACAATGAAAACTAAACACTTTAATGTCATCATTATAAACAAAAATGCCAAAAGATTATAAAATTCCTTCAGATATTTTACAATTAAAATTACACTTATACATTACCTATATTTTCACCAAATTACGCAGACATTTTTATTTAATATTCTCAAGCTATAAAATTTTACTTTTAACTCAAATATTAGTATAAACATATTTGTCAAAATACTTCCTTTATCTTTAAAAGATATTCACTTCTCAACTAACAAAGTTCACACGCTTTACTGTTTTAAACCAATTAATTTATCAACTTACGAAAATATCAAATCCACAAAAGCTTATATATAATTATCCATTTAAAGCAAACCTTAAAAATATGAAATTGAGAATTGGTAATTTTCTAAAATTTAGTATATTGGAATAAATTAAATATTCTTGTTATAATAAGTAATTTATTCCCATCCGGGGTTGCAAACTATAATTTGATGATTTGAGTGAATATTGAAAATATAAAATATTGATTGTAATTAATATTTAAGTGGAAAATAAATTTTCCAATACTAGTGAAATATTACATGAGTTGGGCTCCTAACTCATATCTTATTCTTCTTTTGATTTAATTTAAATAAAACACACTATAATCTGTTTAGTCTGGGTATCCAAAACTCGGGTTGTTACAGGAACACTTAGAGAATTTCAACTTCAAAAATCGAATTCGTGAAGTTCAATTGTTTTGTTACATCACATGGTTGGATTGAGATTCAAAGCAAACGTATCGTCGTCTAATGCCTTAACGCCCAACAAACATACTTCTTTGCACTGACAATTCAGACATACATATACGATTAGAGCATAAAACCGGACTATAGACATATGACTGAACCATTGATTCTAGAACTCGATTTTCAACCCAACTACGACGTAATCGTGACTCGACTCGAGTTCCACAATATGGATTAGCGATGGCGATGGTTTTTAGTTCAAGAAACTGGAAATCATCGCCGCATCTCAAATTTCTTTATTGTAATTACATCAGCATGCATGACACTGCACGTTCTACGTTAGTTTACACAAGCGCAAAGGGTGTAGATTTTAGTATGCTAACTGTAACAACCTAAAATTTAACAAACAGTGATTAATTAATAAATTGACTAATTAAAAAATAATTTGTAAAATTATGGGAATTGGGCAACGCGAATTGCGCCATTGAGTCTGTTACAATTTTCAGGTTCAGATAGATAATTGATTTGTGTAAAACGGACTTAAAACGAAGGAGTTATGACATTTTGAATTTTGAGAAGTAACATGCGAAATAAAATAGTAAATAAAAATTAATTCCCAGTAGGAGATAAAATGGATGTCATATTTATAACCATTGTGAAGATCTTTTCAAGACGACCAGTTTGATATATACTTTTATTATATTTGGAGTTATAATTTAGTAAATATTGACTTCAAAAATTCAAAATAAACACACATAAAACCAATTACTTCCAATTTTATAAACAAAAATAATTCTGTGAACAAAAATTGTGTTAGGTGGAGTGGTAAAGCATGCATTGCCTAGACTAGAGGTCGTAAGTTCGATTCCCATGAACGACACACTTTTAAAAGTTTAATAAGACCAATCTAAAAGATGCATGTGTATATGTACATATATAAATAAAAGATTACATATATGTGTATCTGTTATACATATGTGCAATTGTATATCTATGTGCATGCATATATATACATATTTATGTTACTTTATATCTACCTCGATGTGTGTGAATCTCTACCATTCCCAAAGCCTCCCAGGAGGGAGCCGACCCAAAGAGAACTTGAATCAGGAAAGCATTGCATTATCATAACATGGCAGGTCATGGCACCAATGAATGCAGCCATTTGCGTGATCTCATCGAAGATACGATTAAACATGGAGAGATACCCGATTATGTTAAGAAATCTACACTGGCCATGCCACCACAACATTCTGCCCAAGCTCCTCAGGTCGGTCCCTGAGCTCCTCGAAACGGAAAGGACCCTGAGCCTAGCAATCACGGCATCATCATCAGCTGATCTGGTTCAGATTGTTGTAGATTCACTTCATTTCTTAGGATATAAGAAATGTATATTTATCTTTTATTTAATTTTAAATAATATAGTTATTTTGAAGTACACACGTACGGGGTTAGGATTTGATCCCTAGGCGTGCTCTGGATTCGATTATCAACCATTAATATTTGTTTTAAATTTCTGTAATAGCTTCTTATTAGCAGTAAACTTCCTATGTCAAACATAGGTTATGTTTGGTCGATTTTAACATCTTGCCGGGATTCGGCAAGTGTCTCGATGCTGAGTATGGTTAATATTTGTAACACCCCGTATTTTCTGTGAACGTATAAGAAAAAAATTGGAGAATAATTAAATTATAAAATAAGAATCAAGGGAAACGGGTTGCGCCATTGCGTTCGTCTCGAAATTATGCTTGGAAACAAGTCCGAGTTTTCGAAAAACGGAGTCAGTATGACCAAGTTATGACCCTCCGAAGTTTCAGGAATTTTCAAAATCAAAAACAGCTCGAAATTCGAATTCAAACCTCAGGGCAGACTGGGCGGGAAATTTCCAACCCAGGACTAGGCCGACCTGGGGGTCGACACTATGGTCGACCTCCCAGGGACCAGGTTGACCCTATGGTCGACCTGGTGCCAAAACCTGGTTTTCAGCCTGGGTTCACTCTGATGTTTTTGGACACGTTTTCAGCCTAGGTTCGTTCACCTAAACCTATATAAACATCCCCCTGGCCTCATTCTCTCTACATAATTTCATTCTGCCTATACTCTGCCTCTGTTCTAATTAAAAATAAAAAAATGGCGTTGCTACTCTGCTGGAATCAAAACTAGGACTGATGCATCTTCTTCCAACCTGAATAGAATTAAAAGCTAAATAAAATCTCAAATCAAAGTGTAGAGCTACAACAACAATTGAAGAGGAATAATTCAGCATTTCTGCATCAATAACAGTTTATTATCCTTTCTTAAACCACGAAAGGCAAGTACAGTTATTTTTCGATATAAACTTTAATTATAATGGTGACATGATTGTAAATCTGAATTTGAGGTTGTGTATGTTTTGTTCTAATCTATTTTATTATGTATCACTTCCTTCTTTATGTTCTATAGCCAGGCTACCACGAGCCTACGCCAAATCTCATAAGAGATTAACGCACAAACGCTAAACTTTGGGACAAACAATGAATGATGGCATAATTGGACATGGCTAATCTGTGATTGAAAGGACATATGTTATAAACTAGATTTAGATCTATGCATATTCTATGAGTTGGAAGAAGAGGAACCATTGTATGTTAACATACGACTTGAGACTTGGGACATAACGCATACTTTGAATTAAGATCTGTTATAATTTAAAGTTCTAGATTGTTGGGTATATTTTTATATAACGATTCATGACTTGAGATAAAGAGAGGATATGACTTAGGTGTAAAGATCTATATTAAGATTTAATAACTGTTAAATGTGAATAACACCTAAATGGGAGATTTTTGAATATATGACATGCATGGAAATCGATGGCTATATTTGGTATAATTTATATATGAATCTTTTGTACTAGGCAAGTTTAACTAAAATTGGGACATATGTTATATGGCAAATTATGACCATAATCTGTGCCATGTAAATTTTAATGCAAACGTGGGGTATATAATCATATTGTGAATCATGAAAATTATTTAGGCATGCAAGCTTAGGCCAAATTTATAATTAGGCAAGATATGTCAATGAAACTTTAAGGAGTGATTAAATCTATTATATTGCCTAATATGCTAGATCTGTTATATTGCCTAATCTGCTAGATCTATTATATTGCCTAATCTGCTAGTTCTGTTATATTGCCTAAACTGCTAATTAGATCGATTTGCCTAATCTGCTAATTATGATAAATTTGTCTTATCTGCTAAATCGCCTAATCTGCAAGGTCTGTTATCTGTTTAATCGGTTGAATGGCGAAATCTGTTGGAGCTGAAATGCTGAAATTTGAAGTATGTAATCCTGTAGGCTTGATTTAAAATTGAGCAAAACTTGTTATTATAACCTCGAATAATCTGCTGTAACTTGTAAAGAAGTTAATTTGTTAAATTAGCGTAATTAGTCTGATATTAGCATAATCTGTGAATGAACACATGTGGTTAAACATGAAACATGGCTAACTCGAGGTTAGAATGAGTTTGCGGCGTAATCCTACCCGGAACCGCCCGGCACATCCAGTGGCCGCAAACAATAGGTTCTAATGTGAGAAGTTAGTCATAACGTGCTTGAAACCCGAGGTTAGACTCAATTTGCGGCAGAAACCTGCCTGGAACCAACCGGCCTAACCAGTGGCCGCAAACTGCCAGTCTAATGTGAGAGGTCTGCGCATTATTATTTTTTTAATTAATACAAATCTAAGATAAATATGAGGTCTAAAAAGTGTTGGGTGGATAGGGTTAAACCAACTGGACTAATGAATTTAACAAATCCGTTTCGTAAATCTGTAGGCCCAATACAAAGTTAGACAAATCTGTTAAATCCGTATATCTGATCCGTTAGTCTGAAAACTTGTCTGATCTGTGAACTAGTTGATCTGAGCTCTGCATGTCTGGACTTGTAAACAAGTTAATCTGAAATCTGTTAGTCTGGGGACATAAGGTTAGGAGGGAAATTACTTGTGTCATCTGTTGTTTGGGACCCATATTAGTCAGTAACCCTTTCTGGTATCAAAACTTTGACCCAATAGTAGGTAGGGTCCGGGCACGCTTACTGAACTAATTATAAGCGGTTCATTCTGATAATGGCGAGGGGTGTTGATGGTGCGTTCTAACTGGGTCATGTGCGTGCATGGATCCCGGTCTGCCTCTGAGGACGTAAGACGCCGTGACATTTGTAAATAGGTCTATGTCATTCAAAGGTTGCCACTTTAGGGAATGATACACCCTTCTGTGGGGCTAGCACAGGGTATTTATGTATTAGGGAGCCGATCGCTTGGGGTAGGATTTAGGGTACACTTAGCTCTGTCTGTTTCTGTGGGGTACCGTCTATTTCTGTTGGGTGGCAACACATGTTTGCATGGTATCGTCTGTTTATGTTTGGGTGGTAAAAGCCCGTCAGTAGTGTACACCTAATTCTACATTCTGTTTCTATATGGATTATTATTCTGTTTTTGTTTCTGTACCATCTGTTTCTGTTCGGGAGGTAAAAGCCCATTATTAGCATTCTGTTTCTGTTTCGGTTTAGACATTAGGGCGACACCAAATCCTGTTATACTAGTATAAGTGCAGAGGAGTGAAAAGTTATAGCTTATATCATCCTGTTTCTTCTGGTTAATTTAAGTATATCTGTTACTCCTGTCACTGTCATCTCTTATTCAGCTTTACTTTCATGTTATGATTATTATTATCTATTCGTATGCTGAAAGTCACTGGACTTGCCAGACTTTATGTCTGACCTTGCTTGTTTTCGCCCCTTTTCCTTCCGTCCCCCCCCCCCCCCCCCAAGGTTTCTAAGGAGGGAATACTTTAGCTTGATCCGGATACCTTCTGCTTGAAGTGCCTAAAGTGCTTAAAGTATGGCTTGGCTCTTTATAGCGTCTGTTATGTGGGGATTATGATTTTTAAAAGTATTGTACTCTGATGGTTTTAAACAAGGCTGATATATATGTACTTGAGTTTTTAGTAAGGTTGTAACCAAACTGATTTCTGTTTTCCGCTGCAATAAAGTAATAAAGTTTTTCAAGTATTATTGTATATCTGTCTTGTAACATTTTGTTCTGTCTACTAAAACGCTCCATCAAAGGTAAGGCATTCATTTTGTGAGTGACCTTAACGGAGGTGGGTTGTTACACTTGGTATCAGAGCTGAAGGTTACCAGATTAGATAAAAGTTTTTGAAATTGTTTTCAAAAGAAATTTTAAAGAAGCATTTTTCAAGAAAAAGTGTTATATTTTAAAAGGCATAATCTCCCAAACCCATGTGCACTATCTCTCTATCCTTCGTTTTGAATCTTTCCTTTCTGTTTCAGCATGTCTGGAGACCTTAACCTTCCAGAAGGAGTACCGATACCCGGCTGGTTTAGGAGGTACTTAGAAGCTAGGGCCAATGGCATGGGCCCAGCCGACATTCCTCCTCCAGTGGCAGCGGTTCCTCCTCCTCGTGGAAATGCCTTCGCAAAAACATGTATAGACTTCAAGGCTATGGGTGGAAAGGACTTTTGTGGAACTGAATCCTTCGTGGGAGCAAGGAACTGGCTGAAGGAGACCGAAGACCTATTCGTTATCTTCGAGGTAGACGACCAACGGAAGATACAGTTGGCAGCATGGTTGCTCAAAGACAAAGCTTCTTATTGGTGGGAGGTTACCCATGCTGAGAGACCTGTGGATAATTGGGAGGATTTCAGGATGAGATTTGAGATGAGATTCCTCTCACAAGTTGAGCGAAGTCTGCAGGTGGAGAAGTTCTTATCTCTTAATCAAGGGAGCATGACAGTTAAGGAATACATCAACCAGTTCAACCAACTGGCTAGGTTTGGACTGGATTTAGTCAACACTCAGCATAAGAAGGCTCTCCGCTTTGTTAAAGGATTAAACGAGCCACTGCACAGCCTAGCCATGACCCATGTACCCATGGGAGTGACTTACGAAAGACTAGTGGACATGGCACTACTGCACGAGGAAGACAAGGGCAAGAAAGAGGCGAAGAAGGAAGAACCACAGAACAAGAAAGCATGGCCCAAAAAGGAAACACAAAAGAAGGATGAGAAATCTGATGATAAGAAAGAGAAAAAGTGCTTTACTTGTGGAAGCTCGACTCATCTGAACAAGGATTGCAGAAAAAGAAAGGGCACTTGCTTCAACTGTGGTGAGATGGGACACTTCACTAAGGACTGCCCGAAGAAACGAGGGCAAGGGCAGAGGGTAGGACCAACTTCTGGAGGGCAGACGAACACTCTCGAGGCTAGTGGATAGGATAGAATTAGGAAAGCTTTCTGTGGGAGGTTTAATTTCTTTATCTGATTGTTGAGATAAAACTCTTTCTTTTCTGGTATTTTGATTCTGTAATCGATACTCTGCACTTTAATACTAGTATTATTTCGGATTCCGCTGTAGACTCAGACCCATAAGGGTTATGACTCATCTAATTGTGATAAGTTGGGTATCTGTGTTGAGCGTTAAGTTGACTATGACGCATACATTCTGAGTTTTTATCATGCTTAACTTCCTAGGAATCATTTGGTGATTTGATCTGTATCAATAGTCTGTAGGAGTTTTTACTCAAAGTGTGAAATAGATTTCCAGTTGGGCATTTGTTTAGTGTGAGTGATTCTCTGAGTATTAATCTGATGTTGATTTCGGTCTTCGGGGTTGATACTTAAGGAGTTATTCTCTTAAACCGATGTCTAATAGGAACCTGGCTTTAGTTTCAATTATACTTGCTTCTATCACTATCCTTCGACCTTTAGGTAGAAACTAATGGGTGTAAACATGTGTTTGAGACATGTTATGTTTGATGGTTGCTAGTGGTTGCTCGTGGATGCATATACACACACTAGGCACTAGATCGGCTCAAAAACACTCTCATATTGCATATGGATGTGTGTGCATTTTTTTTATGGATGTGAAATGGTTGACTCAACAGATGGATGTTGCATATGAATGAACGGTTGCGCACTCATATAGAAATGATATGTATCAAATAGGAAAATTACATACATGTTGGACTCATGGCACTGACATAATTCGCATTAAGGAGGTCAACTGAATCAGTGGACCGCCTGATTTTTGCATTAGATAAGGAACATATACACACACTTTTGCATATGTTCATACAACATTAGAAGTTTTCTAAGGACAATGAATGTTTATGGATGATGGTTGAGTAGATGGATGACTAGATGGTAAGACACATTCTTCTTAACTTGAAGATTTCGGGGACGAAATCCTTTAAGGAGGGGAGAATGTAACACCCCGTATTTTCTGTGAACCTATAAGTAACAAATCAGAGAATAACTATATTATAAAATAAGAATCAAGGGAAACAGGTTGCGCCATTGCATTCATCTCGAAATTCTTCATAGAAACGAGTCCGAGTTTTCGAAAAACGGAGTCCGTATGACCAAGTTATGACCCTCCGAAGTTTCAGGAATTTTCAAAATCAAAAACAGCTCGAAATTCGAATTCGAAATTCGAATTCGAAATTCGAATTCAAACCCTAGGGCAGACTGGGCAGGAAATTTCCCGCCTAGAACCAAGTCGACCTGGGGGTCGACACTATGGTCGACCTCCCAAGGACCAGGTCGACACTATGGTCGACCCTATGGTCGACCTGGTGCCGAAACCTGGTTTTCAGCCTGGGTTCACTCTGATGTTTTTGGACACGTTTTCAGCCTAGGTTCGTTTGCCTAAACCTATATAAACAGCCCCCTGGCCTCATTCTCTCTACACAATTTCAATCTGCCTATACTCTGCCTCTGTTCTAATTAAAAATAAAAAAATGGCGTTGCTACTCTGCTGGAATCGAAACTAGGACTGATGCATCTTCTTCCAACCTAAATAGAATTAAAAGCTAAATCAAATCTCAAATCAAAGTGTAGAGCTACAACAACAATCGAAGAGGAATAATTCAGCATTTCTGCATCAATAACAGTTTATTATCCTTTCTTAAACCATGAAAGGCAAGTACAGTTATTTTTCGATATAAACTTTAATTATAATGGTGACATGATTGTAAATCTGAATTTGAGGTTGTGTATGTTCTGTTCTGGTCTATTTTATTCTGTATCACTTCCTTCTTTCTGTTCTATAGCCAGGCTACCACGAGCCTACGCCAAATCTCATAAGAGATTAACGCACAAACGCTAAAATTTGGGACAAATAATGAATGATGGCATAATTGGACATGGCTAATCTGTGACTGAAAGGACATATGTTATAAACTAGATTTAGATCTATGCATATTCTGTGAGTTGGAAGAAGAGGAACCATTGTATGTTAACATACGACTTGAGACTTGGGACATAACGCATACTTTGAATTAAGATCTGTTGTAATTTAAAGTTCTAGATTGTTGGGTATATTTTTATATAACGATTCATGACTTGAGATAAAGAGAGGATCTACGCCATAGATGGCCTACTGCAACCCCAGAGAAGTGACGCAGTAGATGCCAAAAAGTGTTGCTGGAGGCAAAAAATGATCTGTGGCAACACTTTTTCAGGGTTGCCTTTTGCCGCGTTGCCTTAGAGTAAAGGCAACACCTTTGCGACTCTACGGTAACATCAGTACAGGTGTTGCCACAAGTACCACTAGAACAAAAAAATACCCTTTCACAACTGCCAAAAACAGTTGTAATATGTCTAGTACAGCTGGCAATCGTAATAAAGTCAACCCTTTTTACAACTGTTTCTAGCAGTTGTTAAAAAAATTACAACTGTTAAAAGTAATTATACCTCAATTGCTATTAATCAAAATTTTCGTAATATTATAATAAATATTATTATAACACAGTATTCGAACACTATTTTTTATTCAAATAAATATTTTATTTCAACATTTCAAACGGTACAAATTTTTTGGACTCCAACATTGTACATTCACTGGTATATTTCATATTTACATACATTCCTCACTACATTTACACTCGATTCACTCATATACAGACTTACACATAAAACCATAAGCAAGAAAAAACACACAAAAATGATTATATAAACTACTACTTTCAAATCAATATTCATACCAATCTGATTATGTGTAGCTGCAAACAAATGTTGGACGATCTTTTGCTGCTGCTTCTTCTACATATTCCAATCTAATTATGGATGAACATAGTCCAAGTTAATTGATGTACATGGAAATGCTAGACAGAAGACAAAAACGAATTATGCTTACCGAGAACAACAACAATAGTGCATGGCCAAAAGAAGTGTACAACAGCAACTGGTTTGATGCACTAACAGGGAAAAAAACAAGCCAATAACAAAAAAAAACAGTGTTTTGACTCATATATTGCATATAGCAATGTTCTGATTCTATTTGAATAAAGAACTGAATAAGACTGTGTAATGCAACTTGTATTTAAGTATATGTATCAAAATAATTTATAAAGAAAACTAAGCACCTTTTGTCGAGCGTTTCTTTTCTGCAAATGTCTCAGCAAATTGAGTCGCCGCTTTCTACATCAAGTGTTTTGGAAGACAAAGCAATGAGTGAACCAAATCAGTTATATCATTCCATGTCTGATATTGCAGAAAAAAGCCCCCTTCTGCGTGTCGTCCCTAATGAAACTACTTACCACAATGATCTTGAAATGCTGGTGTATATAGCCATCTTAGTCCTCACATTACGATCTATCTAACCATGGAAGGTAACAGAAATAAGCATTATGAACAACATAATACGCCAAGTAATCTTAAGATGAATCACACACACAAGATCGTTAAGTCTGCGCTATGAACACACAAGAAGAAGAATCTTGTACTGCATAAAGAATACACTGAAAACCAGTGATGCATTTGGACAAATATCAAGGAACAGGAACAAATTCTCCTCTCAAGCAATGTGGTTTTTCATGTTTCTCTTAGAAGAATGTCGTAGTGGCAACTGCAGTTGTTTTACTGTCCTAACGAGCAAGCTCAATATTGATTTCAGATCTCTTGTGATGCTCTTATTCTGGGTTTGTTTGTCATCGACAGTTGCTCTTTGAAGCAACTTATCTCTTTAATTATGTCGCACTAAATCAGAGGAGTTAGCCGCAACAGAGATTTGGATCGAAGAGTTGAATGATTGAACATGAGCATCTCATTTTCAACATGAACGTCGTCTGCAAATTACATAAATCTGGATGCAAAAGCATATATAACAATGGTAGAGAACACAGCAGAATAACATATGCTGCAAGGTGAAAAATTCAGAGAGAAACCATGTTAGTCGAACAATCGCGAGTCGATCAAAAGTTGAAAAATAAGATGACCCTAAATTACAGGAGAAGATGTCAGACCTATCTTGTGTACTGATTAATTTGGAGAAAGAGAAATCCAGATTCTGATGCCCATGGCAAACCCACATGACTGCTTAATTATAGGATAGAATCATCAAGAGTGGTCATATTAATATATAGCATGCAACAACAACATGTATGCAGTAAAAACTTTCCATTGGTATTCCCTTAATGCAAAATATATGTTCATAGTGTTGATCAACTATTCATTATAAGATTCATTAAAACACATGCTATAATCAACTAGCTAGGACAGATAATTAAAAACAGAGGGATGTTAACTTCAGAAAAAATTAGGAAACCTTTCTTGGAGCATCAAACCACATCCACAACATAAAATTATTAGTTGCTTCACAAACATGGCATGTAGCATGACCAGAAATGCAATATGTGACATGGAAAATTAAGGCGTGCTCCTTCTCTACTTTGCACTATACTATGCCTTGCAATAATATAGTTTTACTAGGATAATATATACAGGACAGGATAAAAGCGAAGAAAGAAAAGAAAGAAAGATTGCAAGAACGGTCATTAATTAATTGACATAAATCTATTTCTACCTTTGAAGAGAGACACAATAACCTTTGGCTGTTGCACAAATTAAGCATGGATGCAGTGATTATAGAAAGCACAGTAGGCCTAAATGTAATGCATCACATTGAAATCAAGCATCCTTCTTCAACAAAACATGACCACAAATTAATCTTTTGCTGATACACATCTTCTACAAATAAAACAAATTCGACAGTAGGACCATTGTTCTGTGAATGAATGCGGAAACATGGATTCCGCATATTTGTCACTGCTTAAGCGCAACCAGAAACCGAAGTAGGACCAGACTTACCCATAAATAATTAGACTGACGGTGTATATGGAGAAAGAAAACCAAATTTGTATGGTGAAGAATAATAATACCCAAATTTCAGGGCTGGAACCGAAATCGGATGCAGATATGGCTTCAACGATGTACCCGGTTCGCCACTAATTCGAAGAGCTCACCTGCCTTGAATCGCCGGACTCGCTCTTCTCCACATGTACCCAGTTCCCAAAGTGGGCCCGCCAACATATCTCTAGAAGATTCGCCGATAACTCTGGAAGATTCTTTGGACTTTATGTGGAGGATCGGAGGAGGTAAGGAGATGGGCGCAGTTTTATTTTGTGGAAATCAAATCGGGGAATTCAGAGAAAAATTGGGAGAAGCAAGGAGTGAAATATCGAGATTAGGGTTAGTATTTGGGAAGGAGATAGAAGAAACATCGAGCTAAGGAAAATGAAAATCAGATCGCGTGAATTATCTTGCAGCGGGGAAATGAAATTTTGGTAATTATCTTACAGCAGGAAAATGAAATTTTGGGGGGAAATCAGACTGACATGGATTGCTAGTTTAGACCGTTGGATTATTTTTCACGTGGATTGACAATTCTTTTAATTTTTTTAATTCGAATATATCTACAGCTATGCAACACAGTGGTATATCTACACTAACACCCTGAAGCATGTGTTGCAATAGACAAAAATCAGCATAGCTATGGTGACATTATAGCTAGCAACACCTTGTATTTTCGTTGTCATAGCTCATCTATGGCGTAGTGGGATATGACTTAGGTGTAAAGATCTATATTAAGATTTGATAACTGTTAAATGTGAATAACACCTAAATAGGAGATTTTTGAATATATGACATGCATGGAAATCGATGGCTATATTTGGTATAATTTATATATGAATCTTTTGTACTAGGCAAGTTTAACTAAAATTGGGACATATGTTATATGGCAAATTATGACCATAATATGTGCCATGTAAATTTTAATGCAAACGTGGGGTATATAATCATATTGTTAACCATGACAATTATTTAGGCATGCAAGCTTAGGCCAAATTTATAATTAGGCAAGATATGTCAATGAAACTTTAAGGAATGATTAAATCTGTTATATTGCCTAATCTGCTAGATCTGTTATATTGCCTAATCTGCTAGATCTATTATATTGCCTAATCTGCTAGTTCTGTTATATTGCCTAAACTGCTAATTAGATTGATTTTCCTAATCTGCTAATTATGATAAATTTGCCTTATCTGCTAAATCTGCTAAATCGCCTAATCTGCAAGGTCTGTTATCTGTTTAATCGATTGAATGGCGTAATCTGTTGGAACTGAAATGCTGAAATTTGAAGTATGTAATCCTGTAGGCTCGATTTAAAATTGAGCAAAACTTGTTATTAGAACCTCGAATAATCTGCTGTAACTTGTAAAGAAGTTAATTTGTTAAATTAGCGTAATTAGTCTGATATTAGCATAATCTGTGAATGAACACATGTGGTTAAACATGAAACATGGCTAACTCGAGGTTAGAATGAGTTTGCGGCGTAATCCTGCCCGGAACCGCCCGGCACGTCCAGTGGCCGCAAACAATAGGTTCTAATGTGAGAAGTTAGTCATAACGTGCTTGAAACCCGAGGTTAGACTCAGTTTGCGGCAGAAACCTGCCTGGAACCAACCGGCCTAACCAGTGGTCGCAAACTGTCAGTCTAATGTGAGAGGTTTACGCATTAATTTTTTTTTAATTAATACAAATCTAAGATAAATATGAGGTCTAAAACGTGTTGGGTGGATAGGGTTAAACCAACTAGACTAATGTATTTAACAAATCCATTTCGTAAATCTGTAGGCCCAATACAAAGTTAGACAAATCTGTAAATCTGTTAAATCTGTATATTTGATCCGTTAGTCTGAAAACTTGTCTGATCTGTGAACTAGTTGATCTGAGCTCTGTATGTCTGGACTTGTAAACAAGTTAATCTGAAATCTGTTAGTCTAAGGGCACAAGGTTAGGAGGGAAATTACTTGTGTCATCTGTTGTTTGGGACCCATATTAGCTAGTAATCCTTTCTGGTATCAAAACTTTGACCCAACAGTAGGTAGGGTCCGGGCACACTTACTGAACTAATTATAAGCGGTTCATTCTGATAATGGCGAGGGGTGTTGATGGTGTGTTCCAACCAGGTCATGTGCATGCATGGATCCCGGTCTTCCTCTGAGGATGTAAGACGCCGTGACATCTGTAAATAGGTCTTTGTCATTCAAAGGTTGCCACTTTAGGGAATGATACACCCTTCTGTGGGTCTGGCACAGGGTATTTATGTATTAGGGAGCCGATCGCTTGGGGTAGGATTTAGGGTACACTTAGCTCTGTCTATTTCTGTAGGGTACCACCTGTTTCTGTTGGGTGTCAACACCTGTCTGTGTGGTACCATCTGTTTATGTTTGGGTGGTAAAAGTCCGTCAGTAGTGTACACCTAATTCTACATTCTGTTTCTACATGGATTATTATTCTGTTTCTGTACCGTCTGTTTCTGTTCGGGAGGTAAAAGCCCATTATTAGCATTCTGTTTCTATAGAAATTATTCTGTTTATGTTTCTGTTTCAGTTTAGACATTAGGGCTACACCTAATCCTGTTATACTAGTATAAGTGCAGAGGAGTGAAAAGTTATAGCTAATATCATCCTGTTTCTTCTATTTAATTTAAGTATATCTGTTACTCTTGTCAATGTCATCTCTTATCCAGCTTTACTTTCATGTTATGATTATTATTATCTGTTCGTATGCTGAAAGTCACTGGACTTGCCAGACTTTATGTCTGACCTTGCTTGTTTTCGCCCATTTTCCTTTCTCCCTCCCCCCCCCCCCCCCCCCGGTTTCTAAGGAGGGAATACTTTAGCTTGATCTGGATACCTTCTGCTTGAAGTTCCTGAAGTGCTTAAAGTATGGCTTGGCTCTTTATAGCGTCTGTTCTGTGGGGATTTTTTTTTTAAAAGTATTGTACTCTGATGGTTTTAAACAAGGCTGATATATATGTACTTGAGTTTTTAGTAAGGTTGTAACCAAACTGATTTCTGTTTTCCGCTGCAATAAAGTAATAAAGTTTTTCAAGTACTATTGTATATCTGTCTTGTAACATTTTGTTCTGTCTACTAAAACGCTCCATCAAAGTTAAGGCGTTCCTTTTGTGAGTGACCTTAACGGAGGTGGGGTGTTACAATACCCGCCAACTTTTCTAAGCTGAGTAGGGTTAATGCTCGCCAACTTCTCTAAGCCAATTATGGTTTATCCTTGTCACCTGGGTATGGTTTATACCCCTCTTTCTCTAAACTGAGCATGGTTTATGCTCATCCTTCAGGTATGGTTGGTACCTCTCTTAAGAATCTCCTTGTTAGGATATGACAAACTTAACTCCTTCTCAATAAGAGTATGTCTTATACTCCATCTTAACCGACGCACCCCGAGCCTGATGGATGCTCGACCCTAAGAGTATGGTTTATACTCGGCAAACAGATAATGGTATGGTTCATACCCCACTCTATAAATCTGAGTATGGTTTATGCTCGTCCCTTGGATATGGCTTGTATCCTCTTATTGAAATCGAGCACAGTTTAGGCTTATCCCTCTCGAACTCTGGGTATGACTGATACCACAACTCACACTTCTAGGCATGGCTCATGCCCTTTTTTTGGGTTTCCAGATATGGCTTATACCTAATGGCCCGAACGACATCGTCAGGATTTGGCATGTCTATCTTAAAACTCTTTACAAGGACTCTTTTACTCAGCAAGGCCCCAGTTCTACTGCACTTCTGTAGAGTCAACTTCGCACAGTAGATTAATTCTTTGGCGCTCTTGAAGACCCGATCTTAATACAATCAGTGGTGAATGTCGATTTTCCGGCGTTAATATGACCCTCAGCGGCCGTCGGTTTTTTGGCCTTAATACATTCCCCAATGATCGTCGGTTTTCTGGCTTTATTCATAATATGGTCGAGCGTAGACATGGCTTCACAGAATCCTACTCAACATTTTCTGAAAGATACAGAACACATCTCCTTTTACCAAAAAAGATATGTTTTATGGGGTAAAATGTTGACCAAATTTTTGGCAAAAGCCGTCACAACTTAAGATCGAAGCTTGTTACCAGATATCGGCTCGTTCCACGCATTTAGGAATGATTTTCATCTTAAGTCAGTCGATTATGGGTCGACCCGAAATGATGTTGCAACGAGTAAAGGAAAACAAAGGCTCTCCCTCAAAAGACAAATCGATCGATCACGTCATTAGTTGATCGGTTGGGATGTTCCGGAAGAATTGGGTCAAACCTAGAATATCGGATCGAGGATTCCAAATCAAACTTATTTGCTAGAAGACAAAGTCCTATTCTCAAGGCTACAGAGATGGGCAAATTTAATCAAACACATCTTTTTATACGCCAAGTTTCAAGCGCCACGCTGGCCATGATTTCCAAGAAGATCTGTTCATCAGCAGTAGACCAGGTCCCGCCACTTACAACTACATTACTGGATCGAGCTGCACGTGTCCAAGCCTGGAAAAGATATATGCCACGCCGCATACCACCTCAGCGCATCACCTCGCCTATAAATACAACCATTTCCTGAAGAGGAAAACATTCGGAATCCGCTACTAGTTTTATACTCGATATCCCAAAATAGCATGTCATATATTCTAAGTGCAACACAAGGATATTATGTAAAGATCTCTTCATTCTTTACTTTCTTCAACTAAAAAATCAATGTAACTTATAATCGATAGTATAAACAAAGATTATAAGTGGACATAGGCTTGGATTAAGCCGAACCACTATAAAATATTATGACTTTTATGCTTGTTTATTTTTTCTTTCATCTTTGTAAATATTCTCGTGTGTGGTTAACACACATTGGGGGTTGATCGTCACTGGACCAACTTTTGACGTCAACAAATAGCATATTGTATTATATGCTATCTAGTTTAATAAATCCTTAGAGGATAAGAATCCGAAACATTCTTTAAGTTATTGAGCAATTTCATTTGAATATTATCACTTGAGTAGATTTACTTTCATAAAAATGTTAGTCCTAACTCAAATGTTTTGATTTACTTATACTTGGGTCAGACCGAGTATTGCAGTATTGAGATTTCATCTTTCGCAGCTCGAGACTTGTTGAAGACACCACCTCTATCTATTTATTACAATGTTCATTTTTATATTAGAAATCCACTATATTTAGAATTCCGTTGTATTTGATTATGTAACTCTGATATTATATATAAAATTAGAGATTTTGTATTTAATGCCTTTATGAACTACTATTGTATTTATTTATTCCGTTGCAAGTTATTTTGCTTTTATTTATCTGTGATATGTCTGTGTTATGTGATTTGATTTGATTTAAACCTCATAGTTATAGCAACCTGCTTTTCGAATGCTTTGATTTGAGTTTATTATTGATTTGAAACACTAGAAAGGTAGGTCATTACACAAACCAACTCTTATAAACCACACTGGCCAATTTATATATACTCATTCCCATTCTCATAGCTGTAAATGTATAATGGTTGAACGATAATTGAGGACAAGTTGGAAGCATTAAACTGTTAAATAGATCGACCAAACCCAATTTCTAAAGCACTTTCGGGTAATAAGGAATCATCCTAATCTCATCCAATTACCACAAACCATCCAGTCCACCATAAAGCATCAAGTTTACCTCAAGATCCACTACATCAAAGTTTTTCCACTCGTTGATCTAGCAATCCAAAAATGTTAAATAAACTAGGGAGACCTAACTAGCATTGTAATAATTATAGACTAGAGAGTCATAATAAAGACATAAAAAGGCATCGATCACAAAATGTCAACGCGTCATAAAAATTCTACATTGTTACATATTCTACACTTACTTTTGGCTTTATAATATGTCTACCTATGATCTGTGATCTAAATTAGAGTAAGAACTTAAAATATTTGACACCCAAAAGCCCAACCTCCTAAAATATAACACTACAACACTCAAGAACCTGAGTTGTATTAGATTTTTATTCTTAGCCATTTGGCCATTTGTTATTGCCAAAAAGTCCGGAAAATAAATACTAACAATGTTGCGCTCATATTCAGTATCATTTTGTAATGACAAAATACATTTATTTTATCATTAACCTCAAAAGCACGAGATATTAAAATTATACATTCTACCTTCATTCATCTCATGCTCCACTACATAATCCTATAATCAGGGACGTATGCAGAAAATTAATACAGTGGGGGCAAAAATCGTATTTGAATTTTCACACAGGGACTGACAGTAGAATACAGAGCCTCTATAAACGTCGATAAGGCTTTTAAAATACTACAATTTGCAATTAGAGGAGAAGAACTCACATTGGCATTACAACAAACACTTGCAGCACATACGCTATTTCCTTGAACAACAACAGAATTTGGAATAGGAAAACTTGATACAGCATTTCCTAACATAGAGGCATCACCAAAAACATTTGCAGTGACAGGACTTACAATTTGCGTCTGTCTTTCCTGGCTGGATGCTGCAAGTAATGGGGAAAGAGGCGTACGGCCTATGACACCGGGCAATCCGGAATATGGGCTTGTTCTAGAGAGATGACATCAATATCGGAGGACAACACAGTGAGAAGGTTTGTTAGAGAAACAACATCAGGACGGGATCTGAAAGTGGAGGGGTCAAAATTGCACAAAATGCCAAATCAAGTCTGAGAGGCAGGGCTAGTAGATTTGGTGGAAGAAGAACGATAAGGCATGGAGTGGCTAAACTGAAGAAGGGAGAAAACGAAGGGGAGATAAATCGTTGGCGGCCATTTATGTGAAAAATAATAATTAAAAACTCAGTGGGGGCTGCAGCCCCCACTAGTCCCCATGTAGGTACGTCCTTGCCTATAATTACAATGTTTGGATACATCATAATAATTACATCATATAATTCAAGTGTGACATATGATGATGCCTTGCTGATTCAAAGTCATAACTGCAGAATCATTACATATAAACATAAGCTTCTATGTTTTATAGTGGACTAAAACCTAACTAATATTAGGCTACCTCTTGTGCATTTTTGGAAAGATGTATTTATCCAAACTTGAAGGTCCCTACACCCGATACACTCAAATGAATATCCAAGAGTTTTGAAATGAAATGGAAAACTAAGGGTCAATGCATGTATAATGTTAGCCATCCTCAATCGAATTAGATGTACTGAGACCATACTGCTATGTAGAATGATTTTTCCTCTTAATACTATATTACGATCAAATGCCAAACATAACCATCATTAGAAAGAATGAGACATACCTGATGCATTTTTCTCTTCTTACCTATCTATAACTAAAATGGTTAGAACATGGTGTAAACATAGGGTTAGTCCGAGTATGTGGGTTGCCCTAGGCAACTAACAGGTTGGTGGAAAAGTCTTGAGGAAAAGTTGCCCTCGGATTAATTTGAAGGGAACAAAGTTACCAAAAATAAATTTATGCCAAGAATCAAACATATAACCTATCCATTAGGTGGCACTTCAAATACCACCACACCAACTCTCCCTTTTGAAGGTAAAGTGCAACAACTTTTAAATAATTAAACCTTTAGCAAATATCTTCTTCACCGCCACCTTGTTTCCTCCATTCGGGGGGTTGCCCTTGGTGATCACCAAAGTGGAATATCCCAAGAAACTGGTCAAAAATTTTGAATACATAAATATTCATTAAGCTATAAGGATTACACATCCCCTTTGTTTGTCCATCTCATTATATATCAAAACATCGAGTGAATCTTCATGAAGTCACTATTAATCTACTAGATTTCATAGGTCAAATGAAAATCTATCAGCTGACCTAGGCCAAAACCAGATAAGCAATGACTTTCGCTTTTATGAGGATACCAAGATCCCACCATCGCAGGAGAAAAATAATGGCGAGTGTCCCCAGTCTATTGTCAAATGCATGCACATAAAAAAAATTCCTTGATATTCTTGGATATACATTGGAATCATTGACCTTAATAACTAAGCAGATATATTGCAAGGTGCTACTCCGATACCAGTCCATAATACTTAATATGGTTTTCTAAGCATTTTAATACAATTTGATGTGCTGGATCACTTAGATGCAATTCTACTTACATGAGTTTTAGCATGATCACAACCTCTAATGGAACAACCCTTTATGGCTATCAATTCTCAATCCACATTGTATTAACATTTGGTGATTATAAGCAAGTGAGCACGTTAATAATTATCAAGGTAATATCATTACTGATTACAATACATAATTGAATATATAAAGTTATTGTTATCAGTAATGTAAATATGTTCGCATGATAGTTGTTTTCATGTGTGTCACATATGAATAAACACACGATATGTTTTATATAAGCTTAGATGACTTTAGGCTAAATTTTTCTTTATACAATTTGAAATTTTATTTAAAAAGTGTGAATCTAACAGATACTTCTTAACAAGTTTTGAATTTAACGATCCTATTTTTGTCTTGATAAAAGCCTGAGCCAATAATTAACATTATGCTATTAAGTATGTAAAAATAGTACTATCAATTATCTCAGATGAGGATATCCCATATATATATATATATATATATATATATATATATATATATATATAAGGAGCGTTCAACAACGCCTAAAAAATGGAGCATCCCTTTACCATCTCTATTTCCATCACTCATTTATAATAAAATAAGTTAGCAAAGGGAGAGAGAGTTAGTGGGAGAAGAGAGAAACTAGGATATGTCGTAAAAATCAAGGGTTAAAGGGTATTGTATTGTTTGGGGTTTTATCTATATATACTGAGCTTGTAAGATGAAACTATAAACTACTTGTCATGCATTCAGAGCTATTGAGCCCCTAAATTAAAGTTATAACATGCTTAGAACAATCGAGCTAAGTTAAAGACATTGAATGTTTAGAGTTGTCAAATTTTTAAGTTATAGTTATCACGTGCTGAGACTTATCAGATATCAAAAATAGATATATCAAATATCTAAATCATATGTTATCCACTACAACAAAAAACACTTTTTGCAACATCATGTTGCAGTAGACCAATTGCAACAGACCCACGCCCGTCTAGATCGTTGGAGTTGTAAAAGGTCGGTCTCTTTTCACAAATGGTACTGCCGGTTGTAGTAGCTTTTTCGCAACTGTAAAAGACTATTGCATTAGCTTTTTCGCAACTCTAAATGTCAGTTGTAGTAGCTTTTTTGCAACAACAAAATCCTATTGCAATAAATCACTTATCTGTTGTAGGTTAGTAAACCTTAAAAAAATAAATAGTTACAACATATAAAATATTCTATATTAAATGTCTTTGCTGCAGCATTACCATATATCATCATAGAACAAATTAAACAAGTAAAAAAATTATTTCAACAATTTTATTCTAATAAAAAGTTAATTGTACAAACAATCACAACAAAAGTACCCATAATACACATCTCAAACTCATCCATCAAACTTGGCATAATACACAAATTGGGAAGCTAATCACCTTCAGACCATACCGCTCTTGAACCTTCTTTAGACGACACCTTCCAGTCCTCTATCCACACTAAAATCATCAATGAAAAAATCAGCTTAGCAACACGTTGTCTCATCTCTGCATGCAACCAAAAACCCATCAACTTCCCAGACCACCATTAACGTTTATAGTTACAAGCGAACAAGTAATTAAGCAAACAAGTAATAACTGTTTAAAGCAGTTTTTATACTCTGGTTACAAATAATAACACGTTGTCTCATTCTATGGTTTCAAATTAGTGTGTGTAAATTGTAATTTATGCATGATTTTTCAATGCAAACAAGTAATTAAGCAATGTTTATAGTTACAAGCAAGGATTGACAACTAACCCAAGCTACATGAGCTCACTTACAAATCCACGGTCCATCCCTGCAAACAAGAAACAGAGGATTGATTTGTAAATGAAGCAAGTTAAGTGCGTAGAATTAGAACAATAGTAATTGCATTTGAAAGGGTATTAAAAATGATGAAATATAGCAAACCGGTAGAAGCATAGTATGGTAGCTTACATAGTCAGCTCTCATGTGCAACCTGTAACATACGATACTGCAAAGACAAGAGACAAAGAGAGTATATAGTATACAATATTACACTACATGCATATTAAACTATAATGAATAAAGAATTTACCCGAATGATATTTTGATTTTGTAAAGAGGATTTGCCTGCAAGGTCAAGGGGACAAGCTGTCACTTTACATGTCTTTTGCATCCCGGTCAGTCTTTAATTCTATGTTCATCTTTTCCAAGCAATACATCTGCCAAATAAAAATAACTTGTAGAGCTTAAATTTTAGAAAGAAAAAATCAATATTGGGCGCCAGTTTTTCGCTAAGCATCTATTTGACAAAGCTACGCCACATATAAAGCATTATCCCTGTTAGCAAAGAGATGATCATAGCATGTAGGGCCGGTCCTAGGACTTTTGGTGTCTAAAGCGGATGGCGAAAAAGTGTCCCTTCTACAGCCGATAATGCATGATATCAAAACAATATATAATATTTAAAAATAACGAAAAAGATAAAAAAAAGAAAATAATTTTATTCTTAATAATAATCCAATTGTATAGTTTTTAATTCTCATGTTCAGCGAAATTTAAAAATACTTCAATTATGCATTACCAAAAAATGGAATTGTGGAATTTGATCGCACCAAATAACAGAAAACGAAATTGTGGAATTGTGCAAGCCTGCTAATATAATCGCACTAAATAACATCAAGAGTACTATTTTTTACCTATGTATTTTTACTCTTGGGAAAGACATGACTAATTTTTTTGCTCAGTGATGTCAAGAGGTGTTCATCGTCGAGAAATATAGTTCTAAAACTGAAAATTTTCGTTATGCAATGATAATAAGTACTTTTAAATGTGGGATCTTAATTACAATAATATGAATTGTCAACAAGTCAACTGCTTTACGATTTTTTTACTGCAGAAATAAAGTTACATGAAATCGAAAAGAAGAAAAACCAAATCAACATTCAATTTTTATTTCGGTCAGAGTCAGTCAATAGGATAGGAATACACAAATAATTTTACAGTACAAAATTATAAATTATTACCAACTGCTATTTGCTAACCATAACGAAAGATCTCAAGATTGAAGAAGAAGAGCGGCTTGGAATTGATAGCCTGCCTTTGCCTCGCACCTACGCCTGACGCCTACACCCTGCCTGTGATTTGAGTTTTCTGATAGTTTGGAAATGAACGCCAGAGTAGCTCGCGAATTGATTCTACCGATTCTTCGGAACGACAATTTGTGATTCGCTTTTTTTTTTCTCCTCTGTATCAGAAGCGGTCGATATGATGCCCTAGGTTTTTTGGTGCCCTAAGCGGCCGCTTTAGCAGCTTTGGGGAAGGGTCGGGCCTGATAGCATGATAGCAACCACCTACACATATTGACTGAAGGACGACTTCCCAAATGAGATTTGTTACAATGGCGTATACTTCCAATTTTATATGATACACTTTGGGAAGTTAAATATGGGACTCACACATGCTTAGAATTCAAGCATGCGCTACTTCACTATAAATCCATACCATAAATGTTCAAACTTGAAATCCATATTTTCTAAACTCACACATACCTATTTCCTAAACCTGTTACAACTAAAGTGGTTTTTTCCCTTTAAAAAAACAGTGAAGTTTTTTTTTATTCCAACATGTTTTGTCGCACTAAATAAAAACAAGTTTTGCAATAACTCATACAACCTAGAAGAAAGATAAGGAGAAAGGACGAAAAATGCACTCACTTGCAGGACAAAATTTATAACCTCAAAGCTTAGATGTAGCTTCTTTATCAGCAAACCAGTTAAGTTCTCCATCATCCAATTTGATCATTTGAACTGGAAGCATGTCACCGGAGCTATCACCACCACCAAAAGCTAGAACAATAACATCAGATTTACCAACACCAATTGCCACAAGTGCTATGTTAGCAGATGAATTGATATCAGATAGAGTAAAGGTAATTCTTTCAGTTGGTGGCTTTAGTGAGTCCTTGGTGAATGCTATCCAGTGTTCCTTTTCATTTAAAAAAGGATAGTCAGGAAACAGAGAAGAGATATAACCATCAGGCTGTATTCCTAATAGCATCAAATCAAATTTCGGGTAGCTTGCTACTGACGAAAGATTAAGCACTCTTGTTTTGACTAATTGTTTTAAGCAAGCTTCGTAGTCTTCTGCAACGCCTTCAGTTGGAAGAGCATCATTTATGGCATAAACATGGCCTGGTGGGATATGAACCTTAGATAGGAACACATCATATGACAGTTTGTAATTGTATCCCTTATTCAAATTGCAGGGTGCAACAAGGAACAAAGTGACTTAAACAAATTAATGGATGTTATCTGATTACAAAATAGTCAAATCAACCAATTTAAGAATATACAAAAATATGATTGCTGGATAAATGATAAAGTAGTAATATAAAGATTGTTCACCAAACATTTCTGCAGGCCCTAGTTTACTCTAATGGAGATCATATATGTTAGACATGGTTATGCCATGATGTACTGGTTAACATTGCTTGTAACATTAGTCTTTTCATTTCTTATATTTTCCATTAGGCAGCAGCCTCTCCTCTTCTTTCAGCCTGTTCTTCTCCATTATAATACCAGAAAGGGGAAAAATTACAATAAAGATAGTAATTATTCATATAAGCAAAGATTAATGACCAATGAGTAAAAGACAAATAAATATTATGGTTAAAAAAATGAATGAAGCATTGGACCTCCTATGTTCTTCTTACAGCACCTCATGCAATATTCTTCAACAGCATTTTTGGTACCGGTATAAGTTTCCCCACCGCAACAAAGGCCAACTGCAATTTTAGGAAAGGTTTTTCCTTTCATCAGTATCCATAGTATTACATACAAGCCCATGACAAGTGTTTTTTTAATGATAGCAAGTAGATAGTTTGAAAAAGAACAATGAATTTTATATTTTATATTGACTAAAGAAGAAACAATATAAATTTTCGTCTTTACTACAAATTGCGTGTTTATTACGAATTTGAGAAACATGAAAAGAATATAGGATGTATAAACAAGGGGAAGTGCACATTCAAAAGTGTGAAATTAAACTTCAGTTGGCTCTAAGGTAGAGTAATTCTAACACTGTTGTTATGTATTTTCGTATAATATTTTGGCATGTTGTGAGGGTTGAACTACCTGTTCTGATCAGAGTAAAGATAAAATTGCCACATGACAAAGTAGCATACCTAACGAAGGCAATACATCACAAGAAACGACTCAGATAGCGACGGCAAAAAACAGTCGCCAGCCGTCGCAAATTATGTGGACGCTAAGCGAATAGCGTCGAGCATGGCGACGGCAGTGGACACCAATTTAGCGACGGAAAAGTTGTCACATGGACAAACGGTTATATTTCCTGCAATCGTTAAAAGCCGTCACTAGCCGTCACCAGTCGTCGCAACACTTTGCAAAAGAGCCGTCGCCAACCGTCGCTATTCGTGGAAGAACTAGGTAAAAAACCCTCGCAAGTCGTCGCCATACGTGACCAGAAATCCGTCACTAGCCGTCGCTAATACGGCTGGCAAGGGCCGCTCTTTTAACCATCGCCACTAGCCGAAACCAAACTGACCCTTTCTTGTAGTGATTGCGAGGTAAACCAACCATAATTGCCAGCCTAACAAACTTTCCAAGAAACTCAATAATCAATATCTGTATAGAAATAATCTTTTATTAAACCAACATGAAAACAAAAACATGATTGGAACCTTAGATAGGAACCTTAGATTGGAATGACTCTGTCATCAACCCAGAACACATACCATTTACTCATTCGATAGAGTTAACATACAGACCTTCTGTCAACTTCTTGAGTGCTTTGACGAGAGACCTTCGGAGATAACGACAGTAAAAGCTCCCCTCTCACTTACGTTTGAAATTGGTGGTTATTGAGTCGGATCGGACGTTGAGGAGTGGGTATGACATGGATTTGGGAGTTAGGGTTTCGAATTTAGGTTTAACAATGAAGAGGTAGGCGGTGAAACTAAAATGAGAGCACAATCTGAAATTTTAGGATGCTGCCTTTTTTTTACTTATAATATGTTGGTAACATATATGATTTCTTGTTTAATAACGTGTTGATGTTTTCCTAACTTTGAAACGCAGGTTAAACGCAGGTTTTGATGTTTTCTAACTTTGAGTAAGAAACATGAAGCATCAATTATAATTATTAAATATTAAGTAATAAAAATACATACCAATTTTAATTATCAAATTTAATAGCGTTTAACTATTAGTAGTTTTAATTCTTAATTATAATTGAATATTACTTGTTATATACAATATATAATGAATATTTATTAATTATTTAATATTTGTTGTTAATTATAATTATTAATTATTAAATGTAATTAATAACTGTTAAATATAATTTACACACTATTAATAACTGACCATAATAAATTATTAATTCATTTCAATTAATTATTATTACTTAATACTTATCAAATTATAACTACATATTACCAATTACTTCGTACTTTTGTATTTAATAGTAATTATACTTACCAAAAATGGGGGGAAAATAATATTTAAAATTTTATTTTTCGTAACTGACTTTACGAGTTGTAAAAAAACAATTTATTGATCACTAATAATTAAATATAATATTAGAAATATAAAAATAATTATTAATGATAACCATAAACTATTAATTAATTCATAACAATACTTCTATCAAGCACAAATTATAAATTAATTCATACAAGAAATTATTATTACCTATTAATTACTCTTTAACAGTAATATTGATCAATTACCGTTTATTTATATATTATGAGTTTATTATTATTTAATATTTAAACATATTCATATTTCAAATTAATTATTAATTATTATTCATTAGTTTGTTATTATCAATTTATTATTATTTAATAATTATTATTTATTATCAATTTATTATTATTTGTTAATTATTATTATTTAATTATTAGTTATAAATATCACTTTATAATACTTAAATTTTATTGTTAATTAATAATTAATAAATATTAATCTTAGTTTGTATATAATTACTAGTGGTTAATCATTTAATAGTAACTATTTAAAATTAATTATCAAAAGCTAATCATTAAAAGCTAATACTTATTTTTAGTACATTTTTCGCAACTGGCTTTACCATTTGTAAAAAAATACAGTTATTACAAGTGGTGAAAACAATTGCTAAAGATATTTATTCGCAACTGGCTTGGAATTGCAAATAATATGTTTGTTGCAGCTGTTATGGAAGCACAGTTGCTAAAAGTATGTTTTTGTAACAGGAAGGGAAATGCTTTTCACAACATAAGAAAAATGCTTATTGCTAAATCTTGCAAATAGTTAGTTACAATAGAGTATTTTTCTTGTAGTGATCGAAGATGTGAAATTAAAGCCATTGATTGTTTAGTCAAATTTATCACATGTATCAAACATATAAAATCATGTTATCGAGACCAGCACCATTATCCCGATGGTTAGGCACTTCGATCTGGATGCAACAAGTCGTAGGTTCAAAACTTGTGTAGCCTGATTCGAACATATATTATCAAGTGGTATGTTGCACACTACATAAGCTTGTATAGAAGTACCCAATTTAAAGAAAAACCATGCTATCGAAGGTAAAATCTGACGGATATCTAAAATCATGCTATTAAAGGTTTATCTCTCAAACATACAAACTCAAGCTATCACTAGTGTAGTTATCGAAGGCATTAAAATGAGAATATAATAATTAAATTTAAAACCAATTTATTTCCACTTAAAATAATTATGTTTGATCAGTTCTTCACATGTTTAAATTGTCATTCGTCAAACACTATCATTTCATATTCTTGTACATAAAAAATTTAGAAGTAAAAAAAATCATTTACTTTCACATTGAGGTAGTTCCTTAGCTAATTGAAAGAATACCTTTGTTGGCCAAATTTACAAAATAGTTCATATTGGTTTGAAATTATATGGAAAAAATTCAAAATCCTTAAAAACTTACTTTTCTTTATCCTACCAATATAAGGTTTTCATTGTAAAATAATTATTTCTCATAATTTAAATAATTACAAAAATCAAAATTATACTCTTTTCAACCTAGAAAATCCATGTAAATTTGAAAAATTGTGAAAACACCTTGATTTAATATTATTATTACCAACCAATCCAAATTTCAAATCATTATTGATCATTTACGATGGATTTAACTTTAAAAATCCTATTTTATTTTTGTTCATTCACATGTCCTATTTATAGGTTCAACAGATGAAAATATTCAACCAGATCCAAGGTTTATAATCATAAAACAATACGAAAAATCATGGTTTTAATCAATAAAATTAATGAATTAAAGTATATAAGCAAACAGGGAAATGACATTGTTCACCTTAGATAGTTTAAATATGAAGAGAATTTCCCCTAAGCTTCCTCCTTAAGATTTATCTTTTTCTTTCCTTAATTTGGAATTTTTTTAATGGGGTTTTCTATTTCTTTATTTGTTACGAAGAGTAAACGCACAAATGAGGAAGAGGGTGAGAGAAGTTAGAGAATTATTAAGTGGGTCTTACCCTTCATTTATGTGTTCTCCCTTATTTTAATTGATAGAACTATTCCTTCTTCATCTAAAAATGGCATTACTTCCTTATTAATTAAGTAAATTCAAAATTATTTAATATGGCTTACCTTTGTACTTACTCCATTTCCTCCTTATTATTTGGGTTTTTAGCCTCAAGGACAAAATGATCAAAAAATTGTTTCATAAGGACAAGAAGCCAAAATTTTATCCATAAGGACAAATTATTGTGTAAAGGAAGAAATTCAGGGGTATGCTATAATTTCATACTTTACACTAAAATTTGTCCTTATGGATAAAATTTTAGCCTCTTGACCTTATGGAACAATTTTTTGTTCATTTTTTCCTTCACACTGTTTTCCTGCTTGCTTGTGTTATTACTTAATTATTACAATAACCCATTAATTATATTTCCTTAAAAATGCATATTAAAAATTAGGAGTGTCACAATATAATAATACTAGATAAAACACATTTAAACTATTACCTCTTTGAACTTGTGTGAGAGACCTTCTAACATATAGCAGCCAAACACGAGGAATAACTGTGTACGAAATTAAAGGTAAATTGTTTTGGTATAATTGTAAATTGAGATTATTATGTCAAATATGTAGTTGCTTGTAAATTATTTTTCCATAAAGAAAATACCTTACAGGTCTTCAAAACCAACAGCACCAATAAAACCAATTGTACATCCATCACCATCTACTTTGAGGATCTTACAGTATATACAAATAATTGACGCATGTATTTTTTCCCTAGCCTATTTAAAACATAATTTTTGATATGATTTACTTTAATTACATTGGTCATTATATAACTACAGCGAACAATATATGTTTATTTTCTTTCATAATTCAAGCACCTAATTCCAAGACAATTCTAGTAAATGAATTTTATTTGTTATATTCAATTTTAACAATAATGCGATCAAAAGTTAAATTAAACTAATAGATGACGGTACGAATCTAAACACGAACTTGTTGATTGAGAAAGCACGAAAATTCACAAATTTTTTGTTTAGTTTTCGGTATTGATCAACATGTGGATCCAAAGCAAGGTCTATCAAAACAACTATCATCTACCCCCTATGAAAGATGAACGTTTCAGCGTTCATTATGCGTACTTTATAAGATTTAGAGGTTGCTCCATCGTCCATCGTGATACACCTTATCAATCATCACTCAACTTCCAAATTTTATTTGCCACTCGCATTGTCGCAAACGACACATATAAATCTCCTTATATTTCTGTACAGTGGTGAAACAAATTGAAATTCAAGTGAAAATTATGAAAATACCAGATGGAAATTGGACGGAAATGATCAAATTGAATATTGAATATTGAAAATGTTAAACATAAAAGATGCTTACTAAATTAAGAGAATAATCGCGGAAAATATGGATATATAGTAGTTTTATCTACCTAATTTGGTACATAGCATTTAAAATAAATAAGGCATCCATCAAGTTCAACATTATATATGCCTCGTATACGCATAAGTGGAAGTCGAACCCGATGCATGTGTCATCGAGAAGTTAAATAAATGACACCTAAAAAACAAAACTTAAAAGATTGAAAATCAATTCCATCAATGTACTTGAATCATGTTACAAACTTTAGTGGTGCTTATTATCAATGTTACCTTCAATCGAAACTATAACCATGACAAATACAATAAAAATTAACTGTAACCAGTCATTTATGATGGTTAATAATTGTACACCATTGACTAAACCAAATATATATATGGGGAATGCTCCAAAGCAAACTATTTTTAGCATCTCATTTGCACTCCATTTTAGGCCACTTGTTTATAATTAAATAATCTTTTGGAAAGAGAGAAAAACAAAGAGAATTGTGTGGTAAAAATCAAGAGGGATATATGGGTACTGCATTGTTTGAGATTCTTTTGATCCTTAAATCCCCCTCCCCTCCACACACACACATATATATATATATATATATATATATATGTATGTATGTATGTATGTATGTATGTATGTATATGTATGTATGTATGTATATAGGGGGCAGCTAATTGAACATAAAATTAGATACAAATAGAGAGACACAAAGTCTCGTCTTTTTGTCTTTATATGAAGAGGTGGAATTCATGGGGTGATCTAACGGTGCAAATCAATTATGTCACTACACGTGTCTAAATAGACTTTCCCATATATATATATATATATATATATATATATATATATACACACACACACACACACACACGAGCGTTAGGGCACATATTTCGCGTGTGAATATTTCTTGTGTTTAATAATTTAATAGAAAATAAGTTTTGTATATATTTGGTTATACTTTGTATGTAACTTTAATTTTTATTGTTATGACATCTATTTTTTGTTACTTTAAATTTTTGTTTCTATTATTAGTTAATAAAAAAGTAATTTTGTAAATAAATGTTATTTATTAAATCCTAGTCTTAAGCAATACTAGAATCATGTAATATTCATAGAAGAGCAATTTGAACTGATAAATGAAATTTATCCTAGATCCTATTTTTAAGCGATCTTATCATTTGACAATATCTGTGTAAGGCCGTAAGCGCATTTTCGCTAGTTCACGTTTACACCAGAAAAATATAACACCAAAGCTATTCTAATTATTATTACGAGCGTTACGGCACGCGCTTCGCGCGTGATGATGATATATGCTTCGCACATAATTTGTTTTCCTACACATTAATGCGATTAATATATTAAAAAGAAATTAATTTGCATAAATATTCAATTATGTATTTATACAGAAATCATGTATGATTAATTTAAATTTAAATTTCTATGTTGCGGCATCTTGTTTTTTGGTTAGTTTGAATTTTATTTGTATTATTAGTTAATAAATAACAAATTTGTAAATGATGTTTAATTGTTTGATACTAATATTAATAATTGATGGATATTCGAACTCTGGAAATTAGTTTAAACGTTACGTCCTATTTTTAAGGATGGAGTTAAAATTTTAAATTATGAGGAAGTTTAGGTGTAAGATCCTATTTATACGGGATATTTTGATTTGTAAATATGTGCATAGGGACATTTTCGGTAGTTCACGTTGATACAAAAAAGTGTAACATCAAAGATATTACAACTATTAATAAATATTATATATATATATATATATGTGTGTGTGTGTGTGTGTGTGTGTGGAAATTTGTGGTAAGGGCTTACCATTGTGGGACATTTTTTTTGCAGGACACGGCTTCATCGGAATGAGTTTTAAAAAATAATGCGCTCCTTATTTCACAAACCCGTTTGCCTCTTTCTCAATTTGAAAAAATGATCTTCATCAAATAGATGATTTTCAAAGACATCTCATGCTTCAAAGTAAACGAATTGAGTAAAAGAGTTGATTTTCTTTGTATATTATGATTCGATTATTATGATTCGATTATTCCTATTTGTAGATGCGATTTTCAGTCTTGTTATTGTCAGGCAATTTCATTTGTCACATATATTAGATAATTTGTTTGTACGATCGTTCGATATCAATTTTTGATTGTTCACATTCAATTTGTCAGGCGATAATTTATTGAACGTACATTGGTTAGAGGTTTTGGATATGAACGTGTTTTTCTTCTTCTTCCAATAGTGTCTTCATAGTCCTTATTATTGGCAGATATTGCATAATGGTCTTGAGGTGTATCTTATGCTTTCTTTATCAATACCAGCCATTACAATCATAATGTTTATCATTACAATCATAGTGTTTAGATCAATCATATTGACAAACTTTAATAATATTTTTCAATACTTGTCAAATATTTATCTGAATTTACTGATGATTTTGTAATGGCTGATGTTGAAACTTTAATAATGAATTTCTAATGGTTGATGATGTTATTCAGATAACTGAGCATGAGTTTGTAATCTGTAATATGGTTCTACTGCTTTTTAAAGAAAGATAAATCATTTTATCTTTTATTGATAATATTTTTAATTTACCTGAATTTACTGATGATTTTGTAATGGCTGATGTTGAAATATTAATGATGAATTTGATAATGAATTTCTAATGGCTGATGATGTTATTCAGATAACTGAGCATGAGTCTGTAATCTGTAATATGGTTCTACTGCTTTTTGAAGAAATATTAATCATTCTATCTTTTATTGATAATATTTTTAATTTACGTCAATTTACCGATGATTTTGTAATAGTTGATGTATAAACTTTAATGATTAATTTGATAATGAATTTCTAATGGCTGATGATATTATTCACATAACTGAGGATGAGTTTGTAATCTGTAATATGGTTCTACTGCTTTTTGAAGAAAGATAAATCATTTTTATCTTTTATTGATAATATTTTTAAGGTCGTGACATAATTTGTTATTAACAGTATATTGTATCTACATGAGGATATTTCGTGTACTATCACATGTTACTATTTGTTTGTAATGCTTTATGAAGATATATAAATAATATGTAGTAATATTCAAAAAATAATACGCAGTAGTAACATATTTTCAACAAAAGATAAATGATTTTATCTTTCTTAACCGAGCTTTAGAATCCAATTGGCCATTGAAAATTCATGACCATTTATCAGAATTTCATCATCAAATTAACATCAGTTGTGCCTTTGATAAATAAAAATAAAGTTTCATGCATTATGATCAAAAATAAAAATAAACTGACACTGAAAAATAAATAAATAAAATGATGATTACACAATAATCTGCTAAGCTGTGCCTTTGATATTTTTTGAAGTACAAGACAAGTGCTATGTGGAATATTTAACCATTAAACCATTTTTCATGACAAAAACTCAAATATACAAAATGAATTGATGGACTTTGACAGCAACGTTGACCCTTGCTTTGTTATCTCGCATGTAAAGTAATCCCACTTTTTTCCTCATTTAAAAGTATGGTCTGATTGCATTAGACGTCACACTTGTGTGGTCCTTTAGATAAAAGCATAATAAAACAATCTGCAATGTATCACCTAGAAATGAAGCAATCCAAAATCTATTATCTGTGGAATCCATAAAACTTTTATATCCAACTTCAAGAAGCCTCTACAAAGCACGGATTGAAGAATGACGAACACATGTTATGGTGTGTCTCATAAGTCATAAAAGACCACCACGAAGGCTTTTTAGTAGACAATATGTAAGGACTGTCTAAATGTAACAACCCGGAAAATCTGAGCCAATTTAAAATTTTTATTTTGGCGATTTTAGTGAATTTGGATTATTTAAAATGATTATTTTAAATAATAACAACGAAAAATTTATTTAAATCGAAGTGAAAGCGAATAAATTTATTTTAATTATATAACGAGCCTGAAAAGGCGCGGTAGTTCAAAAACTCGATTTCGAATTTCAAATGAATATACAGGATTCAAAATAAATCGAAATTGAACGAAACAAGAAATATTTGAATCTGTTGAATCATATCTTTCTAACGAAGCTAAGAAACTGAGATTTCACTTTATATAGTGAGAGATATGCCCAGTTTAAACTTTAGAAAAGTCGCTGTGGAATTTATATATATTTTAATATATATATAAAGGCCTTAAAAATGGTCGTTTTGCAAACGACCTCAGAATTCGACGAAACCACTTTTGTTGTGTCCGAGACGTCGAATTATTGCTAGGTTCCAAAGTTCATAATTTTTTGAATCAATATGTGAGCGTGACAGAAGAAAACATGTTTTGTCAGTTTCAGTTAAATATGATCGACCAGAAAATGGCCATTTTTCAAACGGTCTCAGAATTCGACGAAATCAGTTTTGTTAGAACCGTATCGTCGATACGATGCTATAAATAATTTTTCTAGAATTTTTCGAGTTAGTATGTGGGTCCGACAAATTAAAATGTACGTTCAAATCAGAAATTGAATGTTTTATATTTTAATTTGAAGAATAACTGTCTGTAACAGTCGAATTGGCTTATGAAACATATCCCATTGTGTCCGGGATGGGGGTATTTAGCTAGGGGCGATAGTCGTTGGGTTTGAAAAGGAGTTCGTATGGAGAACCTGGCATTTTTGAATTTAAATAAATTAAAAAAATAAATTATATAATCTTAGGGCCAATAGAAATCAGCCACTTCACCCTGTTTACTTTTCTAACCCGCCCTCCTTATCTCGACCGACGGCGTTGCTTGCTCCATCCTTCCTGGCCACCTCCTGGCGATTCCGATCATCAAAACCCACCGCCCCTTAGCAAATTCCGAAGCTTGCTCTCTCCTCTTCAAATCAAAACAAACCCCGCCACCTCTCGTCGCGCCACCAGTGAGCATCACCTCCAAGAACGTCGAGAGTTTGAGCCGCCGCCGCCACCTGATCTTGCCTTCGAACTGGGGAAAGTATCAGCGTCGGAGAGCTCTTTCCAAGCTTGGCAGCGTGGTCAAATCTGATTCCATCATCGTGCTACAGATTTTGTTGAAAATCGAAACCAGGTTTCGAGCTTACAAGAAAGGTAACGGCTTTGAAATTCAGAACTGAAATTAACACTTTAAAGTGTTGCAAATCTTGCCTTTCAAATAAAAATCATATCTTTATCATACGTTGACGAAATTCGATGAAACAGGAGACATCGTGACCGGGTAGACGCTCTCTACATTCTAGAAGAAACCGGATATTTTTCTGAGCTCGCTACTATTTTTAGCAAAGCGACCAACCATTGTGAGATTTCTAAATTCCAATTGGAGTGGAATGACGATGTATAAATTATACGATCAATGTATGAGTTATATAAGCGTTGTACACCTCATGTATAAGCATTGTATAAGTTGTATGTGCGATGTATAAGTTATATATGCGTTGTAGAAATTATATATGTGTTGAAATGGAAATAAAATTTATTAGTTTGCTGACGGAGTTTTAGAAACTCCCGACACCCGTCGTCCACAGACCATGGACGGCTTGTTTGAGTTGTGATGTGAAATTTGGTTGTTTGTGGTTGATAATGATTGTTTGTGGTTGAAAAATACCTTTGTGGTTGAAAAAATACCTTTGTGGTTGAGAGAATAATCGAGTGTGGTTAAAAACCAAATAGGACTGGAGTGAGGAAATAAATGAAAAAAAAACATGCCGCCTGCGTGCGAACTAGATGCATGAATTCGTCATTGTCAAAAGCTGCGAGGCTTTAAGGTAGGCGAGGAGCCGTATGAAGGACGGTGCCAGGTTAACTACCCTGCCGTTATGCTGCCGAAATTTCTTGAAATACTTATGTGTTTGAATTTTATTTATGTATTGAAATATATCCATGTGTTGATAATATATCCATGACTGAAATGAATTGCTTAGATAATAAAAATCACATTTTTATTATATGAATGAGTCTTGGAAATAAAATGTTTTAAGAATAAAAATCACATTTTTATTATATGTATGAATCGCTAAAAATATACATGTTGGGAATAAAATGATTTAAGAATAAAAATCACATTTTTATGATATTTATGAACTAGATAAAATATTCATGTTTGAAATAAATTGTTTAGATAATAAAAATCACCTTTTTATTATATGGTTGACTCACTAAAAATAACCAAGTGTTGAATAAAATATTTGAACGATAAAAATATCATTTTTATCAAGTATGTGAATCGCTAAAAATATTCATGTGTTGAAATAAATTTTTGTGAGTTAAAAATATTATTTTTAACCCGTGAATGAAGTGAAAATGGTTTAGAAATCGACGAACGAATTATATTTATATATATATATATAAATTAAAATAAAATGAATAACGACGCTGCAGTTCGCGTTTTGAATTCGTAATTTTAAACGAGTATACCGAGAGATCCGACCGTCGGATTTTCTCGAAACTGGACCCATTGGATCCGCCTTGGAAAGATCTTTCTAATGGTGTCAAATTTGTTAAGATCCAACGGTTAGATTTTTAGAAATGTGTAAATCAAATTTAGAGAAAAACAGCGCCACGGCCGCGTTATGGCCTGAAACGTCGTTTAATTGAATTAGGTTATTTTAAAATAAATAAAAATAGCGATATATCGTTATAAAATATTATAACCGATATAAAATGGAAATAAAACCGATTTTACTTGGTTTGCTTGATATTTAATGGTTGAATGTGTTTGACATGAAAATTAAATTAAAGAACTGAAATGTGAGATGTCGAATAATTTAACCATGAATAGAATTGATTTAAATTCTAGTATACGTGAATTATTTGAAAAGGACGAGTTAAATCTCATTTCAAATAATTGATCGACAATTCAAAATCGAAGATATGAAGATGGTGCAAGACCGACGATCTTCACGTCGAATGGAGGGGTGCTACTGTTGCTCATGATTGGAGTAGCTACCTTGAAGGAGTTACAGTGGTAGTCGTCCAGACGTACTTGTTGATGGTACGGATATGCGAGGAATAAGGTTCCTCCGGTTTCGTTCAGACCCAGAACGGAATTGTAAACGGATGTGCGTTTGACCAGTTTTAGTTGAATTTAATGGACTGGAAATTGGCCATTTTTCAAACGGTCTCGGAATTTGATGAAATTAGTTTTGTTAGGACCGTATCGTCAATACGAAGCTAGAAAATATTTTTCGGGAATTTTTCAGGTTAGTATGTGACCCAAGTAAATTGAAATGCACGTTCAAATTCAATATATAGAGTTATATGTTGATTTTAACGAAAACTGATCGAAACGGTCGAATCAGCTTGCGATGCATATCCCATTGTGTTCGGAATGGGGGTAATTAGCTATGGACGACAGGCGGTGGGTCTCGTTTAGAGGTCGAATAAAAAAGTCAACTTTTTGAAATTTAAAATAATATAAAAAATAAAACTTTCTCTCTCTCCCTATAACCCCTCAGCCCCCCGATTCTTTTCTAATTCGAAGTCAACAGAGAAAAAAAACCTAGCCATAATCGATCGCGACCCCCCCCCCCCCGAGGCGGCGTCGCCGCCGCGATACCCCCCCCCCCCCCCCCCACCACTCTCCTGCCGCGCGACGCGCTAAACCCACTACCTCGAACGACGCGCGTGACCCCCTTTCCTCCTCCTGCTGCGGCCGCTACTTCTTCTTCTTCCCTCCTTCCTCATCCCCCTTCGTTCAACAAAAGGTGAGTTTTTGCGGTTTATTTGATTAGTTAAATTTCTGATTTTTAAGTAGTTAAATTACTGATTTTTCGTTAGTTCAATTTCTGATTTTTAATTAGTTAAAGAATTGATTTTTATAGCAAAAGGATTATATTTTTAAAATAGAAAGATTCGATTTTGATTAGAAGAAAAATATGAACTTTCTTATGTGTGAAGCGATAGAATAAAAATGTAATTTTTATCGTATAAAGAAGAATATTAAAGTATGATCTTTATTGTGAAGTGAACAATATAAAAATATGATTTTTAAAGCGGTAAAAATTCGTTTTTTGTATATTGAATAGCAAAGTAAAAATTCGATTTTTATATATTGAATAGCAAAGTAAAAATTTGATTTTTATATATTGAACAGCGAAGTAAAAATTCGATTTTTATATATTGAATAGCGAAGTAAAAAAATTCAATTTTTATATATTGAATAGCGAAGTAAAAATTCGATTTTTATATATTGAATAGCAAAGTAAAAATTCGATTTTTATATATTGAATAGCAAAGTAAAAATTCGATTTTTATATATTGAATAGCGAAGTAAAAATTCTATTTTTATATATTGAATAGCGAAGTAAAAATTCGATTTTTATATATTGAATAGCGAAGTAAAAATTCGATTTTTATGTATTGAATAGCGAAGTAAAAAAATTCGATTTCTATATATTGAATAGCGAGGTAAAATTTCGATTTTTATATATTGAATAGCAAAGTAAAAATTCGATTTTTATAGATTGAATAGCGAAGTAAAAAATCGATTTTTATATATTGAATAGCGAAGTAAAAAATCGATTTTTATATATTGAATAGCGAAGTAAAAATTTGATTTTTATAAATTGAATAGCGAAGTAAAAATTTGATTTTTATATATTGAATAGCAAAGTAAAAATTCGATTTTTACATATGTAGAGAATACGGGCAAAGAAAGTGGCAAGAGGCGAGAACGGCGAAGATTTCTACAAAGAAGAGTCGTGGCGTTGGATTAGCTTATCTGTGAGAACTTCTCACTCTTTAATTTAATTTTCTAGTTACAATAATATATACTAGGATGCAGACGGTGTTTAGTAGCACCCGACACCCGTCGTCCACAGACCATGGACGGCTTGTATGCTTGTTTGTTTGATTTTGATGTGTAGTTGATTGTGTGATGTGATGTGAAACGAAATAAAATATTTTATAGTGGAAAATATTTTATAGTTAAAAATAGAATTTTTAACGTGTATTTGAAATGAAATAAATTAATATAAACAAATCGAACGATTTGTTTATATACACACATTTGCCTGATATTGATTGGGACAATAAATTTTACACATCGCCCAATTGCACAAATAAAATTTGTGTTTGATTGTTTGAAACCCCACACGGGTATTGGGATGATATTTGACGTACACTAATCCCGATTGTTTAGTTGTATGTCGATCGATTGATTGACAGACTGTTATAAGCGTTGAATATTTATATTTGATGCTTATACAGTGTAGGATGCACTCTGGATGATGGTTGATTATTTATCGTTGTTATTTTATACATGTGTTGTAGAAAATCCATATAATTAACATTATATGGTAATTGATTGGGCCTCATTCCAGTTTCGATTAGAAGTTTTGAAATAGAAATATTTGAAAAAGAAATATTTGAAATAGAAATATTTGAAATAGAATATTTGAAAATAGAAATATATGAAGCCGTGTTGATTAGATTGACGCCATTTTGACGTGAACGGAATTTATATCGATTTTATTCATTTTTCAATGAATATTGAAATAGATTTGAAAATAATTAAATTAAATAGATTTGAAATTCGAATTATATTAAATTGAATAGATTTGAAATTCGAATTATATTTAAAGTGAATTGAAATTCGAATTAAACTGAATTGATTTGAAATTCGAAATACACTGATATGATTTGAAATTCGAATAGAATTGAAATCCGAATTAATTCGAATAGAATTGAATCCGAATTGAAATCGAAAGGAATTGAATTCAAATTGAAATTGAAAAGAAATTCGAATTAAATTGAAATTGAATGGAAATCGATTTGAAATGAATTTAAAACGAATTTATATTGGAATATTCAATTTTGATTTGAAATTGAATATGAAGTTGAAATCGTTTTGAAAACGAATTTAAAACGATTTATATTAATACGTTTTAAAAGGAAATCGATAAAGTATATATTATATATATTATATATATAATATAATGGCCTGAATAGAACGCGCTGCGCCGCGGCAGTTCGTGAATTTCGACCATTGACTTCGAATGGATATTACGGGAGATCCGACCGTTGGATTCTCTTAAAACCGGAACCGTTGGGTTCGTATCGAAAAGAGCTTTCTAACGAATATTAGAAATTTGAAATCTAATGGTTGGATTTGGAATTATGTCCAAATCAAATTTGGAAAAGGTCGCTATAAGTGCAGTTCGATGGCCGTTGATGGAAATCGACTGTACGGGCCTTGATAAAATTATTAAAAATATCAATAATTTGTGAAAAATCATAAGAAATGACCTGTGAAGAATTGGGATGAAAAACTCCATATTTGAAAAGATAAAAATAGATTTTTATCGAAATGAACTAGTTTTGAACTAGAATTATAATTTATTTATTTTTAAAATAAATAAATTGAGTTTGAAAGGGGTTTTAAAAGTAACCAGAATTTTCATTAATTGAATTGGAATGGATTTGAATCGAAATTGTCTTTGGAATATTTCGATGTGGGATTTTGTGATTATACATATATTGTTATGGAAATTTGAAAGATATATATATCGTTATTTCCAATACAATATTTATTGGTCGTAGAGTTTGATATTGAATATAAGCCAATATATTTTCTATTCAGAGCCTTGTATTTAATATCAAATGGGATTTGGGTTTGTCGTGAATGGTGTCTTCATTAATACTGTTCTTAAACCCAGTGGAGAAAAAGATTAAATCTTTTTATCTAGATTTAATGAAGTGAACCAATTAAGTGATATTTAATTGGAATTGAATTGGAATTGAATTGGAATTGATTTTTAGGTTTATCGTGAACGGTGTTTTAAATAACATTCGTTCTTTAACCCGACAATTAATAGGATGTGGTTGTGGGTTTATCGTGAACCGTGTTTTAAATGACATTGGTTCTTTAACCTAGTTAAAGATTAAAACTGAGTGGAGTTTTAATGAATCTTTAATTAGATTGAAATGATCGAGAATGGAGTATCACCAATTTTGCTCCACGCGATAGTTAAATCTTTAATTAGATTTGAACGTGAAATGGTAATTGAATTTACCGATAACACCGTGGTGTTAGATATGAAGTAGGACCAGTTTTACTTCATGGGATGAATAGGTTGGGATTGGGAAATAAAATAAATGATTACTTCGGTGTGGTTCGCTAATCCCGACTAATTTGAATTGATATTCAAAAGAAGATTAAAGAATAAATTTAAAGAGTTTATCTTTGATAAAATTAATGAGAACCTTTCCCAAAGAATATTCTGAATTGGAATGAGGCGTATGTTGTGTTTGTGTAACACTTGTTTAATATATACGCGAGTTATTTAGAAAGACCAGGTTTATCCCATTCTGAATAACTGTTTCGACGTGGTGTCGAAGATGAAGACGGTGGTTGAAGACCGGAAGTCTTCACATCGTTTGGGTGATTACTGATGATCTTGATTGGGTTGTACACCCAAGATGAGGGAATCAGTTGGTGGTCGTCCAGATGTGCTTGGAGATCGATGGATATGCGAGGAAAGTGCCTCCGGTTTCATTTAGACCCAGAACGAACTTGTAAATGGACTGTGTGTCAAACATTGGGTTTTAGTCTGTGTGATTGATTTCTATTAAATATATATCTGTTTGGCGGCGGAGAATTTATTCTCTTGCTTAACGCCCTTCTCTGAGACGTACGAGCTCAGGGGTTATATATTGATGGATATCAAACGCATGGAGTGAATTGCCTGTGTGGCATGCCTAAGTGGCAATTGATCAAGGCTTCTGTTGAAAAGCAAAGTCTTGTGGGTGATGATCAAAGCACCGTCTGTGTGGCATAGCTTTGTGTAACGTGAATTCGCGAGCCTCACACCCCGGTTGTGAACCAGAAACGGGAGAGGACATCAGGGAGGACATGCGTTTCTTTCTAGCTAGAAGTGGCATCAGTGGTTTTACATGCCCTGACGAGTTTGACTTATGTGGTTGTTGTTGTTGCGAGGCGCCTCGGATATATCGGTCGATCCGGGACCGATGGAGTCATTGGACTCATTTACGCCCTATAGGGCGGGGAGACGTAGGGTTCAGGCATAATAATCCACATCGGTGGACCGGCCCTGACGATCCATGGGGCAGTTGCGGCTGTTCCTGAGACATGGGCTAGATTGTCTCGAATCGGTAGAGGACTATCTTTTGCCTCGGTTCACAGATGGAAATCCAACTTCCAATACGTGACTTTGCGGTTTTATTTGTAGAGCCTAGTATGGGGACATAGTAGCATGGGATGTTATGCCGTCTATGATTGATATTTATGATTTGAAGTTGTTTTATACACTTATTATAGTATCAAATGATTTGTTTTAAACGTACTAAGCATGTTTGGCTATTATAAGGGAAAACCATATCCCCCGGCTTGCGTTGCATTGTTTGATAGGACCTGGGTCTTATAATAGCTTCATTTTTCTTTATTTAGCATTGCGTTGTTTGTCTTATGCACTGGTATTCTTGGGAGGAAACCCGTTCCGTGTTATACGGCGTGGTCCCTTGATTTACCGTACTTTAAAATAAGGAATAATAACTGTTTTAGTTCTCACACCAGTCACATGACTGACCTGGAGTTTATTGTTTTAACCTAAACTCTTGGTGCCCTTAATTTGACACGGGCAGCTAGTAGTTTTGGTTTTGCAGATTTATATTCACAGGATCCTGGTTTACAGCTGGAATGATATCCGGAAAGCTTTGTATCCGTATATCTCCTTCTAGTTGTGTGTTGTATTATTTTTCCGCTGCTATGTAATTTAAATCTCTGATATTCCTGTGTAATATTTATTCATTCGTACTCTGTATATTCTTGTTTTCTGATGGAATTGTTGTAATTAACAATGAAATGTTCTCCCGTCTGTGTTCTATTTTGTGTTGTTCTCAAAACAATCAGGCGTTTCGAATGGTCAAGATCGGTTTAGCGACTGATTCGGATCGAGCGAAATTCCTTTTCGTCACAGATCAAGGCTTATGTTGCAAAGAAGAGTCTTGTGGTTGATAGCGTTGATTCGCGAGCCTCACACCCCAGTATGGACCAAAAACGGGAGAAGGACATCAGGGAGGACATGCGTTTTCTTCTAGTTAGAAGTGGTGTCAGTGCTTAAAACTGGCTGGCATTGCTTATGCGGATGATGGATTTTGAGGCGCCTCGGTTAGATCGGACGATCCAGGTTCGATGGAGTCATTAGTTGGCTCATTGACGCCCCATAGGGCGGGGAAACACAGTGTTCAGGAATTTTAATTCACATCGAGTGGACCGACCCTGACGATCCATGGGGCAGTTGCGGCTTTTCCTGAGGGGTGGACTAGAGCGTCTCGAATTCGGTGAGGACTATCTTTTGCCTTGGTTCATGACGGAAATCCAATTTCCCAATACGACATGTGCGGTTTTGATTGTAAACCTATATATGGCGACATGATATATGGTACCCATGCCGTCTATGATTGATATTATGATTGAACTTGTTTTCTGAAACATATATACACTAGTAATAATATCAAAAGACCATGATTTATACGTATCCAACATATTTTGGCCAATATAAGGTAAAACTCTATCCTCCAGTTTGCGTTGCATTGTGTGATGGGACTTGAGTCTTATATTGGCTTCATTTTACTAAAAAGCATTGCGTTGTTTAAATAATTTACTTGTTTTATGCACTGGCGATCACTGGAGTAAACCCGTTCCGCGAAAGCGGCGTGGTCCTGTGATTCGCCTTATTATTGTTGTTTAAGCAGTTAAGTTGATTTCTCGTACCAGTCCCATGACTAACTCGTAGTTTGTTTCACTTGCAAACTCGGGTGCCCCTATTTTCTACACGGGCAGCCTTGTATTCAGGTTTTAGCAGACTCATTTTGGATAGCTATGGAGCTGGAGCTGGACTTTATCATCTCTATTTTTCTGTTTCAGTCACTGTTATGTATATTATGTTTGATTCCCCTGCAGACATTTTATATAAGCTGAAACTGTATTTTGTGCTAAGTATGATCCTATTATGTTGTATAACTCTGATGATTATATTTATCCAGTGTATGTTGATGTTCATTATCTGTGTAATGATTTATTTCTGTTCTGCTGTTATTTGTTTATGTGTTATATTCCAAAGATTACCCTTGCCACCGTGACACGGGGGTTTGGGGTCATCATACTAAACCACTAATCTCATATCCATGTTCGTCAGCATGTAGTTCTTTATTAAGATAGAATCCCTGCTTTTCAGCTAGTTTCAGTTTTTGTAACATTTTTGGCACCATTGAAGGCTAAAAATAAATCTTAGATAACAAATTCATCATGCTGCTTGTAGATGAACTGAGATCATCCAAGTCAAGCAAGATATCCTACAATAATTTCACAACTGAATGCAATACTGAATCATCCAGGGTGACGACAGAAGCAGCAGCTAGTACCAAAGCCTCGGTAGCAACAACCCATACATCATCGTCTAGATCTTCAAGCCTTGCAAGCACGTATCATCAGAATAAAAAATTACACTAGGCTCGAGAGAGATCAATATAAATATTGTTGAAGAATGACCATATTTGATGAACATCATATATCAGAGCAGTCCCATTTAGAAATGATAAATATTTGGTGGCCTGAAACCTTGTTCTCTTCCATCAACTCCTAAATCAAAATCAAGGTAGCTATCAGAATCGGCTTTGCTCTTTTTGTTATTTTAAAGGAAACACATAAAGAATGAAAGAACCTACACAAAAGGATGCATGCAGGGAACGGTAAAATGACCACAAATTCGTCAGGATTCCTTAAAATCAATGCATTGTAATTTTGTGATTTTAATGGCTCGTTCAACGTAAGAAACAAATAACCTATACACAACCGTTTTCTGTTGGAGTAGTGGATTTATCTTATTACCTGAAAAATCGTAGTTGAAAGAAAACACAACAGTGCAGGGGGGATAATAAAAACTCAAATGGTAGCAGTTAAGAATTGTTAGTCAGCCAATAGGAAGTGTTACCATATAAATGTTAGGAGGAAGAATTTTCACCACTTTCACAGGCTTAATTTCCCATTATTAAATTTAAAGAACTACTTTTACACTTATTTATATCATGACTTGGGCTGAATTCGATATGTCACCTGACATGTATGTAGTGAGATACACATTCTAATCTTTTAGCTTACAACCATAAATATTCTGATTGTTGGGATACTTACAGTCAAGCACCTGACATGTCATCCAAATTATTCTGATCAGTGTCATTCGTCGGTATTTATGGTTGTAGGTATCATCGGAAATTGTTGAATAATTCATGGAACTGTTGAAAAAGATAAATACATTTATCTTTTTCATAAACTATGAGCGGCTTATAATTACAAATGTTAAAAACATCCCTAACTATATATCAGACCTTAATTAACAAGAAAATTGAAAAAACAGACTACATGAAAGATTCCTTTTTAGCCCACTATTCAACAAAGATAAAACCATTTATCTTTTGCCTATGTAAAACATTTTTCTGTGTAAAACAAACGGACAATCATGAAATACTATTTGTCTGTGTAAAATTAAAGATCATATGCATGATCAATTAATTTGAAGCAAAAAAGGGAAATGATTGAACATAACAATACAAGATATTCTGAAACATAAATTACTTAAAGAGATAAATATATTTATCTTTTGGACTACTTGTTTTTATATGGAAAGTAAGTTATTCCATAAAGTATTTAAAATAATAAACATATTTCATAAAGTATAATATATTTACAGTCTTATTGAAAATACTAATATGTATAAATCGTATGGGAAAAACATAAACTGTTTAAAAAGATAAATTTATTTATCTTTTGTCTACTTTATTACATAAAGTAATGTTGAAAATGATATATACATTAAAAAATAAATAGATATTTAAAAAAAATTGTAAGTATATATAAAAATATAATTTCACAATTTTCATCAAAAAATTAATATGAATATTAGTTTTTATTAAAATATATAACTTATTTAAAAAGATAATTGTGTTTATCTTATTAAAGTAGTATAAACATTAAAATGATATGATCATCTAAACTTCTTAGTTTCAGCACACGATAAATTCTCTTAGTCATGATAATATAAAAACATATGATAAAGATATAATATGTAATTATCTTGTGTGAAAACGTATAAATTGTCTAAAAATATAAATGTGCTTATTTTTTTAAACTAGTATAAATATTAAAATCAAATGATCATCTAAATTTATTTGTTTCAACATATGATAAATTATCTTACTCATGATAATATGAAAACATATGTTAAAAATATAATATGTATATTATCTTGTGTGAAAACATATAAATTATTTAAAAAGATAAATGTGTATATCTTTTTAAAATAATATAAATATTAAAATCATATGATCATCTAAACTTCTTTTTTTCAACATACGATAAATTATCTTACTCTTAATATAATGAAAACATATGATAAAGACATAATATGTATATTATATTGCATGAAAACATATAACTTCTTTAAAAAGATAAATGTATTTATTTTTTTAAAATAATAAACATATCCAAATCATATGATTGTTTGAGCTTCTTAATTGCAGCATATGATAAATTCACTTACTCATAATCATATAAAAACATATAGTAAAAGTATAATATGTATATTATATTGTGTGAAAACATGTAAATTGTTTTAAAAGATAAATGTATTTATCTTTTGGAAATAATAAACATATTAAAATTATATGATCATATAAACTTCTTTTTTTACAACATATGATATATTCTCTTAAGTCATAATTATATGAAAACATATGATAGAAATATAATATGAATATTATATTGTGTGAAAACATGTAACTTCTTTTAAAAGATAAATGTGTTTATATTTTTAAAATAGCAAACATATCCAAATCATATGATCTTCTGAGCTTCTTTTTGCAGCATATGATAAATTTAAATGATGTCAGTGAGATGAACTGTAAGTGATGTTACTGAAATGTACTATTATTGATGTTAGTAGTCGAACAAATCATGCACATATTAGTACCCACAGTCCTTAACACATGTGTACACACATATATGTATAACCTCACACAAATATGTACACACCCATCACTGTCATAACTTCCATTAATATGAAATACTAACCAGGCCACTAATAAATCCACTGAAAATCATTTCTTCCAGCATATCCTTATGAATGTTAATTAAGTACTCGTCTTTGGAATCATAAGCCAGTACACTGAAAACAAAACAAACTTATAATTTAGGAATATGTTTTTTATTATTATTTTGGACAAATAATTTATTAATTAGAAGCCTCTTTAGTAAAAATAATAATTCTATTTATCTTTTTCTTCTTTGTCATTATAAATTGATTAAAATTATAAATCTGTTTATCATTATACCTTAGTATGATAAATACAGTATAATATTACATCAAAAAGCAAATGTTATTAGTGGTAAATAACACCCCAAGACATGAATGATTTGAAGGTGAAGTCATTAACTTATATATTGGTTTTTTAAACGTCGGTAACATAAGCATTTTCTTTTATATACTATAATGATTATAGTAGAAAATAAGATTGTAAAGTCATTAACTGTGCTCGTCATCGTTCGAATATTATAGCCACAAACATTTACATTATAATAATAATAATAATAATAATGCATGTATTAATCTTAACCAAATGTTATCATTTTTGGTTAAACGATAGAACTAATTCATGACGTTACGCTAAAGACTTCACTTGCATTAGATGATTCAATGCATGATTGTATTTCCTCAGTCATGGAATTACTTTAGTTACAAGAAAGCTATGATCCAATGCGTAGAAATGAAAACAAGGTGTAAAATCGATTTAGTTCAAACTTTAAGCAAAATATATAGGCTATTCATTTGACAGTTTCGGCCTGCGCAATAACAAGGCTATAATTGTAATTTTTAATACATTAAATCATTCGTGTCTTGGGGCGTATTAAATTTTCTGTTTAGTTATACTCCTAAGTGCTAACCACGTTGAAAGTCATCTTCACCTTCAAAACTAATTTCCAAAATAAATACAAGTAATGTGATATTATATGATTCAAACAATAGATAACTACTTCCTATTTCTGGCTAACATGAAGTTTGCATGCATGTGCAAAATTAATTTTAAAACACAAATTCATATGATTCAAGCTTATGAAAATTAATATTTACAAATATACTTAAGACATATAGTTTTTATAGTTTGAAATAACACTATGGTTGGAACAATGTAGCTCTCCCACTAGCAGCTATATGGACCATTACATTCATGCATAATCTAAGTTTTCAATTGTGAAATAAAGTAAAAAATGCATACACTAAATGCTTAGGTATAATTTATTAAAACATATAAAATACACAGAATACCTTAAAAGATAAAGGTATTAATCTTTTGAGTAATCAAACAGTAAAAAACCGTGAATATTAATCAAATAACAAAAAAGGAGTTACAATCATACAAAAACACATAATAATAGACGAAAAGTAGAGAATGCTAATGCTTAGAAACTTCGGTTACTAATGAATGCTAAAAGATGAAAACGTAGATTCATACCTATCGAGTCTTAGCGACTTTAGGGTTTTAGCTTGTTTGATAATATCAACTTGTTTGAGAAGACCGTTTGTGAAACACCCCACCTCCGTTAGGGTCACTCTCAAAGGAAATGCCCTAATTTTGGTGGAGGTTTATAAGTATAAGTCACAGATATACAAGACAGATATAATAACACATATTTTTGAACAGCGGAAAACAACAACTTTTATTTCATCAAAATACGTGTTACACAAACCATGCCATAATTGTCTTACAATACTTCCAAAATCATAACTGTCTTGATTACATTATTTAAAGAAGCATAAAGAAAACATAAATAAACTGCAAAAGTCCCATAATTGTTGTCCAAATCCATAGTCCAAAACGAAAAGATCCAAGCAATACATTCTTTCTCTTCAAGCTGGATATGAAGGCTGGTCAAGCTGCGGTATTCCCTCCCTGTGGACCTGGGGGGGGAACGGAAGAAAAGAAGACGAAAGAAAAGTAGAGTCAGACATAAAGCCTGAGTAAGTCTAGGACTATTCAGTCTATGAATAAAGAACTGGGTATGATAAGTTTAAACTGGAAATGGGAAAGCACCATAAACTAAATTAAGTTGTCTAGGGTTGAATATACTATCGTACCCCATATTAATCTCTGTACCCATATAAACTAGTTCCCAACAGGCACCCCATAATCAGGGTGAAGTGATCCATTTTATGATGATCGGCTCCTACTCGCATAGTTACATGTGTCTTACGGCCCCCGATGTTGTAGTTACCTATGCTGGTCCCACCATGGGGTGTATCAAGTCTCATGGTGGCGGCCCGACACCATCCTTGAATGCACAGGTATGCTACTGGTGCCCAGTGCCTTATTTTTCTGCGCCGGAGTGTGTGCACGCCCGCACCCCGTTAGAACCTACACTGCTGCACCACCGTCGTCGATTTGACCTCTTACAGTCAGCCCAGTAATCGTGCCCCACCCTGCCTAGTTTCAGGGTATCATGATACCTTGTAGGGTTACTGCTGAAAAGGGTCCCCCGCTACTAGGTTTTCTATTTCTAGCCAACATGCTAAGTTGGTTAAGTGTCTTATAAACCTAACCCCCAATCAGTCTGTTTAGTTTAGCATGTTCTATTTTGATTAAGTCTTAATTCACTTAATCCTATCAATCCTGACTCAGCCTTAATTGTCTTATTAAAGCCTTGACCTCTCACATTAGACAGGTATTGTTGTGGCTGCCTGTTGCCGGTTGGGTCCGGGCAGTCTTACGCCACAACTCAGTCTAACCTCGGGTCCTTATTGGGCTCTGTGTTTAACCACCCACATTGGATAGGTATTGTTGTGACTACTGGACAGCCGGGCGGTTCCGGGCAGGTTTACATCACAACTCAATCCAACCTCGGGTTAAACACATCGTATTTTCTACATTTACATATTTTGTCTCTTTTCTTTTTATATGTAAATATTTGCGTCCCATTATTCAAATTCATCTTTATTGATTAAGATTTATTTATGCCACTTAATTGTTTTTCAAGGTTGTTGGCATGCGTCAGACATGCCAACACATATGTTCTAAATTTTAGCCCAAACGTCATTACCCCCATTTTATACGTTCGCTCCAATGTAGGGTGTGTTGGGTTTAACACTTAAACCCAATTTAGCCATATGAAAAGGGGAGGCTTATAACATGGTGTTTATAAGGTAACATAAAAAGGGGAGTGTGAACGCATGAACTTGCAACATAACGATTCAATTAACATGAGGTAGGCACATGTGAACTTGCAATTGTAACAACATATAATATAAGCAATACTTAAACATAAATCATTCTATTCACATAATCATGGTATAAACAAAACATGAATCATTCTATTCATGTAGTCATGGCATAAATAGTACTTAAACATGAACCATTCTAATCATATAATTACGGCATAATCATAATTGAACATGAGTCCTTCTATTCATATAGTCATGGCATAAACATGATTGAACATGAATCCTACTATTCATATAATCATGCTTTTTATCTTATCTATGTAACTTGTAAGTAATTCTAGTGTAATTCTAATGTAACTTATGTGTCAAATGTATTATCATATGATTATGATAACAACATAAGCCTAAAAACATGTTTTCAACTAGGCATAATAACAAACATAGTTTAGTCATGTTCATAAAATTAATACAAGCTTACAAAGACGCTTGCTTTTGTCACTATCACAAAATCATGATTTTTATACTTGAACTATGATGCCAATTCCAACATAACCTTCATATGAATCATAATACTTAAGTGGATCAAATTACACTAAAGATGACCATAGAATTATACATCATGTTGGCATAACAATAAATCATATACTTGCATGAATTTCAAATAAACTATTACAACATATAGTTGTTATTTTCAACATGAATCATATACTTGTAATTACCAAATGGGTGTTGTAAATAACTACCATAAACATGTAGTTTTCAATATGAATCATATGTTTGCATGAATCCCAATTAAAATTCCACAACATGTGGTTGTCAACATAAACCATATACTTGTATGAATCCAATCGTACACCATAGCATTGCCAAATCGTTTAGAATCAAAATAACATACAAACATAAGTTATTATCGCCACAATTCCATTTCGTTGTTAACTTCCAACGCAAATCGCGTACTTGCAAATATCCGATCGTATACCATAATATTCCCAAATCGTTTAACATCAAAGCAACATACAAATAATAGGTTATTATCGCTACAATTCCATTTCTTACTTTACACAAATCAACACAATTATTTAATTCACATCGGAATAGCACTCTACTTACAACGTATGACGAATCTTCAATTCAGGAATCTGAATTCTGAATTTGGAGATGCTATCCTTTGTTGTAGGCGCTGTTTTGATTGATTTGACGTTGCTTTAAGCTTTTGATTTATCTCCTAATTGTCTCTCTATTTCTGACGGCTATCCTCAGTCTCTCCTCAGCAGCATGACGGTCTTATCTCCATTTTAGTTTAAGTGAATTAGGGTTAGTCTTAGGTCCTTTCTATAGAGTTTGTGAGTTGATTTAGACCGTCGATGAAGCTTGGTTCAATAATAGCCGTTCGTTCAAAGGAGAGACCAACCAGGAGCTGACACCTAGCCCTAGTGACAAAGCAAGGCTCAGAAAATCGACCAAACACAGACTAGGCCAGCCAGGGTGGGCTGGGTTCGACCTGGCTCAGGGGCCAGGTCGACTCCCCAGTCGACCCCCAGGTCGACTCTAGAGTCGACCTGCCTGGGCAGGTCGACACCTAGGTCGACTCCCAGGTCGACCCTAGGGTCGACCCCCAGGTCGACCTGGTGGGTTTGGGCGGGAATTTTCCCGCCTACTCTGATTGGGCTGAGATTCAAATCTGTTTTCGAATTTTGAATTTTCTGAAACTTCAACGGGCCATAATTTGGTCATACGGGCTCCGTTTTTCGAAAACTCGGACTCTATTTCGCGTATTTTTCCGAGGCGAACGCAATGGCATATCCCGTTTCCCTTAATACTTTGATTTGAAATTTATTATACTTTAATTTGTGAATTTCACTGTTATAAAATACACGGGGTGTTACAGTTTGTTTGAAAAGATCGACTTAGGGATTTAGGGTTTTAGGTACTTATGAATCGACTTAGGTTTTAGGGATTTAGGGTTTTAGGGATTCACAAATAGGCTTAGGCCTTGTTTTTGAAGATTGTCTGTTTTCAGAATTAGGAGACGATCATCACAAAGAGAAGAAAGCAGCACAAACTATTTTATGGAGGTGAAAGAGAAGAAAAGGACGGTAGAAATGGATGCGGGTTTTGAAATTTGTCCTGGAAAATAATTGATTTGAGCCTGTGTCCTACAAACTAATTGTTTAACTAAAGGAGGCCCTTATTGTATAGTTACCATGTATGTATATACATACATACATACATATATAAACGACTATTTGGACAATAATATTTGACATAAATCAGAAGACACAAAATCTCAACCGCTGGATCAATTTGTCCTTATGTAAGGAGTAGAAATCAAAGGGAATTATTTGTGTCAAGTCTCCGTGTTTAAGCAAATTTTCCTTATATATGTGTGTGTGTGTCAAGTTTTTGTGTTTAAGTAATTTTTTCTTATATATATATATATATATATATGAATTTGTTTAGAGGGAAACCAACTGAAGTCATAAAACCCCATAGTGCACCTAGCCCCATCCGCGAGTACCACATGTGTGCTTGATCTTAGCGTATGCACATAATAAACTCTTAGCATGTCATTTTGGATTTCGATCCTGCGTCGTTGTCACCACGACGCAAGTCCTTAACCGTTGGGGTAATGTTGCGTTCAATGGCACCCAAAATAGTACACCCCTTTAACCTCCTAATTCCCACCATTTGTTTACCTCCCTTCCTCCTCCCACTAACTCTCTCCTTCCACTAACTTAAACTAATAAAAACGGATGGTGGATATTAGCAGTCCAAAGGGGTACGGAACTATTTGGGATAGTCATTCATTCTCCCACTCAATTTCTCTCTTTCCACTGAGAGATAATGAGTGGAGAAATGAATGGCTGAGATTCAGGAGGAAAGTTCATGTGCAATATAATAGGCCTAGGGTAACTCTCCTATATATATATATATATATATATATATATATATATATATATATATTGTAACGACTTGGATTTTTAACCGTTCAAATCGACAATAATCCACACATGTCGACCCAAACAAACCACAAATACAGGTAGTTATTGGGAAAACAAGTAAAGGAAGAAGAAAGAGAAAAACTAATCACAGAATCTCACAGCGGAAGGACAACATATAATAAACAAATAGCAGTTAAAAGATGTTGAAATGTATACATTAGTTATAACATTCAATGATTACCAGAGTTACATATACATACAGATGTACATAATAAGCAGCGGAAATAAATGCTTAAAATTGATATATATACCAAATCTTCGTCTTCGATCTCCAAGGCATGGTAAACTTCGCTAACTGCAAACTTCTGCTGACCCGAGCATATTGCATAAAAAGAAAACACACCAAACACTCGGATCAGCACTAAACCATTCTCATATTAGTCAAATTAAAATACGAAATAACATCAGTGTCATGGGTGCAGTAACTCAAGAGATGTTACGGGAATTTCCATCTCTCAAGGATCCGTTAAACTAATACATACATAGTATAATACCCTATTATTCTAATGTCTATTCAGTAAAGTAAACATAATGAAAATAGCGTAAGCGGGATTACATATTTATCCTCACACCGTTTATAATACCGTAGTCTATACAGTACCGTAAACCCACCGTAACCGATGGCATCAGAGGGCACTCCATAGGTACGATACGAATCAAAATCGTATGGGGCTCGATATGGATAAATATGAAAAGGCACTCGAGGCAATGCCCAGGGTAGGATTCTACTAATTGCACTCCCGGACCGGTGGTAACGCATTGCAGCCACTACCGCCCACCTCGGAACACACTCCCAGAATCATAAGGGCCCAAATCGTCATCATCATCATAGTCATAGAAATAGTATCGAAGAAGTGTGTCCGATCAAAGGTGCTACCTCAATTAGTCATGGTATAGCTCATGTTTTAGTCATTTCAATTCTGACCCGAAGGTCAGGGCTATTTCGTCATCATTCATCTTCTTCGATTCAATAATCGCCTCCAAGTCATCATACATCATTCTGGATACGTGATAACGTTCACAGTTCTCAAAGTGGTATCGACACTGACAGAGAGTATGCCTTATGTCGACTTCGGTCTCCTTAACAACCAAAACATCATATTCTTCTATATTTCATAAAGGTTCGCTTTCATATCAAAATATCATATTCTGTTCGAACCAAATTTATATTCAAAGAGAATATAATTTCATATCAAAATATCGTAATCATACCAAACCGATTATATTCTAAATTAGAATATATTTCCATATCCTTGTATTATAATCATATAATATTTCAAAATCGACTTATATTCAAATAGAATTCCAAATTGATTTATGTTCGAAATCCATTCATATTCAAATAGAATATATACTTCATAACTTATTTCAATCCCTTAGGAGATAGATTCATATTCGAGTAGCATATAATTCACATTTCCATATCAAAAATCGGTTTAGAAATCGATTCACATTCAAATAGAATGAAATTTATCTCAACTCCATTTAAACAACGGTTTTAGATTCAACATTTCCATTCGAAAGAAGTTTACGATCATTTAATATAACTTGAAAATAGATGCTTATAAATCAAAATCTTTATATAAAATATATATATATATATGTATGGAATATATTAGCTAGAATAAAATAATGAAATTCAAAACACTACGTGTGTATAGATATATATATATAAGATTTAAAAGTTTTAAAGCTTAGTTTAAGTAATAAAATCTAAGGAAAATTTTAGTTATAACGAAATAGTTTATAGGAAAAGTTTTAAATAAATAAATTTGTAAGAAGGAATAGTAAATTTGAAATCAAGAAGTGTATATATATAATAAAATTCTTTAAACAGCAATCATTCCTTTCTTCCGAACTTCAAATACTTGAATCTAACTCCAGTCTCAATGGAGTTTACATAGTTCCATATCTTGTTTCAAACACCAATTCAATCCATCTTCCAATTTAAAGGACTAGAAACCAAATTCACTATAGGTTTAAAATAACTCTGAGTATCCTCGTTTTATCATTATTCAAAAATTTAATTCAATAAGAATTTATTAAATTCGAGTCTACCCAATTATTGGAATAATCCTAATTCATATAAAAATTCTAAGTCAAAACTTCTAATTGGTTTTGGGAGAAATTTTCTTAACCATTTCAAATACATTCAAGATCCAGACCTTTAAAGGAAGAATAAAATTCATCGAAAATCGACAAAATTTCCTTTATATAAAATTTCAACAAATAGGATTTCGAATATTTAAAAATCATTTAACCAACCGATGTCCATATATAATTTTCTATCCTATGGCCAAGTGATTTTTAAATTTTAATTTATCGATATTTAGGGATGGATCTATCATTTCAATCCAATTCAAGGTCACAGATATTTATCATTTCAATCTGTGTACTTAATTGATTTTAATCGATCAATCACGGGTTTATTCGATGCCCGTAACATCTAGGGTGAAAAATTGGGATTCATCGTCAATGATGAGCACAAAACAACCATATACTGAAACAAATAACATTTCAAGCAATACTCATTCAGAAAATTACCCAAAGCATCCATCACAACCATTCATCCCATTAATCAGTATTAATCTGTTCTACGGGTTTGCAAGGATCAGAAATCCCAACTAGTAATTTAATTAAATTAAATAACTAATTATCGACCTAAATTTTCAGTTTAATATACTTGCATGTCATTTTTAAGTAGTCAATCACAAATCAAACACAACCATGCAACCAAACTTATTTCATATTTTAATTTAACAAATATGGGAACAAGTCGGTATTTCGTAAGTGAGGAAATCACTCACCTTTGGGTCTTTATTGGATCGGACATCCAAAAGAAGCCCAAAATTTCACTGTCTCCAAACGCAACCAAACCGTTCTCAGATTGTCCGCAATTTCGCCACGATTCCAACGCACCCAACCGCGTCCAAATCCGAGTTAAAACGAGAAAGTTATTAGTGTTTTACTATCTTTTAAATTATATAAAAATCAAAAAACCAAACTTCTCACCACTCACAGTTGGATGCGTCAGCACCCCTGAAGACAATCCCGCTTGTGCCCGCTTTCTCTCCTGTCTATTGTAGCTCACGGAAAGAACCCAAAAACCGAAATTTTGACCACTGATTACCCCTAACTCCGGCCGCCATTTGCTCTGATACCACAGGCATTCGAACGCCCTTCCCCAGGCGCATCTCCAGCACCAAGCACCGGTCGTCCGGCGTTCCCCACCGTGCGTGCCACAACCATAAAGATCTGGGTTCGAAAATCCTAAATCACCAAATTCCGGTGACATGCACCACCATAGAACCCCCAACTACCATCGTTCAACTCGTATCGATGTTCTCCACAATACCAGAAGTTAATTTCTCCAATTGCCTCAGAAATCAAAAAAAAACAAATACTAGCTTAGGGTTCCGAAAATCTGACCTTTGACCATCAAATTACGGCCACTCTAGGCACTGCATGTCGAAACAAAAGGTAGCCGCAGCTTCGTATTGTCGAGATCTTCGTTTTGATATATAATACGATAGGGTTTGTGAAGATTTGATTTTTCAAGCTTTTATTTCTTTGATCTAGGGTTTTAGAAATTTTGTTTCAGCCATTAAAACAAATCTTGAAGGAGAGAGTATACGTATAAGTGAAGAATGGGCTGGTGGGTTGGAAAAGAAGTTTATTTGTATATATATGTATAGAAGGTCCAATGTGAACAATAACCATTATCAAATTACACTGATTTCTTTCATGTTTTCTCCCGTACGACCAAATTACAAATCCAATTATAACGAAATTAGAAATCCTACCAAAATTCACCATTCCAGATCCAATGGCGCCAGCTTCGTCAAATTCCGAGACAGTCGTCAAAACAGTTAAATTTCACAGTTAATTAATTAATAAAATATTTAAATATTCATTTAACTGTTTTAATTCAATTTGAATATTCATTAAATTCAAATTTAATCCAAATTATAACCTAAATAAATTCTATAAACTTATTTCATAAATTTTAAATTCCTACATTTGATTATTTACAAATTTAAATTTGCATTCCAAATTTAGTTTAAATAACTTAAATTCCACCGTTGGCCAAATAAATTTGAATTTCAATTATAAAATAAACAACTCAAATTTATTTTATTATTTAAATATTAAATTTCAAATTACGACATTTTCCAAATATAACTTAGTTAAAATCCATTTGTACTCAATTCAAACCATTATCTTTATTAAGAATCAACAAATTTTGATTTTTATCTAATATTATTCCATTTTATTTATTTTAAATCGAAATTTAAATATATAGAAAATATAGGATGTTACATTCTCCCCCACTTAAAAATCTTTTCGCCCTTGAAAAGTGAACGAAATAAGGTATTAAGCAAATCATACTTTCAAATCCATACTTATAAAATAGTATTTATAAGATAAGTTATATGATTGAAAATTTTCACAAATTTTCTAACTCCCGAAATCACGGAAAATTTCAGCAGCATTTCCTTTGTACGGAGAGGTCCGAAAAAATCAAAATATATATCTAAAACCAAATATTCATCTCATCACACGATGAGGCATCCCAAAACTGGGGAGACAAAATATCTACACATCTATAAAACCATATAATCCAAATACGTACCTTCTTTAGCGTTTATTTTGCAATTTCATTTACCTTAGCACTTTTAGTATTTAGCGCAAGCGAGCCCAAAGCGCAATACAACTTCTTTACACCTATTACAACTACCATACACATGAGATTCAAGCATATATACAATATATAACAAACATATGCAACTTACACAACATATATTAATCATTTTAACCCCAAAACCAACATATCTATGACAGGCCAGCAAACAAAATGAAGTTTATCACCCTTTAAATGTTGGAATTTGAATAAGGCACAGGCAAAAGTTGTTGCATTCGTTTCAAGCTTTCCGAATTGTCTGGATTTGTCGAATTCGGATTATTCTTCAAAAGTTATGACTGTATTAGTGAAGGCGAACGCTTCAGCCCAGGCAAATAAAATTGCAGGCCTGAATTGTCCAATCCAGTTTTTAACCCTTTAAACATAATAATTTCAGCAAGCATATTAAGGAAAAGTTTTAGTTCAGACTCTGGCCTTTCCGAATTGTACTCGCACGTTAAAATACGACGTTCTGTTAGGAAGTTATGGTCAAAACAATATAGGTATCCGCTTCAGATTTTAATTTTCTGCGCATACAACTACCACTAATTCTCGGATTTCAACCTAATTAACTTGAAAATTCGACGAGGCTCTATTAACGAAAGTTCTAGTTCAGTTTCTTAGGTTTCCAAAAAGTCCAGAATCGTCGAATTTCGATTATCCTATCAAAAGTTATGGCTATTTTGCTTCAGCTTATCGAATATTTTAGATTCCCGCATAACATCGATTTGTTTTATTTGAAGTTTCAAACCATTCAATTCCAATAATTTTGGTAAATCCTTAACACTTAAAATCGATTACCACTTCATTATTAAGAAATGGATTCACATTCGATTGCTTATTTTATTCGATATATTTTCTACACATTTTTCTTCTTTCGTTTTCATTCCAAGCATTTAATTACACTCAATACTTGAATTCATTTTAAATTTCCGAACTAACTCGTTAATATTAAATTATTAACTCATTAACCTTGGTCGATTTACCAAATTAGTTCGATATTCAAATTAAATAATTTAGCCCACGGATTTATATTTCCTATATCTTATTTCATATCTCAAATTTCCGGTTTGTTTCACTTCCTCTTACCTCATTCCCATTCATTTAACCATTCCTTATTCCAAATCGATTTTGTTTGAAATCCATTACTAATGATTTTATTTCCCAAACGGACCTTAAAATTAAATTCCGTACCTTTTATTTCAACCAAAATTTCTTTTGAATGTTGATTTATTTGAGTTGGAGTTTCGAACCTTCGGATTTCCACCTTAGCACCCTCGACCACTAGATGTGGTTATCACTTATTAATGCCATAGCTTACCCTTAAGTTTTTCATATTAACCAAATTATTCTTACCCAACCCAATAATCGAATTAAACTCTAAATCAACTTGTTTTATTTTCCTAAGCTGATTTCCTTATATTAAATCTATCCAACCCAGATTAAGTTCTATTCTTATGTTTCATTTCAGTATTTCTGATTCTCAAATTTGAATTCGTTTTACTTCATTATCTTATTCCAAATAAGCCAAATTATATATTTTCTTTAAATTCTCTTGTTTTGGCCTTTCCATTCATTCATTTAACGCTCCCCTTATTCTCTTAGTCCCATTTCATTTCAAATTGAACCTTATTCTATTTACAGAATTTATTTGTTCAACTCAGAAATCATGGTTTGAATTAAGGACTCAAGTTTATACTTAGTTCTCAAATCATTATTCGATTTCTAAGTTAACATTATTTAATTCCACTCACTTAAGCTATATTCATTCGGCGAAAGGGTTTGCATTCTATTTAGTTCATATGTATACTACTTCACTATTAAATTTCTTGACAATTCACATTTTATCACAACATCGCTTCCTTTCTAACCCTTTCTCGACTAACCTAATATTTCTGCTAATTAGCCAAGTCTTGGGTTATCCCTTTTATTCACGACCTAATCTTCCAAATCTATTTTGGTTGACTTAAGTTGCATTTATTTCGCGGTAAATTTAAATTTCTTCTAACACCCTTACTAACCAAACTTGGGGTTTGTTTCCCTTATTATCATCCATATTTAAGAGTTCCGTAGCGACCCCTTAGTTCTTAAGTCCATTCAATAATTTCAAAGTCTAAAACTCCAATGAATCGAGAAAATTAATCTTGAATCGATGTAGTTAGTTAGGATGAACTTAAATTTCTTGATTACGGGTTTTATAAACCAAGTTTAAAATGCATATGTATTTATAAAATCCATAGAAAACATACCGTAAATTGAAATCCAAACTTTAATTAACAAAACAAAGAAATTTCATTCCTGGTTTAATCTTAAACTCCACTTTATATACCCTTGGAAATTAGATCCAAAATTCTTTTCAACAAGTTATGAAAGTACAGAGTGGTCTCCCCCACTCAGACACTTCATAATAAACGTCGATAATGCGTGCACTCATTACCGAAGTCATTTCTGATGTCCGAGAAGGGATTAAAACTTATTTCTTTTAAAATCCTTTAAACGATTCCTTTCGAAAATACTTATAATACGATATTATTTCAAAATTTGACAAAACTATTTCAAAAGTACCCCAGGATCAAGTTTCAAGTACATTTCTATTTCAATCTCAAACCTTTCTCACCCAATTATACTTAAGGTATCATTTCATTGTCAAATATTTTCATAGACCATTTAAATTTTTCCTTATTAAATTTATTATCGAATCAACCATAATAGGTAATAACTTAATATTACCACCTCCTAAAACGATTTCATATATACTTGAACCACTAATATATATTTGATAAATTTTAAAATAAAATCGAAAACCATATTATGTCGATCCATTCTGCTCGACTATTTTACAAATTCCTATCGATTCTATGGCGTCCCATATATCGACCAGAATCCATAAATATTCAACAGAATAGGTCAACACAACAAAACCATTTCTATATCAACGCTCTCTCATATATCATTCAAACTCATTCTAGGGCATTACTAACCCCATCTCTAATGATTTAATTCCCAAACAGAGCCAAGGTTATCGCTAAAATCGCTCTGATACCAACTGTAACGACCTGGATTTTTGACCGTTCAAATCGACAATAATCCACACATGTCGACCCAAACAAACCACAAATATAGGTAGTTATTGGGAAAAGAAGTAAGGGAAGAAGGAAGAGAAAAACCAATCACAGAATCTCACAGCGGAAGGACAACATATAGTAAACAAATAGCAGTTTAAAAGCTGTTGAAATGTATACATTGGTTATAACATTCAACGATTACCAGAGTTACATATACATACAGATGTACATAATAAGCAGAGGAAATAAATGCTTAAAATTGATATATATATATATACACCAAATCTTCGTCTTCGATCTCCAAGGCATGGTAAACTTCGCTAACTACAAACTTCTGCTGACCCGAGCGTATTGCATAAAAAGAAAACACAACAAACACTCGGATCAGCACTAAATCATTCTCATATTAGTCAAATTAAAATACGAAATAACATCAGTGTCATGGGTGCAGTAACTCAAGAGATGTTACGGGAATTTCCATCTCTCAAGGATCCGTTAAACTAATACATACATAGTATAATACGCTATTATTCTAATGTCTATTCAGTAAAGTAAACATAATGAAAATAGCGTAAGCTGGATTACATTTTTACCCTTACATCGTTTATAATACCGTAGTCTATACAGTACCGTAAACCCACCGTAACCGATGGCATCAGAGGGCACTCCATAGGTACGATACGAATCAAAATCGTATTGGGCTCGATATGGCTAAATATGATAAGGCACTCGAGGCAATGCCCAGGGTAGGATTCTACCAATTGCACTCCTGGACTGGTGGTAACGCATAGCAGCCACTACCGCCCACCTCGGAACACACTCCCAGAATCATAAGGGCCCAAATCATCATCATCATAGTCATGGAAATAGTATCGAAGAAGTGTGTCTGATCAAAGGTGCTACCTCAATTAGTCACGGTATAGCTCCTGTTTTAGTCATTTCAATTCTGACCCGAAGGTCAGGGCTATTTCGTCATCATTCATCTTCTTCGATTCAATAATCGCCTCCAAGTCATCATACATCATTCTGGATACGTGATAACGTTCACGGTTGTCAAAGTGGTATCGACACTGACAAAGAGTATGCCTTATGTCGACTTCGGTCTCCTTAACAACCAACGCTTACATCTTTCACATCGGTAGGTTCTTCTATATTTCATAAAGGTTCGCTTTCATATCAAAATATCATATTATGTTCGAACCAAATTTATATTCAAATAGAATATAATTTCATATCAAAATATCATAATCATACCAAACCGATTATATTCTAAATTAGAATATATTTCCATATCCTTATATTATAATCATATAATATTTCAAAATCGACTTATATTCAAATAGAATATATTTCATCTCAAATATTTCAAATTATTCCAAATTGATTTATGTTCGAAATCCATTCATATTCAAATAGAATATATACTTCATAACTTATTTCAATCCCTTAGGAGATAGATTCATATTCGAGCAGCATATAATTGACATTTCCATATCAAAAATCGGTTTAGAAATCGATTCACATTCAAAAAGAATGAAATTTATCTCAACTCCATTTGAACAACGGTTTTAGATTCGACACTTCCATTCGGAAGAAGTTTACGATCATTTAATATAACTTGAAAATAGATGCTTATAAATCAAAATCTTTATATAATATATATATATATATATATATATATGTATGGAATATATTAGCTAGAATAAAATAATGAAATTCAAAACACTACGTATATATATAAGATTTAAAAGTTTTAAAGCTTAGTTTAAGTAATAAAATCTAAGGAAAATTTTAGTTATAACGAAATAGTTTATTGGAAAAGTTTTAAATAAATAAATTTTCAAGAAGGAATAGTAAATTTGAAATCAAGAAGTGTATATATATAATAAAATTCTTTAAACAGCAATCGTTCCTTTCTTCCGAACTTCAAATACATGAATCTAACTCCAGTCTCAATGGAGTTTACATAGTTCCATATCTTGTTTCAAACACCAATTCAATCCATCTTCCAATTTAAAGGACTCAAAACCAAATTCACATTAGGTTTATAATAACTCCGAGTATCATCGTTTTATCTTTATTCAAAAATTTAATTCAATAAGAATTTATTATATTCGAGTCTACCCAATTATTGGAATAATCCCAATTCATATAAAAATTCTAATTCAAAACTTCTAATTGGTTTTGGGAGAAATTTTCTTAACCATTTCAAATACATTCAAGATCCGGACCTTTAAAGGAAGAATAAAATTCATCGAAAATCGACAAAATTTCCTTTATATAAAATTTCAACAAATAGGATTTCGAATATTTAAAAATCATTTAACCAACCGATGTCCATATATAATTTTCTATCCTATGGCCAAGTGATTTTTAAATTTTAATTTCTCGATATTTAGGGATGGATCTATCATTTCAATCCAATTCAGGATCACAGATATTTATCATTTTAATCTTTGTTCTTAATTGATTTTAATCGATCAATCCTGGGTTTATTCGATGCTCGTAACATCTAGGGTGAAAAATTGGGATTCATCGTCAATGATGAGCACAAAACAGCCATATACTGAAATAAATAACATTTCAAGCAATACTCATTCAGAAAATCACCCAAAGCATCCATCACAACCATTCATCCCATTAATCAGTATTAATCTGTTCTATGGGTTTGCAAGGATCAGAAATCCCAACTAGTAATTTAATTAAATTAAATAACTAATTATCGACCTAAATTTTCAGTTTAATATACTTGCATGTCATTTTTAAGCAGCCAATCACAAATCAAACACAACCATGCAACCAAACTTATTTCATATTTTAATTTAACAAATATGGGAATAATTCAGTATTTCATAAGTGAGAAAATCACTCACCTTTGGGTCTTTATTGGATCGGACATCCAAAAGATGCCCAAAATTTCATAGTCTCCAAATGCAACCAAACCAGTCTCAGATTATCCGCAATTCTGCCATGATCCCAACGCGCCCAACTGCGTCCAAATCCGAGTTAAAATGAGAAAGTTATTAGCGTTTTACTATCTGAATTTAAATTATATAAAAATTAATAAACCAAACTTCTCACCACTCATAGTTGGACACGTCAGCACCCCTGAAGACAATCCTGCTCGTGCCTCCTTTCTCTCCCGTCTACGGTAGCTCACGACAAGAACCCAAAAATCGAAATTTTGACCACCGATTACCCCTAACTCCGGCCACCATTTTCTCCGATACCACAGGCGTTCGAACGCCCTTCCCCAGGCGCATCTCCAGCACCAAGCACCGGTCGTCCGGCGTCCCCCACCGTGCGTGCCACAGCCATAAAGATCCGGTTCGAAAACCTTAAGTCACCAAATTCTGGTGACATGCACCACCATAGAACCTCCAACTACCATCGTTCAACTCGTATCGATGTTCTCCACAATACCTAGAAGTTGATTTCTCCAATTGCCTCAGAAATCAAAAACCCCAAATACTAGCTTAGGGTTCCAAAAATCTGACCTTTGACCATCAAATTTCAGACACTCTAGGCACTACATGTCGAAACGAAAGGTAGCCGCAGCTTCATATTGTCGAGATCTTCGTTTTGATATATAATACGATAGCTTTTGTGAAGATTTGATTTTTCAAGCTTTTATTTCTTTGATATAGGGTTTTAAAAATTTTGTTTCAGCCATTAAAACAAATTTTGAAGGAGAGAGTATACGTATAAGTGAAGAATGGGTTGGTGGGTTGGAAAAGAAGTTTATATATATATAAGGTCCAGTGTGAACAATAACCATTATCAAATTACACTGATTTCTTTCATGTTTTCTCCCGTAAGACCAAATTACAAATCCAATTATAACAAAATTAGAAATCCTACCAAAATTCACCATTCCAGATTCAATGGCGCCAGTTTCGTCGAATTCCGAGACAGTCGTCAAAACAGTTAAATTTCACAGTTAATTAATTAATAAAATATTTAAATATTCATTTAATTGTTTTAATTCAATTTGAATATTCGTTAAATTCAAATTTAATCCAAATTATAACTTAAATAAATTCTATAAATTTATTTCATAAATTTTAAGTTCCTACATTTGATTATTTACACATTTAAATTTGCATTTCAAAATTTAATTTAAACAACTTAAATTCCACCGTTGGCTAAATAAATTTCAATTATAAAATAAACAACTGAAATTTATTTTATTATTTAAATATTAAATTTCAAATTACGACATTTTCCAAACATAACTTAGTTAAAATCCATTTGTACTCAATTCAAACCATTATCTTTATTAAGAATCAACAAATTTTGATTTTTATCTAATTTTATTCCATTTTATTTATTTTAAAGAAATTTAAATATACAGAAAATATGGGATGTTACATATATATATATGTGTGTGTGTATGTATGTATGTATGTATAAGTCGGCTATTTGAACACAAAAACACAAATGGTGACATAAAGTTCCTGCATCATCGGACCTTTTTATCTTTATATAAAGAATGGAATTTAAAAGATAATCATCATATCACCAATTGTGTTTATTCTTTGTATGTATGTGTATGCATGTGTGTGTGCACACATGTAGAATCTTTAAATGCTCCTTAATTTCCATCACGTAACCTCTTTCTTTTTCCATTAACTCTCTTATACCCTATCATTATTTAAAGATAAATAAGCTCATTCGTTTCGGTTGAGCCGGTAAAAAATACCGAGGTTTAAACTTATATGTTATTGATGCATGAAGGCCACATACCATTAACGTATATGTCATCAACCCCTCACATAACTGCAAACTTCCTATTAGACCGAAAAGTGGCACTAACACCCAATGTGGTGTGAGGTCCACACAAATACAGATCACAGAGAATAAATAAAGTAAATAATAAAGGGAGACGCAATATTTTTATAGTGGTTCGGCTGTATGAGAACACGACGCATCGGAAGACTGAACAATAGAAGTTTTCATTGCTATTACAACAATATACATCAGAGTACAAGAATATCAGAGTGCGGATAAATAATATACACAGCGGAAATGCAATATCAGAGAATAAATTACATAACAACGGAAATGTTATATAAATATAATGTAAATACAATGCAGCGGAAAATCATCATCTAATACAGCTGAAGACAATACACAGATATAGATCTTTCCGAATATAGCTCCAGCCGTAATCCAGGATCCTAATAAATAAAAGAACCGCAAAACCAAAACTTCTGAATGCCCGTGTGGAAAATATGGGAACCCAGAATTTAGGTGGGAACAATAAACTCCGAGTCAGTCATGGGACTGGTGTGAGAGTTAAAAACATTTATTAAACTTTTACTGTAAATAGGGTAAATCGTGGGACTACGTTGTATGTCACGGAACAGGTTTACTCCCACGATCACAAAAGCTTGAGATTAAAAAAATTATAAATAATGCAATGTTTTTTTTGGAAAAATGAAGCTATAATAAGACTCAGGTCCCATCACACAACGCAACGCAAGCCGGTGGATAGAGTTTTTTCTTATAATAGCCAAACATGTTTGGTACGTCTTAAAACAAATAAATTGATATTACTATAAGTGCATATTGTGGCAAGTAACTTCAAATATAAATGTATCAATCATAGACGGCATAGTACCCCATCCTACTTTGTCGCCGTATAGGTTTTACAACTAAAACCGAAAATTGCGTATTGGAAATTGGATTCCATCTATGAGTCGAGGCAAGGGATCTACCTCACCAGTTTCAAGATACTCTAGCACATGCCTCGGGATCATGCCCTTAATAGCCCTTGGGAGCGCAAGGTTCGGTCCACTCTTACTTTTGTGGATTGGTTATTCCTAAACAATACGTTTCCCGATCCTATCGGACCCGTCACAAGGTCAATATGTCGACCAATCGTATCTGAGGCGCCTCGCTATCCATCATCCACATAAGTAAAATGTTTGGGATCCATACCATGACATCACTCCTAGCTAGAAAGAAATGCATGTCCTCCCTATTGTCTTTCATCCCGTTTTTGACTCATATCGGGGTGTGAAGGTCGCGAATTAACGCTATACACAAAATTGTGCTAATTAAAGTCGTGCTTTGATCATCATCCACAAGACCCTTCTTTCCAACAAAAAGCCTTGATCACTGCATCATAGCATGCCACATTGCCAATTCACGCCGTACAACTGGTATCTATGAATATATAACCTCTAAGCTCGTACGTCTCAGAGAAGGGTGTTAAGAAAGAGAATAAGTTATCCGCCACCAAACAGATATATATTAAGTAGAGATCATTGAATACAACACAAATTACAATGTCAAACACATCATCCATTTACAAAGTCCATTCTGGGTCTGAACGAAACCGGAGGCACCTTATTCCTCATCCCATATGTCCAATACGGGAGAGAGGTCTTCGCATATCCGGTCGATTTCCAAGTACGTTTTAAACTACCACTTATTACCTTGTCTTGGGTATACGGCCCAATCATGACATCAGCAATAACCCAAACGATGTGAAAATCTCTGGTCTTCAACCACCATATTCATCTTTGACTTTTAATCATCGTGATAATTATTCAGAATGGGTTAAACCCGGTCTTCCCAAATAACCTACACATCTTTATAATCATATGCCAAGTACTCAAAGATAACATTCATTTAATTCCAATCCAGAATATCCCTTTCTTTAGATATTCGTTAATTTTAAAAAAGGTTATCTTTAATTTTATCAAAAGTAAAATTCCTTTAATCTCAAAAATCATGCCTCAATGCGTATGCCCCAATATTTAAAAATTAATCTCTTCTTAACTGGGTTAAAGAACAATTGCTATTCAAACGCCTTGTTCATTATAAACCCAAAATGTCATTTTTCCATTCAGTATGGAATCTTTACAAAAATCTGGTTTAATTTAATGAATTGGGAAGAGTTCACCAAATATCCTTTTAAAAGATTCATCTTATTTATGGTTGGGTTCAAGAACAATATTCTTAAAGGTAACACTCACGACGAACCCTAAATCAGTTTATTACGCTCATATATTAAATCTTACCTTATTTGGAAAATAGCAAATTTAGATAAAAATAATATTTATCTTTCAAATTGTGGGATATTTTACCCAAACTCCTTCTAAATCACTTATTATGATTTATCACAATTTATTTATACTTTTAATATTTTTTTATTAAGGTTCTTACAGTCGGTTTCCAATATCGGTCGCCAAACTGCATCCATAGCGACCTTTTTCAAATTGTTTTAGACATATTTTAATATCTAACCATTCAAATTTAAATTACTTATATTCATGGGAAAGATCTTTTCAATACGAACCCGACGGTTCAGGTTTTAGGAGAATTCGATGGTCGGATCTCCCGCTGCGTCAGTTCGAAGTTACGTATTGACGTTCGCGAACTATCACTGTGTGATGTGTCCTACTCAAGCCTGAATCGATTTTATAATTTATAATTAAATATAAACGTTTCTAAACTTCCTTATTTATTACATAAAATTCGTAGAATTACTTTAGAAAATTCGTCTTAGCCATTTTGCTTCAAAATCAAATATTTTACTTTTTGGTCCAATTTTACATTATTCAAATGAATAAAATAATATTATTTTTCCAAAGTCCTCCATTTACGCTTAAAATTTCCTTACATTCATAATAAAAATAAATAAGAAACTTTCGAAAGAAAACTTCTTCTCAAACGCTCGCTACATATCCTAACTGAACTTCACTTTGAGAAATTATTATTCATTTAAAATCCAAATACTTTGATTAGCCATAAGCATGTCTAAAATACTTCAAAACCATTCTTCACAAGTACGAATATTCATCGATATTTCGATATAAACGTGTCCGTCCAAAATCGGACATCGAAATTTAATATCCGATTTCACCTCATATTTTATATTATTAAAATATTCATCTTTATTCTGGATTGAAATAAAATTCAACCAAATATCATGCAAATCCATTCATATAAATCCAGTACATTCAACAATAGTTACGAACAACTGTTTAATATTCAAATATCATCCAGTGTTCATTCATTTTCAGACAAGCTTCAAAATAATTTATCGAAGCTTATTTCGCTTGTTCAAATCAATTGATTAACATGTGAACTATAAACCAGGGAGACGTGTAAATCAAAAATCATCTCCAGACCCGTGTGGGGTTTTCAACCATCAGACAAATATTTAATTAATCATTTATTTCATCTCATTGATTTTATTAAAATAGGTTAACATAAACAAATCGTTCGATTAGTAAATGTATTTTTTTTCTCAAATTTCAAATACCACAATTGACATGACATTATTGTCAATATATTAATTATTTAAATTCCCATCCACATGACAACATAACTAATCATCCATTGTCATTTACGGCGCCACCAAGTGCCCATCCACATTGTTTGAATTACGAGTGTCGTATATTCAAACAACGCTTCTAATAATAAATAACTAAGTGAATAGATCATGTGCTGAACTCAAATGATATCGCATGTAACAGATAAAATAACTGTACCAAAATATTTAAATGTCGCTCTAATGGTGACATAAATTGTTTTCTAACTTGCAACTTACTAAATTTCACCGCATTAACTTATAACTTGAAAGGGTTAACTAATTAACATTTCATAATTAATTAAACTACCCAAATACATTAATTATCTCTCAACCCAGCCATAAAAAAATACTACAATGTCGGTTGTTCTGGTGTTTGCTACCACCTAAAAATCTCGTCTTTTTAGCTCGGATTGCCTTCAAACTCCTTAGCAACCTCGGTATACCTTCTAGTTAATGAATGAAGGAAGAAATGAAGGATATTAGGCCAATTGGAGCTCTCCGGAGCTCAGGGCTTCATTGTCCTGTGAGGAAAAGAGGCTTAGGAGGCTCCACAAGTTGTCTCGGAGCTTGTAGGATTCACCAAGGAGGTGCTAAGGGTAGTATATGAGGCTAGGAACCCTAAATGAAGCTCCTTTTCATGTCACGAAGCAAGTGAAGGAAGAAAAGAGGGAAGAAAAGAGGAGGGGGGCTGTGCGTGAGCAAGGCGAGAGGGGAGGTCCAACGTGGGTAGGGGTTAAGGGTGTGGTGTGGCTAGAGTTAGGGTTTTGGGGGAGGGGCCATTAATTAGAAAATGTGTAATGAAGAGGAAGAGAGAAAAGTGAGGGAGGAAAGTGGAGAGAAAGGGTTTATGTAAGAATTTCATCTCTCTCTATCTCTCTGATTGCCTGACTGCAAACTATCTCCATTTGCTATGAAATTTCGACACAAGATAATATAAGGAATTACGAATCCAATGAATCAAGTTTCATCAAATTTCGAGTTTGTTTGACCTTCCGTATTATTTTTCGATCTAGCTCAAATTATCTTCAAAATTGCGATTTTAGCGTACATTTTCTTTTTGCACGCCCACACGCTAACTCCAAAAATTATGAAACTTAGGATTCTTCCATTATTCGACGATACGATTCTAGAAAAAAAGTGTTGTCAAATCTTGGGGTCATATGGACAAAGTTCCTTTGTAAACTGATCGTTGGTTTTACCTGAAATGGGTTAGTCGAGTACGGCCACACACTGACTCCATTTAACGTGAAATTTGAAACTCAATAATGATTTGTTATCCCGAATCCAACAAAATTGATCTCGTCGAATTTTGAGCTTCTAGCAGAATTTCACTTTTTAAGGGCTATGCGATGATTCAAAAATTGAATTTTTAAATTTTGGATTAATAAATCAATTTAATAATTTTAATGAGTTTGTTTTAAGTCAATTAAAACATAAAAACTAATTTCAAACTTATTTTCAAATTTTGTTTAGCAAAAATGTAGCACCCCTCTCAAAAAGCTAACACAAAGATCTTTTAGCATAGTGGTTAGTGCGTGGTGTTGCTTTACGAAAGGTCAGAGGTTCGAGACCCGCGGTTGTCACATTTGGTATCAGAGCCTATACCCATCCGAAATTGTGTGTTTAATGCTGCAGATGTCAGTTGGTGTGGTACTGATGCGGGTTACATGCACAACGCCTGGGTGGTGAGTGACATGAACCAACGAGGACATTGGGCTCTTTAAGGGAGGAAGTTTGTAACACCCCTCTCGAAAAGCTAACACAAAGATCTGTTAGCACAGTGATTAGTGCGTGGTGTTTCTTTACGGGAGGTCGGGGGTTCGAGTCCCGCGGTTGTCACAAAAAATAACCAATTTATATACAGTATTCATTAAAATAGCTTAAACTGAAAATTTTAAATTGGTTCGGAAATTCCGAGTTGTTACATATGTCCACTTTATAATATTTTTTATACTGACAGATTACAGGAGAAATCAGTAAATTAAGAAAATGAGGAGAAAGAAGAGTGATTATACACGAAATCCTCGTGTTGAATGCATGAATTTATACACGAAATCCTCGTGTTAAGTGGTGAAATTGGTTATACAATATAGAGCAAAGTACTTGCATGATTAATGGAGGAAGCCGCGAGAGGAGAGAGACAAAAGTCCCTTCAAAGTGGCATGCGATGGTGTATTATAGACAAACGGAGGCTTCGGGTCGAATGCCACGTGGCAAGCATCCAGGGAATCTCGGAGCCGAAGTGGAAGGAGTGAAGAAAGTGTCTCCATAGTGTGTATGGCCAGGTGGAACCCGATCCAGGTTGTAGGAGCAAGAATAGGAACGCATTCCTTGAAAGGTAATCACCTAGAGTTGGGGTCGGATTTATGCTTGTTCGACCCGAAGGTGATTGTTTTAGGTGGGGTCGGGTCGATCTGCTTCGACCTGATCCAGAGATGTTGAAATGTCGAACTCTTTCGGTGCATGGTTGATGTGGGGTCGGGTCGGATTCGACCCATTCAATTTGACTCGGTCAAGTGATAAGTTGGTGACATGAAGTTGATGTTCATTTGAGCCAAGGGTTCGACCCGACCCAAAACCATATATTGCAAAATCCAACTTCTTTAGAGATGCTCAGTCACTTCATCCAAGTGAATGTCGATAAATGCAAGTTTATACTCAAGTCCTGAGTTACTCTACCGGTAAACTTCGAGTTGTCTGAAAAGACTGTGAAGACACTTTTGCATACATTTATGGAAACGGACATAACTTTCAAACCGTAAGGCCGCTGGGCCAAACGAAAATTGTACTTGAAGCTAATTCAAAGGGCTACAAGAATTATCAAGCAGAGCATCGTAATTGATGTTTTCGGGCCAAAAGAGGTCATCTAAAGGGGTTTTTGGGCCATTTTTTGTTTGCATTGCGACTTCGACCAAATTGCTTTGTTTTTTCTGATGATGTTTTCAATGCTTGAGCGCGTTGCTAACCAGAAACTTGACGTGTGATAGTTTTGACTAAAAAGCATGTCAACATTTTACCCTTTAGAACATATCTTGTTGAATGAAGGAAGATGTGTTCTGGATAATGCGAGAAATCCATAAAAATCCAGAATGTTACGATCACGCTGGATCGTAATAAGTCCAGAAAACTGATTATCGCTTGGGATCATTTTAAGGTTGGATATCCAAGAAAACCAGGGCCATGCCGGGCCCGCTAGCTGTGAGCATAATCCATACCAGCAAAGAAAAATAAAGAAAACAGATGTGTCAAATCCTGAAAGTACTGCTTAGCTTTTCGGCCATAAACCATGCTTGGGCGTTCAGTTTGAGCATAAACCATACTCGAGGGACGTTAGAATCATCCTGCCAAGTCCTGGCCAGGGACCTAACCTTCCGAGCATAATCCATACCAGGAAGTTCAAACTGAGCATAAGCCATACTCGAGTTTTATTGGGTTCCTTTGTCAGATCTTGACATGATGACTTGACGTTCCCGAGTATAATCCATATTTACGAATCCAACTGAGTTCAATCCATACTCATATCGAGATAGAGCTATGTTTTCCACATCCTGACAAGCTAGTCCATCCCTAGGAATAATCCATACTTAGGGTTTTAAGATAAGTATAAGCCATACCTTAAATTGAGATTGAGAACCTTGCCACATCCTAACAAGGTACTTAAATTTTCCAAACACAATCCATGCTTGAAAACTATACTTTATTCAATTCAAAAGCAATTACAAACAAATCCTGTTTGGTTTATCGTTGAATTCAGAGCACGCCTAAGGATCACATCTTAATACCGTATGTGTGTACTTCAACTTAGCCATTCAGATGACTAAACAGGAAAGCAAACAAAAACATATCTCAAAGCCTAAGAAATGCAGAAATGCAAGATGATCTAATCTAGATCAGCTAATGATAATCTCGTGAGAGCTCGATCCAAGATCATTCCCTCTCCGAGGAGCAAGTGGTTGGCAGTGCAGGTGTAGGCGATGTTGGTTGTTTTACACGGGTAGTTATCCACGTCTGACCCTTTCCTTAATCAAGTATCTCAAATGCCTGCATTCATTGGTGTTATGACCGTCCATCTCATGATATATGCAATGTCTGCCAGAGTCGCGCTCTCTGAGTGTTCGCTCCCTCATGAGAGGATTTGGATAGGAGATAACACCGTTCATGTCCATTTAAATGTCGAAAAAAGAAGCACTGAGTTCAGTGTATTTGTCATATCTAACCCTTTCTGAGGCTGAGCGTTACGATTATCCTTAGCAACTACTTTATCTTTTCCCCTTGCATTACCTTTTCCAGAGTTGGATGGTTCTCCATCCTTGACCATGTTGACATCGAAAATGTCCTTCTCGAAATTTGCATCTTCTTCCCGTGGAAATCTGTCTGCTTCAAAGTAGAATTCACCAAGATCTCGTGGTGGATCTAGGTACAATGAAGTTTTGAAATATGAATTATCCAGGATGTCGGATACTGTTGCCATCTATACCATAGATGGTTCAGGTCGATCAATTTATGCCACTACGACATTGAATCTTTCTAGGATTGAACGTAGGGTCTCGCCGGACCGTTGTTTGATAGAAGTGAGTGACATGACGTTCTTGGGTCGAGAGATATGGACTCGAAATTGCTCAATGAAAAGGGCGACCAACATGTTCCAGTTATTGATCAATTCATATTCCAACTGCCGAAACCACATAGCAGCTAGATCAGTTAAGAAGAGAGAAAAGAATTTTCCCATGACGTTGTCTGATGCCGATAAAAGTTCCATGTGGCATATATAGCGCATCAGATGCACGGTAGGATCCGTCCTGCCGTTGTATGGCTCCAAAACTGGAAGCTTGAAGTCTGGAGGATTGTGGTAATTCCTGATTTCCCGTGTGAATGGACCGCGATTTACGTTATCCACGTCATCTTGTGAAGTGTTGCCTCTCGAGAAGCATCGAATCATGTTTGCAATGTGATTTCCATCTGCTAGCAACTGGTGTCAGCTGTCTGAACCTGCACTAGTACCCCCAGCGTTGAGTACAGAAGAGTTTGGAAGCATTTGTGGAGCTTTTGTATGCAGGTCGAGAATGCCCCTGGGTTGCGGGTTGAATGATTCTACCCGACCCGGTCTATGTGCTTCGAGCAGAAGCACTTCATGTTGAAGGCGGGTTGAAGTTGGTGCTCTGGCATGTATTTGGACTAGAGCTGATGTGGATCGCGCTCGACCCGAGTTTTTGATGTTGCCAACGTTCCCATCCAAAACGTCGTGAGTTGTTGTTGCATGTTGCAAGTTGCTAGGAGGGAGGTGATTGCCTTCTGCCTAGATCAGATTCCTGCTCAACTCAACCTGGGGAGTGCTTGTGTTGGAGCTGGATTTGCTGGTATTTGCACTCCAACGACATAATCCCCAACGAGTTGATGATTGTTGCTCGGCCTTCCATCCATCCGAGTGAAAAACTCGTTCATCATATCCTGGTTCTTCCAGAGAAGTTCATCTTCCCGAGCCATCTGGGTTCTCAATTTGGCAAGGACACCATCCATTTCTTTTTCTTTTTTTTTGCAAGGCTTACGAGGTTGAGTTGACCCCTTCCACTTTTTTAAAGAACCGGAGAAAATAAAAAAAATACGACACACATAAGAATACATAGGAACACAACTCTTCATACACGAGAAAACAAACACAAAACTTAAATAATTATTACAAAAGGCTAATCAAAATTCCTGGGTCGAATGTGAAGCTTAATAGCCGAATTCCTTCTCTGATTTCCATCCTTACACACCTTTCTAATTTGGTCATTGGTCTTGCTTTGCTACTATTCAACACATGAGCCTTTCTCTCCCTCCAAACAGTATACATGAACTTTTTAAGAACAAAGTTAAGTAATCTACCTCTCACTCTTTTCCTTCCAGTTTGATTGAGCAGATTGTTCCATTGAATTGCCGCATTTTGACTGGCATCATTCCTCCCTATGTTGATCATCACCTCATGCCATATAGAAAAGAGAAAACGCCATTGGAAGAATAAAAGATCAATGGAATCATTTTCATTTCTACAGAAAACACAAACTTGGTCACATTGTACTCTCCTCGGTAGAAGCTTGTCTTTAGTAAAACTGGATCTATTTATGACTTTCCACATCATGAGATTTCCTCGAGCACTGTTATCTTTAGCCCAAATTTTCCTGCTCCATCTACTTGTCGACATTGTAGTAATTCCATTAATATTATCATACAATCTTTTTATCTGGAAATTATTACCATGATCACACCAAACGTCACATTTTCTCCTTCACTGCTTAATTTTATTTGTCTAGCTTTAAACCACATTTGATTGATTCTAGTTACAGAGGAAAAAGGAAAACAGATAATCCCATCATGTATATAATCAATAACTTTGGCAATGCGATTATTACCGGAAGAAAGCATTTCAAGATGTGAGAGAGACTCACTTAAAATTAATCCATTCTCTAACCAGGGATCATCCCACAGCAGCACTTTGGAATCAAGGGAAATTGAATATCTGAAACATGGAAGAATGATTGATCTTAACTTGAAAATTCTTCTCCATGTCCAGCTGTTCTTCTGAGGCTGATTCATTATCTAGATATTCTTCTATTTTATCACATTGTGCTTCGACCATATAACCCATAAGCTATCAGTTTCATTGAGAAAGTCATCAATGTGCTTAATAAATGCTGCTCCATTCCATTGTTTTAAGTAAACAATTTCAAGGCCTCCATTATAAATTGGACTTTCATTTTTTTTAAAAGCAATAAGGGACAAATATTTGCCATCATTTTTTCCCTTCCATAAATATCTCATAAAAGAAGTTTGAATCATAAAAACAAGCCTAGAAGGAAGAATAAATGTCCTCGACCAGTAGACTTGCATTGAAAAAATTACTGACTTAATTAGATTTAATCTCCCTGCTTGGATCAACATTCTAGAAGTCCAAGTGTTCAGTCTAGCTGTAATCTTATCGGAAAGGGGTAAGCATTGACTTACAATTATCTTAGCTGTGGTGAGAGGAAGGCCTAGGTAAGATAAAGTTTTTAAGTTGTTGGTTAATCCAGTTCTAACCTGAATAGCTTGAGTTTAGTAATACCATCAACTTTCATATTGGACTTCTGAAGATTAACCCTGAGGCTAGTCATTTCATAGAATTCATTCAGTGTTTCAACAATAGAATTTATTGTCTGCACAGTAGGATTACAGAATATAACCAGATCGTCTGCCAACATTAACGAGGAGACTCTGGGTTTATGACACATAGGGTGTAATTTAAACATACCACTATCAATCTTTTGATTCAACATTTGTGTTAGCACCTCCATCACAATTATAAAAGTGTAAGCATATATTGGATCACCTTGTCTTATACCCTGCTTACTATCGAAATACCCAACAGCATAACCATTAATGAGCATAGAGAAGTGAGCAGTAGAAATGCATGAAAAAAATCCAAGCAACAAAATGATGTGGAAAATTCAGGTAACCCAAAGTTCTCACAATTGAGTCCCACTGAAGCATGTCGAAGGCTTTCATTACAAGTTTAAACATAGCTCTTGGACTAATGTTGGAGTGTGTATAACCATTTAAGAGTTCATGAGAAAGTAGAACATTATCTAAAATATTACTCCTAGGTAAATAAGCTGATTGATTAGATGAGATAATGGAAGGAAGGACTTTTTTGAGCCTTGTTGCAATAATCTTAGAAATGCATTTGTAGAGAGTGTAACAACACGAGATAGGTCTATAATCTGATACTCTAGTGGCATTCTTCATTTTAGGAATTAGTGCAATATTTGTGGCATTGAAAGAAGGCAACATACTAGATTTTAAGAAGACACGTCTAACAGCTTTACACACATCATAGCCTATGAACGTCCAGCAAGAAGAATAAAAGAAAAGCATTGAAACCATCTGGGCCTCCTGACGAGCTTTTATTGAGAGAGAGCATCGCTTCTTTGACTTCATAATCGGTCACTTCATTACACAGTGATTAGTAACCAAATGTAGATAATTTAGGTAGTATATAGGGGTCAACCAATTCAATGTTAGGAATGAAGTTATCACTATTTCCAAACAGTTCCGAAAAATGTAATAAGAAAGCGTTTTCAACATCACCTTGTTTTTTCAGTGTCAAGCGATTCTTGTCTACAAATTCGAACAATATCTTCTTTGCATTGCTTATTCTTGAGTGTAGCACGAAAATATGCATTATTGTTATCTCCATCAATTTTTAATTTGATGCGTGCCTTCTATTTAATCATAGCATCTTCAAGGGTTAGTGCACTTTGATATTGCTTTGTTGTGTAACTCTCAATGTGTGAATGCACTATGTTCGTAGGACCTTCCATCATTGTTATTTGAATTTGCTTCAGTTTTCTCTCCAGAATGTGCTCTGCTTGCTACCAGTACCATATTTTTGCTTAGCCCATTCTTTTAGCTTGTACTTCGTATTCCTTAGCTTTGCCTACAAGATACCAAGTGGGTTTCCAAATGTAGGTTTCTCACAAATTCCTTTAACAAAGTCAAGGAATTCAGGGTCATCAACCCAATTATTAAAAAAATTAAAACTTGAATTTCCCTTCATGTCAAGCTCACACAGGTATAGTATAATAGGTGAATGGTCTGAAAGAAGAGGAGGGGAATGTTACAGTGAAGGGCAGGCCAAAAGCCTAGAGATTTAGCATTGCAGAAGGCATGGTCAATAGAGAAAAGGTTCTAGGACCATCCTTTTTTTATTATTCCAAGAGTATGGCATACCAGCACATTTAAAATTTATAAGATCAGCAAGTTCAAGAGTGTTTCTAAGTGGAAGAATCTCAGAGATGGAGAGGGGATTACCACCAATTCTTTGAGTGATTTCAAAACAGCAGTTGAAATCACCAAGAAGGAACCATGGATGAGTTGATTGTCTTAGTAAATGTATTGTTTTGGAACAAGTTTTGTCTGGGAAGGTAGCTATTTGTTTCATAGATGAAAGTGAAGTAGGAGGAGGACTGATCATTGTGGTTAATGGCGTGACAATGGATATGCTGATCAGAAGAGTGTAGGGGACTCAAAGTCAAGTATTTGGGTTATGAAGAACAAGGATTCTTCCATAAGGATCTTCAACTAGGTTGTGTATAAAATTCCAAGAGGGATTGATGTACTTTGTTGCCCTTAATGTCAACTCAAGGTTGAGTTTAGTCTCTACAGTAGCAAGAATACTTAATTTCTTTTCAGATATCAAAAGTTTACACTGGTCGAGCTTAACATCATGGTGGCAACCCCTAATATTCCACACACATATTGTTTTCACCATATATTAAACTGCAGGGGGAAGGGTACCTCTGTATTTCATACTCCTTAGTAAGTACTGTTTTTGGGCAGAACTAGAAGTGTTTAAAATTGGGACATTGGTGGATTTATCTGGTGGAACTGGGGAGGAGTCAAGAGGTGGTGCATTGAAAGCTTGAGGTGGTTTTATATTGGAATATATGTTGTAGTCAAGTATTTGAGTGGGAGGTAAAGAATTAGGCTCTAATGTCATAGTGATTTTTTGATCATGTGTTGGAGATTGTGACATGGTGTTGTGCATGCATGTAGTTTTGAAAGAGGTGGAATCATGGAGAGGCACAAAGTTTGGAGTAAGGTTGTCATCATTTATTGTAATTGGGTTAATACTTGCCTTGTCTTTATTTTGGTTATAAGTTGCTTTATCTTTCACATCGAAAACTTCATCTACTTTTGCTTTTCCTTGCTTTATTTCTCTTCTTCTCTCTTTCAGACACTCTTGCTTTATAAACTCCCGAAAGAAATTATTCACTTCAACTTCAGCTGCTAATTCTTCATTTACTTAGTCCTTCCATAACAGGTGTAGAAGCTGTTGAATGTTGCCTTTTGTTTTTTAGTAGGCTTTCTAGAGAAGGCATTGCAATATTGCCAATTTTTTTAGTATCCATGTTTGCAAATTCCTCCTCAATGTCATTAGTTTCCTCTGTTTGTTCTGTATCAAGTTCAATATCCCCTTCTTCAAGAAAAGTGAAGCTATTTCCTTTCTCTATTTCCTCAACTACATTTTTTTTTCACCCAACTGCTTTTTTTTTTTTTTTGGCCAAAACCATTCTCACTAGCATTTACTACATTTTTGTTCCTCCTGTTGCCTACCATTAGCCAATATTGTTTATCTCTATTGTATTGCAAAGGGTTACTATTTTTAACTGTTTCACTAACATTACTTTGAATGTTTTCCTGTTGTCTTCTATTTTTGTTTATTCCTTCCTCTCTTTTTTCCTCTTTATCACAGTTTTCATTTATATGGCCAAATGACTTGCAAAGACTCCTGGCTTGCAAAAGGACACCATCCATTTTCATCTCTAGTTAAGTATGTTGATGGATCTCCGCGAGAGGAAGCCTCCTTGCTTGCCATGTTCCTTGTGTCATCTGTGCCACCATCCTCAGCACGAGAGAAGATTTTGTCTTTCTTTTGTTTAACCATTGGGTTAAGATTCTAAGCAATCTGTTTCTTTGCAAGCTAGAAGTCGAAGTGATAGCGTGTGAAGATGTTAGACCGAAAAGTGGCACTAACACCCAATGCGGTGTGAAGTCCTCCCGAACAAAGATCACAGAGAATAAATGCAGTAAATAATAAAGGAACACACAATATTTTTATAGTGGTTCAGCTCAGTCCAAGCCTACGTCCACTTTATAATCTTTTGTTTATACTGACATATTAAAGTAGAAATCGGTATATTAAGAGAATGAGAAGAAAAAAAAGTGATTATACATGAAATCCTCTTGTTAAGTACATGAATTTATACCCGAAATCCTCGTGTTAAGTGGTGAAATTGGTTATACAATATAGAGCAAGGTCTTTGCGTGATTAATGGAGGAAGCCGCGAGAGGAGAGAGCCAAAAGTCCCTTCAAAATGTCATGCGATGGTGTATTTATAGCCAAATGGAGGCTTTGAATCGAATGTCATGTGGCAAGCATCCAGGGAATCACAGAGCCGAAGTGGAAGGAGTGGAGAAAGTGTCTCCATAGTGTGCATGGCCAGATGGAACCCGATCCGGGGTTGTAGGAGCAAGAATAGGGCCACGTTCCTTACTGACAACCGCCTGAAATTGGGGTCGGATCTATGCTTGTTCGACCCGAAGGTGATGGGTTTAGATGGGGTCGGGTCAATCTGTTTCGACCCGATCCGAAGATGTTGAAATGCCGAACTCTTTCACTGCATGGTTGATGTGGGGTCGGATTGGATTCGACCCGTGTTGTTCGACCCGATCATGTAATAAGTTGGTGAAGTGAAGTTGATGTCCATTCGAGCCAAGTGTTCGACCCGACCCAAAACCATGCATGCAAAATCCAACTTCTTTAGCAATGCTCAGTCACTTCATCCAAGTGAATGTCGATCAATGCAAGTTTACACTCAAGTCCCAAGTTACTTTGCCGGTAAACTTCGAGTTGTCTGAAAAGACCGTGAATATACTTTTGCTACGTTTACGGAAACAGACATAACTTTCAAACCATAAGGTCGTTTGAACCAAACAAAAGTTGTACTTGAAGCTAATTCAGAAGACTACAAAAGTTACCGTACGAAGCACCATTAATTGATGTTTTCGGGCCTAAAAAAGTCATTTAAAAAGGTTTTCGGACTATTTTATGTTTGCGTTGCAACTTCAACCAAATTGCTTTGTGTTTTCTGGTGATGTTCTCAATGCTTGAGGGCGTTGCTAACCAAAAACTTGACGTGTGGCAGCTTCGAATAAAAAACGTGTCGACGCTTCCAACCATACATTAAAAGGAAAATCATATTTGGTCATATGGCAACCGCAATAGTAGGCAGTAAACGCATGTACAATATGCAAAAATGCATTTAGCGTTTGACGCAGTTTAACATAACACAGGCCATAGATTCAAACTAAAAAAAACAAACCAACGTAGCCTGGAAGCATCCGTGTACTTCAGCTGATGAGGCTGAAAATGACACTAGCACATTAGTTCTGTTTTTGCAACATGTTTTACCAAGAGAACAAAGCAAATAAAGTTCCAAAATTTCATAGACTCAAAATCCCTTATAGATACGATCAAACTAAGTAACAACATTTAACAAACGTAAAATGCTAGGAATTAAGATCGGTTTAGCAGAACAAACATTAAAATTGAAAATAAAGAAGCCAGTGCCTAATTTGCGCAAACATCTACGTCCCAAGTTGTTGAAAGCATGAACATTTGCGCAAACTACCAATGCAGGAACAATCGCAAGAATTCCAGATTATAAATACCATAACACAATACACATAGGGTACTGCTGCTTACATTAGCTCAACAAATCTGCACACTATCGCGAAAAGATTTCTGTCCAGTGAATCGGTTGCCAGGTTAACGCACGGTTTAAAATTTCAACGAAACTACAACAGAAAATTCCTTGCTCAGCAAAAATGCTTAGGTGGTGTATCAGTTGCCAGGCTATGTATTTGCTTCAGACTGCTCTAGGAAGGCACTGCAAACAATAAAAATAATAGATCAGTTCATTTTTTTACTTTCTTGAAAATCACAACATTTGTGATTCAACTTCTTGTAGCAGAACATAAAATTTTGGAATTTCAATCACAATTTGGAGAGGGGCAAAATATGGAGTACATGAACCATTGCCATTTTTATTTTATTTTTGGTTTGTATGAATACATCCACAAGCTGGCGTGGTGTAATCCAGAATCTTGATTCATATTTACTAGTGCGCCGTTGTATGAGATATGAACAATTAGTAATGCCAGATATTTTGAGGTTTAAACTTTCCTCTGTTGTCACAAACATGTAGCACATAACCAAAACCTAAATTCATTTTATCAGTGCAAGTAAATGATAGCAAAACAGCTTACTGTATGTTGAAGTATCGATCTGTTCGGGCAATTCCTTGATATCAACTTCAAACCTCTCTTGAACCTACATGAATTGGAAGCAAAAACGATTAGAACCATGGTTTACACAAAAACACAGATGAACTTGAATAAAAATATACCGAGTTAAGAACATCAGAGTCAGAGGCAGAAGCAACAAAGGTGATAGCCAATCCTTTGGTTCCGAAGCGACCAGCACGTCCAACCTGTTATTATATTAGTTTTTAGATGATAAAACTCAGCACAACATAAAAACAGACAGAACCATATGAAAATAATGTTGAACTTACTCTATGCAAATAAGAATCTGCAGATTCAGGCATGTCATAATTGATGACAATATTGACACGCTCAATATCAATTCCTCTTCCAACTAGATCAGTGGCCACCAGAATCCTTTTGTGACCTTCCTTGAATTCCTTGTATCTCGTCAGCCTGCATATGGGTAAAAGATTCGTATTAACAAATTAACACGGAAAGATATTAACTATGGGCCAAGGGCTTCTTGAATAGTAGAAAAGTTGTGTTCATTCTCTATATGATTATGGAGTTGCAGGATCCAACTAACTACATGATTAATATTATCATCTTTTCTAAATATGAGCAAGTGGATATCAGCTAAGCATGGCACCATAATAGATACTTATACACGAATGTTGAGAAACAGTGTTTGGAGACCTTGATAACATGTTAACTCTGCTTGTTATCCACATGTACACAATTTGCATAACAGTAGATTCCAAGGTCTCAACGCTAATAATTAGGGTTTGAAAATATCACACCATGTTTCAAGGTCTCAGCACTCGATTATGTACAGTTTATGTACCATGGTGATTAACAACAATTGGGTTAACCTTGATATGTAATTATCATATATATGTGTTGCATTAAACACAAAAACAAAGAGGATATAGGATAAAAGCGACTCTGTATCTTTGGCATGTAACTGTGAATTCCTACTCTTATGCAAGATTAAAGTACACAACTACTTGAATCTCCACCCACTAATAAATAGAATTCATTGAATATGATTTCCACAATGTCCTTTTGAAATTCCGAAAATACTCTCATCCATCAACAGAGTCTTTTCACAGTTTTGCCCACTCACTTTTTTTTATTAAATACTAAAAAATAAATATCTCTAGCTATTAGCTGCATGTATTTATGGTTTATACCAGTACTAATAATAGAATATGTACAAAAATTCTGAAAGATTGAAACAATTAAAATGTACACCCTACAAAAACGAAGCAGTCAACAAAAACTACGAATAAAAAGCACAAAATAAAAGTCAAGACTGCCTGCCTCAGTGCCTCTACAGATACTTACCACAGCAACAACACCCAACGGAAACCGGGTAGTGCATCTGAAAGTGCTTTACATGTCAAAATCACTGAAGAATCAGCGATGGTTGTAGTTTTAATCAAGGTGCAAGGTTTAGCCGTTCTGTTTTCGTTCTGGACTGACCCAAAACGGAACCAGACCATTATTCTTGTTCCAATCAGTAAACCCAAAAAAAAGGGATCATTTTTTCCCCTTAGAGGAGTCGCAAGCATCGTTCGTTGACAAAAATCTTAGAATCTTACGATTTAAATCCCGCTTCAAGTTGGATCTCTCCTGCTACGATTCTACTCATATTCGGATTCGAATTTAGTAAATACCGCAATTAAACAAAACAATCAATGCAGAATACCATATATATTTAGTTCTACAATTCCAAATTACCATTTTCAAAATAGAATAAAGATGAAATAAGAAAGAAAATTGAGATTAAAGTTTAGTTGTAAAAGTTTGAACGACAAAATCAACATTTCAAATTGTGTACAATCCTCGAAATATGGATCGTCCAATCTACAGTTTACAATTTGAATTCTGTGTCGATTTAAAGGTTTAACTATATCATTTACGATTCCAATCTCATTTTCAAAATCTTAGAAGTCGTTATAAACATGAAAGAGGAAAGACAGAAATCATGCCCAAACTACGTAGAAATAAACAAAATCATGAAATCAACGAGAGAAACCCAAACTCTTTGTAGTAGAACTTACCTCGCAGTAGCTAACTTGATTTGTATGGAGCTCGGAAGTCTACTCTAACTAAAATCAAGATCAATCCCCAAATTTTGTATAGTGTATTGCACTTTTCAAGTCGAACAACATGAACGTCACCGTATTCGGTTTATTTTATTCTCATGTCTTTTTTTTCTATAGAATGAGCTAAGTAGATTTCAAACCTTGAGATGAGGAGATGGGGGTTAAAGAGTGTCAGGGTTGATTATAACTAGGTTTAGAGTGTGTTTTTGAAGGCCTGCATATTAGTTAACGGACTGATATGGGCTCGAATTTGGTAAAACAGGCACATTTAAGGTTTTATTTTGGCTGGTTCAAAACAGGTTTATTTAACTAGGGCTTTGGCTTTGTTTCAAATGATACTAGTACGTTTATAAGTTATTACATTTTTTTGGAATAAAACACCAAAATTGTAATTTTTACGGAACTATCGATACTGATGAAACAAGCCAAAAGTTTAAATAAATAAAACAAACACCAAAACTGAAACAAAACCGAGTTCTCGACCCTTGACCTTAATACAAACGATATATCACTCCAGAGAATATTCAACATAAAATAAACCAATATCGAACTTTCATATTCTATATGTAGACCGAGATGAGACTTCAGTTGTCAATAATAAAATCATGAGCAAGATAGCGAGGATTTCAGTCCAGTTACTTCTTTGCCTAAAAACGGTAACAGAAAGTAAAAAATTAGAGCAAACCTATCTTCTTGTGACAATCCAGAGTGGATGCAGATAGATGGAAAATTGCACTCTGCTAGCAACTTGTTAAGCTCTGCAGCTCTAATAACACTCTTGACAAATATCACAACCTGGTTGAAATCTAATGCATCCAAAAGATCATTCAGCTTTCGATTCTTTTCCTGCTCGCTTAGTTTAATATAATGCTGTCAACCAAACAAATAAAGGAAATTAGCGGAAGTGTTACAACTTCTCATAGCGTATTTATATGGCCATAAGTACCTGTACTAAACCATGCAAAGTCAATTTTGCTTCATCATCCACATAGATCTCCATGGGCTGGAGGAGAAAATAAACTAGTAAATAAGTAGGTAACTGTTACGTTTTGCATTTGTATGATATAAAAGGCTAGAAGAAAAAAAACAGTCAGCCCACATGAAAATGTGAATCAGCAATTTCTCTTATAACATCAAATAACCTTGCATATTCAATGTTAAAAGAATACACATGCACTATGCAACCATAAAACACAAAAGGAATTTGGAAAATGATCAAATGATGTTTGATGTTACCAAGGTTAATAAGAAAAATTTTCCACCAATTTTCCAAGTTCTGGCTATTCTTTCAGTTTGTCTCCTATTCTTCAAATGGTGAATCATCCTAAGATTCAATGAATTGCTTAAACCAATTTTATTGTAAGACTAGTTTTTAAGGATAGTTTATTAAATCATTTGTAAATTCTTTTATGAATATCTAACTTTTTTTTTACAAATTTCCCTTATAACATCAAATATCACATATAAGTCGTTCGATAAGTTTAATAAAGTTATTAAACTTGTTCAAAACAGTTGAAATCACTTATAAACTCGTTCAATAGTTTGATTATCAATCAAAATGCAGAGGAAGAGCGTGCTCAACTGCTCATAAGGAAAAAAATTGATAAGCACATAAATTTTACTGAACGATAATAAAACAACACATTGTTGATTATTAACGATGTACTTACATTAAAATAAGTTTTAACTGTTGACATTATTAACCAAGTTTTATCAGTAAGCTTTATGAAGTTCTAAAACCAGGTTTTGCAATTAAATAAGTTTATAAGTGATTTCAACTGTTTTGAACAAGTTTAATAAATAGCTTTATTGAACTTATAAAAATGACTTTTTTGCTAAGTCCAACTTTCTATTAACTAATTATATTTTGAAAAGAAAAAAAACTGTGGAGTGGGTGAAAAGTATTACTTTAGATGAAAATAAAAAGTTTTCTTTTTATAACTGTCGGTGCCATCGCGCAAACTTATAAATTGAAAATTTTAAAACATATACTTTTATTTTAAATCTTGATTTTTTAAATATAAATTAAATCAAAATCTAAGTTCTAATAGAAATCTTAATCTAAAATTTCCAAAGTAAATTCAGTTTCAATTCCTGGAATCTAAATTATTTCAAATATTAATTTAAACTTAATATTCATTAAATTTCAAAACCAATTTATTTAAATCGAACATTTGTAATGAAGCTTTCGAAAAGAAAATAGTTTTTATTTACCAACGGTGTCTGTAACTATTTTTTTATTCAACTAATTTAAGTATAAAATTAGAATGATTAAAATATGAATTGTGAATTTAGAGAACCGCAGTTTAGGTGAAATGCTAAATAAATTAAGTAGTCGTATATATAACACATGTTTGAAAATATTACATGATTTTCAATAATAAATGTTACTGAATATGCTTTTGGAAATAACATTCCATATAAGAAGGGGGAGGGGGGGTATATGGCATCCCTCTTTCGAGACACACCCACTTTCGTGACACTCCTTTTGCATCCAAATAAAGTTATTAGTGAAGAGAGAGTTGAACATTTTAAGTTTGCACGATCACATAGATCGTCCGATTGATGTGGAATTTGAGAGCTTAAAATAATTTACAATTCCAGATCCAATGAGACTGAATTCATCGAAAATTGTTATAATGCTTGCTTTGGATGTTATGCATGATTTGCATGTTAGAATCGTTGTAATCAGCACTTGAAATGAAGCTTGGAGCATATCAAGATCGAAGTTCGTTGAAATCACACGAAATTTAGACAATAGGCTCTGGAAGGCTTAGGATTAGCTTAATTGGATCATGGCTGAACACATCATAGTCCCATATCTAACCATCAGATCAAGAAACAAACGTCTCTAATTTCAGAAAATTGAATTTCAAATTGTTCGATACATACTTGGACGATTCCTCGTCCAGGTAGAAGGTTTTGTCACTATTTTTTCCTTGCTCGTGTGTGTCCAAGTCGTGCTTGAGTCGAGTTTGTATCAGTGTCGTGTCTCCTTTTCAAAACCACAAAAGGTGAGAACTTCACTCACAACTAGTACTAATTTGAAAAAAGAAAAAGAAAAATCGATGAAAAGCAAACATCAACATGGCTGTCGTCTCTAACAAAAAACTAGAGAATTTTTTCAAAACAAAATGACAAGTACGAAATTAGTATTCAGATTGAGGACTTTACATCTTGCATGAACCGCTTACAAACTGGACGAATTTCCTTGCTCAGTGTAGCTGAAAACATCATGACCTGCTTGTCATGAGGAGTCATTTTGAAAATCTCTTGAACGTCCTTCCTCATGTCTATAGAACAATCAAAACCATTAAAGGAGTACTGAAAAAAAAATATAATTAAAGCATTAAAAGATAAGGTGAGATTGGCATCACAACGAGGTTAACAAATGTGTTCCTACAAACCACAGGTTCAAGCTGGGCATGGCCTCCTAGAATATTAATTCCAGCGGAAGTTGTTTCCAAAGTTAAATATCCCAGACCATAATGGGTTGCCTTGTGTGCTAGGTTCCATCCATTTTATATAAGAAGACAAAGAACTGATTACTATAGCACATACCAAGCGCCTCAAGCATCTTATCACACTCATCGAGAATAAAATGCCTGACATTCTTCAGTGATAGAGATTTATCTCTCGCTAATGCCAAAATCCTTCCAGGAGTTCCAACAACAATATGAGGGCAATCATTTTTCAGTAGATCTTTGTGCTTCGAAATATTGAAACCTCCATAAAACACTGCAATTTTTGTGTCCGGCAAGTATGTACTAAACCGCTCGAATTCATGGCAGATCTGCATGCAAAAAATAAAACAGTAAACATCTGCCCTAATGATGGAATAAAGCATGCCCAATTTTCTACCTACAATTTTACTTCCATGTTCCCCTGTATCTAATAATTATGTATATTTAACCTTCAAATGTACATGTTTTGCACCCCTAAATTATAAAATAATTTATCAACCCTGAAAAATTATCAAATTTCCTAGTGCATTTAGACATTAAAAATTCCATCCAACACATAACAAGTTTACCACTTTAATCCCTGAGAATTAATAAGATTATCCCATACTTTCGACTTCATTAGAGCGGTGTCACAAAAGGATTTTCAAAACTTTTTTCCACAACTTCTTAAGATACAAAATTATTTGAGAGCAGGATACCAGAAACCTAACGCCAGTAGAAAAAAATATAACAACGAATAGTGGCTAGAAAAGATCAAACCTGATAAGCAAGTTCTCTGGTGTGGCACAGAACCAATGCAGCAACTTGACCAGCAATAGGATCGATTTGCTGAAGAGTTGAGAGAACAAAAACAGCAGTTTTTCCCATTCCAGATTTAGCTTGGCATATGACATCCATTCCCAAGATTGCTTGCGGAATACACTCATGTTGTACTGATGGAGAATAACCAAAGAAAATTGGAGCATAGTACTCCCAGTAAGTAAAATATAACCTTCTGGATCCTTTTAATGGAAAGATTACCAAATCGTCCTCCAAATTTAGAGATGTTAGATTAGTTTTTACCTGAAATGAAATTCATAACATTATAATCAGTCAGAATAACAAACGATATGAAAAAAATCAGTAGCAATCTGGCCTATTATATATTTTCACAAATTTACCATCAGGTATGGTTTATGATCAACGAGCATATAATAAAGTAACCTGAGTAAAACCCTATAAATTAAACATAAAGTATAATGTACAATTATCCCCACTCCTTGGCTTAAAATCTAAAAATTGATCACAATCAGATCTCAATGGTGTTGCCACCAACACTACATGAACCAAGCCAGTTTCTAACCGAACAACCATTTATCAATCAGTCGGAGTAATCAACCAGTTGAACAATTTGAAGTTTTGGTTAGGTCAATCAAAACGGATATATTTTCGAATGGTTCATACCAACTAGACAACTCAAAATTAACCATGATCGAAACATAGTTAACCATGACAAGAAGATTATCGATTTACAGGAAGCAAAATTTACACCGTAACATGAGAATTTTAGTTCAAGTTCAGCATAGCAATTTTTCAGCATAAACCGATATGAAGTTGCAAATAAACTTCAGCTTAGTTAATGCACTTCTATACTACTGATAAATATGGTTGTATTTTATTTTATTTTAAGGAACAATATTCATGCAATCCGCGACATAAAAAGAAATCACAAGTTTCAAACTCTGAATGCAAAGCCATTTTTTTAATTTATGACAACACAATACAAATTAAATCGCCGTCTCTCCGTTAACTTCTTTGTAAATTCATCAACTTGATCATCACAAGTTTCCTGATCAATTTATCAACTTTTTACCATACATGAAATTGTATCTTGACTACCAACTTATTAATTTTCTCAAATTGATCTGCATCAATCAAGGTTGACCACCAACGAAAGAGGAATTTCATCTGCAACTCAACTACTTTAGCAATTGAACACAGGAAGGATAATGAACCTAACTGGCTTGGTATCTAAAAATCAAATGGGCTACTGGGAGGGTAAAAAAAAATAACTGATAGAGAGGAGGGGTATCCTCTAATCTGTAACAGACCACCAAAGTTTTTTCAGCTGTCAACCACACTAAAAGAGATAGTTCAAATCAGTCGGTTAATCATTTTCTTTAAGCAATGAGTCGATTTGGTGAGTCGATTATATTGATGAAATGCTCACTCCTGGTACCATAATTTGAGTGTTTTTCTAAGTGTAATTAGAAATGAAAGAGGTACTGAGTGTCATGAAGATGACTGGATAAGAGGTGTTAGGCTTTTGGAGAAGATTCAGAATAACTATCATGTGCAGTACAGAACATGCAGTTTCAGTGAGGTTGTTTAAGACAAGCTGAAAAACTAAGACATGTATTGGAAATTTTAGGCATGAAAGGCTGACGAGAAATAACATTTCACTGAGGTCTATATACTCCTGGATATACAATATGAGTAGACACGTATAACTGAACTACTAATCTGTGGTTGTGAATTAAGATACTGACAATTCAATTATATTTTATCTTTCAAATTACACAATTATGACTGAAAAGCACTGAACCAGATAATTGGTAATTACTATTACAATATGCTATGGTTGTTGTCAATATACATGCTTATAAGTAAAATTTCCCTTCTATAGATTTATTTATAGTATTTTAGTTAGAGGAAAAAGAAATGCTGTGAGCATCTCATACCACAAACCATGAGTTTTTCTTAATAGTAGCGCTAATTAAGCATTGTACATAATACAAGTACTTGCCTTCGGATGGATGTTCAAATCCAGAATCAACAATTGCCCGAAGAAGCTCTGGTTTCAACAGGAAATCTCGGAATCCTGAACTGTGAATACCAACATACCCCCTAAATCATGCACAGACAAAAATGTGAGCTGTTAGCGATTCAAACTCAAAGCGAAGTAGCCCAATCCACAAATTACCCATACGCTGATTATGAATGAAAAAGTGATATCTGATACAGCTATAACCATCCATATAATGAGTATATATTGTGTAATAGGTCAAGATAGCGAAGATGACATCGTACAATATAGCCAGATTGATCATAAGACAGCAGAGCAAATTAAAGCAAAAAGCATACTTCTTAGGCGCTTCGCCCGCGGATTTCGGCCCGACAGAATCAAGTGCTTTCTCGTCATCTTCTTCGTAGTCAATAAGCTCCTCTTCGTATGTTGCTTCGTTTTCGTTTCCATTTTCGTTTTCTCTGACCTCTCCCATTCTAAATATTATAGAAGAAAAACACTAAAGTCAGATCTAAAAAATATATCTCGCTAAAACGTCGTAACCAATCAAGAGACGAAGAATTGTTTTACCTTCGATACGGAACCTGGAGATCTGAAATTCGAATCTGAACTGTTTGGAATTCCAAATGAAAATAAAAAAGAAAGGCTAGGGTTTTGACGGAGCGCTGGGACTAGGAACGAAGCGAGCTGGACGGTAAAAGGGCCTATTTAATCCCTTGGCCTAAGGCTCGGTCCAGCCAAATCCATTCCCCTTGAGGGCATTAACTGCCTTAAGAGCCACATGAAAATGAAATTGATAGATTTCACAACATAAATAGTAAACAAAACTCCAATTTTGAACTTGTTAACAGGAATTTTACCGAAGCGGAAATTTAAATTAATTACAACATCACTGAGGCAGAATGACTTGATCAGGCATTCGAAAGGAGATAGAAAATGACTTCAAAAAAAGGGTTCTGAAACTACGCAAAATACATGAGTCGGCACCGAGTCATCATCGAGTTATATGGGTCCACTGCTGGTTGGCCACTTCGCTTGCATAATTATCCTCATGTACGTCTAGGCCTACTGATCAAATTTGACGACGTTTCAGGTATTCTAGTTCAAGTTCATAATGACACAACTAATCCAAGTTATGGTTCAGTCTAACACATGTACGGAGGACCATCAAAACAAGTCAACGAAAGAGCGATTACATCAGAGAGAAAATCCCTAATGGCGGCTGCTCAAATGAAAGATCCAAATCCACTTTCAAAGCTTGCTAATAATTCAGATTCTGACCATCGTTTTGCAATTCCACCTGATCTAAGCTTACCTTTGCAACATGCAGAGCATAGAGATCCTTCAAATAAAGGTAATTTCAATTCTCTAGATCTTAACTCCAGAAAAGATTTTCCTGCTTTAACCGAAAAAGATCAGAGCTTAGAAAATCTGAGTAATTTAAAATAGTCAAAAGCTTGGATAGACATTATAAAAGAGAATAAGCATCATCAAAGTTCTATCCAACTTAGATTTTATGAACCGAAGGTTAAAAATAACATTAAGTTTGTGGTTATCAACAAAGAATTGACTAAAAGGGCTAGGGAAAGATGGTTTAATTCCATTGTTTTTTATGTCTTCGGGAATAAACCTTATTTTAATTTTCTCAAAGACTATATTGATCGATCTTGGAACCCAAAGGGAAATTATAAGTTACATTTGAGGGGAAATGGGTTTTTTATTCTAAAATGTGACAGCGAAGAAGAATGTGATAGGATACTTGCCCTAGGACCATATTACTATAATAAGAGGTTAATATTTATGAAAAATGGTATCCTGGGATGAAATTAACAAGGGAATTTCTACATATGATCCCTATTTGGATTAAATTGCCAAACCTAGATTTGGACTTCTGGACTGTAGAATCTATAAGTAGAATAGCTTCTTTGTTGTGTAATCCCTTAAAGTTAGACAATGCTACTGAAAATTTTGACAGAATCTCGTATGCTAGAGTATTAGTTGAAATTAATTCAGATTTTAAGTTTCCTGATATAGTTCCTATTGAAAGTTGTAACGTTGATATTATTTGGCAAAAAATAGTTCATGAATGGGTTCCCCCTTTATGTTCAACATGCAAGATTTTTGGGCATACTATTAGTAACTTTAATTCAGTCAAAGTCTAGGCTCCCAAAAATAAGATAAATTCGGAGAATGGAAAGGATATAGACGATAAAGTTGAAGAGAATAACATGAATTTGGATTTCAGTATTGTCTCTGTGAAAGGTAGTAAAGATAAAAAGGTTATGTCTAGATCAAATTGTGGTATTGTAGAGAAAAGTATTGTAGATAATGTCAATCCTTTTAAAGTTCTTGAAGATAGTGAGAGCATGCAGGACAAAGAAATGGAAACTGGAAAGGTTTCAGATACTAATGATAGAAGAGATCCAATTCAAAGCGGTGGGGAAGGAAAGAATAGCACACTAAATATGCCAGTTCCTTTAAAAGAGCTATTGCAGGATAATAGTAATCATGTTATGGAACACAGCAAGAATCCTAGAAATGGTGTTGAAAAATATGAGAATAACTTAGGAGATTGTACTAAGATTCTAAATGATGAAGAAGCTGGAGATAGAGATTATTTTATGAGTGAGTCTGACAGTTCCTATTGTTCTTATAGCTCTACAAACAGCTTCAAAAAGAGGAGAATTAATATAAAACCCAGCAAATACAAAAAAGGAAATAAGTTTTAAAATGATGAACACTTGGTAGAAGATAATCCAAAGTGGGTTAAACTTATGCAGCAGATACAAACTCGATCCAGTACTAGAAAAGCAAAAGGAGGAGGATGTAAACCAGGTGGAGTCACTTATGGAGGAGTATCTAAGAAATTATCGATTTCGTATTTCTTTCCTCTGTTTTGTGTGTTGTTCTGGAGTGGGTTTATATGATGATGCTGTATGGAGTGCTTGATCCTTCATTTTATTGTTCATTGTTTGATGTATTTGTGTTTGATAGAGTAAGTTTTGTGGTAGTTGTAGCTTTTGCAACTGGGTTTCAGATTCTCCTTTTCTGTTTTGGTTTATGCATGGTGGTAGTAGTGGAGATATACGTGAATATTATTAGGAGTTTTTGGGGTTGGTCTGGTCTTCTTGGATTTTGCTTTTGATGCTGTGTAATGTTAATATGGGCTTGCCGATGGGCGTGGACTTTTTCTTCAAAGTTCTCTGGGGTGTTAGCTCTTTGTTACTTCTTGTTGTATCTTTTAGTGGTTTGGTTTGATTTTGTTGTTCGAGCTGGTTTTAATTTTGTAAAGCATTTGTTTAGGTGTTTGTTCCAGCTCGAACTTCTCTTTGTAATTTTCTCTTTATGTAATATAAGAACCTTTACTTTAAAAAAAAAAAAACAAGTCAACAGTATATGAAAGTACCCAGATAACATCATAATAGACTAAGAAATCCAACATAAAAGGATTCACACTCAAAAAAACTAAGTATACGATTTGATACAGAGTCATGGGTATGATTCAGCACCAAGTCATAGTTTTAATCATATGGATTTGACTCTTCTGAAGTGACCTTAGTTCGTGCATAAAAGCTCGCTAATGGTGGAAGTCTATTCAAATTCATTTTCAAGCTCTTATAAATATATTATCGTAGATAACATAAATAGAACCTTCTAAATTGATTGTCATCACACTATTGGAATCATTCTTCAACCCTCTTCTTTCTCACGACGATCATCAAAAAGTTTATTGTCGTTTTCCATTAGTCTTTGTACATGTGACTTTATTTCTTATAGTCAAACTATAACCAAATCAATCTTGTAAAGGTAGTCAGTCAATAAAAGTAACATAAAAGCCGACGTAGGTTTTTCATTAACGACTGGACCATTGCAAAATTATCTTGTCTTCTTTTTATTTCCTTTTCTCCTTTTTTTCTTTATTACATTTGTTTCCCATTAAATCGACGTCTACAATATCTATTTGGTATTGATTACATTTTTGTAGTTAACATCTGGTGCTTTTATTGAGAACCGAACAATAAGCATAGATTTAGTTATCTACTTTGGATATACCAATCCAAAGTTTAGATGTACAACTTGGGCTTTGGAAAAGTCGTTGACTGCTAGCAACTTAAAGAATAGATCTTGCGTAAAGAAAGAGGATGCCTCCAAAGAGATATTCACAAAGTTTGGTGGAAGATCCTCTACAACTGTACGCAAAAGAGGAGATGCAAACCTCCTTATGTGGGGACTAATAATCAACCTATAAATCTTCCTCAACGGAATGTGATTATGAGAAAAAAAATCGATGAAGTGGTCGATAGCTTGAATCAAAGATCGGAAATGGCTCAAAAGGCCTTGATGGATAAGATCGACGCTCTGTTCAACAAGCAACCTAGGAATCATGTTGGATCTCGAAGAGAAAATGTGATATTGGAAAAACTTGAGAATCCATCCGCCTTTAATAGCCGTAGAAGGAATAATTACACTCAGAGGTAGGGAGTCGGTGTAGTAGTGATTAACGATGATTTAGTGAAGGAAATTGGGTCATACCTTCCGCTAGAAATGTTGAAGCAAAAGCAAACTAACCAAATAGACGCTACCTGGAAGCTTGATAGAGCATTTATATTAAATGACGGTTCATATCTGCATCTTGAAAATCTTGGAGCTGATGTATGGGGTGAACAACATAAGCAGAGTTCAAACCTATGTTTTACAATCTGTTGCATGACCTATCATTGCATCAAATTATGTTAGCGTGGTTATCTCGACGATAGGAGGGCATGAGTTTCACTTGCAAATCGAGGTCGTTTGCAAAGTCAAACATTCGAGGCTGCTACTGACAAATGCCTAACAGAATACCACATCAGTGAAGAGTATATTTCTGATATGGTCATGAAAATAATGGAAGAAACCATGAAAAAGAAAATAATGCGCAATGAATGAGGTTTTGCACCAAGTTGAATTTCATTCATTAAGGGAATTCTCAACGTTGAATATCCAAAGAAGTTTTTTGTGCCTACAACACATTCCTACAACGGAACCATTATCTTAAATTGTTTCTGTACAAGAATAAGTGGCACATGTATGGTGCTAGAGCTATAATATTGTGTGATGCAGATGCTTTCACGTATTCTTGGAAGGAATGTCTTTTCTATAATTCACAAAACTTGCGCCTAAATTAATCTCCATGTCCGAGGAACTAGTTAAGAAGTTCATGGAGCAATACTGGCTTCACATTACTAGACCTAAGAATGTTATGTCGATAGTCAGATTGCTCTAAGATCCTCAATAAGTCGCTAAAGACATTCTTGAATCGATTAAATATTGCAGTCACGGAAGTTAGTAACCCAAATGAAAAAACAATTCTCATGGCGTTAGCGATAAAGAGACTTATTTAGGTAGATAGATTGTAACACCAACATTTTTGAAATAATTAATTAAAATAAATTTAAGTAATAAAAAATTAAAATGGAAAAAATGGCGTCTTGTAAATGTTTGATTTGACCATGAATTGTATTCGTGACGACTTTCTGATGAACATTTTATATGTTATGTTTTTCGATCGGAGTCCAACAGAAAAGTTATGAGTACTTGAAATCTTAACGTCAGAAATAATTATATATTTATATACTTACAGAAGATCTTAATTGATTGTATACATTTGGAACTTAAATTCAAAACGACAATAAAAGATAATATATGTATAACGAAAGAAATAATGAAGGGAATGTTAAAAACAGTAACATAATTATTAATTGAGAATAACTAATGTGCAACGTACTCAAATAATGAGTGAAGGGATTTAACTGATGGTTGACATTCAAATCCAAACAATAGGATATTGCATAGTCGGCGGAAATACAATATTAAAGGAAGTTTATCAAGAAAATGGATGAGGGTTGGAAATGAATTAATTTAAACAATTTACGTGGTAGATCATCTATGGATTTAGGCAAAATTCTTCGAATATAGAGGATCAAGCCATCAAGGATCTTGGGTCCCGGCTTGCTCCGGCGTTATTGAATTGATTCCAACTTCCATAATCGATCCTCTTACCAGTTCGAAACTACAAGCTCTCCTACTCAAACCACTTTTTAGGTGATTGGGTAAAATTTTCATCCGATATTGTTTAGATTTGGTTGACTTCTAAGGAGATTGACGGAGTTTGGTTGCCAAAGGTGCGATCTGAATTTATGAATTACATTAGGATGTGGATTTACTGTTTGAAGTTTAAATATTCACTGCTCCTTAATCCGATAACACCTTCAGCCAATATTAGATGGAAACCAACGGTGATTAGTTTTGGTCTGAAGGTTAAATCTGGTATTCAGATGGTTATTTGCTCTAGGAGCGATTCAACTTTGCGCTTTCATCTCTCGTACTCAACTGGATTTCGATATGGTTATGCTAGTAGTTTTAATCAGAAGTATTGACTGATGTTATTTAAACTGCAGTAAAAAAACCATGATATCATCTTAGGTTCTTTCCATGATAGTGTTTCAGATTCATGTATAATGATTCTGAAATTTTATATATGGAATAACTTCTAAGATGATTTCTACGGGAACTGAGTTTCGTTATATGTTAATTCTACTATACTTTGGAAATTAAAGTGAGTCCTGAGAAGCATGAATGGGTGAAATTTGGACTATTTGGATCTTATAAGTGCAATACAGATGCAATTTTTGTTTGTTTTGTCATAAGTATCTCATCAGCAATACGAAAATGAATTCGAAGCAGTTAATCATTTGGAAAATCCCCTCAGATTGAAGAATGACGTGGGGAAAATTGTCTTGTTTTAGCAGAAAAGCAAAAAGGCAGTTTTTCCTTGCAAAACGTAAGGTAGTGAGAGGGTTGACAAACGTGTACCACTCACTCTATGCAAATGTAGTTGCAAAGGAGTATCAAGCTGTTGGGAAGTGCAAGGATAATGCACTTGAAAGCGGGTTTCCAACAAAGTAGATCTTATCGTGGGTCTTGCTTTTTATCGTAGCTTAGTTTATTTCTTTTGTACTTCAGTTCACGTATTTCATATTTTATTTCATATTTTATTTCACATTGTTTATTGTTTTTAATTTCAGCAGGTTAGTATGCTAACCTGGTTATGTGCTGTAATTTCAGAATTAAATAAAGTGTACTAATTTTCAAAAAAAGAAGTTGGCACAACACACAAAGAGTTCCAAGATAATGAAATTATACGTTCGGAGTGGAATAATATGTAGACAAGTAAATTAACATAGTATTTTATAGTGGTTCGTTCCACAAGAACTTACGACTACTGTGAAGGTTTTGCTTGTCTTATTCACATTTAGTCCAAGTATAATGGTAAGGACTATAGTTCCATATTAATACATTGGCAATAGTGGAAAGTAAGTTCTACAAAGTCCAAAATGAAGCTTAATCCTTCTTCCCAAAATGTAACGGCCTGGAAAATTTTCGACTTCGAAAATCGACATACAACACCATGTCGACTATCCAAGCATCGGAAATACCGGATAGTTAATAGAAAGAAGTTAGATGGTAAGAATAGATAAGATAGAAAGTTAGAATAGAAGAAGAAGAACATACAACACATCAGAGTAACACGAATCTCACAGCGGAACGAATAAAATATACATAACTTTGAAATAAAACTAGTATATGTATATAATAATATTATCAGAGTACAACACTTACAATACAGCGGAAATAACAATAGCTATATAATCCTGAAGCCTCCTGCTCTAAGCTCTCAGTATATCTGTAAAATCCCGACTACTTGACTGCCCTTACAAATTTGGGCACCCAAGAGTTTAGGGAAACAAAACAAAATAAACTCTGGGTCAGTCATGTGACTGGTGTGAGTAAAACTCCAATCATTTGGTTTAACTTTTCAAAATCCTTTTCAAGGGAATGATAATCGTAAGACCGATCCACACATAAACATGGATGGTTTTTACCTTACGATAACCCAAAACATTTTTCGAAAATCAATACTATTCCGATATTATAATAGTGTCTAATACAAGTACTTAGCAATCTAGCAAAACGGTTTCATCTCACGTTCTACATATATAATATAAAATCAAAACCGCGGGCTCTTATTGGGTAATGGATTTCCAACTATGACAAGGTATGGATCCACCTTCCGATATGTGTACTCTAGAAGCAATACACTGGAGTTCAACAAGTACATCTTGCAACTCGGCCACACATGACCGACCATTCATTTCGCTTGAATGTTCCGAATATATTATCATCTTACGGTTGGTATACCAACATAATCGTTCCCGGGAGATACAGAATTGAAAGAAGTAACAAATATGAATATTCTTTAGATGGTGACAATATACCCTAATTGGGTGTGACCCACTTAGCCATGTTGCCTGCCCGATTTCTTTCATTTCCCAATTGATGAGGCTTGAGGTCATACGTATCTTTTAACATATCACTCCTTTATTTACGTTGAATGTCACATCGTCATACCCATAAAATCACAAATTGATTTCCCCAAAAATACCACGGGTATAAGCTAAGAGAAACGAATTCCTCCGCCACCAACATAAATATGATTAAAACGATCAACTTACGTGATCTACCAGATATACTCTGTCAGACATTCATCCATTCAAGTTTTCCTGGGAATGGACAACCCGACGGCACTATTCCGTAAATCCATCTTAGGCAATTTCTACCTAGGATTTACTGAACAGCCCTTGCATAACTCCGTCTTCAATTATCATCATCATATTTGATTCTCAACGCTAATGTCATACGGAGTGGTTTTCAGATAATATATCTGATCCCGGTCTCTCCGTATTGACTACGGAAATGGTCAAAATCTTTGATAGTCGGTGATTTAACTATCAAAGGAAAACATGTGTACACACAACGGTCGTATTTCCAAATGGAAATCTTACCGATCAATCATCATTTCATTTCCCAACTTCCCATTTATCGTTTTCATATATTCATAAATTCCTTATTTTCTAAAAATAGAAAATATATGTTATTAACCTTGGAAAACGTTTCCATTTCTGATTCACGCATCAATATCTTCCCACCTCTATTAGTCTCTAATTGTAAACTAGTAAGAGAACAACTTCCCAAGTATAAACCCCAAAGGCCGAAACCAACATCAGATCGATACCCAGAAAGCCATTCAACTCAACTAATTTCCAGTCAGTTTCTAATTCAGAAATTCCATTTAAATTCCTAATTCAAACCCCAAATTCCTTTATAATATTTTATTTGCAAAATATTTACTTTAATCTAATTTTTCCACGTAGAATGTGAATAATATTTCTTTATATAATCAAAATAGTTTGATTTCGTATTTAAAAACAATATCTCAAACCCAAATTCTATTTATATTTTTATTTGCAGAATTATTCATACAAATCTTATTTCATTTCCAACATTTATAATCTCATTGCAAATTTCCTTTATAACTACTACATTCACATTCCATTTCAAATATCGGTGTTAAAACCGATTTTACTTCTCTATATAAATTCAGATTTATATATTCAATTTATCAAATGATAAACATTTCCTTAATATATAAACATCGTTTATAAATTATTCTCCTCAACTTATCTGTTAAAACAGATTTCTATTAAATATTTACTTAAAATCAATATCATGTTACACCCGTGTGCGAAGCACGGGTCTAAACCTTCCTAACGTAAAATTCTCTTTTTATAAAATTCTATTCATTTTCCAATATTTCCTTTTATAATTCTATTTACTTTCCAAATATTTATTCCTTTTATAATTATATATATTTTCCAAATAAATATTCCTTGTATAATATCCTATTTATTTCCTATAAATATTTCATTTATAAAATCATATTTATTTCCTATAAATATTTCATTTTCAAAATACACTTTGAAAATTCCCCTTTTACATTCTAGTATTTCTTATGGTATTTAAAATACCAATTAAACAGACCAGTGTAATCATAATCAATCATAGGTTTTATGTCACATCATATATCACAATATATGAAAACAAACAGTATTATAAATATCGAGGAATCCAGTTGGATCCCTCCAACCTGTTTCCCTGCATTCACAGATGTTAAACAATATAATTAACAATGATTTCATTTCAATATGAAATATTCTGATAAACAGAATCAATATTATATATATATAACTATATCTATAATTTCAACCAATAAATTAGCAATTCAACCAAACAATCAACACACAGAAATCAATCATCATTTATCAATACTAGATTATATTTATAAAAAATATAAACTGTACAGAGTTAGTGAGATTTACTCACATTAGTCGGTTTATCGTTAAATAATGATATACGTTCAATTGATCCATTCAGGCATTTTATTTTGTCATAATTTCAAACGAGATCCAATCCACTCCAAACCAGTTTCATTGTGTAGCCGACGTCCATACGATCCCAACGGATCTGACCGTTCGCAAAACTGATAACGTATGATAAACATATTCATATTGCAAGTTCATATACTAATTTAAATTAAAATAACTTAAGTTATATTTTAAACAGGCCTCACCCATTCTTCCAAGGCCCAATCCACACACCTTAGCCCACGTGAACGGTGGTCTTCCCTCTCCAGTAAATCCCATAACCCCTTCCTAACGACAATGGCCATTTCCGCTGGTTTCGAATGCCTTCATCACCTTACTTCTCCATTTAAACAATCAACTGAAAATACCAATATAAACTCCTACTCGGTCTCTTCCATTCCATATACAAGACATATAGCTCGCACCATCTTCAGAGATTCCGACCTCGGTTGAATTTCGCAGATGCCAGTAAAGACATTGATGGATTTTTGTATGAAATTATCCCAAATTTTTCACGGTGGTGCGGTTTCACTTGCTCAATCCAAACATCATCATCAAAACGAGTATTATTGCTTCAATTTCCCATTAGCTGGAACCCTAGCTTGCGCAACCCTACAGGCTTCGAACATAAATTGTTTTGAATCCAAGAAAACCCACGCCAAACTGAAGAGCAGTTCACCAGAAAGCTGATTATACTTGTTTTCCAATTTATAAATTTTTATTTGATTTTATATAGATTTTTAACTTTGAATCTCACTGTAGAAATTTTCCTGATCGCTGCACAAGTGTTTTGACCAGAGAAAAATGAGATTTAGGTTTGGAATGTTAAGGGTATTTTATAGGAGGATTTTAATTTTTTTTATATTTGAATATTATATTTATTTATAATCAACCGCTATTTGTTTTGTTGTTTAAAAATTCATGTGATCACATACAAAATCAAAAAATCATGAAAATGGGCATGCAGCTACAGTTCGACATTACGGACACAATGAAACTTGTTTCGTCGAATTCCGAGTTCGTTTGGTCACCCAGCGTACTTTTAAAGTCAAATTATCGATTGTTTTTCACATTAAAATCCCGTACGGCCACGTACTGACTCCAAAAATCACGGAAATTGAAATCTAGCAATAATTTAATATTCCAGATCCAACAAAATTAGTTTCGTCGGAAACGGAGGTTGTTTGCAAAACTGACTATTTTTAAAGCTCAAAATAAACCCACTTAAATAATAATATATTTAAAAATAATTTAATTTAATATTAATAAATTAATATTATTGTATATATTCACATGGAATATAATACAGCTCCAAATATACATATCTGGATTTATAACTCCATATTCCAAAGTTCCCAGTTATATCGATATTCGATTTATATTTAAAATCATTTTATAATATAAATAAATCGTTATAAATTATAAAGGAATTCCATAGCGACTATTTTAAAATTTGATTTGGACATAAAACAAAATCTACACGATGAAATCCAGATTTTTCTCTTCCATTAGAAAAATATAGTTCACCAGCTCCGAACGTTTCTTGTGTCACAGAAATCCGGCTTAAAACGAATTATGTATATTTGTTTAAAGTTCGAATCACCAAATTACGAACTGTCGTGCCATTTCAAACTTGATTATAATTATAATATAATTTATACGTTCAAAATTAGTTTAAATAATAAATTCATTATCATAATCAAATTCTAAACTGAATTATATCTTATCAATAATCCAATTTACGCAATATTGTGAATTCCACTATTTCCGACTATTTCGGAAATTAAATTTACTATTCTATTATTTATATTAGTTAAATATTCAATATTGTTTAATTAAACGACCATTTAATTCTCTAAACCACTATTTAAATAATTAAATTAATTAATTATTATACCGTAAAAATTGGGGACATTACACGAAATGTTTATGCTGTCCAAAATGTCCAAGTGTCCAAAAAGAGGTAAGTTTCTTCTTCCCGGAGTGATGGAGCAAATTTAGGGGTCAAGGAGGCAATATCTTCTTCCAAAAGTGTCAAATGACCAAGGTTTCAACCCTCTTCACGCTGCATAATGAGAGGTATTTATAGGAGAGTTAAGTAAGAGTAGGTGGAATGTGGGACCCATGCCTATAATTCGTACACCGGGTCGGTATCAATCCTGGGATCAGTATCGACCCGGGTACTTAGTTTTTTCTTGATCTTTTCTTCGGAGCTATGGATCTTCGTATCTGATCACTTGCTGACTTCGTATTCATATCCCATGATATGAAGGGTTCTCCACCGACCCCGCCACATTTTTGGATTTTGGAGTTGTTTGAGTGGGGATATGAAATAACGTAGGGGAATGGGATACGAAAGGAGGATGACACTTCGGGGTAAAAAAATTGGAGGGAGGCCAGTTGGAGACAGGCCGGATACGAAATTGGGAAATGAAGGATACATATTATGAATGGAAACTTCAGGATATGAAATTTGGGGAAGTTATAGGATACGAAATTTGGTGTAAAGGTCGTGATATGGAATTGTGGAAGGAGGGTAATACCGACCCCAGAACACTTAGGTGAATTTGAGTGGTTTCGACGAGCAGTGTGGGTTTGAACTGCTTCTGAGTTTCATTATCGGGTATCTTGGTGACATTTATTGACTGTTTAACCATGCAGTGGATCGAGTCGTGTGGGTCTGGACTGCTTCTGGTATTTGTGCCAAAAGGTCGGGTAATGTAACACCCCGAGTTTTTCAATTAACAGTAAATTAACAAATTAAAGTATACTTAATTTAAAACATAAGAATTAAGGGAAACGGTTTACGCCATTGTGTTCATCTCGAAATTCTGCTTGAGATAGAGTCCGAGTTTGCGTAAATCGGACTCCGTATGAAGGAGTTATGACCTTCAGAAGTTTCAGAATTTATTTAAATTTCAAACAGCCCGAATTCAAAATTCAAAATTCGACAACTGGACCAGAAATGGGCTGGGTTGGAAAATTCTTGCCTAGGACCCAGGTCGACTTGGAGGTCGACCTGGGGGTCGACCAGGGGGTCGACCTAGGGGTCGACCTATAGGTCGACCTGCCCAGTCGACCTGGTCAGGTCCTGGCTGGCCTGGTTGGGTTCTGGTCGAATTTCTGAGTCTTGGTGTGTCACTAGGGCTGACTTGTCACCTCTTGATGTGTATGGTCTAGATTCATTCTATGATCATCTGACAGCTCGAATCAATCTAAAATTCTATAAATACAACCTAGTGCTCAACCTAAATTCATACAAAAAAATAGAACTTGAGCCGTCATGCTGCCGGGAGGAAACTAAGAGTAGCCGTCATTTGGAGAAAGCTTAGAGACGAACAAAACTAAAGTAAAAACTTAATTCTAACAACGTTTATCTACCCAAAGGAAAGCATCTCAAATTCAGAACTTAGAGACCAGAAATCAAGATCGTCGTTCGCTGTAAGTATAGTGACTTTTCCGATGAGAATGAAAATTAGGACTTGATTTGTTATATGGTGAAAATGGAATTGTACTGTAATTGTGTAATATCAACGATGCTAATTCATATCTGTGTATTGCGATGATTCTATCATAATTGGTATTGGATGTTTGTGGTGTAAATTACTTGGTGTTGGAACTATTGTACATTTAGAATGAAAACAACACCGCATGCAAGTATATGGTTCATGTTAGAATCTACACCTATATGTTGCTAGGTTGTATACATTTTGCTAAGTCCAAGTTAAGACTTATATACACATGTTTTATGTTAGGACCAGTTTACCTACATGATTTAATCTATATATATATATATATGTGTGTGTGTGTGTGTGTGTGTGTGTGTTCTTATGTCCCTTGCAAGTTTGTAATTGGATCCATGACTAGAACCATTTGGGTTTACACGATTAATACAAGTTTCATGTTATAACAGGATACATGATTTGATCTAGTTCACACTTTTGGGGTTAATGTCAAAAATAAACATTTTTATGGACATGTAATAACCTTGTCACATGCTAGTTTGTGTTTGAAGTTATGCCTGGATAAAAATATTTTTAGGGTTATGTTTTATGCAAGTCTAAATTATGCCATTTCATGTGACACCTATTTAATTAGATTCTCATTTCGATGCAAGTTCACATGACAAGTTGAAACCTATGAATTGTGTTAATTAGTTCTCAAAGTTGCAAGTTCATATGTCACACACCCTTTATGTTATTTAGAATATTTCATGTTCTTGGCTTTCCCTTCTCTGTTTATAAGTTGGGCTGAAATATCGAGCCCAACATTCACTATAATCTTGCGAACGTACAAACGGGGGAATATCGTTGGGATTAAACATGAAAATATATGTGGTTGGAATGTTTGGCACATGCCAATAATTTGTGACGTTTAAGTGGTATGAATTGTTATACCAAAAATAATGAACTTGGAAAGTGGGCCTTAACATTTACATATAACGGTAAAAGAGACAAATATGTAAATTTAGAAAATACGAGCATGCTTAACCCGAGGTTGGATTGAGTTGTGATGTAAACCTGCTCGGACCCGCCCGGTTGTCCATTAATCACAACGATACCTATCCAATGTGGGTGGTTAAGGCATTAAGCCCAATAAGAACCCGAGGTTAGACTGAGTTGCGGTGTAAACCTGCCCGGAACCGACCGGCATATCCAGTAACCGCAACGATACGTGTCTAATGTGAGTGGTTGGTGCTTTAATGAATAAATTAAAGCTAAGTCAGGATTGGTAGGGTTAAGTCAATTAAGTTAATACTTAACCAATTCAACATGATAACTATACATGTTGACTAGAAAACCCTAGTAACGGGGACCCATTTCAGCAGTAACCCACATAGGTGTATCATGGTACCCTGAAACTAGGCAGGGTGGGGCACGATTACTGGGCTGATTGTAAGCGGTCAAAGCGACGGCGGTTGGTGCAACAGTGTGGGTTCTAATGGAGTGTGGGCGTGCACACACTCCAGAGCAGAAAAAGCAGGCACTGGGCACCATTACTATACACTATGCATTCTAGAATTGTGTCGGGTCGCCACCTTGGGACTTGATACACCCCATGGAGGGACCAGCATAGGTAGCTACAATCAATTGGGGGCGGTATGACACATGTGACTATACGAGTAGGAGTCGATCGTTAGAAAGGGGATCACTTAACCCTAATTATGGGGTGCCAGTTGGGGTAAGTTCTAGTAGGTGTAGAGATATAGTGTGGGGTGTGGTACTATATTCGGTTCTAAACCGCTTTAACTTAGTTTATGGTATTTTCCCATTTTCAGTTTACTCCTGTCATGCCCTTTTTCTTATTCTCATACTGAAAAGTCACTAGACTTACCAGGCTTTATGTCTGACTCTATTTTTCTTTCGTCTTCTTTTCTTTCGTTTCCCCCCTAGGTCCGCAGGGAGGAAACAACCCAGCTTAGTCTCTTTGCAAGCTCCAAGATAGTTGATGTATGATTTGGACTCTCTCCTTAGCTATGGCTTTTGGATACACTTATGGGGATTTATGCAGTTTTTAATTATGTTTTATGCTTCTTTACTAAATAATCAAGACAGAGATGATAATGTAATGTTTTGGGAGTTATTGTGAAACAATTTTCTATAATGGTTTTGTATTGAACTACGTATGAAATAAATGTTTGTTTTCCGCTGCTTATATTTATGTCTGTCTTGTAAATTTTTCTGTGTCTTTTACCTATAACCCTCCATCAAAGTTAAGGCATTCCCTTTGTGAGTGACCTTAACGGTGGTGGCGTGTTTCACTTGGTATCAGAGCATAGGTTTACCAGACCAGATAAAAAGTTTTTGAAACTATTTCCAAAAAGGAGTTTAAAGAAGCATTTTTCAAGAAAAAGTGTTGTTTTATTTTAAAAAAGGCATAATCCCCCAAGGCCATAAGCACTATCTTTCTATCCTTTGTGTTGAACCTTTCCTTTTTTCGTTTCAGTATGTCTGGGGATCCTAACCTCCCGGAGGGTGTACCAGTACCTGGCTGGTTTAGGAGATACCTTGAAGCTAGGGCTAATAAGGCGGGCCCAATAAATTTTCCTCCTCCCCCAGCCGCAGCAGCACCTCCTCCTCCTCCCTGTGGTAATGCTTTCGCTAAGACATGTAGAGATTTCAAGGCTATGGGTGGAAAGGACTTTTATGGAATGGAATCCTTCGTGGCAGCAAGGAACTGGCTGAAAATGACCGAAGATTTGTTCGTCATTTTCGAGGTGGACGACAGGCAATAAGTACGGTTGGCACTGTGGTTGCTTAAAGACGAAGCTTCCTATTGGTGGGAGGTTACCCATGCTGAGAGGCCAGTGGAAACATGGGAGGATTTCAGGATGAGATTTGAGATGAAATTCCTCTCACAAGCTGAAAGGAGTCTGCAGATGGAGAAGTTCCTATCTCTTAAGCAAGGGAGTATGACAGTCAAGGAGTACGTCAACCAGTTCGACCAACTAGCTAGGTTCGGACTGGACTTAGTCAACACACCGCACAAGAAAGCTCTCCGCTTTGTCAAAGGATTGAACGAGCCACTACATAGCCTGGACATGACCCACGTACCCATGGGAGTTACTTATGAAAGGTTGGTGGACATGGCACTGCTACACGAGGAAGATAAGGGCATGAAAGAGGCAAAGGTGTAAGTGCCTCAAGGAAAGAAAGAAGGTTTACAGCCTAAGAAGACAGACTTTAAGAAGGGCGGGAAAGACAACAAATCCCGTGAAAAGAGAAGGTGTAATTTCTATGGCAATGTTGGACATTTGGTGAAAGACTGCAGAAAGAAAAAGGCAAAAATGAATGGTGGGTGCTTTCATTGTGGCGAGACAGGGCACATGGCTAAGGACTACCCAAAGAAGCGAGGGCAGGGACAGAGGACTGGTTCCACTTCAAGGGGACAGGTTCACGCGCTGGTAGCACCTCTGCAACAATGAGGTAGAAATATTTCTGTAGAAAGTGTAATTTATCTTTATGATCACCCAGTTTGCACTCTTTTTGATTCTGGCGCATCGCACTCTTTTATTTCATCTGCTTTAGTAGAATCTCTGCACCTAGATACCAGTATGGTAGAGGATCCCTTGGTTGTTTCAAATCCAATTGGGGGCTCAGCTTATTTGTCAATGGTTTGTCTGGATTTGAAAAATTCTATTCTAAGCATAGAGTTTAGATGTAGTGCCTTTGTTTTGGGCTTCTCGGCATATGGATTGATTTTGGGCATGGACTGGCTATCCAGTAATGGTTCCATCCTTGATTGTGAGAAGAGAGGGTTAGGCTTTCGACTCGGCTCGGTAACACTCTCGAAATTTCTTGTAATCCCTTGAATGCGGTTATGCTTAGTTATCTTGAATCGCTTGATGCTTCTGTTGAGAATTTACAGTCGGTTAGAGTGGTCCGTGAATATTCGGATGTCTTTGGCGAGGTGAAGGGCTTACCTCCGAAGCGGGAAATAGACTTCTGCATATACCTGGTGGATAATGCAAATCCCGTAGCTTTACCCGTTAGACACATGGCTCCAAGGGAGAGGAAGGATCTCAGTAAGCAGGTTAAAGAGCTTCTAGAGAAGGGGTTCATTAGACGGAGCATTTCACAATGGGGCCTCCAGTGGTGTTCGCAACAAAAGCGGATGGTTCGCTCCGCCTATGCGTTGACTATAGGGAGCTAAACAAGCCGACTAAGAAGAATAGGCACCCTCTTCCCAGAATAGACGATTTGTTTGATCAGCTTGTAGGAGCATCGGTTTTCTCCCAACTTGATTTGGCTACCGGGTTTCATCAGCTAAGGGTGGCTGAAGATAGCATTGATAAGACGCCATTCAGAACCCCAGATGGTTTCTTTGAGTGGCTTGTCATGCCTTTCGGCTTGACAAACGCACCCGCTTGTTTCGTGGACCTAATGAGCAGGGTGTTCAGGGAGTTCGTCAATAAATTTGTGGTAGTCTTCGTAGATGATATCTTGATCTTCTTAAAGAATGAGGAAGAGCATGCTCAGCATCTAAAATAGGTCATGGAGACTCTTCGGGTACATCAGCTGAAAGCCAAATTCTCCAAGTGCCACTTTTGGAGAGAAGAAGTAAGATTTCTTGGGCATGTAGTGTCCAAAGAGGGGTTAGCTGTGGACCCCGCGAAAGTAGTAGCGGTGCAAGATTGGAAGGCACCAAGGAACGCAACCGAAGTCCGAAGTTTTCTCGGGCTAGCAGACTTTTACTGAAAATTCATTAGAGATTTTGCAAAAATATCAGCTCCACTCACAAGGTTGACAAAGAAGAACCTGGCGTTCGCTTGGGATTTAGATTGCGAGTTTGCTTTCCAACGATTGAAAAGGGCTCTTACAATAGCCCTAGTTCTGACATTGCCTGATGGAAGCAAAATGTTTACAGTATACACGGATGCGTGCGGCACAGGACTAGGCGCTGTCTTGATGCAAGAATGGAGGGTAGTAGTCTATGGCGAGAGACAATTGAAAGTGCATGAAAAGAACTACCCAACCCACGATCTTGAGTTAGCTGCCATTGTATTTGCGCTTAAGTCTTGGCGCCATTATCTCCTAGGTGAGAAGTTTGAATTGTACACTAACCATAAATCACTGAAGTATCTCTTCTCGCAGAAAGATCTTAACTTGAGGCAGCAAAGGTGGATGGAGTTCCTTGCCTCATACGATTTCGAGATTTCATATACTCCTAGCAAGGGCAATGTAGTCGCAGACGCCTTGAGTAGAAAGAAGCTGACCTTAAGCCCTCTCTTTGTAGAAAGGCAAAGCCTGGAGTTTATAGTTAGTTTTGACTTTAGGCACTCCTATGATTTTGTACCCGGTTTGTTAGCATCGCTAGAAGTGTGGCCCACTCTTTTGGACTCGATAGGGACCGCACAATGTGAAGACCCTCAGCTTGCGTATATGATTGATAAGCTAATTAGGGGTGAGACTTCTAGTCACCTCAATAGGTACTCTATCGATGGTAAATGTTGGCTGAGGCGGGATGGAAGACTGTGTGTCCCACAAGCAAGGAATTTGGTAAAGATGGTTCTTGAGGAAGCACACCATTCCAAGATGACAATACACCCAGGCGGAGACAAGATGTACAAGGACTTAAAAAGAGTTTTATTTTGGAGTGGCATGAAAAGAGATGTGGCTGAATTTGTTTCCAAGTGTATAATATGCCAACAGGTCATGGCAGAGCAAAAGAAGCCTGGAGGACTGCTTCATCCTCTGGAGGTCCCACAATGGAAGTGGGATAGCATTTCGATGGACTTTATTGATGGGTTGCCTAGGTCTAGAAGGGGCAATACCAGTATTTGGGTAATAGTAGACAGGCTCACAAAAAGCGCTCACTTCATACCTGTCAAGAGTAGAAGGACTGCCTCATCTCTGGCATCTCTTTATCTCAAGGAAATTGTTCGACTCCATGGGATACCCTCCAGCATAGTGAGTGACCGGGATCCTATCTTTACAAGTCAATTTTGGCGGAGTCTGCAAGAAGCTGTAGGTACATAGTTATGCTTGAGCATGACCTATCACCCCCAAACCGATGGCTAGACAGAAAGGGTGAACAGGGTATTAGAAGAACTTTTGAGACTGTGCGTCCTTGACTTTGGAGGGACGTGGGAGGACCATCTTCCTTTGGTGGAATTCGCCTACAACTATAGCTACCAAGCCACTATCAGCATGGCACCCTTTGAAGCTTTATATGGAAGACCGTGCCGATCACCAACTTGTTGGTGGGAGTCTACAGACAAGCTCATACTTAGACCAGATATGATTAGAGAGACTTCAGAAAAGTGGACTTGATACGGAGGAGAATGAAGACTGCCCAGGATAGACAGAAGTCCTACGTAGACAAAAGAAGGACCGACCTTGAGTTTTGAGGTTGGGGACAGGGTTTTTCTTAAGGTGTCTCCTTTAAGGAACGTCGTTCGCTTTGGATCTGTAGGAAAGCTAGCACCAAGATTTGTAGGGCCGTTCCCTATCATCGAGAAGATTGGGAAGATGGCTTATAGAGTAGAGCTTCCCGAAAGATAGGCGGGAGTTCACAATGTCTTTCATGTCTCTCATCTACGGAAGTGTTTACATGAATCTGCGGAAGTGGTGGAGCCAAGCATTCTAGAAGAAGTCGAGGTGGAACGAGAAGCAACTACGAGGAAAGTTCCGACTCGTATCTTGGGAACTGAAGTCAAAAGGCTACGCAACCGCGAAGTTAAGCTTGTTAAAGTTCAATGGAGCGAAGCCGAGGAAGACGCGACTTGGTAAACTGAGGACAGAATACGCGCGGCCTACCCTTTTCTTTTTTAGGGTACATCTTTGATCTCTCTTTTTCCATAAGTTTATGCTAGTGTCTACCTTTTTGTGTATCTCCTCGGCCATATCTTTATTCTTAGGGTAGAAACCAATGTATGTAAACATGTATTTGAAACATGTTATGATTGATGATTGCAACTGGTTGCAAGTGGTTGCTAGTGGTTGCTCATGGATGCATTCACACACACATTAGGTGATAGATCGGCTCAGTCACTTTCATATTGCAAATGCATATATGTATTTGTATATGGATTGAAACTTGATGTGTTATCATATGGAAGTTGCATCTGTATGAATGATTATGCACTCATGTAGAAAATCTTGAGTAGGAAAAAAAATTGGATACATGATGGATTCATGGCATATACATAATTCGCATTAAGGAGGTCAACTGAATCAGTGGACCGCCTGATTTTGCATTATATAAGGACATGTACACACACCTTGCATATGATCATGAAGCATTAGAAGTCTTTTAAGGACAATGGATGCCTGTGTTTGATGGTTGAGTAGATGGACGACTGGTTGGTAGGATATATGTTCTCCCAGACTTGAAGATTTCGGGGACGAAATCCTTTAAGGAGGGGAGAGTGTAACACCCCAAGTTTTCCAGTTAACAGAAAATTAACAAATTAAAGTATACTTAATTCAAAACATAAGAATCAAGGGAAACGGGTTACGCCATTGCGTTCGTCTCGAAATTCTGCTTGAGATAGAGCCGTGTTTGCGTAAATCGGACTCCGTATGAAGGAGTTATGACCTTCAGAAGTTTCAGAATTTATTTAAATTTCAAACAGCCCGAATTCAAAATTCAAAATTCAAAAACTGGACCAAAAATGGGATGGGTAGGAAAATTCCCGCCCAGGTCAACTTGGAGGTCGACCTGGGGGTCGACCTGAGTACCCAGGTCGACCAGGGGGTCGACCTATAGGTCGACCTGCCCAATCGACCTGGTCAGGTCCTAGCTGGCCTGGTTGGGTTCTGGTCGAATTTCTGAGTCTTGGTGTGTCACTAGGGCTGACTTGTCACCTCCTGATTGGTTCCTCTTGATGTGTATGGCCTAGATTCATTCTATGATCATCTGACGGCTCGAATCAATCTAAAATTCTATAAATACAACCTAGTGCTCAACCAAAATTCATACAAAAAATTAGAACTTGAGCCGTTATGCTGCCAGGAGGAAACTAAGAGTAGCCGTCAGTGGGAGAAAGCTTAGAGACGAACAAAACTAAAGTAAAAACTTAATTCTAACAACGTTTATCTACCCAAAGGAAAGCATCTCAAATTCAAAACTCAGAAACCAGAAATCAAGATCGTCGTTCGTTGTAAGTATAGTGACTTTTCCGATGAGAATGAAAATTAGGACTTGATTTCTTATGGTGAAAATGGAATTGTACTGTAATTGTGTAATATCAACGATGCTAATTCATATCTGTGTATTGCGATGATTCTATCATAATTGGTATTGGATGTTTGTGGTGTAAATTACTTGGTGTTGGAACTATTGTACATTTAGAATGAAAACAACACCGCATGCAAGTATATGGTTCATGTTAGAATCTACACCTATATGTTGCTAGGTTGTATACATTTTGCTAAGTCCAAGTTAAGACTTATATACACATGTTTTATGTTAGGACCATTTTACCTACATGATTTAATATATATATATATATATATATATATATATATATGTGTGTGTGTGTGTGTGTGTGTGTGTGTGTGTGTTCTTATGTCCCTTGCAAGTTTGTAATTGGATCCATGACTAAAACCATTTGGGTTTACACGATTAATACAAGTTTCATGTTATATCATGATACATGATTTGATCTAGTTCACACTTTTGGGGTTAATGTCAAAAATAGACATTTTTATGGACATGTAATAACCTTGTCACATGCTAGTTTGTGTTTGAAGTTATGCCTAGATAAAAATATTTTTAGGCTTATGTTTTATGCAAGTCTAAATTATGCCATTTCATGTGACACCTATTTAATTAGATTCTCATTTCGATGCAAGTTCACATGACAAGTTGAAACCTATGAATCATGTTAATTAGTTCTCAAAGTTGCAAGTCCATATGTCACGCACCCTTTATGTTGTTTAGAATATTTCATGTTCTTGGCTTTCCCTTCTATATTTATAAGTTGGGCTGAAATATCGAGCCCAACATTCACTATAATCTTGCGAACGTACAAACGGGGGAATATCGTTGGGATTAAACATGAAAATATATGTGGTTGGCATGTTTGGCACATGCCAATAATTTGTGACGTTTAAGTGGTATGAATTGTTATACCAAAAATAATGAACTTGGAAAGTGGGCCTTAACATTTACATATAACGGTAAAAGAGACAAATATGTAAATTTAGAAAATACGAGCATGCTTAACCCGAGGTTGGATTGAGTTGTGATGTAAACCTGCCCGGACCCGCCGGCTGTCCAGTAATCACAACGATACCTATCCAATGTGGGTGGTTAAGGCATTAAGCCCAATAAGAACCCGAGATTAGACTGAGTTGCGGTGTAAACTTGCCCGGAACCGACCGGCATATCCAGTAACGGCAACGATACGTGTCTAATGTGAGTGGTTGGTACTTTAATGAATAAATTAAAGCTAAGTCAGGATTGGTAGGGTTAAGTCAATTAAGTTAATACTTAACCAATTCAACATGATAACTATACGGATGGATGGGGGTTAGGTTTATACAGACACTTAACCAACTTAGCATGTTGACTAGAAAACCCTAGTAACGGGGACCCATTTCAACAGTAACCCACATAGGTGTATCATGGTACCCTGAAACTAGGTAGGGTGGGGCACGATTACTGGGCTGATTGTAAGCGGCTAAAGAGACGGCGGTTGGTGCAGCAGTGTTGGTTCTAACGGAGTGTGGGCGTGCACACACTCCGGAGCAGAAAAAGCAGGCACTGGGCACCAGTTGTATACACCATGCATTCTAGAATTGTGTCGGGTCGCCACCTTGGGACTTGATACACCCCATGGTGGGACAAACATAGGTAGCTACAATCAATTGGGGGCCGTATGACACATGTGACTACACGAATAGGAGACGATCGTTAGAAATGGGATCACTTAACCCTGATTATGGGGTGCCAGTTGGGGCAAGTTCGAGTAGGTGCAGAGATATTGTGTGGGGTGCGATAGTATATTCGGTTCTAAACCGCTTTAACTTAGTTTATGGTATTTTCCCATTTTCAGTTTACTCCTGTCATGCCCTTTTTCTTATTCTCATACTGAAGAGTCACTAGACTTACCAGGCTTTATGTCTGACTCTATTTTTCTTTCGTCTTCTTTTCTTTCGTTCCCCCTAGGTCCGCAGGGAGGAAACAACCCAGCTTAGCCAGACTCTTTGCAAGCTCCAAGATAGTTGATGTATGATTTGGACTCTCTCTCCTTAGCTATGGCTTTTGGATACACTTATGGGGATTTATGCAGTTTTTAATTATGTTTTATGCTTCTTTACTAAATAATCAAGACAGAGATGATGATGTAATGTTTTGGGAGTTATTGTGAAACAATTTTCTATAATGGTTTTGTATTGAACTACGTATGAAATAAATGTTTGTTTTCCGCTACTTATATTTATGTCTGTCTTATAAATTTTTCTGTGTCTTTTACCTATAACCCTCCATCAAAGTTAAGGCATTCCCTTTGTGAGTGACTTTAATGGAGGTGGGGTGTTTCAGGTAACACTTTCCCTCCAAATGATGTCTTGTGTTTATCATGCCGTGCTTTGAGTTGAGACAAGCAGTTTTGGAAGTCGGAAAGATCTCCAAGTCATGTCGTGCGATCCATCGCGACCTTTTCGTTGAGTAGCAATGATGCTTTGTTGAAGCTCATTGGCATAAGTAGGCAGTTCCAGCTTTGTTGAGAATCTTAGTTGCTTTGATTTTTGTCGCTCAGACTGGAACCAATCGGATTGCTCAGGTGAGTGTCTAATTCCCGTCGATTCAAGAAATTAAACATTAATCGCCAACTCCTGCTTATGTCGGAACGTAAGCGAGTCATTGTGTGATGACCGCCCACAACCCCTACACTAAATAAGATGAATAATGCGCTGAAAGATGTGCCAGGCAAGTGTGGACGATCCTTCAAGTATGATACCTAAGCAGAACCTATCGTATACTCACAGCGCAAGAAAAAATATAATAGAGCATATACAACAGGAAATTTTGGTAAAGCATATTTGAGCAGAAAACACCAAACTTTCATAACAACTAGAAAATATATCCAACACCAGGATTTGAACATATATGTTTGTACAAATTTGCCTCACTACAACACTCGTATTAAAGCAAAAAAACAGCGGAAATACAGATACTATATAGTAGAGAAGATAATACGCCAACCTCCTTCTCGCCTCTGAACTGCAACATCACCCTCACTAAGCTATCACCTATCACTTAGTCTTCCCATCCAAAAATCGGATGAACAACCCAAGGTAATAAGAGGGAAACATAAAACCCTGAGTCAGACAACAGTCTTAGTAAGCGATAAAACATCTAACTAACATCATCAATAAAGTATATGAGAATAAGTAAACAAACAAACTAATCTACCCACTTCGCCAGAGAAGAACTCAACCCCTAACTTCCCCACATCGGACAATGATAACCTTTACATCAAGTATTTCAACCTTACATACACGGCAACCAGAACAACCATTCGTTCATGGCAATCGAAAGCACCCAAACCCTACTACTCATAGCATCCAGATTATATATCTCACGTAAACCATCCTAATTGAATTCAGCATTTCTCAAGCATAAGCCCCAGAGGCCTAGACTAATATCAGACAAGAACCCAAGAAACATCTCCTTCGACGTTGGGCAATCTACATGAGACAGTACAAACAAGACCACCAATCATCCATTGTTTGCGAATAAATTAAACAATTGAAAACAACTATTTAATTCGTTCGGCTTTTCTAAATAACAAGGGTTGTTATAAAGGGTGTCGAACTCTGGGACCAAAATTATTTACTAATAAATCCAATCAAGTTCTTCCAAAGGTTTGATTGGTTAAAAACACAAAAAAATGTGAAAAAAGAGAGAGTTTTATATAATAAATGAAAGCAATTAGGGAGCAATGACATAAACTAGATTAACATGAATTAATAACTGTAACACCCCACGTCCATTAATGTCACTCAAAAAGGGAATGCATTAACTTCCATGGAGGTTTTAAGTGAATATAGAAAAGTAAAATTACAACAAGACAGATATAAAATAGTACTTGGAAATTCAAAAACTTTATTTCATTGTAGCAGAAGTCAAAACATGTTTGATTACATCATAACACCATATTCAATGTCAAGTACAATATCTATCTTGATAAAACAAGTACATAATCCCATTACATGAATAGCAATTAAAAAGAAAGATAACAAGCTGGACTTTACTTCAGCAGTCCAAGCTTTCTAGAAGATAAGCGATCCAACTAGACTCCACTAGAACTTGGCCCAACCTGCGGACCTGAAGGGAGAAAAAGGATGGAAAAGAGGGGGTCAGACATAAAGTCTGGTGAATATGATAATTCTACAATACTATTACCAAAATAACTGGACTAAGGCATAAGCTGGAAAACAAGAAAATGTCTATGAAGAGCAGATTAAGGACATAGACAATCGCTAAAGGCAACGTTATAGGCGCTCCTAAATACTAAAGGATAAACACTATACTGCACCACACCAGTCACCCTAAAGATTCATCCCACTTAGCTTCACTTAGAAACTTTCCCAATAGCTTTACGTACCCCTAGCTGACTACATAGGTGCCGCCTGCCCCTATCTCCACTAGGTGTACCCTACTTCCCATTATTCGATCGGCTCCCTAACTCATAGATACCCGTGCTGGCCCCACAGTGGGGTGTATCACTCCCCTAAAGTGGCAACCTGATACAACGGACATGCACGACTTATACCTACACGATGCAACAACGTCTTACCTACCAGCCCGGGTCCACACACGCATATGAAACCCGTTGGACTTGCGTTGCCACCGCTCCCTGTTTTGGCCTCTTATAGTCAAACCCAGTATGCGTGTCCCGTCCTCGACTTGGGTCGAGCCCACAAAGATACGTTTTGGGATACTGGTTGAAATGGGCCCCCACTATTTACCACAAGCATTCCACCTAAGCTTGTCCCCATTAGTCCATCCCACTTAACCCACTTAGTCATGTTCATTTACATGTGTGTTTGGTTAAGTCTAATCGTATTTCAAATGCCTCTAAAGGCAACCACCAGATTCCTCATGCCACCCAAGGCACCTACTTAACCCCCATGTCCCACCTTACATGATTATCTGGTTAATTATTTCTTAGTTCATTAAGGCCATAACCTAATAAAGACCTCTCACATTAGACTGGCATTTATGGCAGCTGGATTTGCCGGGCGGGTCCGGGCAGTCTTACACCATAAAAGAGTCTGACCTTGTGTCTTTACAACTGTTATGCTTTAGTTTGGGCCTAGGACCTCTCACATTGGGCCGACATTTGTGACTACTGGATTTGTCGGGCGGGTCCGGGCAGGTTTACATCACAAACGGGTCCAACCTCGTGTCCTAAGCATTGATTATTAATAATAATCCACTTTCCCCCAATTTTAATAATTCCTTACTTGAATTATTAATTACTTCCAATTTTTAACAATGTCCATAATTGACTCAAGTATGGACATCCATTCATGGTATGCAAAATCTTACAAAATTGCACCCAATTTATTAATTCCTAATATCACCCCTACCCCACGTTTGAACGTTTATTCGCAAAATATATGTTAGACTCGAATAGCCTAACTCATAGCATAAAAGAGATTATCATAATAACAACATGTATATGTGACCAAATGAATCATAATAAGGGGTGAAACTTGCATATGTCCAACTTGCATAGATTATACATGTCATGGACCTAAAGGTGTCAACTTGTTCAAAATTCACCTAATATAATCTCAATCAATTTTCATAAACTTACATATGAACATGTGTGAATCAACATCATCTAATTTTTTTAACAACATGGTTTTATATGGGTACACCTAACTCAATAGGCAAATTCCCATAATCAAGTTTTATTTAATTATAGTTTCAAGTTTATGGGTACACCTAACCTAATAGGAAAATTCCCATAAACAAGATCCATTTAAATTAAGAAAAAAACATAACTTTAAGCATGATCCAACAGCATGATTTTTCAACATAATATAGCATGATTTATAACATGGCATAGTATGATAGTATAACATAGCTTGACATGATTCTCAACATAGCACGACATAGCATAAGAGAATTTACAACATAGCATGACATAGCATATATAATTTACATCATACGACAACATAATAACATAATAAGAGATCCACAATATATAGAATTTACAATTACAAATCACATCACTTTCTTGTGATCCATTCATAACTGAGTCAAATTAGTTTGTAATAGTCTTGTGAGAATCATCATACTCACCAACAAAAGAAAAGAATTAGAGAAAGAGAGATCTTTTGATTTGATTTGTGTAGATTTAGTTGTAGATGATTAGGCTTCCTCTTCTTAGTTTGTGACGGCTACGCTGAACTCCATGGCAGCAGCATGACGGTAGCTTCTCTAATTTTACAAGTGATTTAGGTTTAGGGTCTACCCACTTATTTATAGATTTTAGAATGCATTTAGGCCATTAGATTTAACCTAGAAATAACCGCAGCCGTTCAGACAAGATGGGGTTTATCTTGTTGACTCAGCAATGAGTCAGAAGTGACTCAGCAAACACTCAGCAATATATATATATATATATATTCTACAATGTACACATTAGATACATCCCCCCCCCTTTACACACTTATTATTGTTTTTATATACATATTAGATACATCCCCTCTCTTACACACTTATTAATATTTTTATATTCATATTAGATACATCCCCTCTCTTACACACTTATTAATATTATTATATTCATATTAGATACATCCCCTCTCTTACACACTTTTATATTCATATTAGATACATCCCCTCTCTTACACACTTATTAATATTTTAGCAACTTTAGTGTTAATAGAAAATTCGGGGTGTTACATTCTCCCCTCCTTTTAGGATTTCATCCCCGAAATCTTCAAGTCTGGAAGAATGTATATCCTACCATCCAAACGTCCATCTACTCATCCATCATACACAGGCATCCATTGTCCTTACAGACTTCTAATGCTTTCATGTTTAAATGCACAGTGTGTGTATATGTCCGTATCTAATGCAAAATCAGGCGGTCCACTGATTCAGTTGACCTCCTTAATGCAAATTATGTAAGTGTCATGAATCCATTATGTATGCAAAAGATCCTAATTGCTTACATACTACTTCTATATGCGTGCACACCCATTCAACCGAATGCAGCATCCATATGATGGTACAACCATTATACATCCATTATACTAAATACATCCATATATATGCAATATGCAATATGAAGTGACTGAGCCGATCTAGTGCCTAAAGTGTGTGTATATATGCATCCACGAGCAACCACTAGCAAACACTTGCATCCATTTTGCATCCATCATACATAACATGTCTCAAACACATGTTTCAACCATAGGATTATCCTAACTAAACGTCAAAGATACTAATGAGAGGACATACTAAAGATAAGATAAGATAAGCTAAGCGATAAAGGAGAAATTAAAAGACATACCTTCAAAAAGAAAAGGGTACAACGAACGCATCTTCTCTTCTGTCTCCCAAGTTGCGTTGCTCTCATCATCTCCCCATTGCACTTTAACCAGTCTGACCTCTCGATTCCTCAACTTTTTGATCTCCGACCCAAGAATGCATGTAGGAGCTCGTCTAATTGTTGCATCACGCTCTATTTCCACCTCTTTAAGCAAGCTCGGCTCTACCACCTCCGCGGTCTTGTGCAAACACTTCCTCAAATGTGATACATGGAATACGTCGTGTACTCCACTAAGTTTCTCAGGCAACTCCACCCTATATGCCATCTTCCCAATCCTGTCTTTTACAGGAAACGGCCCTACAAACCTTGGTGCTAATTTCCCCACGGACCCAAAGCGAACAACATTTTGTAACGGAGATACTTTGATAAAAACCATGTCCCCAATGTCAAACTCAAGATCTGTCCTCCTCTTATCAGCATACGGTTTTTGCCTATCTTGTGCTGCTTTCATCCTCCTTCGAATCAACTCAATCTTCTCCGAGGTTTCCCTAACCATATCGGGCCCAAGTAGGATTTTATCGGTAGATTCCCACCAACATGTAGGCGAACGGCAAGGCCTTCCATAAAGAGCTTCGAAAGGTGCCATGCCAATACTAGACTGAAAGCTATTGTTATATGCGAATTCTACTAACGGAAGGTGCTCTTCCCATGTACCCCCAAAGTTTAGGATACAAAGCCTTAAAAGATCCTCTAGAATGCGATTCACCCTCTCGGTCTGGCCGTCTGTCTGAGGATGATATGCGGTGCTCAAACATAGCTGAGTCCCTACCGCCTCTTGTAAACTCTTCCAAAATTCGCTAGTAAAGATGGGGTCACGGTCGCTTACTATACTAGAAGGAATACCGTGCAAACGAACTATCTCCTTAATGTATACAGAAGTCAACCACGGAGCAGTCCTCTTACTTTTCACGGGAATAAAATGGGCGCTTTTAGTAAGTCTATCTACTATAACCCAAATCCCCGTGTTACCCTTCCTTGATCTTGGTAATCCATCCACAAAATCCATTGAGATGCTTTCCCATTTCCATAGTGGAACTTCTAATGGGTGAAGCAACCCACCGGGTTTCTTTTGTTCTGCTTTAACTCGTTGGCACACCAAGCATCTAGCGACGTACTCGGCCACATCCTTTTTCATACCGGCCCAAAAGAAAACCCGCTTCATATCTTTGTACATCTTATCCCCGCCGGGATGAATGGTCATTTTTGAGCGATGAGCATCATCAAGAATGTCCTTCCTTAAGTCTTCGTCTTGCGGTACACAAAGTCTATTATCCCTTCGTAACCAACCCTTATCGTCTAGGGTATACCTACGAAGATGGCTTGACGACTCCCCCCCTTTGAGCTTTTCTACTATCTCAACCAACTGTGGGTCGTCTCGCTGTGCCTCACCAACCCGTCCTAGAAGTGTAGGTCTAACCTCCAAGGATGCTAACAGACCGGGTACTAAGTCAACGGAGGGTCTAAAGTCAAACAAAGAGATGAATTCTAAGCTTTGTCGTTCAACAAACAACGGACTCAAGGACAACCTTTTCCTACTTAAGGCGTCTGCCACCACGTTACCCTTGCCCGGGGTATATGCTATTTCAAAATCGTAGGAGGCTAAGAATTCCATCCACCGTTGCTGCCTTAAATTCAAATCCTTCTGAGAGAATAAGTATTTTAATGATTTGTGGTCAGTGAACAGTTCAAATTTCTCACCAAGAAGATAGTGACGCCAAGACTTAAGCGCAAAAACAATTGCGGCTAGCTCTAAGTCATGCGTGGGGTAATTCTTTTCATGAACCCTCAACTGCCTTCCACCATAGGCTATTACTCTTCCCTCTTGCATGAGGACCGCGCCAAGTCCCGTCCCACAAGCATCAGTATAGATGGTAAACGGTTTATTCCCGTCTGGCAGCACTAAGACTGGGGCTGAAGTTAAGGCTCTCTTTAAACGTTGGAACGCATCATCGCAATCTTTGTCCCACGTAAAAACCAGGTTCTTCTTCGTTAACCGTGTTAATGGAGCTGATATTTTTGCGAAGTCTTTGATAAACTTCCTATAATAGCCAGCCAACCCCAAGAAACTTCTTACTTCGGTTGCATTTTTAGGGACCTTCCAATCTTGGATGGCCACCACCTTTGCGGGATCCACTGCTATCCCTTCTTTGGAAACCACGTGCCCTAAGAGCCGTACTTCCTTCCTCCAGAAGTGACACTTAGAAAATTTTGCCTTAAGGTTATGCGCTCGAAGGGTTTCCAACACTTCCCTAAGATGTGGGGAGTGCTCTTCTTTATTCTTAGAAAAGACTAAGATGTCATCCACAAAGACTACCACGAATTTGTTAAGGTATTCCCTAAACACCCTACTCGTCAAATCAACAAAATATGCAGGGGCGTTTGTCAAACCAAAGGGCATCACTAGCCATTCATATAATCCGTCAGGAGTCCTAAAAGCAGTCTTATCTATACTATCCTCAGCCACTCTCAGTTGATGAAAGCCAGTGGCTAAGTCCAACTGCGAAAACACTGAGGCGCCAACTAACTGATCAAAGAGATCGTCAATCCTCGGCAGTGGGTGTCGGTTCTTTTTAGTAAGCTTGTTTAGTTCTCTATAGTCCATACAAAGTCTAAGAGACCCATCCGCCTTTGTGGCAAAAACTACTGGAGCACCCCACTCCGATATACTACGTCTTATGAACCCCTTCTCAAGCAACTCCTTTACTTGCTTATTGAGTTCCCTCCTTTCACGAGGAGCCATGTGGCGCACTGGCAAAGATACGGGTTTAGCATTATTCACAAGATAAATTCGAAAGTCTATCTCCCGCTTTGGAGGTAAGCCCTTCACCTCCTCAAACACATCCGGATATTCCCGGACCACTTCTACCGATCGCAGGTTCTCTACAGACGCGTCAAGCGATTCAAGATAACTTAGCATAACGGAATTTATGGGATTACAAAAGATGTCGAGAGCATTACCAAGGCGAGTCACAAGCCTAACTACTCTCCTTTCACAATCAAGAATGGCCCTATTTCTAGACAACCAATCCATTCCTAAAATTAGCCCATAGCCCGTGAAGCCCAATACATAAGCATCACATCTAAATTCAACGCTAAGTATAGAGATTTTCAGATCCAAACATATCATGGTCAAATGAGCCGAACCCCCAATTGGATTTGAAACGACCAAGGGATCCTCTACTAAACTGGTGTTCAAGTGCAGTGATTCAACTAATGATGCAGAGATAAACGAATGAGATGCGCCAGAATCGAATAAGGTACGGACAGGATGATCAAACAGAAAAACTAAGCTTTCAACATAAATTATTCTACCTCTTTCTTGCAGCGGTGGGGCCGCAATAGCCTGAACTTGCCCCCTTGCCTGCCCTGGTGCCATAAGAGCCTGCACCTGTCCTCCCGAGGTAGACCCTGCCCTCTGCCCCTTCTTTGGACAGTCCTTCACTAAATGTCCCGCATCTCCACAATGAAAACAACCAGTCTTCTTTTTCTTTCTACAATCTTTGCTGAGATGGCCAGACGTCCCACAATTGAAGCATTTCTTCTTCCCTTTGCCATTATTGTTTTTACCACCCTTCTTATTTTGCTGTTGGGGTTTCTTCTGATCCCCTTTCTTTTCAACTGCCTTATCCTCATGCATAAGTGCCATTTCTACTAGCTTTTCAAAGGTGGCTCCCATAGGGATGTGGGTCATAGCCAACCCTTGCAACGGTTCATTCAAGCCTCTAACGAACCTCAAAGCTTTCTTCTCTGGCGTGTTTACCAACTCCAAGCCAAACCTTGCTAACTGATTAAATTTATTGACATATTCCTTTACTGATGAGCTCCCTTGCTTTAGTGCCAGGAATTTTTCCATATTTAAGTTCTCCTCTGCCCTTGAAAGAAACTTTGCCTCAAACCTTCGTCTGAAATCCGCCCATGAATCAACTGGACGTTCCCCGTTAGTGACCTCCCACCAAAACGAGGCCTCTCCCTTCATTAACCAAGCAGCTAAACGGACTTTCCTCCCATCTTCCACTTCAAAGATATCCAACAATTCCTCAGTCTCCTTAAGCCAATCTCTGGCCTCCACAAACGTCTCAGTCCCTTGAAAAGTTTTTCCTCCCATAGCCTTGAATTCCTTGCACGTCTTTGCAAAAGTGTCAACACGAGGAGGAGGAGGAGGAGGAATGGGTGCAACTAGGGGTGGAGGAGTATCCGCTGGGCCTGCAGTGGTGGCCCTAGCCTCCAAGTATCTCCTAAACCACCCTGGAATCGTCACACCTTCTGGGAGATTAAGATCTTCAGCCATGCTGAAACGAAAAAGGAAAGATTCAAAATGGAGAATTCGAAAGATAAAGATAAGGATGTGGCTATTTGGGATTATGTTTTTCATAAAAACTCTCTTTAAATAACATGTTTTTTTTTTTTTTTGAAAGCACTTCTTCCAAAAATACTTTAGAAAAAAAAAAAATTTCTAAATTTTTTTTTTATCTGTTCTGGTAACCTTATGCTCTGATACCACGTGTAACACCCCACGTCCATTAATGTCACTCAAAAAGGGAATGCATTAACTTCCATGGAGGTTTTAAGTGAATATAGAACAGTAAAATTACAACAAGACAGATATAAAATAGTACTTGGAAATTCAAAAACTTTATTTCATTGTAGCAGAAGTCAAAACATGTTTGATTACATCATAACACCATATTCAATGTCAAGTACAATATCTATCTTGATAAAACAAGTACATAATCCCATTACATGAATAGCCATTAAAAAGAAAGATAACAAGCTGGACTTTACTTCAGCAGTCCAAGCTTTCTAGAAGATAAGCGATCCAACTAGACTCCACTAGAACTTGGCCCAACCTGCAGACCTGAAGGGAGAAAAAGAATGGAAAAGAGGGGGTCAGACATAAAGTCTGGTGAATATGATAATTCTACAATACTATTACCAAAATAACTGCCCCTATCTCCACTAGGTGTACCCTACTTCCCATTATTCGATCGGCTCCCTAACTCGTAGATACCCGTGCTGGCCCCACAGTGGGGTGTATCACTCCCCTAAAGTGGCAACCTGATACAACGGACATGCACGACTTATACCTACACGATGCAACAACGTCTTACCTACCAGCCCGGGTCCACACACGCATATGAAACCCGTTGGACTTGCGTTGCCACCGCTCCCTGTTTTGGCCTCTTATAGTCAAACCCAGTATGCGTGTCCCGTCCTCGACTTGGGTCGAGCCCACAAAGATACGTTTTGGGATACTGGTTGAAATGGGCCCCGACTATTTACCACAAGCATTCCACCTAAGCTTGTCCCCATTAGTCCATCCCACTTAACCCACTTAGTCATGTTCATTTACATGTGTGTTTGGTTAAGTCTAATCGTATTTCAAATGCCTCTAAAGGCAACCACCAGATTCCTCATGCCACCCAAGGCACCTACTTAACCCCCATGTCCCACCTTACATGATTATCTGGTTAAGTATTTCTTAGTTCATTAAGGCCATAACCTCATAAAGACCTCTCACATTAGACTGGCATTTATGGCAGCTGGATTTGCCGGGCGGGTCCGGGCAGTCTTACACCATAAAAGAGTCTAACCTCGTGTCTTTACAACTGTTATGCTTTAGTTTGGGCCTAGGACCTCTCACATTGGGCCGACATTTGTGACTACTGGATTTGCCGGGCGGGTCCGGGCAGGTTTACATCACAAACGGGTCCAACCTCGTGTCCTAAGCATTGATTATTAATAATAATCCACTTTCCCCCAATTTTAATAATTCCCTACTTGAATTATTAATTACTTCCAATTTTTAACAATGTCCATAATTGACTCAATTATGGACATTCATTCATGGTATGCAAAATCTTACAAAATTGCACCCAATTTATTAATTCCTAATATCACCCCTACCCCACGTTTGAACGTTTATTCGCAAAATATATGTTAGACTCGAATAGCCTAACTCATAGCATAAAAGAGATTATCATAATAACAACATGTATATGTGACCAAATGAATCATAATAAGGGGTGAAACTTGCATATGTCCAACTTGCATAGATTATACATGTCATGGACCTAAAGGTGTCAACTTGTTCAAAATTCACCTAATATAATCTCAATCAATTTTCATAAACTTACATATGAACATGTGTGAATCAACATCATCTAATTTTTTTAACAACATGGTTTTATATGGGTACACCTAACTCAATAGGCAAATTCCCATAATCAAGTTTTATTTAATTATAGTTTCAAGTTTATGGGTACACCTAACCTAATAGGCAAATTCCCATAAACAAGATCCATTTAAATTAAGAAAAAAACATAACTTTAAGCATGATCCAACAACATGATTTTTCAACATAATATAGCATGATTTATAACATGGCATAGTATGATAGTATAACATAGCTTGGCATGATTCTCAACATAGCACGACATAGCATAAGAGAATTTACAACATAGCATGACATAGCATATATAATTTACATCATACGACAACATAATAACATAATAAGAAATCCACAATATATAGAATTTACAATTACAAATCACATCACTTTCTTGTGATCCATTCATAACTGAGTCAAATTAGTTTGTAATAGTCTTGTGAGAATCATCATACTCACCAACAAAAGAAAAGAATTAGAGAAAGAGAGATCTTTTGATTTGATTTGTGTAGATTTAGTTGTAGATGATTAGGCTTCCTCTTCTTAGTTTGTGACGGCTACGCTGAACTCCATGGCAGCAGCATGACGGTAGCTTCTCTAATTTTACAAGTGATTTAGGTTTAGGGTCTACCCACTTATTTATAGATTTTAGAATGCATTTAGGCCATTAGATTTAACCTAGAAATAACTGCAGCCGTTCAGACAAGATGGGGTTTATCTTGTTGACTCAGCAATGAGTCAGAAGTGACTCAGCAAACACTCAGCAATATATATATATATATATATATATATTCTACAATGTACACATTAGATACATCCCCCCCCCTTTTACACACTTATTATTGTTTTTATATACATATTAGATACATCCCCTCTCTTACACTTATTAATATTTTTATATTCATATTAGATACATCCCCTCTCTTACACACTTATTAATATTATTATATTCATATTAGATACATCCCCTCTCTTACACACTTTTATATTCATATTAGATACATCCCCTCTCTTACACACTTATTAATATTTTAGCAACTTTAGTGTTAATAGAAAATTCGGGGTGTTACAATAACCAAACAGGTTGATACAGATCTAATTCATGCGTATGTCACAAACATGAATCAACGATAATTAGGTTTCTAGAAACAAATATGTGAATAACGACAAATATAGCTTATGCAGGAGCTAAGCTCTTAAACAACCATAGGCTATCAGGATAGATTCACTATTTTTTTTAGCATAACGGTTGTGCAGAGCGAATCTACACACCCGATACAGATTCACTATTTTATTTCTAAGACCCTAAAAATTAGATCTAAATCTGATAAGCGTTAGACCGAACTCGAATATACCCTGTGAAGGAGCATAGCTCTTAAACGACATAGAATATGAAGGTTCAGATCCAACCCTTGGTTCAGATCTAGATCTATATAAATAAAGTCCTGATCCTTTTTGGCTATGTGATTCATATTGAATCTAATCTAAGCGTCATCACCTCCTAATTAAAGGGGATTAGCTAGACATAGCTAAACCAGAAATAGGGAAAAAGAAAATAAACAACATAAACATAAATAAAATAAAATAACAGCTAAGAAGAGAAGGAGAAGAATTTTATTCCAAAAGAAGAGTTACAGAATAAAACCCTAATGTAATTACAAATGAAGGAGATACAATGTATTTATAGTTAATATGGCCAAGACTAAGTGGCCAATTACACAATGTGGGACAAAAGCCCTTTTTCCAAATAACAACTAAACCAATGTGAACGCGTGTGAATGGACACACAAATGCCATAGCTTGCGGGCATCAAATGGCATCAACTTAAATTGTTTTGATCATGAATAAGAATTCCATAACATCCGAGACAAGCCATCTTTATGAAAAGGCATTGAATCTTTAAAATATGCGGCAGAAGGTGGTTGAACAACGACATTTCTTCTAGTCTTCAGGCTTTAATCCAGCTCTAAAAATCAACACTCTTCTTGCATAAATTCTTCAAGCTTTTCAACAATTAAGTGCATCAATCCATTTATGTTAAATAATCTGAAAACACGACTATAAATACACAGTATCAATTATTTTAAATATAAAACAAGATAAATAACCGGATAAAATATACACATTTACATTTATATCAAATACCCTCACACTTATCTTTTTATTCGTCCTCGAATAAACAAAACTAAGATATGTCACTCTTTTGTAGGAAACACGATTGCATTTAGCGAGTGCAACAAGCCGTTAAACCCCTAGGTGTCCCTAGTAGGACAAGTGTTGTCTCGTGAGGGTTTTCAGCGGATACTACCCACAAAATCCAAAGCGTCTTATGTACGCGAATTAATCAAATAATTCATTTAAGGTCTTTCACATTCCAAAGACTTTACCTAACTTCACTAACAATGATTTAGTCTTAAATTGTCCATCCCATTATTGGTACAAAAATGAATAAAAAAATTCAAGCTGAATTGTAATTCCTTGATAACACCGTAATTGCCTTGAAGGTTAAGAGCATGGTGTCAACCAAAGTTCTACACATCGACACGTGCACCCAATCATTTATTTATTCTGTTTTTTTTCGAATAATTTTGCACCACTATAACTGTAATGTATTGGATGTGAGTTATGCATAGATGCATGAAATTTTTGTAAGTTCTAAAAATAGTATAGATAAGAGGGAATGTGTATTAGTTGAACTTCAAGCTACAAAAGATAAAGTAATACTAAGGCACATATGGATGTTTTGTTTCCTTTTATCTCCTCTACTACAATCCTTGCTTCTAAGTACGGTATAATGGAAGTGGATGGAATGGAAATGCTTTATAGTCAAGAATGATGAATGACTATTTTATTCTCAGAGATTTTCTCTTTATTGCATTTTTTTTCTTTTATCTTTTTCCTTTTTTTTTCATAAATGCATAATGAATGATGAGTGGACATGGAATGGAATGATATCGTATATTATTTCATTTGATTCCTCCTCTGCTAAGCAAATCATAACCAACACTTCATGAAGGGAAAGTTTTGTGCCCTAGTTACTCTACTTCTATAACCCTAATTCAACACACAAGTCCAGATTGATGTTATTAAAAAGCTGAAAGAAGAGATAAGCAAAGTTTCGTAAGAAAGATAACCCATATAAAATAAGATATGGTATACACAAGTCCAGATTGATGTTATTAAAAAGCTGAAAGAAGAGATAAGCAAAGTTTCGTAAGATAGATAACCCATATAAAATAAGACATGGTATATAGTTATCCTACCTTAAAACAAGTACGGAGTGGGTAGTGTAATATTGGTATAAAAATTGACGTTTTTGAACCTTTGAAAATAAATCAGTACAAGGTTCTGTAGTATACCAATATAAGAAAAACTTGTCGAAACATGGATGTAAATTGACTAAAACTTGGGTTTGAATAATGTGGGGTATCGAAGAAGAACGCTACACTGAGTCATTTCTCCTTAAGTGGGCCAAGTGGAATTTAGAAAATACGGGTTTACAAATTTGAGTGGAAAAAATATTATGCATGAAAACGAACTCAGAAAATCCAACAAATGTAGGTGCAAAATCATTTTTATTTGATTTTTTTTATTTTTTTAGTTGCACATTCTAACATGTATAACAAGGGTTGACACGCTTACTCCTGAACACGACTAACGTCTGCACAGTCTTAAGCTAGCATCTTAAAAAGACACATTACGACTCAATGAATAAATAATGTTCATTCCCATCACCCAACAATTCAAATTATCAATAAAGAACCAAGGTTTTATTTATGATGTTTAAGTTAATCCTTGTTCAACGAATGACATAGTTCATAAAATTTGATTGCTGATGTAATGTAAATCCCCCCCCCCCCACACTTAAGTGTGACTGTGTCCTCGCAGTCGGTAACCAGACATATCTTAGTGAAAGGAAAAAAAGAGAATATTTACATATGTACAAAAGAAGGTTAGTGCGTCTTACCGAATGTAATGTGGCTCATGGAGGACCATGAGCTCTTCCTCTTGGTTGGGTATTGGTTCCAAGTAAGGTTTAAGGCGTTGACCATTGACCTTATAGGATGATCCAATGGTTGGATTCTCAATTTCTATCACACTATACGTAAAAACAGTCCGCACGGTGTAAGGTCATGTCCATCTAGATTTTAACTTACCAGGAAATAAATGCAATCTTGAGTCATACAACAAAACTTTTTGACTTAGCATGAAAGTTTTACGTAAAATTGATTAATCATGAAAAACTTTCGTTTTTTCCTTATAAATTTGTTCATTTTCATAGGCATCATTTCGAATTTCATCAAGTTCATTAAGTTGAAGCTTCCTAAGTTCACCTGTTTGCTCTAAGTCAAGATTTAGAGTTTTTATTTCCCATAACGTCTTATGTTCTAGTTCAACTGGCAGGTGACATGGCTTACCACAAATCAACCGATAAGGGAACATAACTAAGTTTGTTTTGAAAGCGGTGCGGTAAGCCCAAAGAGCGTCGATTAACTTTTGGGACCAATCTTTACGATTTCGATTCACGGTTTTCTCAAGGATTTGTTTAATCTGCCTATTCGATACTTCAACTTGCCCACAAGTTTGAGGATGGTAAGGAGTGGATAACTTGTGGGTTATCGAATACTTTCTCATGAGGGCTTCAAAAGAACGATTATAGAAGTGTGTTCCATTGTCGCTGATTATTGTGCGAGGTGTGCCAAACCTAGAAAAGATGTTTTCTTTTAAGAAGCGCACAACAACCTTGTCATCGTTTGTTTTGCATAGAACAGCTTCGACTCATTTAGAAATGTAATCAACAACTAAGAGAATATAAAGGTTCCCAAAGGAATTAGGGAAGGGTCCCATGAAGTCTATACCCAAACGTCAAAAACTTCGACTTCTTGAATTGGGTTTAGGGGCATCATATTCCATTTAGAAATTTTCCCTAAGAATTGACATCGATCACAAGTTTTGCAAAATTCGTAAGCGTCTTTGAAAAGGTTAGGCCAGTAGAAACCCGACTGGAGAACCTTTTCTGCTGTCTTGTTGGGACCGAAGTGACCACCACAGGCTTGGTCGTGACAGAAAGAGAGGACACTGCGAGTTTCAGTGTCGGGAACACACCTTCAGATGATTTGGTCAGGACAGTATTTGAAAAGATAAGGGTCGTCCCAGAAAAAATGTTTCACTTGGGAAAAGAATTTTTTTTATCCTGCTTAAACCAAAAGGAAGGGGTCTGCTTGGTGACTAAGTAGTTGACAATGTCAGCGAACCAAGGATCAGTGGATAAAGAAAAGAGCTGTTCATTCGGAAAATTCTCGTTGATCGGAACAGAAAAAGAAGGGGCATTTGGAAGACGAGACAAGTGGTCTGCAATAACATTGTCGGATCCTTTTTATCCTTAATGGTAATGTCAAATTCTTGAAGTAGAAGGATCCAATGAATGAGACGAGCCTTAGCATCCTTTTTAGAGAAAAGTTACCTAAGTGTGGAGTGATCGGTATGAACAGTGATGCGTGAGCCAACTAGATAAGGTCTGAATTTTTCTAGAGCGAATACAACTGCCAAAAGTTCTTTTTCAGTGGTCGTATAATTGATTTGAGCATCGTTCAAAGTCTTACTCGCGTAGTAAATGACATGCAGAATTTTATCAATACGTTGTCCTAAGATAGCGCCTACAGCGAAATTCGAGGCGTCACATATGATTTCAAAAGGCAACTTCCAATTGTGAGAGCAGATGATTGGGGGCAGAAACAAGTTCATTTTTTAGATGCTCAAAAGATGAAATACAGTCCGGGTTGAAGTCGAAAGGAACATCCTTACCAAGAAGATTAGTCAAAGGTCGAGTGTTTTGCTGAAATCCTTTATAAAGCGACGGTAAAAGCCAGCATGACCCAAAAAGGATCGGATGTCCTTAATGGAGTTAGGAATGGGAAGATTAGAGATAACTTCGATTTTGGCTTTGTCTACTTCAATTCCTTTATTAGAGATGACATGTCCTAAAACAATGCCATGTTTGACCATGTAGTGACATTTTTCCCAATTAAGAGTTAAGTGTTTATCTTTGCAACGGTTAAGAACAAGATCAAGGTGATGTAAACACTCAGTGTAAGAGTCCCCAAAGATGGAAACATCATCCATGAAAACTTCCAAAAATCGCTCGATCATATCAGAAAATATGCTAATCATGCACCTCTGGAAGGTTGCAGGTGCATTGCAGAGACCAAAAGGCATACGACGGTACGTAAATGTACCAAATGGACAAGTGAAAGTGGTTTTCTCTTGGTCCTCAAGAGCGATAGGGATTTGATTATAGCTCAAGTACCCATCAAGGAAACAGTAGTACTCGTGACCGGCTAGTCGTTCTAACATTTGATCGATAAATGGCAGAGGGAAATGATCCTTACGTGTTGCAGCGTTAAGTTTTCTATAATCAGTACAAACACGCCAACCCCTATGGTTGCAGGTTGGGATAAGTTCGTTACCTTTGTTTTGGATCACGGCTATCCCTGATTTCTTAGGTACAACATGAATCGGACTAACCCATTGACTATCGGAAATCGGGTAGATGATTCCATTGTCAAGACATTTAAGGATTTCATCACGAACTGCTTCTTTCATGATGGGGTTTAGTCGACGATGGGGATCACGAGTGGGTTTGGCGTCATCTATAAGGTGGATTCGATGTTGGACTATCGAAGTACTAAACTCCTTAATATCAGCCATGGTCCAACCAATTGCTTCCTTATTTTTTTGAAGGATGGGAAGTAGCAATTGTTCCTGCTCTAGAGTAAGGTCAGAAGCAATAATGATAGGAAGAGTTTCATTGTCTCCTAAGTAAGCATACTTAAGATGATTGGGAAGCACTTTGAGTTCGGATTTGGGAGACAACTCAGCCGAAGAAATTGGTTGAGGGATAAACTCATTTATGAGCAGCTCGATAGGGATTGATTCAGAGACATTTTTGGGGATATCTTGAAACAAAGTGTCGTAATTCGATTCAATTTCGTTGTTTAGATGGTCGAGCTCAGGTTCATTGTCATGGACCGCATGGATTTCAGAAAACTGGTCCATATAAGAGTCAGGAGAGTTTTCTGTTCTAAAGATGTTTAGTTCAATGGTCATGTTACTGAAAGAAAGTTTCATAGACCCATTTCTACAGTTGATAAGCGCATTAGAGGTTGCTAAGAAGGGTCGTCCTAAAATCAAAGGGATGTGGTTCGTAGGATTGCTTCCTTGTTGACTTTCTAGGACAATGAAGTCAACTGGAAAGATGAATTCGCCAACTTTTATCAATACATCCTCGATTTCGCCCACAGGTTTCTTAATTGAACGGCCAGCAAGCTGAAGGTAACCTTGGTGGGTTTTAGTTCTTCTAGTCCTAATTGGTGGTAGACTGGATGTGGAAGCAAGTTAACACTAGCAACCAAGTCTAGCAGGCATCTATCGATTTTCTTGTCCCCAATAGTACATGATATTGTGGGGCAGCCAGGATCTTTATATTTCACTGGCATTGATTGGGACAAGACTTCATTTAGAGTTGCCGCTAGAAACACTTTCTTAGGTGCATGTGTATGACGTTTTTGAGTGCACAAATCTTTTAGAAATTTAGCGTACTGTGGAACTTGTTGTATAATATCTAAAAGATGAATGTTCACTTTAACTTGCTTAAATATTTCTAGGATCTTTTCTTGTTGATCCGTCTTTTTCCTAGGTCGGAGTCAATGAGGGAATGGAGCAAACAACTCAATAGGTTAGGCTACTTGAGTTTGAGGAAGGTCCTGATCAGAAATTGGCTCAATGTTTTGATCCGAGTTGGTCAAATTTTCGGTAGTGTTTGGAAGATTGTCCGGTAAATCATTTAGGGTTGACCACATGGTTGTCAGTCTTTTTGCCGGATCTAAGAGTCGTGACCGCATTCAAGTGACTAACGTTTGAATCTTGAATGATATGAATTTGGTTAGAGTTTGAAATTTGTCCTCTAGGGTTTTGGATGGGTTGACTTGGAAATGTACCCATTTCCCTTTCACTTAACCTAGCGTTAAGTTGAGACATTTGTTTTTGAAGTTCACTCATTTGTTGATTCGTGTTTTGCATATATGAGTGTAACGAGTTTTTATTTTCAATACTCTGCTCAGTCATTTGCTCTAATAGTTTACCTACTTTAGATAAACTCCCCTCAATTGTAGGAAGGCGATTTTCATTTTGGGGTGCGACCGTTTGATGAGATTTGTCGAAAGGCGCCTCATTCGAATTGTACTAATTTTGCATAAAGGGATTGTTAGAAGCAATGTTCGGAAATGCTTGATTCGAAGGTCTATTCATCAGGGGGTTATTTGGACCATAAGAAAGATTTGGGTGGTTGTTGGGTCTGTTGAAAGCATTCACTTGCTCAAGGGATTGGGGACAGTCATCAGCCATATGACTGGAGTCAAGACATATGTGACACATAGCTTGGGAAACATTATTAACTTGAGTATGTGTTCTAACAACGTTCAATATGGCATCAACAAGAGTATTAGAAGAAGAGGATTCGATAGAATTACTAGTGGTATGCGAATAGAGAGATTTTTCATTGGTTCGTCCCATTGTTTCGATTTTTCTGCTAACTCGTCGAGAATCTCCCAAGCTTCTACGTTAGTCTGTTTTAGAAAATCGCCCTGACACAAAGATTCTAACATTTGCCTAGAGCTATTATCGAGTCCATCGTATACAGTTTGACATAATGACCATGTTTCGTAACCATGATGGGGACAACTTAACAATAGTTCTTTAAATCTTTCGAAATATTGCCAAAAAGATTCCCCCCTTTTTGGTGGAAATTAGTGATTTCATTTCTGATTCTAGCTGTTTTTTCTAAGGGGTAGAACTTTTTAAGGAAAACTGCTGTAAATTCATCCCTTTTCTAATTGAATTTGGAGGTAATTGAGAAACCATTTTTCTGTGGAGTCGGTTAGTGCGACTGGAATCTAACAAAGTTTAATACCATCCTCACATAACTGTTGTAATTTAAAGGTTGCACAAGCGTATTCAAATCTCATTAAGAAACTATATGGTTCGTCATGAGAAAAATTACCGAATTTGGGGAGGATACTTATCTGACTCGACCGGATTTCGTAGTGATTACCCACAGGATTGGGTAACTGAATGCAAGAAGGGACAGAAACTCTATCGGTAAGAATTCTGTCCATCAGGGTACGAGGTGCGGGATCGTTAGCCATTTCTAAGGGTTGTTCGAGTAAAATGGGTTTTGGGGAAAGAGAAGGTGGTATGACTCTAACTAAACGATGAGATTCTTGGTCACGGATCCAAATTTGCATGCACTAGAAAGAAGAAAAACAGAGTTTGCCAAAGAAATTTAGACAATGGAGAAGTTCGAAAAGAGGTGAGAGAGAGAGAGAAAAAAAAAAGTTTTGAAAATGGGAGCTTTAGAAAATTAACGAGGGCTAAAGAATAAATATTTTTTTTTCTTTTGTGGAGCTTGATTTTTTTAATTTATTGCAATTCACGAAACAATCAAACACAGAAAATTAGCTACAATGAATTTTTTTTGTCCTTAATAGCTCGTAACTGGAAATTCATAAACCTAATAACTTCAAACTACACAAGTTACAAGTCTCTGCCAGATCGGGTTAGGATTTATCAGTGCACCACAAATCACCGTAGTAATGCAACTGAAGGTTTTAAGTACCTGATTGAGTTCGAAACTCCTCCCTTTCTTAGACACTGGGAGAGTTAGCTATTATAGTCCTAGTTATTAAGACAATAAACTTTACTCTAATTGAGCCCATGACGCCCTTAAGTCCAAAGTCTACATTTTTTTATTAATTTGTTTGTGAACAAATTAAAAAATTGAAAACAACTATTCAATTTGTTCGGCTTTCCTAAACAACAAGGGTTGTTGTAAAGGGTGTCGAACTCAGGGACCAAAATTATTTACTAATAAATTCGATCAAGTTATTCCAAAGGTTTGATTGGTTAAAAACACAAAAATATATATGAAAAAAGAGAGAGTTTTATATAATAAATGAAAGCAATTAGGGAGCAATGACATAAACTATATTAACATGAATTAATAACCAAACAGATTGATACAGATCTAATTCATGTGTCTGTCACAAACATGAATCAACGATAATTAGGTTTCTAGAAACAAATATGTGAATAACTACAAGTATAGCCTATGCATGAGCTAAGCTCTTAAACAACCATAGGCTATCAAAATAGATTCACTATTTTATTTCTAAGACCCTAAAAATTAGATCTAAATCTGATAAGCATTAGATCGAACTCGAATATACTCTGTGAAGGAGCATAGCTCTTAAACGACACAAAATATGAAGGTTCAGATCTAACCCTTGGTTCAAATCTAGATCTATATAAATAAAGTCCTAATCCTTTTTGGCTATGTGATTCATATTGAATCTAATCTAAGCGTCATCACCCCCTAATTAAAGGGGATTAGCTAGACATAGCTAAAAGAGAAATATGGAAAAAGAAAATAAACAACATAAACATAAATAAAATAAAATAACAGCTAAGAAGAGAAGGAGAAGAATTTGATTACAAAAGAAGAGTTACAGAATAAAACCCCAATGTTATTACAAATGATGGAGATACAGTGTATTTATAGTTGCTATGGCCAAGACTAAGTGGCCAATTACACAATGTGGGACAAAAGCCCTTTTTCCAAATAACAACTAGACCAATGTGAACGCGTGTGAATGGACATGCAAATGTCATAGCTTGCGGGCATCAAAAGGCATCAACTTTAATTGTTTTGAGCATGAATAAGAATTCCATAACATCTGAGACAAGCCATCTTTATGAAAATGCATTGAATCTTTAAAATATGTGGCAGAAGGTGGTTGAACAACAACATTTCTTCTAGTCTTTAAGCTTTACTCCAGCTCTAAAAATCAACACTCTTCTTACACAATTTCTTCAAGCTTTTCAACAATTAAGTGCATCAATCCATTTATCTTAAATAATCTGAAAACACAACTATAAATACACCGTATTAATTATTTTAAATATAAAACAAGATAAATAAGCGGATAAAATACACACATTTACGTGTATATCATCCATGACAGACTCTGGCTATCACCACCAATCTTGCTTCGAAACCATCGTTAATCGTATGATGGCCGACCCTGGAACATGTCAAGGGCTAATGGTAAACCCTGGTTCTAGCGAAAACTCCATACGCCGTTCAACGATACGTACCTAGGTCTTTCAACGATACTTAGGGTACTCGATCATACAACCGGTCTTTCAAACTTTCCCCTGCTTTGAGCCCGCTAGATCCTACGACAACGATAATTCCTCGGCCTTCGGTATCTCTAATTGTCATCGATGGCGACCATCCAACCATTATCAACCTACTCAGAACACATTTGAGTTGTCATCACATCCGTTGCATTTCAACGATCAACGAATGCATCACATCACTTCGACATTCCCTATTGAATTCACTTCGAAGTCATCACCATTCTCGAACCAAATAAAATCACCGACATAAGGCTCATCTGAGGGTAATTTTAGGGTTTCAAAAGAGGATTTTGCAGTGGATTACAAAACCCTAAACAGGATCTATTATGAAAAAACTATAAATAAAATCTGAAACATACCTTGTGTTTTACGATTTCGATTTAAGGGTGAATCTGAGTCGAATCGAATCAATTAGTACAACAAATTGTCGCACCTCCATAAGTATCCACCAGAACGTTTCTCTCTGCTTCAATCGAATTGAAGAAGAAAGTAATTGGAGTGCGGTACTAGCCGCCATTAAAAAATTTAGGTTTAGAAAGAGCGGTGTCATTTGTATTGGTTCGATCTTATCTAATATATGATGAACCTAGGGTTTCCACCGTGTTTTAAGGGAATACGTGCATTCCTTTAAAACAAGTATCAACTATATAATAGGAACCCCACCATTTAATCATTCTAACTTTAAATAAAATATCAACATATTGATGTTTTATTTAACCGAAATATTTCTCCTTTCTAACATTCTATTGTGTGACCCTATAGGTTACCACAATGTTGGCAACAATTTGAACAATATTTAAATTGTAAACAGTGAGCGGCATCTAGTAATACATCGTTGTTACCCAAGTTATGATAAGATCAATGATTCGATACAACCTTTCCGTGACTAGTGTATCAATGTAATATAATCCTTTTAACCAATATATCCATGATTAAACTAGAGGCATGGATCGTATCATCCTCGTTATAATTTAATCCAATTTTTCTTGATCGATGAGTAGACTGTTTAAAACAAATCAATATTTGAGCACGGCCATGCATTTCACAGTCTCACTCAATCAAGAGGCCCATGGATATCACTATGAACATATCGTAGGGTTAAATTCCATCTAGATCATTCATAATTTTCATTCGATTCGAGATATATCCAATAATCACCGTTATCATTACTCTGTTACGAAATAAATTTAGATGATATCAAAACACAAATTTCCTCGAATAAAATTATAATGATTTCAGGTCTGAGGACCATTACATCACTGTCACTATGAGAACAACTTATGATACTGTTGATTATATTCCATGTAGTTATCTCACGGTGGGTCAGCCCAATACGCTATTCTCCAATACGTATTTATATCTTGACTTTAATATCACGTATATTAATGATCAATGAGATGTGATCATCAGTCAATAAATATACTAGTCTCAACGCTTTATTGTTATACTATATAAACAATAAAACTCGACTAGGGACATTTAAGAATTATAATACTTATCACATTATATAATCTCAAGTTCAGTCTTACTCGAACTATATAATTCCGTATTATTATTCTAAGGACTTCTATTAAATTATTATTTATATTACGCAGTAAATATAACATAATAGAATGTTTTTATTCCAAATAAAACAATAACGTTATTAATCACATCAAATGGATTGCCTCTAGGGCATAAACTCTAACAATCTCCCACTTGCACTAGAGTCAATCATTTATGTATCATATGCTAATGAAACTGGTGTGACTGTTAAACTTCTACTGCGACAACGTTAAATTCAGTAGGTCTGCAACATTATAGCTTTTGCAACTTTGCAGATATGTTCATATCCTCTGTGAACAATTTCACATAAGAATTATATTTCTTAAATATATGTTTGGATCGATTATGAGTTTAACGTTTTAGGCCTGAGCAATAGCCACATTGTTATCGCAATGTAAATCATTGGATCAACAATGAATTAAGTTCATTATGAACTTCTTAATCCAAACAATTTTATTTATTTATTTTAGAATCGGTATCTATTTCTTGTTTTTAAAAAATTAACATTATTCACAATAATTAATGTGTTATCAATATATAACATTGTAATTATTGTGACACTCCCACTCAATTTCTTGTCTTTACAAGATTCAATGGTATTTTGTGGTCTCCGAGACATTTCGGATTATACTTTATTCTTATCGGTATGTTAGAGACTGACTCTCCTTTATAAGGATACCAATTTGAGCAATAAACATTTTATTCTCAGCGGATTTATAGGATTAATATCCATTTTTCTTCTTTTGTATATGCCACAAAATATTTATTTGATTTGGGTCTGATCTTATCAGAGGAATGACGTTTAATAAACGCCTTTACATCCCGAATATTCGTATCAGACACACTAGGACATTAGGACATTTCCTAGTCCATATCTTATATGGCGTCTTCACACTTGTTTTAGTAGTATTAAATGCAATTGTTTTTCAATTTAATTTATTGGAAGATCCATGTGACTTATCATTGATCGTACCATATCTTATCAGGTGTGATTTCTCCTTTCATACACACTATACCAATATGGTGTTCTAGATGGAGTGAGTTATGAAACAATTTCAAACTCGTCTGCATAGTCATTAAATAGTTGGCTTAAATATTCTCTTTCGATCTGCTCGAAAGGAATTTAATTTTCTATCAAAATTGGTCTTAAACTTCATTTTTGAATTCTTTGAACTTTTCAAAGGATTCTGATTTGTGTTTCATAAGATACACATATCTGCTTCTACTGACATCATCAGTAAATGCAATGAAGTAATAGAACCTTCCTCTAGCTAATATATTCATTGCTCCATATACATCATTATGTATGAGACCCAATGCATATTGCTCATTCACTGTGTCAAGTGAAAGATGATTAAGTTATTTTGCCTAGTAGACAAGATTCACATATGATTCAAAATCAAATGTTCTCAAAATTCCATCATTATGGAATTTTGATATAATCTCTTGTTTATACAGGCTAACTGTTAATGCTAAAGGTGTGTACGATTTAAATTATTAAATTTAATCAACTCAGTGTTTATGTCAAGTACATTATAGTTAACAATTTATAAAGATCATTAACTATTTGTGAAATTCCATAAGATATTTCATTTAAATAAAATGAATAACAATTGTTCTTTTATTACAAATGAAATTTAAACTTGTCTGAACATGATTTATAATATCATTTCTTTTAAATGGAATTTCATAATAACAATTATTTTATTAAGGCAGTATGCACAACAAGAATCAACTTTCTATGGATAATCCAACAACTTTTGTTTCATTTCCATTCGTAAGTCCACTTGTCATTTTATCAGATTTCTACTTATTTTGCAATTTCTGTAAATTAACATACATTTATGTGATTTATATCTAGTATCTAATACTAGAAATGTATAAGTAGATTGTTATAACATTTATATATTATTCGGTTGAAGTCATACCTCAACCTTTCATTTTAGATCCTCTATGTTTATATAACAATTACATTTGATTTGTTTGAGGACAATCCTCAAATTTCAATGTTAGTCAAGAAATTTGATTTAATTCAATTTATGTCCTTCTTAAGGATTAATTTAAGAGAACGTTAGGCTAACATCCCTATTAACTTTCAAAATTAAAAAAAAGTCCAGCCGCTGTAACATTAAGAATTAGGTCCCTATTTTTGAATGCGGGTCTATTATTTTCAGTTTTACCCTTACGACGCCTCATAAACCTAACCGCGACTACATACAACAAATCATTGTTCTAAATCAGTCGATCAACAAAATAAATCAAACCCTAATCGCGATCTTCACTTAATCTCGATCTTCTGAAAACTGGAAAATCATTGTCGTTTTATCAACAATGGTGCGAGGGAAGGTATATTTTTGTATTCTTTATTTCATATTTCACTGTTTATGAAAAATGTATATTATAGATTGTAAACAACAGTAATCGAAAGTGATTGTGGCAAATATTGTACTTAGTTACTAAAAAACTTCAGTATTTACTGATTTTTCGAATTATTATCAGAATTTGCTGTTACTTAAAATTGTTGCATCCTTGAATGCTGTTATTGTAAATTGTTGCACGTTTGTGTGGTTTTATTAATGATAGTCGCATGCGTAAATGTTGTTATTCATTATTTTATTCCGGATAAAATTATTAATATGGTTTTATTAATGTTTGTTGCTTGATTACATAATTTTATTCCGGATAGTTGCACACTTTTGTGCTATTATTCATGATAGTTCCACACATGTGTGATTTAATTCACGATAGTTGCATTCTTGGATGATTTTATTACGGATAGTTGCATACTTGTATGCTTTTATTTAGCATAGTCGCACGCTTGTGTGCTTTTATTCAGGATAGTCGCACACTTGTGTGCTTTTATTCAGGATAGTCGCACGCTTGTGTGCTTTTATTCAGCATTGTTGCACGCTTGTGTGCTTTTATTCAGGATAGTCCCACGCTTGTGTGCTTTTATTCTGGATAGTCGCACACATGCGTGCTTTTATTCAGGATAGTTGCACGCTTGTGTGCTATTATTCAGGATAGTTGTATACTTGAGTGCTTTTATTCAGGATAGTTGCACGCTTGTGTGCTTTTATTCAGGATAGTTGCACACATGTGTGATTTTATTCACAACAGTTGCATTCTTGGATGATTTTATTACGGATAGTTGCATACTTGTATGCTTTTATTCAGCATAGTCGCACGCTTGTGTGCTTTTATTCAGCATAGTTGCACACTTGTGTGCTTTTATTCAGGACAGTCGCACGCTTGTGAGCTTTTATTCAGGATAGTCGCACGCTTGAGTGCTTTTATTCAGGATAGTCGCACGCTTGTGTGCTTTTATTCAGGATAGTCGCACGCTTGAGTGCTTTTATTCAGGATAGTCGCACACTTGTGTGCTTTTATTCATCATAGTCGCACGCTTGTGTGCTTTTATTTAGGATAGTTGCATGCTTGTGTGCTTTTATTCAGGATAGTTGCACGCTTGTGTGCTTTTATTCAGGATAGTCGCACGCTTGTGTGCTTTTATTCAGCATAGTTGCACGCTTGTGTGCTTTTATTCAGGATAGTTGCACGCCTGTGTGTTTTTATTCAGGATAGTCGCACGCTTGTGTGCTTTTATTCAGGATAGTCGCACCCTTGTGTGCTTTTATTCAGGATAGTTGCACGCTTGTGTGCTTTTATTCAGGATAATCGCACGCTTGTGTGCTTATATTCAGGATAGTCGCACCCTTGTGTCCTTTAATTTAGGATAGTCGCATGCTTGTGTGCATTTATTCAGGATAGTCGCACGCATGCGTACTTTTATTCAGGATAGTCGCACGCATGCGTACTTTTATTCAGGATAGTCGCACGCATGCGTGCTTTTATTCAGGATAGTCGCACGCAAGCGTGCTTTTATTCAGGATAGTGGCACGCATTCGTGCTTTTAGTCAGGATAGTCGCACGCTTGTGTGCTTTTATTCAGGATAGTTGCACTCTTGTGTGCTTTTATTTAATATAGTCGCACGATTGTGTGCTTTTATTCAGGATAGTCGCATGCTTGTGTGCTTTTATTCAGGATAGTCGCACGCATGCATGCTTTTATTCAGGATAGTCGCTCGCATGCATGCTTTTATTCTGGATAGTCGCACGCATGCGTGCTTTTATTCAGGATAGTGGCACCCATGCGTGCTTTTATTCAGGATAGTCGCACGCTTGTGTGCTTTTATTCAGGATTGTCGCACCCTTGTGTGCTTTTATTCAGGATAGTCGCACGCTTGTGTGCTTTTATTCAGGATAGTCGCACGATTGTGTGCTTTTATTTAGGATAGTCGCATGCTTGTGTGCTTTTATTCAGGATAGTCGCATGCATGCGTGCTTTTATTCCGGATAGTCGCACGCATGCGTGCTTTTATTCAGGATAGTGGCATACATGCGTGCTTTTATTCAAGATAGTCGCACGCATGCGTGCTTTTATTCAGGATAGTCGCACGCATATGTGCTTTTTCCAGAATAGTCGCACCCTTGTGTGCTTTTATTCAGGATAGTCGCACCCTTGGGTGCTCTTATTCAGGATAGTCGCACAATTGTGTGCTTTTATTCAGGATAGTCGCACGCTTGCGTGCTTTTATTCAGGATAGTCGCACGCTTGCATGCTTTTATTCAGGATATTCCAACGCTTGCGTGCTTTTATTCAGGATAGTAGCACGCTTGCGTGCTTTTATTCAGGATAGTCGCACGCTTGCGTGCTTTTATTCAGGATAGTCGCACGCTTGCGTGCTTTTATTTAGGATAGTGGCACGCATGCGTGCTTCTATTCAGGATAGTCGCACGCTTGTGTGCTTTTATTCAAGATAGTCGCACGCTTGTGTGCTTTTATTCAGGATAGTTGTAAGCTTGTGTGCTTTTATTCAGGATAGTTGCATGCTTGTGTGCTTTTATTAAGGATAGTTGCGTTATTGTGTTCTTTTATTCAGGATAGTTGCATGCTTCTATGATTTTACTCACGATGGTTGCATTCCTATATTCTATTGTTCAGGATATTTGCTTTCCTATATGCTTTTATTCAGGATAGTTGCACACTTCTGTGCTATTATTCAGGATAGTTGCACACTTGTGTGTTATTATTTATGATAGTTGCACGCTTGTGTAATTTTATTAAGAATAGTCGCACAAAAGTGCTCAAATATCTGCATATATTCAAAACTTATTTAAATAATTTTTTAACCCTTATTACAGAGAGCAAATGTTGAACAAGGAGATAATGAAGAGATTCAAAAAGAAACAGCAATAATTCTCACAGAAAACCTTTCAAAACATGCACCAATAATCAAACGAAGGAAAATTGAAGATGAACAAATGCTTCCTAGGAAAGACAATGTTTACAGAAATAATATTAAGGCGTTCATTGAGTTGGTGGAAAACATAAACAAAGATCAACTATTTACAACACAACATTCAAAATATTTGAAAAAACTGCCGCTCTACAAGTTTATTAACATGATTTTTGATGGGCTCATTTCACCTGCAGAAACCATCAAAAATTCTACAACTTTAGATCTCATCATCAAGAACTACAAGAAGAACTTAAAATATTTTCAGTTTGGTGATATCATGCTAACTTTTACACAAGAAGATGTTGCAGATTTACTAGGTGCTCCAATACAAGGACAGATAATAAAAACAACAGGGCACTTGAAAAAGAACGAAAAGGAAGATGAAGAATATAAATCGTTCATGGAAAGACATTTTAAAGGAGAAGCCTCAGTCAACAAGAAAAATATAAAGAGACAGATTTTTTTTGACATTAAAAGAAGACACAGCCGAAGCAAAATTTGATGCAGTGAAGCTTATTCTTCTTTATTTGGCCGCAACATTTCTTCTAACAAACACAAAATACAGCTTACCATGGACCTTGATTCCATATTGTGTATGCAGCCAAAAATTAATGAAAATATCTTGGCCAAAAACCATACACAACCATCTCATAACCCAGGTGGAAAAATACTGTGATACACCACGCAAGATTAATGCTTGTGTGACACTATTGCTGGTACTATTTTGAACTTTTTTGTATGTTTCTTATTTAATTATTGTTCATTCTAATAATAAATAATTTTTTTTCCAGTGGTGGGTTTGCGAAAAAACCTATGTTCTAAAAAATACAAAGAAAGAATACAGTGATGTATATCCCTTGGCTGCAAAATGGGATATAAAATTGTTGAAGCCAAACATGTTAATAAACATCAAATACACAACTGTAAGTAATATTTAATTTTGAATAATTTTTTAGTGTCATATTAAAAATGTTGCATACAACTATGTAGATATATAAGAATAGTTACATACTTGTATGCATCTATTATAAAGAGGTGCTTCCATGTATGATTATAATCATAACAATTGCACGCATCTATGTGTCTATTCACAACAGTCAAATTCAGTTTCATATATTTGTGCATATATTTTGAACAGATGCATCTATGTATTCATCTGTATAAAAAATGCATGGATGTATGCACTTATTTTCTATAGATGCATACATTACTGCATTTATTTTCAGTATTAGTTGAACATTTGCTCCATTTGTTTTCAGGAGTCCCAAGGAAAGGATTTAGAACTGTTAGAACAAGCTATTTACAAAGACAAAGAGTACGAAGCGGTTTACCAAAAACGGGTGGAAAATTACACGAGCTTGATAGTAAAGCTACAACAAGAAAATAAACAACTTAAACAGGAAAATTTAAGGTTAAAAAAAAGACTACAAGGACTTGCTGACAGTGATGAATCTGAAGAAGATGAAAGCGAGGAAAATAAGGAGAGTGACGAAAACGCTGATAGTGAGAAAATTAATGAGAGTGAAGAAAGCACTGAGAGTGACGAAAGCACTGAGAGTGAAGAAAAGGGAAGAAAAGTACAACTTCGAATAAAAGATGCAAATGCAATTGAAAATGAGGATAATGATGAAAGTGAGGATAATGACAATGAAAGTGAGTATAATGAAGAGGAAAAGGATAATGAGGATAAGATTGAGAATGAAAGTGACAATGAAAGTGAGGCTGAGTATGACGATGAGAGTGAGAATGAAAAACAGAAAAATGATAATATGAACGATGACAATGAAAGTGAAAATAATGATGAGAGTGAGGATGAAAAGCAGGAAAAGCTTAATATGAACGATGAAAATGAAGATGAGAATAATAATGCCGATGATGATGAGAATAAAAGTGCCGAAGGTGACAAGAATGAAAATGTTGACAGAGATAATGTGGAAAAAGAAAACACTGCAGAAGATGAAGGAAATGAAGAACCGCAAAAAAATTTAGATGTTGGCATGCAGGATAAAGATAAAAAAGCTGATACAAGAAATATTGATCAGATTGATAACATGGAAGTAGATACAGAGAAGAACAATGATGAGGTTGGACAGAAGGAAAAGGAGCCAGAGAAGGAGGCGGAGAAAAAACAGAAAGATGTGGAGAAGAAACAGGAGCCAAAGAAGCCAGAGAAGGAGATGGAGAAAGAAAAGAACGTGGTGGACAAAGAACAGAAGGAGGTGGAGAAAGAACAGAAGGAGGCGGAAAAGGAAAAAGGTAAAAATTAATTATAGTATTCTGATGGTAATAAATAATGAACACATTATTTAGTTCCAAGCAATACAATATAAAAAAATTATTGCATTCTTATGTGCATCTATTACTAATTGTTGCATGCTTGGGGTGCATTTGTTCAGAATAGTTCTATGCTTGTTTGCAACTATTCAAAAATAGTTGCATGTTTGTGTGCAGCTATTTCTGAATAGTTGCTTGCTTGTGTGCATCTATTCAATTATTGATGAGATTAATAATATGTAAATAGATAACATGGAGAAGAATAATGATCATAAAATTGATGATGAAAAATCAAAAGACATAAAGGAGCTGGAGAAGAATAATGACAACGAGAAGCAAAAGAAGCTGAAGCTTCAAAATGTTAGAAAGCAAAAAGGTAAAAAAAAAATTTCTAATGGTAATAATATTCCAAATAGAAAGTTTCCATCAATACATTGCTGATATCTTATATTATTCTCAGCTGCAGCCCAAAAAAACAGAAAAAAACAGGAACAAACAGAAACCGTGATTGTTGAGGATTATGAGATGAGAACAACATCAGAAGAAACGAATGTACGAACAAAAATGGACGTCAGGAAATTTAACAATGTTAAGCAACTACCAGAGGATCAAATCCAGAAACTAGAAGCATATTTTTCAAATTCAGACCTGGGGTAAAATTACTTAAAAACTTAATTAAATTTTCTAAATGTTTTAATTTAAAATAAAAGTTGCATATATATATATATATATATATATATGCAATTATTAAGATTAGATGCATAGATCAGTGCTAATATATTTCTAGAAATTCTCTAAATATATTACATAAATTAGCAGTAGAAGCGCATACCTTAATGGCGACGCAGACATATACATTTTTGGAGTTTCATTGGCTGATTTAATAGCTGGAGGATTCCTTGACTCACAGGTATAGCCGCAGTCAAATTCAAATATAGTTTCATATGATGATTATTAGCTGGAAGTTTTCCTTAACATTTACAATCTACTAATTTAAACAGATAATTGACTGGTGTGCACATGAGCTCAATAACGACCATCCAGAAATCATGTACATCAGAACTATTGCTTCTGTAAGTTTTTATTAATTTTCTAGCAAAATTTTCTTGTAACATCAAAAATTTTGGTCACTAAAATGATTGCAATTACATGCATTAATTAAGAATGAATCATCAGAAAACAAAGAGTATTTGATAGATAAAAAAGTGCAAACATTCTACAACACAAGCACAAAAATATTGATTCCTATCCACGAGGGAAACCATTTTTCATTGTTATAAAAGATAGTAGAAGATGGATACATTACGATTCCAACAAAAATCGTCGTGAAGGAGGAAATCACCAAAGACTTGCAAGAGATTTTGTATGTAAATTGAAGATAATTGACATTCAAACTAGTATATAAACTGTTATAAATAGTCATATGTATGTATTTTTTTATACATATACAGAGAATTTATATCAGTGGATTGCTTAAAAAGCTAGAGAACAAGAATTTTCAGAAACATGGACAACTTGAAATTGCTAATTGCCCACAACAAGGCGCCACGTAAGTAAATAAAAATAATTACATACTTGTATTTACAATTATTTTTACACTTGTATGCATACTTGTATTTACATACTTGTATTTACAATTATTTACTGATATAGTATGAATATGTGCATACTTGTATGCAGCTTTCTTAAATACTAGCATATTATTAATCATGTTTTACAAATTCTGCAGGGTCGATTGTGGAATGTTCGTTATTAACATGATGAAACAGGGAAGCGAGTACAAAGAAATTGATAAACAGGATGAAATGTACAAGCCTGTGACTATTTATCTACAACGGGCCAAGCTTGCTTACGAACTTCTCAATCGCAAACCTCATAGTTGGACTCCAGAAGAAGACCTGACATAGAACTTTATATTTTCATATGCAAACAAACCTTCTGCTTAAATTTGTGGAAAATGGTCTTTTCACTTCTTGTAAATATTTTGGCTAAAATACACTGATCAAAGTATTGTAAATATTCTGACTAAAGTACAATGTATGAACTACTGGCAAGTGATTATCTAGTTTTCAAGCTGAATCAATGTGTAATTTTTTGTACTGAGTTAAGTTCGTTCGATTTTACTTATATTTATTACATTACTGTTGCTGATTCAATTAATTGTTAAAAAACCGCATACTATTATGTACATATCCAAAATAGTTGCATACTTATATGCGTATATTTAAAAAACGTGAATTTATGTTCTTTATACCAATTTATTACTCGAATGTATGCATCTAATCATTGTAAATGCATAATCATATGCTCATATTAAGAAAATCTGAATATATATGTACTGTATACAAATTTGTAGCCGGAATGTATGCATCTATATAGCAAAGTTGCATACTAAAATGCTAATATTCGAAATAGCAACATGCATGTATGCATATATACAGGGAAAAAAAACTGGCTACTTACATTCATACACAGTATTCACATAAACAATAAACCAAACTTCATCACAGAAACACTAAACACAAATTCACAGTATGTATGTGTACTGTATACAAATTTATAACCGGAATGTATGCATCTATACAGAAAAGTTGCATACTAGAATGCTAAACATTCTAAATAGCAGCATACATGTATGCATATATACAGGAAAACAACAGGCTACTTACATTCATTCACAGTATTCACAGTATGCATATATACATGTATGCAAAACATAACACATATATTGACAATAATATTCAAAATACAAAACCAAACTTCAGCACAGAAACATTAAAATAATAAACCAAAGTTACAAACATAACAGAAATATTCAACTTGGTTACAAACAGTAAACAACAAAACAGAAAAATTCAAACTAGTTACAAACATATCAAAATACTAAACCAAATTGCAATTAGTTTCCTTGTGAAGAACAAGTCCTTTTGTTATGCCCCAACTTTTTGCATAACCCACATCTAATAGTCTTTGTAAATTCACCAGCAGATTTTAACCTTTTAGAAGACGATGGACGACCGGGCATTCTTCTACCCTTTGGAGGAGCTATAATTGCATCTTCAGTTGCAACATCTTCACCCATAAAGTCTATGATAGGATTGATTGCATGAGAATAAGCTAATCGAAAATAAGAAACTTTGAAGTAATCTTCGATGTAGTCATACACATCCAACTTCTCACAACTTAAAATACATCGTATAGCATGAGAGCAAGGAAAACCACTAATTTTCCACATGTTACAAGAACACACTCGACTATGTAAATCAACGAATTGATGGACCGGAGAATGAACTTCAAACACATATTCACTTGATTTGATAATAAACCACGAAGCTCCTTCCAAATAAAGGTTTCTTAATCGAGTTTCAATCACAGGACATAAAAAACTATTCCAAGTAGAAGCAACTTCACGACGGTCAGACATAAGTTTCATTAACTTCATTCTAATTTTATCCAAACAAGCAGTAATGGGTAAATGTCTTTCCTCCAAAATCCATTTGTTAAAACTCTCCGAACAATTAGAAGACATCTCACCATAACGACAACCAGGAAAAAAAACATTTGCAAACTTCTCAAAAGGAACTCCGCTCAAAAAAATTACCACTTTGGATCCACCAACATCTCTAAAATTCTTTAATGCAGCATTAAAATCAATCAAATTAGAAGCATAAGCAACTCATGCAAACAAATCTAACAACAACTTCTTGTTTGATTTGGAAAATTCAAATTTTAGAGCAGCCTTTAAATTGTTGTTCAAATGATAAAAACAAGAACCATGAACTGAATTTGGAAACACTTTTGGAATAGCAACAAGAATACCAGGATGACGATCAGAAATGAAAACAAAGCTTCTACTATCATCCTTAAGAAACTCTTTCTGTTGTTCACAATACCAAATTCAATTGTCTTCATCTTCCCCGGACACAATAGCAATTGCTAAAGGAAAAAAACCTGTTAACAGAAACAAACATATTATCAAACAAAAAATAAAATCAGCAACAATTATAAATAATTTTTGCAAATTTTTAGATCAGTTGCATTATTGTGTATTCCAAATAATAGCATACTTGAATGCAAATTTACAAAACAGATGCATACAAGTATGCACTTATTCAGAACAGATGCATGCAAATGAATGCATGTATATATACACTTATTCAGAACAGATGCATGCAAGTATGCACTTATTCAGAATATATGCATGCAAATGAATGCATGTATTGATAATATTTACACTTATTCACAATAGATGCATGCATATATGCACTTATTCAAAAAAGATGCATGCAAGTATGCACTTATTCAGAATAGATGCATGCAAATGAATGCATGTATTCATAATATTTACATACTTCTATGAATGTATTAAGAATAGCTGCATAATTGTATGCATACATATAGAAGATTATTATATCCCTATGCATTCATCCAGAATAGGTGCATACATGAATGCATATAATAAATATAACTGCATACTTTTATGCATACACATACAATTATAAACTGACAAAACACCATACCTTCATTTCCATTTTTACCAGTAGCAGCCATCAAACAACCTTGAGCTCTTCCTTTCATAAAAGTAGCATCAACAAAAATTAAAGGACGACATTATTGAAATCCATGTGCACAAGCTTCGAAACCAATAAAAACCCTTTCAAATTGACGTGTATCATCATTACACTCCAACACAACTTTACTCCCAGGATTAGTAGTAACAACAGCATCACAAAATGACTGCAAATGATGATAAGACATTATATCGCTTCCATGTAACTCTTCTAATATCAACTTCTTCCCACTATAAGCATAGCAATACTTCAAAATAACATTATACTCGGTTTGAAACAAATTAATAATATCCTTGGTCTTCATTAATGGATTAGAATGAATATGATAATAAACTAACAACTTAATGAATTTGCTGGATACAACAGGATTGTTTATATCATGAATTCCAACACCACAAGTATGATCAGGTTGAAATCTCTTTAAAACTAAATAGCCAGGAAGATTGAACTCAACAGAAGCATGAATCCTAAAAGTACAATTTTGCTTAGAACAAACGGCTGTAACTCTTTCCTTGTCATTCTTAACCAAATTAAGCTTGTATCCAGTCTTCATACTATACATCATCACATACAACCTAAATTCAGTAACACCTCCTGGAAATTGCTGACCAACACCAGAAAAAACAGGTTGATTCAAATCACTTCTCAACAATTGTTTCAATTGATTGTTTGAATCACATGTACTAGAAAAAGAAGAATCACTACCACAAGAAACATCATCTGACCTAGCATTGTTAACTGACGAACTACTACGATTGACCTCAACAAAAAAAAAACTAAATAATCCTCATGATTATGTGCAGCCAACAATAGAATAGATCGAAGATCAGAATTACTTTGAATATTCCTTCTCAAGCCATCTCTAATGTGATACAATTCAAATGACAATGGACTTAAATCAATCCATTTACCACAAACAGCATCTCTCACAATATCAACAGTACTATCAAAATAAAGACGTATAGAAAAGCTATCATTCCCAAACTTCAACAAGACCAATACACCAACATTAGCAAGAACACTGTTATACAAAGAAGAGAATTATAAATAAACCTTATCAGCATTAATCAAATAAAACTACACACACGTTTGCAGCATATTATAATTATATGCATACATGTACACATATATCCAGAATATCAGCATACTTTTATGCAACTGTTAATAATAGTTGTATTACATATATTCAGAATAGTTGCATATCTGTATGAACATATAGGGAACAGTTGCATATCTGTATGCGCACATTCAAATTAGAAGCGTACAATTTTATCCACTATTTAAGAAAAGTTCCATATTTATATGCACATATACAAAATAGTTGCATACTTGTATGCACATATTCAGGACAATTGCATACATTTGTTATCCAAAATACAAAATAGTTTCATACTTGTAAGCACATAATAAAAATATTAGCATACTTGTATGCACAGTTGCACAAATGTATTGAAATTTAATCTCACAAAAGAAGCCTTATAAATAATAATAAATACATCAAAACAAATCGAAAATAATAATAACACACGTATGAAAAAAGAAGAAGTGCAAATTACCTTAAAGATGAAACATTCATTATATCTCTCAATCGCTGAAGAAATCGAATATTAGATTCTTCAACAAATCGCAATTAGATCGAATATTGAATCTCAGAAAAAAACACTGACGACAGCAACATTAAATCAACGAAAATATTCTCTCTAAATAATAACCGTATGAATCAAATCCATGAAGCCGCCATGAAAAGAAAAATGCGTTAATTTGAACAAGGATATTTGTGGAAAAAGAATACCGAAAAAAAAAATAGGGATGCGAAAAGTATAATTTAAAGCGGGAGGATTACATGTTAATTAACTTTAATTTTAGGGATGTGTGCCTAATTTTCACTTTATTTAAATTATCGAGTTATTTATTATTCAATATCTACATTAGATAATAAAATAATAACTGATTCTGTAATATTTATTTAATACAAAAATTTGACAATCAAAATTTATATTAACATAAATATGTAATTGAAACTAAAATACACTCCCACTCAAATTAATATCCCTCTGTTTATATATGTAAATCATTATATACATATAATGGTGTTCCAAGATCCATATCTAATCATGCCTTGACCCAGCTTTGGCTAAACTCAAAACACAACCTTTTAGGTAGACATTTTATGTCAATTATATTTTTTATATAACTCTTGGATCGCATGTTGAACATTTTGTTCAGTATTATTCATTTTCTCAAAATGTAGAATAATTCATGCTTTTGTCTCTAAGGCTATAATCGCATTATGCAGCCTAATTAAGTGAGACCCAATAATAGGTTGGAGCACCACATTTTACTCCATCGCATATAACCAAAATAAAAGGTGCACAACGCTTTGGTGTTAGTTACATCCAGTGATTTTGGACAGTGATGAGTATATTATCGGAAGACGTCACCATGACTTAATATAACAAAAATTTACATTTAGAGGGATTTTATAATTCGTAGTGGCGAACAAATCAGAGTTACTCACATATATATCAAAATATACATATTTTATATTCGTAATATAAATTGGACTTAAATAAAATATATGAAATATATAAACCATAAATATTTATTTAAATTCAATGATATATAGTTATCATATCTACATGTTATTTTGAACATTTCAAAATTAATTAGTTATTTTAATTGTACTAACAGAAATTACATTCATATCTAATATGAATTTCAATTAACTAATTGTAGTTTCATATTTATAAAGAAATCGACACTTGCTCATATTTTACATAGTTTCTGATTTTCTTGTTCAAAACAATATACTACTATTTCCAACAAATATAATGTAGTTGACAGATATTCTGACCATTCATGTATTCATGTGCACAGGCCATATATAATCCAATTATATATATAAACATAACAATGTTACTTGTACATGTAAGCATATTGACAAATGTAAAAGGCTATGTTCCATAATTGCATACATCTCCAAATTTATACAAACAGCAAATCTTAAGAGCAGTATTTATACAATCAAAAGATAACAAAATATTTATACTTAATGCCCCTCAATTTTCACTGTCTCGTACAGTTATTAAACACATAGTTATACATATATCAACTGCTAACAGTATATATACATTTATACACTTAATGACTTGTCAATAAATACAAATATAGATTTGTATTCCAGCAATTGCCAAATTCTTCTTTTGGAGCTGCCATCCTTCCACTGAAACGATTTCAGTTATCATCATATCTTCCTGTTAAAACAATTTTATTCGCAGGGTCAACATGATTTTCAAATACATCAAATGTATTCTATGTAAATGCAATAACATGCATATATCAAAATATATACACGTTTCTCAGTCTTAAAATTATATATACATCAGATGCATATATATGATACATATGAGCACTAAGTATATAACCTTTCAGTATTTAAATACTGTCAGACTTCAAAGCAAATTCTAGTCTAATTCTATAATTATGTTTTAAACAGAGATTCAAAACATAGATTCAAAACAAAGAAAACTTGTATAGGAATGTAATATAATCAGATTATATAACATTAATATATATATATATATATATATATATACTAGTCCATTGAAAGTTTTAGATGATGTATTCGTTAACCAAATTTAACAATTTCAACATCTGTAAAAAGGATCTAGGCGAAAAACTGTAAATCGAAATCAAAATAGGTTAGGATTTCATACCTACGATGTGGAACCTTTAAGATTCGGGTTAAAGTATCTACAAGTTTAAGAAAACTTGTATATATGTGTATCCAGATCCTATGTCATATAAGAGGTTACAAATTTATCCCAGTGGTAGGTATATATAAACTATTGATCAATGAACTGTATTAACATAAGATGATAACAATATATCATGATCTTAGTCATTTATCTGTATGCAATATTGCATTACAGAACAACCAATTTTTTTTGCCTATATCTAACTTGCACAACAACAATTGCTAGTATAGGCAAAGCGAGCATGATATTGCAAATCAGATTTGCAATGGGTTTTATTTATGTTCATCACAGTTTGTGAATCACACACAAATAGATCAAAGTATGTTGAATTCGATATTCTAATGGACTTATCCTATCAAGTATAATGTGAGATTATCCATCAATTTAAATTAGATGTGGCGATACACATATCAAGAAGTGTATTATTTTGGTTTGTCTAATCACATTTGCCGCATACAAATATTATACTATTCATAAACAGTAAGAATTAAATGTTAATATTGACAATTTTAATTCCAAATAATCATAATTAAAAGGATATAAAATTTCAAATTTACGGTATTAAAACAACATAAGTGATTTGGAAAATGTTGTTCTAAACATTTTCAAAACTCATATTTCAATACCAATTAGCTACAACAAAATTAAATATGTTAATTGTTATGAACATTTCAAAATAAGTATGTACATATGTCGATTTATACTTGTACAATTTCCAGGTAATTCTTGAAATCAGACTATCTCATATACTTATTCGAATAAATAAATATATATAATTCAATACATTCATGTCCAGATTTACACAATAGGTCAATTGTATATATGTCAATACATATATGTTATACCTTTACTCATACAAAACACATCATGTATGTATCTTACAGAGTTAATAAATCATAATACGTTTGTTATGATTTAAAATATTCTGTGTATTATCTATATAATGTTTATGTAAAACCAGAGAACATGTATGAATTTCAAACAATAATCTTTGAACAAAGAGAATAGAATCATTTCCTGAAATCAAAATTAGAGTGAAGCTTTCTGTTTTACAAGTAAAGCGGAAATGTGTCTTAATAATAATTAATTTCATTAAATCAAATATTATTATAACTAAAACCTGAAAGGTCAAATATATATATACAGCAGGTTTTTAATCAAAGTAAAAACATGCATAAATGACTCAAACAATTTACACTCTGGTTAATCAAACATTTTTGATTAAACTAACATGGTTTATGCATGCAAACTGATTCATCTATCAATTAAAATCATATGTTTAACACACCAATCTACATATTAACTATCTAATATTCTAGGATAAATAAGTATCAAAACATATATAAATCTGTATCAGATTCTAGCATATGAAAAGAAAAGAAAATGCTTATGTATGAATCTGCAATTCATTCATATGAAGAATAAGCATAATTGCTAACATATACAAACACTATGTTTGTAGTATTTGTATAATAGTTTGAAATGCATCATTATTGATAGGCTAAATTCATAAAGTTGATCAACTTTCTACATAATGTTCTGGAATGATAAAAAAATATTCAGATCATTATTTGAGCATCAATAATAAATATCAAATTTTACATTTTTAATCTATTTCAAGTAATCATACAGATTAAATCAAATTGGTCTGTACATATAAAATTACTTCAGATCTAATCAAAATTAGCAATATCATTAATTAACAGATTTTGATATTAATTCCAGATTAAAGAATCAAACGTGAAAACTTTGTCTCAACAAAATTTTCATATCAATGATTTCATTAAATCAATGTAATCTGAAAACCATGTCAGAAGACATATTAAATCATGGATTTAAACCATAGGGTTGTATCAAGCATACATTTTTGAATATACAACTATTGTATCTAAGCATGAGATCAAATCTGAAAATTTGTCTTAATAAACTTCATGTATTTGATTTCAGAAAATCGAAATTAATTTGAAATTCATTTTACTGATTTATCAATTAGTAAAACCATTATTATTCAGAAAATATATGATTAATTCATGATATTAAGACTTGACAATCAAACATTTTGAATGTTAATCTTCATGTTGTTTATCCATATAAACAAATCTAATCAATGTTTCATTCCAAATCTATTAATACAAGATTCAATGGTGGATGGTCCAATAACATTTAAACATAATTAATATCTGATATTAATCCGTATATAAATGAATCATCTTTATTTCAGAAATAATTCATTTAACAATCCTAATCGATTCTAAATCAAATCCACTAATTTGTACATGCAAAACAGTCGATCAATTAGGAATTAAACATAAACAGACCTAAATTCATAGTTCAATTTATGATTTCTTGCAAAAACCGGCTCTGATACCATTGAAGGTAATTTTAGGGTTTCAAAAGAGGATTTTGCAGCGGATTACAAAACCCTAAACATGATCTATTACGAAAAAACCATAAATCAAATCTAAAACATACCTTGAGTTTTACGATTTCGATTTGAGGGTGAATCTGAGTCGAATCGAATCAATTAGTACAACAAATCGTCGCACCTCCATAAGTATCCACCAGAACGTTTCTCTCTGCTTCAATTGAATTGAAGAAGAATGTAATTGGAGTGTGGTACTAGCCGTCATTAAAAAATTTAGGTTTAGAGAGAGCAGTGTCATTTGTATTGGTTCGATCTTATCTAATATATGATGAACCTAGGGTTTCCACCGTGTTTTTAAGGGAATACGTGTATTCCTTTAAAACAAGTATCAACTATATAATAGGAACCCCACCATTTACTCATTCTAACTTTAAATAAAATATCAACATATTGATGTTTTATTTAACTGAAATATTTCTCCTTTCTAACGTTCTATTGTGTGACCCTATAGGTTACCACAACATTGGCAACAATTTAAACAATATTTAAATTGTAAACAGTGAGCGACATCTAGTAATACATCGCTGTTACCCAAGTTATGATAAGATCAATGATTCGATACAACCTTTCCGTGACCAGTGTATCAATGTAATATAATCCTTTTAACCAATATATCCAGGATTAAACTAGAGGCATGGATCGTATCATCCTCGTTATAGTTTAATCCGATTTTTCTTGATCGATGAGTAGACTGTTTAAAACAAATCAATATTTGAGCACGGCCATGCATTTCACAGTCTCACTCAATCAAGAGGCCCATGGATATCACTATGAACATATCGTAGGGTTAAATTCCATCTAGATCATTCATAATTTTCATTCGATTCGAGATATATCCAATAACCACCGTTATCATTACTCTGTTACGAAATAACTTTAGATGATATCAAAACACAAATATCCTCGAATAAAATAATAATGATTTCAGGTCTGAGGACCATTACATCACTATCACTATGAGAACAACTTATGATACTGTTGATTATATTCCATGTAGTTATCTCACGGTGGGTCAGCTCAATACGCTATTCTCCAATACGTATTTATATCTTGACTTTAATATCACGTATATTAATGGTCAATGAGATGTGATCATCAGTCAATCAATATACTAGTCTCAATGCTTTATTGTTATCCTATATAAACAATAAAACTCGACTAGGGACATTTAAGAATTATAATACTTATCACATTATATAATCTCAAGTTCAGTCTTACTCGAACTATATAATTTCGTATTATTATTATAAGGACTTCTATTAAATTATTATTTATATTACGCAGTAAATATAACATAACAGAATGTTTTTATTCCAAATAAAACAATAACGTTATTAATCACATCAAATGGATTGCCTCTAGGGCATAAACTCTAACATCATCATCAATCCATAACATTTCAAAGTGCTGCCAAAACATGTTGATCCACTATGGATAGTACATGTCGACCCATCATGGAAAGGAGCTGACCGATCCATCCCACAAGAAAAGTTGGTTGATCCATACTTAACAAGGTAGACCGACCTATGCTTGACCGAATTACCCAAGCTCGACCAACCCATCCTTTGAGGCCATGACCGATCCATCGTCTGAAACCAATGTTACCGACCCGTCTCTGAAATTAGGACCAACCCATACTCTTAAGGAAATGACAGACACATCATCTGAAGACTCCTAACTGATCCATGCTCTAAAGACTCCGGCCGATCCATCGCCTCTCCATCATGACCGATCCATCCACTTCCCACTATGACTGATCCATCTGCTTCCACCATAGTCGATCCATATACTACTGACCCATATATGACTGACCCATATATGACCAATCCATATACGACCGACCCATATACGATCGATCCATCACTTGGACAAACCCAATCTTTCTCCAAACTCGACCAAAACTTCGCCAAACGACTACATCGACGAAATCAACTCATCCAATTCAACCATAAACATGTTATGAAATCACTAACATCTTGGAAATGACAATTTTCATCAATAGTTATGTAAAATTCACAAAATCATGATAAATGAACTAAATTATGGATCTAACTTGCATAAATAAATGCAAATATATGGAAAATGCAGGTTTTAAGTTGCTGAATCAGATCCAATGGCGATTCAAATGAAAATAGACTTACCATGATGAGATCTAGGAGAAAATACTTGAAAATGATGAAATTAAGATCATACTACTCATATACTTGACTGAATCTGTGTGAGAGATGCATGTCACTCACCAATCTTCCTAAACAACACAAAAGAGATGAAATTCGATTCCGGACATCGAAGAATTTGCTCTAAACTCTTCGATTCGATGAACTGTCTCTTCGATTCGCATAGACCTAGCTTTAGATGATGTAGATATTCGATTCTCTTACTTAGATTTAGATTTTAATGGTGGAAAGGTGTTTTAGATTGAGCTAGGAAGACCCCAAACTCAACCAAATGAGGGAATGGAGAAAGTAAACTATTCTGCATGCCTCTTACTCCTTATTTATAGCCTCCCACCAGCCCACTAATGTGTCTCTCCAAATTAGCCCATTATGGCTTAAAAACCTAAACAACCAATTGTAAAACCTTAAAACAGCGATTCCTCCCAAACCGCTGAACCAAATCTTTAATGTGATCACTCTACGGAATTGGCATCATCGTTTCCTTTCCAATGAGACCGACCTTAGCACTTGATTCGGTCCCAGTCAAAAGTTAAACCATATACAAGACTGATAGGGGTAAAATTGCCACAAACAAAATTGGTAAAAATTATGGACATGTCTCACATCTTCATAACCAACATTTTAAAATATGAGAATGATCCAACCCTCAGGGAATAAAATAAAAATATTTTACGATCCCCCGATACATAAAATGAGGGTTGTTACACGTTGTTGGTATAGTGTCACGTATGCACTCACACGCTTACACGTGGTTTTGCGCGATAAGACCGGAGTTCATAATAAAGCAGAATCAAAATGGTATATTTTGGGTGTGTAATCGCTCAAGTTGATTTCCGAAAAGTTATCGAATCGGTAACTTGATCGCCTAGTGTGTTCTCTAGAATGCTTAGGTTCGCGAGTACACCATTGGTTAGCGAGTCGGTTTAAACAATTGAGGTTTCAGAAATGCGTATGTGTGATTGTCCCCTGATCTGAGTTTTGGTAGTTTAACCGATCCCTAGATTGTCGAATTTTCCTCTTCCCCTTCTTTTCTTCCCCATTTCCACTTTCTTTTACATATATGTGGGATCGGTGACGATCCGAGGAACAATACCACTCCCATCACTTGGAAAATTTTTCAGTATATTTCTGGAAGGAACTGCCCTATGTATAAAAGTGGGACACGAAACCCATCGCTTCTCCACTTTTGTATTTTGAATACTTGAGTGATTTCCTATCTCTTAAAACTCCCATTCCCCTAGATCTCGTTGTCGATCGCTACCAACGCCACCGCTGACCAGCCGAAACCCTCAGACACCTCCCCAGCTCACTATCTTAAACTTTAATTGATAGGTGGGTTCAATTATATGACTTTGTTTTGTGGTGAATCAAACACATGAGTTGGATGCGCGTGCCATGGTGATGTGGAGGTGGACGGAGAAAACAACGACCTTGGCCAAGGTGGCGGAGTATGTCATCATGGAGGAGCGATGATGGAGAGGGCAAGCCTTGAAGTTTCAGAAGGAAGGGAGCAGCGGAGTACAAAATTTCGTGGTTTGGAGGAAAAAACACTAAGGCGATGGATTCGAAACCCGATTTAGTATCCTAGGAGCTTTGGTGATTCTTCCGGATACGAATTGTAGGAGGAGGTGATGGGATCAGTAGGAGAGAGAGGAGCGCGACCTGTGAAGTTGGAATGTGAATTGGAGGAGAGGAAGCAGGATACAAATTTTGACAAGTGTGTGGGATACAAAATTATAATTTCATATTCCGGATACTTCAATAATTTTGTATCCCAATACTTGACGATTTTTTTGTTGAAACATACGGGATGGAAACTTTCTTGAGCATACAGGGATACGAAATGAAATTTCATATCCCAAAAACTTAAGAAATTTTCATCTCCGAAATTTGACATCGCGAGCTCGAGTCGCTTCGCGACGTGACGCTATTGGGTTGAGAATTGAATGAACGTATGCATTAATGATTGAACGGCGAACCTGTTTGGACTGATAATTCAGACATGCACATAGGACTAAAGCATAAACCCGGATTATAGACATATGACTGAGCTACCAATTCTGGAATTTGATCTTCAACCCGATCACGACGTAATCGCGACTGAACAACCTCGGTTAGCGACGACGTTGGGTCAGGTTTATGAAACTGGAAACCGTCACCGCGTTCTAACATGTTTTCTGTAATTGCATTAGAATGCACGATACTGCATGCTCCACATTAGTTTACACCAATAAGGGGGTACAAGTCTTCATGTAGTTTGTTGGAATCAATAATGATCACAACACTCCAGGTGTTTAGCAAAACTTTACCAAAAGGTAGGATTTAAGATTATGGAGTCACAAACACAGAAAAAGTAAAGAACAAAGAATATTTAGAGTGGTTCGGTCTCAATTTCGACCTACGTCCACTATGAGAGGAAATTTCATTATCATGGTTGCAATTACAAGGTACATGTTAGCTTTAACTCTAGTTTCTCTCTTTTACAAGTATTCTCTTTATTTTCTCTCTTTTTACTCTTGATTCACTTGGATTCACGATAGAATGGATGAGATCTTTTGAATTGTGATGGTTGTTGTGTAAATCTTCAACCACTAGTACACTTAGATGATTTTCATCGGTTCCGTCATGATTTTGTGTTGGATCTACGCTTGAGAGAGATTAATGGAGGTTAAAGAGATTTGGAGTGGTAGAGAAGTGAAAATGGCATCCCTTCGAGGTCCAAAAATCCTTTTTTTCAATGGTGGCGAAGTGGGGTATTTATATGTGTAGTTTGGAGGTAGCGGCAAAGCTGAAATATGATGTGCAGGTTATGGATCGGTCGCAAGCTTAATTACGAAAATACCACTGGACTGAATTCTACTGATCCATCCAGTTGTCACTTGACCGACCCATGTTGTTGCTGTCGACCGATTCAGTCGCTACCGACCGACCCGTTTGCTACCGACCCATCCAATAAGGCACCGACCGATTCTATAAGCCGCTGACCAACCCATGTTGTTGTTGCCGACCGATCCAGTCGCTAACGATCGACCTAGTTGCTACCGACCAACCCATCCAATAAGGCACCGACTGATCCTATAAGCCAACGACCGACCAATCCTTATATAGCACCGACCGATCCATGGCTTAGGGAGACGACTGATCCCTCTACAAGTTGATGCTGATCCATGCATGTTGAGGCTGACCGATCCATATGCCTTGAGGTTGACCGACCCATATTCTTTTAGTGAAGTCGATCCATCATTTTTGTCACGAACACCCAATGTTTGAACAATGTGACGCGCCGTTTTGAAACCACATTTTAATGGGGTTAACATTTTTGCCTCAAAGCTTATATCTTTTGCTTCTGAAAAATGTAAGCTTAGAAATGAACACTTTTAGCGCAACTCATTCGATCATATATTTTCGCATCATTGATAATGTTTCAGATGGTTTTTAAAATCACTAACTTTGACGTAAGTTATTGGATCTTTGATGTCTCACTTCTTCGGTAAAGAGTAATTTAATTGCAGAGACCGTTTTGTAGAAATCCTTGATTTTTCTTTTATGATCAGACTCAATGATTGGATTTTGCGCCTTTTGAAGGCAATCAATGATTCGAACCCATAACTCATAAGTCACGCATGCCTTTTAGTTGCTACAACCTGTTCTGCAACAACAAAAACATTGCGTGTTCTTGGGCGAATATTTTATCATCGACTGCCCACATCGATAACAGATTAGTTAACCATTAAAACTTTTACTATAACGAATTTCTTGTTCTGAATTGAGTGAGGTATTTTTATAGAAACGATTTATTCAACTGTTTTATAACTCGTTGAACTTCATCTGCATGAATACGACATTCTCATTCAGATTCACAATGACACTTGAGTTCTGCTAATCGATATATATACCGACCATGAATTTCAAGCTTCGCTCTTTTAATGACTTGTGTAATTTTGTACAACGGTTTATGTTTTATGAAACGTGTACCTGTACTCAGGTTGGAGCTTCGATTTGAGTTTGGTCAATACAATAGGAATTCCAACTTTACTGGCTGGTTTGGTGCTTCTACTTGGAGAAGTTTGTATATCTTTGTTCCCCCACTCGGTGAGGTCTTTGCTTTTAGTTCCCCCGCTGGGAGGGGGGTCTTTGGACTTGATGCCCCCGCTAGGGGAGGACTTATATTTTTTGCCCCCACGAGGGGAGGACTTTGGGTTTAGTTCCCCTGCTTGGGGAGGTTTTTGGGATTAGTTCCCCCGCTTAGGAAGGACTTTAGGTTTAGTTCCCCCGCTTGGGGAGGACTTTGGGATTAGTACCCCCGCTTGGGGAGGTCTTATATTTTGTATTTACCCTTGCTATGGAGGGACTTTTAATCTTTCCTCTGCTGTTGGAGATGCCAAAGGAGCTGGTCACTATCATTGTGTATTAAGGAACATGCTAAACTGTTGGCTCTGTTATGGGAGGACTTTGGATTTTGCACCATTCCGCAAGGCGAACATCAGTCGTCGTGTCGGATACGCTTAACTATGGTAAGCGATCGCAGCCGGACTAAGAGGTTCTCTTGGCAGAACTTTGCAGGGTTTGCATTATTCCACACGGCAAACATTAGTCTTTGTGTGTCAGATACACTTATCCATAGTAGGTGATCGCAGCCGGACTGAGAGGTTCTTTCGAACATCAGTCGTCGTGTCGGATGCACCTAGCTATACTAAGCGATCGCATCTAGACTGAGAGGTTTTGACCCTTTGGAACTTGTAAGAGCTTGCGTCATTCCGCAGAGCGAACGTCGGCCTCCTGCTGGATGCACTTGACTATGGAAAGTGATCGCAGTCAGGAGCGGGCTGCCCCTTGGAACTTGCACGGGTTTGCGTCATTCTGTGGAGTGAACGTCGGCCTCCTGCTGGATTCACTTGACTATGGCAAGCGATCACAGCCAGGTGCGGGCTGCCGCTTGGAACTTGCAAGGGTTTGCGTCATTCCGTGGAGCAAACGTCGGTATCATGCTAAATGCACTTGATTATGGCAAGCGATCGCAGCCGGGCACGAGATGCCCCTTGGAACTCGCAAGCTTTGGCATTGACTTCGTATCCGCTTGCTGAACTCTTCACCTTTTGACTTTTGGCAACTCTTCTTGCTCACTCTTCAAGGTGGTGCCTTTCATCGTTGCATTTACGCATGTTGATGTTTATTGCACTCGACACTTGAATTGGTATTATTGGGGTTGCAAGCATTCGTTGGCTTGACTACAATAAAGAATTGTCTTAATTATCGAAAATATTGCAAATAAGAGATTTACTCAGGCAGATATGCTTTTAGTCATAGAGCTAATGTTTAGTATAGTACTTGCAAATTATTACAGACTTTTTAACAAGAAGTTTTGAATATAACAGGAAGTAAAAGCATGAAGTAAAGCAGTGGCGATGATGATCGCTTATTCTGAGCCATTGAAATTGAAGCACCAATCAGCAGTCCTCAATTGATCACCGGTCTTGCATTTTCTTGTGCTCAGGTTTCGTTACTTGGACCAGTTTTATTGGTGGGTGCATTCTTCCCTTGAAGAGATAGAGTAGAGTTTGAGGCTTGCGGATTCTACACATACTGTTGTAGCCTGTTCTTTTGAATTAACTCCTCAATCAAGCTTTTGAGGTGCCTGCATTCATTTGTGTTATGACCAGGCTGGTTGTGAAACCTACAGAACTTTCCCGAGTTAGCTGCCTTATCGCCTATCCTCATTGGTGGTGGTGGTTAAGCATATTCTTCAGAATTCTTTGTCACAAGATAGATATTTTCAAGGGTGTCATTCAAAGGCGTTAGCTCAAATGAGTTGAAAAGGAGAATCTTCTTAGATCTTTGTTGGTGCGCTTTTGCCCCTGATTATTCTTCTGAGCTTCAACAAAGTTGTTACCATCAGTAATTCGAAGAGGCACAAGATCATCGTTCACTCTCATATACTCCTCAGCTTTTTTATAGAATTTTTCAAGCGTGTGTGGTTCTTTCATTTTAATTCATCTACCAAATTCGCTCTTCTTATGTATGGCGCCGATTAGAGACATTAAGATCATGCGGGGCTCGGGATTCCCCACCTTGGACAAAGCCGTGTTGAACCTCTTGAGGAAAGCTTTAACAGACTCTCTTGGATTTTGTTCCATCGATGTTAAACAAATAACATCCTTAGCCTTCATAGCTTGCAGCCTAAACTTATCCTTGAATTTCAGAGTCAAATCATCAAATCGATCAACGGATTTGTGCGGCAGCTTCGGGAACCATAATGATGCCACACCTTCTCGATAGAGTGGGAAGTATAGGCAATTGATCTCGTCTATCGCTTTGGCTGCATTCATGTGCCATTCATACTTGTACAGGAAGTGATTTGGATTTGGAGTCCCATTGTATGGAGGTAGAGTAGGATGAACGAACTTTTTAGGGAACCCTGCTTTACGAATTCTTTTAGCAAATGAATTTTTGCTGGGGGAGAAGTCCTATTCCCTCTCGCTATCATTACGGGCCATGTTATCTTTTATTATTTGCTTTATCATATCCGTGATATACTCTTCTGAGTTGTGTCATTTCGCAGAGAGAACTTCGATCTCTTTATCGGATGCTCGCCTTGGCGAGAGATCGCGATTAGAGGATCTAGGTCTTTTACCTCCACTATGGGGAGGTGCCCCTTGGCGGGACTAGCAACTCTTCAAGTATTTCGATTGAAATAACTTTTAGTCTTCAGCTTTGAGTCTTGGACATCGACGTCGCCTTTTGCACTTTCCCAGCCATCAATCCCTTCCACGTTATCATTACAATGATGATCAAAGGCTGACGAATTCACGTTCTCCTTAAGGTTGACGTAAACTCTTTGAGGAGGAGCGAGATTCACTTGAGCATTCAAAAGAGCATTTATCATATCAATAAGAGCCCGATTAACATCCATTAAAGTTTTGGTAGAGGTCTCCATTCATTAACTTAAGTTGGCGACAAGGACATCTAGTTCAACTCTGGTTACTCCGGCTCCACCTACAGAACTTTGGCCAACTTCAAAGTGATTGGTAAGCGGCGTAGCCTCATTATCAACATTTTCAGATCCTCAAATGGTTTTACTTGCAGTTTTCTTTGACTTTTCCATTATCTCGGACAAAGCTTTGAACTTCGAGGAGAAATCGTCAATTGGCCTGAATCTTAGATTTGGAGAATCTATCACAGAAGCAGGCTTCAAATTTCACTATCTCCGTAAAGCACTTAACCTTGAGAATGTGAACGTGGTCCCAAGGTGGGCGCCAAAAATGTTGGAATCAAAAATTGATCACAACACTCCAAGGTGTTAGCAACACTTCACCAAAAGGTAGGATTTAAGATTATGGAGCCACAAACATAGAAAAAGTAAAGAACAAAGAATTTTTAGAGTGGTTCGGTCTCAATTTCGACCTATGTCCACTATGAGAGGAAATTTCATTATCATGGTTGCAATTATAAGGTACATGTTAGCTTTAACTCTCATTTTTCTCTCTTTTACAAGTATTTCTCTTTATTTTCTCTCACTTTGGTCTTGATTCACTTGGATTCACGAAGGAATGGATGAGATCTTTTGAATTATGACGGTTGCTGTGTTGATATTCAACCACTAGTACACTTAGATGATGTTCATTGGTTCCATCATGATTTTGTATTGGATCTAGGGTTGAGAGAGAATTAATGGAGGTTAGAGAGATTTGGAATGGTAGAGAAGTGAAAATGGAAGCCCTTCGGGGTCCAAAAATTCTTTTTTTCAATGGCGGCGAAGTGAGGTATTTATAGGTGGAGTTTGGAGGTAGTGCTAAAGCTGAAATATGATGTATAGGTTATGGATCGGTCGTAAACTTATTTACGAAAATGCCATTGGGTTGAATTCTACCGATCCATCCAGTTGTCTCTTGACCGACCCATGCTGTTGCTGCCGACCGATCTAATAGCTACCTACCGACCCAGTTACTACCGACTAACCCATCCAATAAGGTACTGACTGATCCTATAAGCCACCGACCAACCCATGTTGTTGTCAACTAATCCAGTCGCTACCGACCAACCCAGTTGCTACTGACGACCCATCCAATAAGGCACCAACCGATCCTATAAGCCACCGACCGACCCATCCTTATATGGCACCGACCGTTCCATGGCTTAAGGAGATGACCGATCCCTCCATAGGTTGATGCAGATCCATGCATGTTGAGGTTGACCGATCCATATGCCTTGAGGTTGACCGACCCATATACTTTTAGTGAAGTCGGTCCATCGTTTTTGTCACGAATACCCAAATTTTGAACAATGTGACGTGTCGTTTTGAAACCGCATTTTAATGGGGTTAACATAGTTATTAATGCAACTATCTTGAGAATATAATTTGCAATGGCACAAAGAGGCTCCAGGAGACTTCAAGGCTTGGCAGCCGAAACCGTAAATACGCCATCAATTTCTTTTGAATCTTTGTACCATTCTAGCCCTACAGGCAGCGAGCTTAAGACTTCCATGGATTTCACTCCTTCCCAATAAATGAACCCTCACGACATGCATGACTAGGGGGAGAAACCGAAAGGATCGCAAAATTTGGTTGAGCGTGCCAATGAGCCAGTCATCCAGGGAGATATAAAGCCTGTGGGAGCGAGGTCGCGCAGAGAAGAGGATGTTGGAGGTGAATAACAAGACGTTCCCGTGGCATCGAATATGATGACGAACGTCGTTATACTACATACACCATTGGACTTAGTTGTCTCGCGAATCGATGAAGCTTCGCTGAGGCGCATTTGTGCAAAGTACGGAATATTCTAGGACGATGTTATGGTTCTTGGGAAGGACGACAGGGTGCACACCCCCCCAGAGAGCTACACTGCCTGGAATAGACATATGTGTTTTATTGGGTTCGTGCCTTCGTCGTGCTCGTATATTCGGGATATTTTGCACCTCTTCCAGTTATCGCTGATGCAACTTCATCGGAACATGTATGCATGTCTACTCGACACTTACATCCTATTCATCGATTGGTCAGCTAAAAAACCGACATGGGAAGACATCTGATTCCATTACTCTGTGAAGAAAAGAAGCACCATACCTTCCTTTGTTTTCTTAGAGGCGCAGAACAATAATTGCGCCATCCTGGGGCGTGGAACAAGCTTGGCTACTTCATGCACGACTGGTTCTTCATCCGGTGACCTCCAGGATTTGCGAGGAGATGGATTGTGGGTCGTAGGTGTTTTAAAACTTACATTGTTCTCCAAGTTAATCGAGTCGTAAGCTCTAAAATGTAATAGCCCGCAAATCCATAATATAAGAGTTGACTACATACATCATACATCCAACCCAAATATCACAAAAATACGAATCATTTTTTTTGGAAGAAAAAGGTAGAAGAAGAACAGAAATAACAACACAGAATCTCACATCGCAGCGGAACAAAATATAATATATCATAACTTTTGAAATACCAAATTTCAACTGTATAACATACACTTATCAGAGTACAACACTTACAATACAGCGGAACAAAACTCTATATAACTAACGCTGAAGCCTCCTACTTCGAGCTCCTTTAGATAGATCTGTAAAGTCCTGAACTACTTGACTGCCCGTACAAATTTAGGCACCCAAGAGTTTAGGTAGAACAAAACAAAATAAACTCCGGGTCAGTCATGAGACTGGTATGAGTAAACAGTTTAAAACAGCTTGAACAAGTAAACGATATCTCATAAGACCATGCCGTATAACGGAACGGGTTTTTCCCTTATGAGAATCCAAAATATCTTTATATCAAAAACCTTTTGATATTATAATAATATGCCTATCAACCACAATATAATAATCATCTAGCAGAAACGCTTTCATCTCACGTTCTACATATATAGTATACAATCAAAACCGCAAGCACGTATTGGGTAATGGATTTCTAACTATGACAAGGTATGGAACCACCTGCCGCTGGTGTATCTCTAGAGGAGAATACACCGAGTTCAACAAGAACGTCTTGCAACTCAGCCACACATGACCGACCACTCATTTCTCTTGAGTGTATCGAATGTACATCACCAACGGTTGGGATCGGCAACCGTTTCCCGATAAGGGACAACATTGATATAGATTAAAGAAGCAAATGAATTTTCTCTATATAGGTGATAATACACCCTAATGGGAGCTAACCACATTGCCATGCTGCCTGCCCGATTTTTGTCATTTTCCGGTTGTTGAGGCCAGATGCTACGATTACTTTCCATTTATTGATAACACGATCACTTTGAATGCCACATTATCAGATCCGTTAATCATTAATTGGTTTGCACAAATATTTTGGATGTTATGCTAAGGGAATAAATCCGTTCCAACCATATATATTTATACAGACCAACCCATTTGATCATTGGAAATACTTTGTCAGACATTCGTCCATTTACGTTCGTTCTGGGATAGAACGAAACCAAAGGCACTATTCAGTACATCCATCCTAGGCAATCTCTACCTAGGACTTATACAATAGCCCTTGCACTTTACTCCGTCTTCAATATATTCAGCATACTTGGTTCGCAACGCTTATGCCAATACGGAGTGATTCTTTGGATAATAATCCAACCGGTCTCTCCATATTAACAACGTTAAAATGGTCAAAACGTTGATAGTCGGTGATTTAACTATCAAAGAAAAACAAGAGTTTCGATAGTCGATGATTTAACTATCGAAGAAAAACAAGTGTTCATCCAATATCAAACAAATCACTGGGCTCTTTAATTAATATTTCATTAATTAAATCTCTTCTCCATTTCCTTATCAATATTTGTTAACCAAATATTTTCGATATCATCTTGGCCTTTTTCGTTAATTGGAAAACATTTCCATATATCTTCTTCTTTTATTTTCTGTACTTAGAAAATATCTTCTATTTATGATTGGAAAGTATTCCAATTACTTATCTCCTTTCCGACTCGTTTATTTCTATACTTAGGAAATATTCATTATTCTATTTCCAAGCTTACACTTATTTGGGTTAAAACGGATGTTGTGTAAAACATCGTTACGACAACCCAAATACTATATTCAACTAACTCTTATTAAAAATTGATCTTCGAGCTTGAAATCTTACTATTTATTTGTTAATAATGAAATCAATCAAGTTGGGGTATAACTACCTCTCAGACCTTGACTGAATAACATTTATAACGTCAAAATAGATAAGACTACTTACTCAAATAATCAATACCTTACAAACCAATTATTCACTTTTAAAACACGTACACACTTTCTCTTTCTATTCTTACTGGGTTTTTTTTTAGACTTTCTTTTTGATCATACAATTCTATTTTTAAGTTCGCTTCCTTATCGACTTCTATATATATTGATATATAGAATCCTAATTATCAGATTTTCTTAAAAATATTCTAACTCCTTAAATTTTTGGAAAAATTCGCCATAACCTCCTTTGTACCGGGAGCATCGGGATATTTCAAATAGCCTCCCATGGCCCTCACCAATCCAAAAGAAAAAGAAAAAGCCAAGCGGCTAACCGATACAGCGCATAAAATCTCATATGGAAATTAAACGTGTACCTTTTTGTCGGGCACACTATTTATATACCTTCTATACTTCATTCCAAACCCGTCTAATGTATATTCATACATTTCTAATTCATTTCAACTCAATTCAATCATTTTAACTCAACTTGTTAAATGACTTGCAAATTTACACCTTTTGTCAATTTTACTTTGAACAGGACATGTTCAAATACAATTTAACTTGTTTATACTAATTGAAATTCTATAATTTCAATTCAAGTTCCATATTCAATTCGAATATACATTTACAATTTCAATTCACTTTTCAAGGTCTTATTTCGATTCAACTCTGATTAACTAATTTTTCTTCTACTTAGTTAATTTTATTCAATAATCAAAAATATGATTATTGTCTCCCAAATCATTTTATCTAATTCACTTGAGTTCATATATATTTTATAACCAAGTCTAGATTTTTCTCATCGCAATTCGGATTTTATTTACTCAAAAAAATCCTTTTACTTATACATATAAACCATTATGGTTTTTAATGGTTTCTGGCGCTGCACTTTTAGAAATTTGATTTTGACATATCTCAAAATCTATTTGATGAAATCCAGATTTTTCTCTTCTATTAGAAAACTATTATCTAACTGGTCCTGACGGTTCTTGTTTCAAAGAATTCCGACTTAAATTGAGTCCTGTATACTCAATTGAAGTTCGAGTCGCCAATTTACGAACTACCATGCCGCGGCGAGTTCGTTTTAATTATATATATATATATATAACTTTTAACTTCGTTTAAAATGAATTCAACTCCATTCTAATATATATTTTAAATCCCATTTGAATTTTCGATTCAAATTCCATAGTTTACATTTCCATTTGAATTTTCTATTCAAATTCCATAGTTTAAATCCCATTTGAATTAAATTCTCTTGAATTCAAATACCATATTTTATATTCCTATGTTCAAGTTCTATATTTGAATTTCCTTTATTCGAATCCTATTTTAACTCTATTTGAATCCTATATTTTTGAATTCCATTCAAACTCTATTTGAATTTCTCTTAATTCAAATTCTCATTTTTAACTCTATTTGAATTTCTCTTATTCAAATTCTCATTTTAAATCATTTATTCAAATTCCATTTCAAATCCTTTATTCAAATTCCATTTCAAATCCTTTATTCAAATTCCATTTGAATACTATCTTCAAATCCTATGGTTTAAATTCCATTCGAATACTATATTCAAATCCTATGGTTTAAATTCCATTTTAAATTCTCTTGAATTCAAATTCCATATTTAAATCTCTTGAATTCAAATACCTTATTTAATTTCTCTTTGAATTCAAATACCATATTTAATTCCCTTTGAATTCAAATACCATTTTTAATTCCCCTTTGAATACTATATTCAAATTCCATTTTTAATTCCCTTTGAATTCAAATTCCATTTTTAATTCCCTTTGAATTCAAATTCCATTTTTAATTCCCGTTGAATTCAAATTCCATTTTTAATTCGACTTGAATTCTATATTCAATTTCTATTTCTTATAACTTACCTATATAAATATAGGTCTATTTTCATGTTTTATCTCAGTTTCCATTTAAATTAAATTTAAATATCACGTTTGGGAATAATCTATTTTATAAATCCAACATAGTCGAATTTAACATAAATCCTAAAGATTTATTCACTTCATTTATATTCCGAATATCGGAATAAAGTTTAATTGTTTATTTTTAAAACGATTCTAAGTTCTCAAATTAAATTCACATTTTGAATTTAAATATTTAAATTATCCAAATGAAAATTTTCCCTTTTTATTTACAAACCCTATTTAATTTACTTGTTTTTATGTATATAAAATAAGTCTTACTTCCAATTTACTTTTAAATAAATACTTCTACTTTGGAAAAATCGTTTTCCCTTTTTCCAATTCACACTTGTATTTATTTTTCTCGAATTATCCAATGATAATTCATTTTACTTCATTTACAAACTTTGTTTATAAATGAACCACTTGTTTTAATTTTTCAAAACAAGTTTATATTTCAAATCTATTTAAAATTCAAATTCTATTTTAGAAAATAGAATTCCCCCTTTAAATCTCAAATATCCCTTCGCAATATTTTTATAAATCAACCCTTAGGCCCAGTGACATTTTAAATACACAAACATCCAGTTTATCATTCATTGGTTATTTAACACATCATATATGGATTTATATATATGTGAAAATAAACAAATAAAACAGGTAATATATTTTTGAGGAATCCAGTTGGATTCCTCCAACCTGTTTTCCTGCACCCACAAACGTTAGTCAACATAGTAATACCCATCCTTCTTCGAGGCAGGATATCGCGGTATGAAGGTCATCCACTAATATATATTTGTGGGGTGCATAGGGAAATCATCCGCTAATGGTACCGCGGGCATCCGCTAATGATACTGCGGGAATCCAACCAATCATCAACCCAATATATATAATAGTCAACCCTAAATAACTAATATATTTCAAACAATCAGAGAGCATTTAAACAAGCAACACACGATTATTTTTAACGACTAAAAATAATTCTAAATAAACAGGTGAGTGAGATTTACTCACCGTGGTATTTTATTTCGATCCACTCCGTTTTAATCCAATTTAATTTCTGCTTATGAGATCCCCAGCTTATGCATTTTCGATCGACTTCATTTGTTAAAAACTTGTATAAATTAAATATGACATTTAATTTAACCTATATAACCATTTAAATAAATTCTTACTTGTAAATTAAAAATTAAATAAATTAATTAATTTACCTTTTTAATCCTATTCTTAAAACACTATTATCTACCTAAACTTGAAGGCTCAGTCCATGCTTCTCTTCTCTGTAAGAATCCAACTTCTCTCATATCCCAAAACATGAACTCGACTCTACTTTCTCTAAATTGTAAATGGTGGACAACTCCAATACCTTAATTAACACAGACCTGTACCACATTGTTGAACCCTTTAACACAGCATCGACCTCCCTGTAGTAGCTAGAATGACCTGCGCGACATTTATTTGATCAGAATCCCACCATCCAAACCCAGTCGACATCAAGCTTGGTTGAAACCCTCACGTCGATGTGCTTCTCTGAAATCGAACTCCATGATCATCGCGAGCCCCTATCGCCATGAAGTTCGAACTCGACTTCCCTAGAACCTCCTTGCTTCGACCTGATTACCCCTGTCGCGACTTCCAGCAACACCCGTAACCCCTCAGAATCGAACTCGAGCTTCCAGTGATTTCAGACCCCATCGCGATTTGATTCGATGCGCGAGTTTTGATTCTGAAACGATCGTGCCCCCTTGAATTTCGAACGGAAAGGGTTTTGAGGAGATAAAGTGCGGCCATTTTCTTTTGGATCTGAACCTTCGATTTATTGAAAAATAAAGGGAATGGAATCGCGATTTTATATAGGAACCGATGGAAACAAATAGGCCACGAGTTGTTTTTATTTGTGAAGGAGAAAGGAAGATGTGTTAAATTTTCTTCCTTATGATTTTTTTTATGGTTATAAATATAGGTGTATATACTTAAATTATCCATAATTTCCTAACTCCTTTTTGAACGCAACAAGGGTCATCCCTGAGGTTATAGCACTATTCTGAACACACTAGGATATGTCTCGAAGTCTCAATTGATCATCTGGATAAGATATTAATTTAACCCTATATATATTAATTTCAGAAAATTAATTTCCTCGATAAATAAATAAATATTATTATCATTATAAATTCAAATAAAATTTCCTATAAATTATTTGAACAGTATTTAATTCAAATTAAATTTTGAATTCAACTAAATCCATTTTCGTATTCTGATAATTTAATATTTTTAATATTAAATCGAAATTGATTACTAAGAATTTATACCTTAATATAAATAATTCATTTATATTATTAACTCAATATTTAAATCCAGATTAAATATTTAAAATTAGCTGACCGAAACCCCGGGTCATTACATAAAATAACTTAAAATTTTATGAGGCAGTTATCCCCTAGATTCCGAGGGATAGTTGTAATAACCCGAAAATCTGGGCCAGTTTAAAATTTTTATTTTGGCTATTTTAGCGAATTTTGATTATTTAAAACGAATTATTTTAAATAATATCGACGAAAATTTATTTTGAATATAATTAGAACGTATATATTATATACGTCGTCGTTAGAATATATAATAATTATATATAATTATAAAAGGAATTGAAAATGGCGCGGTAGTTCGAAAATTCGATTTCTAATTTCAAATGAATATACAGAATTCAATATAAGTCAGAATTGAACGAAACAAGAAATATTTGAATCTGTATAACTATATCTTTGTAACGAAGTTAACAAACTGAGATTTCATCTTAGAAATGATAAGATATGTCCAGTTTAAAATTAGAAATAGTCGCTGTGGAATTTATATATATTTTTATATATATAAGGCCCTTAAAAATAGCAATTTTGCAAACAACCTCGGATTTCGACGAAACCAGTTTTGTTGGGTCCGTGATTTTAAGTTATTGCTAGGTTTCAAATTTCATAATTTTTCGAATCAATATGTGAGCGTGGCAAAGGAAAACACGTTTGACCAGTTTCAGTTGATTTTAATCGACTGGAAATTGGCCATTTTTCCAACGGTCTCAGAATTCAACGAAACTAGTTTTGTTAGGACCGTATCGTCAATACGAAACTAGAAAATATTTTTCTGGAATTTTTCTAGTTAGTATGTGACCCCGGTAATTTGAAATGTACGTTTAAAATTCAGTATAATGATTTAAATGTAAATTTAACGAAAACTGATCGTAACGGCCAAATTGGCTTACGAAACTTATCCCATTGGGTTCGGAATGAGGGTAATTAGCTAGAGGCGACAGTCGTTGGGCGTTGTTTGGAGATCGATAGAAAAGTCAACCTTTTGAATTTAAATTGAATAAAATATTATTAAATAAATAAATATAAACCAATTATTGCTCTAACCCTAATTCACAACTCCAGGCCCGCCGTCTTCACTAAAACGAACGGCGATCTCAAGCCGAAACTTCATCCCCAAATCGCGCCGAACTCGCGTCTCGATTTCACTCCGTCCCAAAGCAAAAATTCAAGAACTCTCTCGCCTCTTTAATTTCATACTAGTTTCATCAAACCTCGTAGAGCATCGCGTCTTAATTAGGGGCTCAAAGGCGTCGAGTTTCATGTCGATTTCTGGCGTGGATATGCCATCGGACATGGCGTCATTCAGGGGGGAGGGGAGTCGAGCTACGGCGCGTCTAGTGGCGAAGTCTGATCCACCTCCGACAGTGCCTGTGGCGTGCGACAACGATGAAGATTGGGGGAGCAGGGTTCGATAGTTAGAATGTTTTACAGTGAGCTCCTCTTCTTTTCTTTAGAAATTTTATTTTATTTTTGTTATTAGTAAGACTTTATAGATATATATAACATTTGTTTAAAATTCTGAAAATATATAACATGCTTTGTTTTTTTAAAATATAAAATAGCATGATTTTTGAAAGTTCAAAATATGATTTCTGTAAATAAAAATAGAATGGTTTTGAATATAAAGTAGGATGGATTTTTGAAAAATAAAAATAGCACTTGGGTTTTAAAAATATAACCACCGCATTAAGGATATGATTTATATATATATTAGGAGTATAAAAAAATATGATTTTTATAGATAAAAAAATATAATTTTTATATTATAGAAGTATTAAAATTTTGATCTTTATATAAGGAATAGTAATATAAAAATATAATTTTTAGTTGGAATAAAAATACGATTTTTTTTATTCTATTTATAGCGATGAAATAAAAATTCGATCTTTGAATATATGAAGTGATTATAAAAATATGACTTTTAAATTGAAAGTGAATAAATAAAAATGTGACTTTTGTTTTAAATACATCAAAATATAAAAATGTGTGATTTTTATATATGTAGTGACTACGGGCAACGAAGGTGATAAAAAGGCGAGGATGAAGAAGATTTCTATAAATGAAGTGTCGTGAAGTTGGATAGCTTTCGGTGAGAACTTCTCACCTTTCAATTTAAATTTTCTAGTCATATATATATACTAGGATGCAGATGGTGCTTAGTAGCACCTGACACCCGTCATCCACAGACCATGGATGGCTTGTTTGTTAAATTGTTTGGTTGTGTAGTTGGTTAAATTATTTGGTTTGAATTGAATGGTTTGGTGAATTTGATTGATGTGTGAATGGCGTGGGCCTTCACTAGACCGGGGATAAGGCTAGGCCTCGTCCCGTTTCTAGTATCGTGCCGTTATGCCGCCGAAATTTTCTAAAATAAGTTAGAAAAATAAAAATATCATTTTATTTAAAGAATGAACTTAATAGAAATTCATATGTTGGAATAAAATGTTTTATCGTTAAAAATATAATTTTTAACGTGAATGTGAATAAATAAATATTCATTTACAAACCAGACGGTTTGTTTATGTACACCTATTTGAAGGACATTGATTGGGACGATAAATTTTACACATCGCCCAACTGCACGAATAAAATATTTGTTTGATTGTTTGAAACCCCACACGGGTGTTGGGATGAAACTTGAAGTTCACTCATCCTGATTGATTAAATATGTCGATCGATTGATTGACAAGCTGCTATAAGCGTTAAATGTCTATATTTGATGCTTATACAGTGTAGTGCACTTTGGTTGATGGTTGATTATTTTTCAATGCTATTATATACATGTGTTGTATGAAAATCCATATAATTAACATTATATGGTGATTGATTGGGCCTCATTCCAATTTAGAAAATAAAGAATATTATAAAATAAAAGTTCATGTGTTGACAGTACTCATCCTTTGAGATTGGTCATGTGTTGAACGAAATATTTTGATAATAAAATTTACATCTTTATCAATATAAAATAAAAGTTCATGTGTTGACAGTACTCATCCTTTGAGATTGGTCATGTGTTGAACGAAATATTTTGATAATAAAATTTACATCTTTATCAATATAAAATAACGGTTCATGTGTTGACAGTACTCATCCTTTGAGATTGGTCATGTGTTGAACGAAATATTTTGATAATAACAACTATTTTGAAAAAGAAATATTTGAAATAAAATATTTGAAATAGAAATTTATGAAGCCGTGTTGATTAGATTGACGCCATTTTGACGTAAACGATATTTATATCGATTTTATTCATTTTGAAATGAATTGAATTGAAAACGATTTCGAAATGAATTGAATATATAACGATTTCGAAATGAATTGAATTGAAAACGATTTCGAAATGAATTGAATTGAAAACGATTTCGAAATGAATTGAATTGAAAACGATTTCGAAATGAATTGAATTGAAAACGATTTCGAAATGAATTGAATTGAAAACGATTTCGAAATGAATTGAATTGAAAACGATTTCGAAATGAATTGAATTGAAAACGATTTCGAATTTAATTGAAAGCGAATTGAAAATGAATTCAAATTGAATTGAAATTTGAATTGAATAGAAATGAATTTTAAAACGAATTTATAATGAAGAATTCAATTTTGATTTGAATTGAAAAGAAAGTTGAAATTGCTTTCGAAACGAATTTTAAAACTATTTGTATAATTCGTTTTAAATAGAAATCGACGAAGTATATATTATATATATATAATATAATGGCCTGAATAGAACGCGCCGCGCCGCGGCAGTTCGTGAATTTCGACCATTTATTTCAAACGGACATTACGGGAGATCCGACCGTCGGATTCTCCTAAAACCGGAACCGTTGGGTTCGTATCGAAAAGAGCTTTCTAATGAATATTAGAAATTTGAAATCTAACGGTTGGATTTGGAATTATGTCCAAATCAAATTCGAAAAAGGTCGCTGTAAGTGCAGTTCGATGGCCATTGATGGAAATCGACTGTACAGGCCTTGATAAAATTATTAAAAATAGTAATAATTTGTGTAAAATCATAAGAAATGATTTAGAAAGAATTGGGATGAAAAACTCCATATTTGAAAAGATAAAAATAGATTTTTATCGAAATGAACTAGTTTTGAACTAGAAATATAATTCTATTTATTTTTAAATAAATAAATTGAATTTGAAAAAGGGTTTTAAAAATAACCAAAATTTCCAATGATTGCATTGGAATGGATTTGAATCGAAATTGTCTTCGGAATATTTCGATGTTGGATTTCGTGATTATACAAATGTTGTTATGGAAATTTGAAAGATATAGATATATATATCGTTATCTCCAATACGATATTTGTTAGTCGTAGAATTTGATATTGAATATAAGCCGGTATATTTTCTATTCAGAGCCTTGTGCTTAATATCAAATGTGATTTGGGTTTGTCGTGAATGGTGTCTTCACTAACACTGTTCTTGAACCCAGTTGAGAAAAGATTAAATCTTTTTATTTAGATTTAATGAAGCGTACCAATTAAATAATATTTAATTGGAATTGAATTGATATTGATTTTTGGGTTTATCGTGAACAGTGTTTTAAACAACACTCGTTCTTTAACCCGATAATTGATGAATGTGATTTTGGGTTTATCGTGAACTGTGTTTTTAAATGACACTGATTCTTTAACCCAGTTAAAGATTAAAACTAAGTGGAGTTTTAATGAATCTTTAATTAGATTGAAATGATCGAGAATGGAGTAGCACCAGTTTTGCTCCAGGCGATAGTTAAATCTTTAATTAGATTTGAACGTGAAATGGTAATTGAATTTACCAATAACACCATGGTGTTAGATATGAAGTAGGACCAGTTTTACTTCATGGGATTAATAAGTTGGGATTGGGAAATTAAAACAAATGATTACTTCGGTAAGTTTCGTTAATCCCGACTAGTTTTGAATTGATATTCAAAAATAGATTAAAGAATAAATTCAAGAAATTTACCTTGGATAAAATTAATGGGAACCTTTCCCTATGAATGTGAAATTTAGAAACTAACTGTCGGTTGGCCAAGCAGAATGGTTTTCTGGGTATTGATTTGATGTTGGTTTCGGCCTTCGGGGTTAATATTTGGGGAATTATTCTCTTGATTAATTTACGGTTAGTGACTAATGAATTGGAATGAGGCGTATGTTGTGTTTGTGTAACACTTATTTAAAATATACGCGAGTTATTCGGGAAGACCGGGTTTAACCCATCCCGAATAACTGATACGACGATAAGTCGAAGATGAAGACGATGGTCGAAGACCGGAGGTCTTCACGTCGTTTGGGTAATTACTGATGATCCTGATTGGGCTGTACACCCAAGAAGATGGAAACAGTTAGTGATCGTCCAGACGTACTTGGAGATCGATGGATATGCGGGGTACTAGGTGCCTCCGGTTTCGTTCAGACCCAGAACGGACTTGTAAATGGACTGTGTGTCTGACATTGGATTTTAGTCCGTGTGATTGATCTCTATTAAATATATATCTGTTTGGCGGCGGAGAATTTATTCTCTTGCTTAACGCTCTTCTCTGAGACGTACGAGCTCAGGGGTTATATATTGATGGATATCAATCGCATGGAGTGAATTGCCTGTGTGGCATGCCTAAGTGGCAAATGATCAAGGCTTCTGTTGAAAAGCAAAGTCTTGTGGTTGATGATCGAAGCACGGCCTTTGTGGCGTAGCTTTGTGTAACGTTTACTTCGCGAGTTTCACACCCGGTATGAACCAAAAACGGGAGACGGACCTCAGGGAGGGCCTACGTTTCCTCCTAGCTAAAAGTGGCGTCAGTGGTTTTACACGCCCTGACGAGTTTGACTTATGTGGTTGTTGCTGTTGCGAGGCGCCTCGGATTGATCGGTCGTTCTCGAACCGATGGAGTCATTTAGTTGGCTCGCTTACGCCCCAAAGGGCGGCGAAACGTAGTGCTCAGGTATTTTAATCCACTCCGTGTGGACCGGCCCTGACGATCCAAGGGTCGATGCGTTCTGATCCTGAGACTCGGGCTAGGCAGTCTCGAATCAGTGAGGATCTTGCCCCTAGCCTCGGTTCATACCATAAATGATAACCCAACTTCCAATACGACATTTGCGGTTTTGATTGTAAACTTATATATGGCGACATAGTGTTATGGGCCATTCATGCCGCCTATGATTGATACTTATGATTTGAAGTTGTTTTATACACTATGCACTTATAATAGTATCAAACGATTTGTTTTAACCGTATCAAGCATTCTTTGGCTGTTATAAGGGAAAACCCTATCCTCGGCTGCGTTGCATTGTGTGATGGGACCTGGGTCTTATAACAGCTTCATTTTTCTTTATTTAGCATTGCGCTGTTTGTTTTATGCACTGGTATTCTTGGGAGGAAACCCGTTCCGTGTTATACGGCGTGGTCCCTTGATTTACCTAATGATTTAAAATAAAGATTAATAACTGTTTTAGTTCTCACACCAGTCACATGACTGACCTGGAGTTTATTGTTTTAACCTAAACTCTGGGTGCCCTTATTTTGACACGGGCAGCTAGTAGTTTTGGTTTTGCAGATTTATATTCACAGGATCCTGGTTTACAGCTGGAACGATATCCGGAAAGCTTTGTATCCGTATATCTCTTCTAGTTGTGTATTGTATTATTTTCCGCTGCTATGTATTTAAATGTAATTTAAATCTCTGATATTTCTGTGTAATATTCATTCATACTCTGTATATTCTTGTAATTTGATGTATTGTTGTAATATACAATGAAATGTTCTTCTATATGTGTTCTGTTGTGATTTGTTCTCGAACTATCCGACGCTTTCCCTTACGGGGAAGTTACGGGTTTTCACAGTTGGTATCAGAGCTTTGGTTTACAAAGCTCAGAGAACAAGACACATTAGAACCATACGAAAGAATTCATCAGATATTGGATTAGTAATATCCAATGGGAATGACTCGTTAGAGATGGGATCAGTAGTATCCTAGAACGAGTGTGAAGAGTATATTTTTAAAGTGAAAACAAATTTTGTTTTGAAAATTTAAATCAATTATTCGTATTTGATTATCTATTTATATTGATGTGGACAATCCAGTATATATAGATTTTGCGTATACGTCTGATCCGCGTGTATTCGAAATTTTAATATACTGGATAGATATAGAATCACACTCTAGTCGCCCGGAGATGATTCAGATGATGAGGCCTCATCATCAGAATTTATATTCGAGTGGCGAAGGTGTGATTTTCTATATATTTCCTATTGACTGGTGTGAGAACCAAAATTAGATAGGGCCTATTGTTGTGATTTGGCATCAAAAATCTGATTTTTGACTATATATCAAAGTTATGCATTTGAAACTCTAATCAACTAATTGATTGATGTTTGTGTTGTTTGTTTATTTGTTTGCTAATTTTTAGCCATTTAGCCTAACTGAATCACATATTGAATTATATTGAAAATCGGTTGCATTTGCTTGCATATACATATATATCATTGAACAGGTCATAGCAAGGAGGCTAGAGCAGAGAATAAAATTTGTTTGCCCGACAAATAGGTACATGTTTACTACATGATTTACTGTTTTGTTTGGGTGATGATGATTTTGTGAGCCTATTGGCTAGCCGCTTGGCTTTTTCTTTTTCTTTTTGAGATCTGAAGGACCGGGGAAGCTATTTGAAATTCCCCGATGCTCCCGATGCAGGGGAGGTTATGGCGAAATATTTTGAAAATTTAGGGTGTTAGCCAAAATTTTGAAAATTTGAAAATTCTCAGAAACTAAAGAGTTGGAGAATGGAAGCCGGATCGAACGTAGAGTTGATTAATCAAACCACTTTCGACTTTGTTCCTTTTCGGGGACGAAAAGTTTTAAGTGGGGGAGATTGTAATAACCCGAAAATCTGGGCCAGTTTAAAATTTTTATTTTGGCTATTTTAGCGAATTTTGATTATTTAAAATGAATTATTTTAAATAATATCGACGAAAATTTATTTTGAATATAATTAGAACGTATATATTATATACGTCGTCGTTAGAATATATAATAATTATATATAATTATAAAAGGAATTGAAAATGGCGCGGTAGTTTGAAAATTCGATTTCTAATTTCAAATGAATATACAGAATTCAATATAAGTCAGAATTGAACGAAACAAGAAATATTTGAATCTGTATAACTATATCTTTGTAACGAAGTTAACAAACTGAGATTTCATCTTAGAAATGATAAGATATGTCCAGTTTAAAATTAGAAATAGTCGCTGTGGAATATATATATTTTTATATATATAAGGCCCTTAAAAATAGCAATTTTGCAAACAACCTCGGATTTCGACGAAACCAGTTTTGTTGGGTCCGTGATTTTAAGTTATTGCTAGGTTTCAAATTTCATAATTTTTCGAATCAATATGTGAGCGTGGCAAAGGAAAACGCGTTTGACCAGTTTCAGTTGATTTTAATCGACTGGAAATTGGCCATTTTTCCAACGGTCTCAGAATTCAACGAAACTAGTTTTGTTAGGACCGTATCGTCAATACGAAACTAGAAAATATTTTTCTGGAATTTTTCTAGTTAGTATGTGACCCCGGTAATTTGAAATGTACGTTTAAAATTCAGTATAATGATTTAAATGTAAATTTAACGAAAACTGATCATAACGGCCAAACTGGCTTACGAAACTTATCCCATTGGCTTCGGAATGAGGGTAATTAGCTAGAGGCGACAGTCGTTGAGCGTTGTTTGGAGATCGATAGAAAAGTCAACCTTTTGAATTTAAATTGAATAAAATATTATTAAATAAATAAATATAAACCAATTATTGCTCTAACCCTAATTCACAACTCCAGGCCCGCCGTCTTCACTAAAACGAATGGCGATCTCAAGCCGAAACTTCATCCCCAAATCGCGCCGAACCCGCGTCTCGATTTCACTCCGTCCCAAAGCAAAAATTCAAGAACTCTCTCGCCTCTTTAATTTCATACTAGTTTCATCAAACCTCGTAGAGCATCGCGTCTTAATTAGGGGCTCAAAGGCGTCGAGTTTCATGTCGATTTCTGGCGTGGATATGCCATCGGACATGGCGTCATTCAGGGGGGAGGGGAGTCGAGCTACGGCGCGTCTAGTGGCGAAGTCTGATCCACCTCCGACAGTGCCTGTGGCGTGCGACAACAATGAAGATTGGGGGAGCAGGGTTTGATAGTTAGAATGTTTTACAGTGAGCTCCTCTTCTTTTCTTTAGAAATTTTATTTTATTTTTGTTATTAGTAAGACTTTATAGATATATATAACATTTGTTTAAAATTTTGAAAATATATAACATGCTTTGTTTTTTTAAAATATAAAATAGCATGATTTTTGAAAGTTCAAAATATGATTTCTGTAAATAAAAATAGAATGGTTTTGAATATAAAGTAGGATGGATTTTTGAAAAATAAAAATAGCACTTGGGTTTTAAAAATATAACCACCGCATTAAGGATATGATTTATATATATATTAGGAGTATAAAAAAATATGATTTTTATAGATAAAAAAATATAATTTTTATATTATAGAAGTATTAAAATTTTGATCTTTATATAAGGAATAGTAATATAAAAATATAATTTTTAGTTGGAATAAAAATACGATTTTTTTATTCTATTTATAGCGATGAAATAAAAATTCGATCTTTGAATATATGAAGTGATTATAAAAATATGACTTTTAAATTGAAAGTGAATAAATAAAAATGTGACTTTTGTTTTAAATACATCAAAATATAAAAATGTGTGATTTTTATATATGTAGTGACTACGGGCAACGAAGGTGATAAAAAGGCGAGGATGAAGAAGATTTCTATAAATGAAGTGTCGTGAAGTTGGATAGCTTTCGGTGAGAACTTCTCACCTTTCAATTTAAATTTTCTAGTCATATATATATACTAGGATGCAGATGGTGCTTAGTAGCACCTGACACCCGTCATCCACAGACCATGGATGGCTTGTTTGTTAAATTGTTTGGTTGTGTAGTTGGTTAAATTATTTGGTTTGAATTGAATGGTTTGGTGAATTTGATTGATGTGTGAATGGCGTGGGCCTTCACTAGACCGGGGATAAGGCTAGGCCTCGTCCCGTTTCTAGTATCGTGCCGTTATGCCGCCGAAATTTTCTAAAATAAGTTAGAAAAATAAAAATATCATTTTAGTTAAAGAATGAACTTAATAGAAATTCATATGTTGGAATAAAATGTTTTATCGTTAAAAATATAATTTTTAACGTGAATGTGAATAAATAAATATTCATTTACAAACCAGACGGTTTGTTTATGTACACTTATTTGAAGGACATTGATTGGGACGATAAATTTTACACATCGCCCAACTGCACGAATAAAATATTTGTTTGATTGTTTGAAACCCCACACGGGTGTTGGGATGAAACTTGAAGTTCACTCATCCTGATTGATTAAATATGTCGATCGATTGATTGACAAGCTGCTATAAGCGTTAAATGTCTATATTTGATGCTTATACAGTGTAGTGCACTTTGGTTGATGGTTGATTATTTTTCAATGCTATTATATACATGTGTTGTATGAAAATCCATATAATTAACATTATATGGTGATTGATTGGGCCTCATTCCAATTTAGAAAATAAAGAATATTATAAAATAAAAGTTCATGTGTTGACAGTACTCATCCTTTGAGATTGGTCATGTGTTGAACGAAATATTTTGATAATAAAATTTACATCTTTATCAATATAAAATAAAAGTTCATGTGTTGACAGTACTCATCCTTTGAGATTGGTCATGTGTTGAACGAAATATTTTGATAATAAAATTTACATCTTTATCAATATAAAATAACGGTTCATGTGTTGACAGTACTCATCCTTTGAGATTGGTCATGTGTTGAACGAAATATTTTGATAATAACAACTATTTTGAAAAAGAAATATTTGAAATAAAATATTTGAAATAGAAATTTATGAAGCCGTGTTGATTAGATTGACGCCATTTTGACGTAAACGATATTTATATCGATTTTATTCATTTTGAAATGAATTGAATTGAAAACGATTTCGAAATGAATTGAATATACAACGATTTCGAAATGAATTGAATTGAAAACGATTTCGAAATGAATTGAATTGAAAACGATTTCGAAATGAATTGAATTGAAAACGATTTCGAAATGAATTGAATTGAAAACGATTTCGAAATGAATTGAATTGAAAACGATTTCGAATTGAATTGAATTGAAAACGATTTCGAAATGAATTGAATTGAAAACGATTTCGAAATGAATTGAATTGAAAACGATTTCGAAATGAATTGAATTGAAAACGATTTCGAATTTAATTGAAAGCGAATTGAAAATGAATTCAAATTGAATTGAAATTTGAATTGAATAGAAATGAATTTTAAAACGAATTTATAATGAAGAATTCAATTTTGATTTGAATTGAAAAGAAAGTTGAAATTGCTTTCGAAACGAATTTTAAAACTATTTATATAATTCGTTTTAAATAGAAATCGACGAAGTATATATTATATATATATAATATAATGGCCTGAATAGAACGCGCCGCGCCGCGGCAGTTCGTGAATTTCGACCATTTATTTCAAACGGACATTACGGGAGATCCGACCGTCGGATTCTCCTAAAACCGGAACCGTTGGGTTCGTATCGAAAAGAGCTTTCTAATGAATATTAGAAATTTGAAATCTAACGGTTGGATTTGGAATTACGTCCAAATCAAATTCGAAAAAGGTCGCTGTAAGTGCAGTTCGATGGCCATTGATGGAAATCGACCGTACAGGCCTTGATAAAATTATTAAAAATAGTAATAATTTGTGTAAAATCATAAGAAATGATTTAGAAAGAATTGGGATGAAAAACTCCATATTTGAAAAGATAAAAATAGATTTTTATCGAAATGAACTAGTTTTGAACTAGAAATATAATTCTATTTATTTTTAAATAAATAAATTGAATTTGAAAAAGGGTTTTAAAAATAACCAAAATTTCCAATGATTGCATTGGAATGGATTTGAATCGAAATTGTCTTCGGAATATTTCGATGTTGGATTTCGTGATTATACAAATGTTGTTATGGAAATTTGAAAGATATAGATATATATATCGTTATCTCCAATACGATATTTGTTAGTCGTAGAATTTGATATTGAATATAAGCCGGTATATTTTCTATTCAGAGCCTTGTGCTTAATATCAAATGTGATTTGGGTTTGTCGTGAATGGTGTCTTCACTAACACTGTTCTTGAACCCAGTTGAGAAAAGATTAAATCTTTTTATTTAGATTTAATGAAGCGTACCAATTAAATAATATTTAATTGGAATTGAATTGATATTGATTTTTGGGTTTATCGTGAACAGTGTTTTAAACAACACTCGTTCTTTAACCCGATAATTAATGAATGTGATTTTGGGTTTATCGTGAACTGTGTTTTTAAATGACACTGATTCTTTAACCCAGTTAAAGATTAAAACTAAGTGGAGTTTTAATGAATCTTTAATTAGATTGAAATGATCGAGAATGGAGTAGCACCAGTTTTGCTCCAGGCGATAGTTAAATCTTTAATTAGATTTGAACGTGAAATGGTAATTGAATTTACCAATAACACCATGTTGTTAGATATGAAGTAGGACCAGTTTTACTTCATGGGATTAATAGGTTGGGATTGGGAAATTAAAACAAATGATTACTTCGGTAAGTTTCGTTAATCCCGACTAGTTTTGAATTGATATTCAAAAATAGATTAAAGAATAAATTCAAGAAATTTACCTTGGATAAAATTAATGGGAACCTTTCCCTATGAATGTGAAATTTAGAAACTAACTGTCGGTTGGCCAAGCAGAATGGTTTTCTGGGTATTGATCTGATGTTGGTTTCGGCCTTCGGGGTTAATATTTGGGGAATTATTCTCTTGATTAATTTACGGTTAGTGACTAATGAATTGGAATGAGGCGTATGTTGTGTTTGTGTAACACTTATTTAAAATATACGCGAGTTATTCGGGAAGACCGGGTTTAACCCATCCCGAATAACTGATACGACGATAAGTCGAAGATGAAGACGATGGTCGAAGACCGGAGGTCTTCACGTCGTTTGGGTAATTACTGATGATCCTGATTGGGCTGTACACCCAAGAAGATGGAAACAGTTAGTGATCGTCCAGACGTACTTGGAGATCGATGGATATGCGGGGTACTAGGTGCCTCCGGTTTCGTTCAGACCCAGAACGGACTTGTAAATGGACTGTGTGTCTGACATTGGATTTTAGTCCGTGTGATTGATCTCTATTAAATATATATCTGTTTGGCGGCGGAGAATTTATTCTCTTGCTTAACGCCCTTCTCTGAGACATACGAGCTCAGGGGTTATATATTGATGGATATCAATCGCATGGAGTGAATTGCCTGTGTGGCATGCCTAAGTGGCAAATGATCAAGGCTTCTGTTGAAAAGCAAAGTCTTGTGGTTGATGATCGAAGCACGGCCTTTGTGGCGTAGCTTTGTGTAACGTTTACTTCGCGAGTTTCACACCCGGTATGAACCAAAAACGGGAGACGGACCTCAGGGAGGGCCTACGTTTCCTCCTAGCTAAAAGTGGCGTCAGTGGTTTTACACGCCCTGACGAGTTTGACTTATGTGGTTGTTGCTGTTGCGAGGCACCTCGGATTGATCGGTCGTTCTCGAACCGATGGAGTCATTTAGTTGGCTCGCTTACGCCCCAAAGGGCGGCGAAACGTAGTGCTCAGGTATTTTAATCCACTCCGTGTGGACCGGCCCTGACGATCCAAGGGTCGATGCGTTCTGATCCTGAGACTCGGGCTAGGCAGTCTCGAATCAGTGAGGATCTTGCCCCTAGCCTCGGTTCATACCATAAATGATAACCCAACTTCCAATACGACATTTGCGGTTTTGATTGTAAACTTATATATGGCGACATAGTGTTATGGGCCATTCATGCCGCCTATGATTGATACTTATGATTTGAAGTTGTTTTATACACTATGCACTTATAATAGTATCAAACGATTTGTTTTAACCGTATCAAGCATTCTTTGGCTGTTATAAGGGAAAACCCTATCCTCGGCTGCGTTGCATTGTGTGATGGGACCTGGGTCTTATAACAGCTTCATTTTTCTTTATTTAGCATTGCGCTGTTTGTTTTATGCACTGGTATTCTTGGGAGGAAACCCGTTCCGTGTTATACGGCGTGGTCCCTTGATTTACCTAATGATTTAAAATAAAGATTAATAACTGTTTTAGTTCTCACACCAGTCACATGACTGACCTGGAGTTTATTGTTTTAACCTAAACTCTGGGTGCCCTTATTTTGACACGGGCAGCTAGTAGTTTTGGTTTTGCAGATTTATATTCACAGGATCCTGGTTTACAGCTGGAACGATATCCGGAAAGCTTTGTATCCGTATATCTCTTCTAGTTGTGTATTGTATTATTTTCCGCTGCTATGTATTTAAATGTAATTTAAATCTCTGATATTTCTGTGTAATATTCATTCATACTCTGTATATTCTTGTAATTTGATGCATTGTTGTAATATACAATGAAATGTTCTTCTATATGTGTTCTGTTGTGATTTGTTCTCGAACTATCCGACGCTTTCCCTTACGGGGAAGTTACGGGTTTTCACAGTTGGTATCAGAGCTTTGGTTTACAAAGCTCAGAGAACAAGACACATTAGAACCATACGAAAGAATTCATCAGATATTGGATTAGTAATATCCAATGGGAATGACTCGTTAGAGATGGGATCAGTAGTATCCTAGAACGAGTGTGAAGAGTATATTTTTAAAGTGAAAACAAATTTTGTTTTGAAAATTTAAATCAATTATTCATATTTGATTATCTATTTATATTGATGTGGACAATCCAGTATATATAGATTTTGCGTATACGTCTGATCCGCGTGTATTCGAAATTTTAATATACTGGATAGATATAGAATCACACTCTAGTCGCCCGGAGATGATTCAGATGATGAGGCCTCATCATCAGAATTTATATTCGAGTGGCGAAGGTGTGATTTTCTATATATTTCCTATTGACTGGTGTGAGAACCAAAATTAGATAGGGCCTATTGTTGTGATTTGGCATCAAAAATCTGATTTTTGACTATATATCAAAGTTATGCATTTGAAACTCTAATCAACTAATTGATTGATGTTTGTGTTGTTTGTTTATTTGTTTGCTAATTTTTAGCCATTTAGCCTAACTGAATCACATATTGAATTATATTGAAAATCGGTTGCATTTGCTTGCATATACATATATATCATTGAACAGGTCATAGCAAGGAGGCTAGAGCAGAGAATAAAATTTGTTTGCCCGACAAATAGGTACATGTTTACTACATGATTTACTGTTTTGTTTGGGTGATGATGATTTTGTGAGCCTATTGGCTAGCCGCTTGGCTTTTTCTTTTTCTTTTTGAGATCTGAAGGACCGGGGAAGCTATTTGAAATTCCCCGATGCTCCCGATGCAGGGGAGGTTATGGCGAAATATTTTGAAAATTTAGGGTGTTAGCCAAAATTTTGAAAATTTGAAAATTCTCAGAAACTAAAGAGTTGGAGAATGGAAGCCGGATCGAACGTAGAGTTGATTAATCAAACCACTTTCGACTTTGTTCCTTTTCGGGGACGAAAAGTTTTAAGTGGGGGAGATTGTAATAACCCGAAAATCTGGGCCAGTTTAAAATTTTTATTTTGGCTATTTTAGCGAATTTTGATTATTTAAAATGAATTATTTTAAATAATATCGACGAAAATTTATTTTGAATATAATTAGAACGTATATATTATATACGTCGTCGTTAGAATATATAATAATTATATATAATTATAAAAGGAATTGAAAATGGCGCGGTAGTTCGAAAATTCGATTTCTAATTTCAAATGAATATACAGAATTCAATATAAGTCAGAATTGAACGAAACAAGAAATATTTGAATCTGTATAACTATATCTTTGTAACGAAGTTAACAAACTGAGATTTCATCTTAGAAATGATAAGATATGTCAGTTTAAAATTAGAAATAGTCGCTGTGGAATTTATATATTTTTATATATATAAGGCCCTTAAAAATAGCAATTTTGCAAACAACCTCGGATTTCGACGAAACCAGTTTTGTTGGGTCCGTGATTTTAAGTTATTGCTAGGTTTCAAATTTCATAATTTTTCGAATCAATATGTGAGCGTGGCAAAGGAAAACGCGTTTGACCAGTTTCAGTTGATTTTAATCGACTGGAAATTGGCCATTTTTCCAACGGTCTCAGAATTCAACGAAACTAGTTTTGTTAGGACCGTATCGTCAATACGAAACTAGAAAATATTTTTCTGGAATTTTTCTAGTTAGTATGTGACCCCGGTAATTTGAAATGTACGTTTAAAATTCAGTATAATGATTTAAATGTAAATTTAACGAAAACTGATCGTAACGGCCAAACTGGCTTACGAAACTTATCCCATTGGCTTCGGAATGAGGGTAATTAGCTAGAGGCGACAGTCGTTGGGCGTTGTTTGGAGATCGATAGAAAAGTCAACCTTTTGAATTTAAATTGAATAAAATATTATTAAATAAATAAATATAAACCAATTATTGCTCTAACCCTAATTCACAACTCCAGGCCCGCCGTCTTCACTAAAACGAATGGCGATCTCAAGCCGAAACTTCATCCCCAAATCGCGCCGAACCCGCGTCTCGATTTCACTCCGTCCCAAAGCAAAAATTCAAGAACTCTCTCGCCTCTTTAATTTCATACTAGTTTCATCAAACCTCGTAGAGCATCGCGTCTTAATTAGGGGCTCAAAGGCGTCGAGTTTCATGTCGATTTCTGGCGTGGATATGCCATCGGACATGGCGTCATTCAGGGGGGAGGGGAGTCGAGCTACGGCGCGTCTAGTGGCGAAGTCTGATCCACCTCCGACAGTGCCTGTGGCGTGCGACAACAATGAAGATTGGGGGACCAGGGTTTGATAGTTAGAATGTTTTACAGCGAGCTCCTCTTCTTTTCTTTAGAAATTTTATTTTATTTTTGTTATTAGTAAGACTTTATAGATATATATAACATTTGTTTAAAATTCTGAAAATATATAACATGCTTTGTTTTTTTAAAATATAAAATAGCATGATTTTTGAAAGTTCAAAATATGATTTCTGTAAATAAAAATAGAATGGTTTTGAATATAAAGTAGGATGGGTTTTTGAAAAATAAAAATAGCACTTGGGTTTTAAAAATATAACCACCGCATTAAGGATATGATTTATATATATATTAGGAGTATAAAAAAATATGATTTTTATAGATAAAAAAATATAATTTTTATATTATAGAAGTATTAAAATTTTGATCTTTATATAAGGAATAGTAATATAAAAATATAATTTTTAGTTGGAATAAAAATACGATTTTTTTATTCTATTTATAGCGATGAAATAAAAATTCGATCTTTGAATATATGAAGTGATTATAAAAATATGACTTTTAAATTGAAAGTGAATAAATAAAAATGTGACTTTTGTTTTAAATACATCAAAATATAAAAATGTGTGATTTTTATATATGTAGTGACTACGGGCAACGAAGGTGATAAAAAGGCGAGGATGAAGAAGATTTCTATAAATGAAGTGTCGTGAAGTTGGATAGCTTTCGGTGAGAACTTCTCACCTTTCAATTTAAATTTTCTAGTCATATATATATACTAGGATGCAGACGGTGCTTAGTAGCACCTGACACCCGTCATCCACAGACCATGGATGGCTTGTTTGTTAAATTGTATGGTTGTGTAGTTGGTTAAATTATTTGATTTGAATTGAATGGTTTGGTGAATTTGATTGATGTGTGAATGGCGTGGGCCTTCACTAGACCGGGGATAAGGCTAGGCCTCGTCCCGTTTCTAGTATCGTGCCGTTATGCCGCCGAAATTTTCTAAAATAAGTTAGAAAAATAAAAATATCATTTTATTTAAAGAATGAACTTAATAGAAATTCATATGTTGGAATAAAATGTTTTATCGTTAAAAATATAATTTTTAACGTGAATGTGAATAAATAAATTTTCATTTACAAACCAGACGGTTTGTTTATGTACACCTATTTGAAGGACATTGATTGGGACGATAAATTTTACACATCGCCCAACTGCACGAATAAAATATTTGTTTGATTGTTTGAAACCCCACACGGGTGTTGGGATGAAACTTGAAGTTCACTCATCCTGATTAATTAAATATGTCGATCGATTGATTGACAAGCTGCTATAAGCGTTAAATGTCTATATTTGATGCTTATACAGTGTAGTGCACTTTGGTTGATGGTTGATTATTTTTCAATGCTATTATATACATGTGTTGTATGAAAATCCATATAATTAACATTATATGGTGATTGATTGGGCCTCATTCCAATTTAGAAAATAAAGAATATTATAAAATAAAAGTTCATGTGTTGACAGTACTCATCCTTTGAGATTGGTCATGTGTTGAACGAAATATTTTGATAATAAAATTTACATCTTTATCAATATAAAATAAAAGTTCATGTGTTGACAGTACTCATCCTTTGAGATTGGTCATGTGTTGAACGAAATATTTTGATAATAAAATTTACATCTTTATCAATATAAAATAACGGTTCATGTGTTGACAGTACTCATCCTTTGAGATTGGTCATGTGTTGAACGAAATATTTTGATAATAACAACTATTTTGAAAAAGAAATATTTGAAATAAAATATTTGAAATAGAAATTTATGAAGCCATGTTGATTAGATTGACGCCATTTTGATGTAAACGATATTTATATCGATTTTATTCATTTTGAAATGAATTGAATTGAAAACGATTTCGAAATGAATTGAATATATAACGATTTCGAAATGAATTGAATTGAAAACGATTTCGAAATGAATTGAATTGAAAACGATTTCGAAATGAATTGAATTGAAAACGATTTCGAAATGAATTGAATTGAAAACGATTTCGAAATGAATTGAATTGAAAACGATTTCGAAATGAATTGAATTGAAAACGATTTCGAAATGAATTGAATTGAAAACGATTTCGAAATGAATTGAATTGAAAACGATTTCGAATTTAATTGAAAGCGAATTGAAAATGAATTCAAATTGAATTGAAATTTGAATTGAATAGAAATGAATTTTAAAACGAATTTATAATGAAGAATTCAATTTTGATTTGAATTGAAAAGAAAGTTGAAATTGCTTTCGAAACGAATTTTAAAACTATTTATATAATTCGTTTTAAATAGAAATCGACGAAGTATATATTATATATATAATATAATGGCCTGAATAGAACGCGCCGCGCCGCGGCAGTTCGTGAATTTCGACCATTTATTTCAAACGGACATTACGGGAGATCCGACCGTCGGATTCTCCTAAAACCGGAACCGTTGGGTTCGTATCGAAAAGAGCTTTCTAATGAATATTAGAAATTTGAAATCTAACGGTTGGATTTGGAATTACGTCCAAATCAAATTCGAAAAAGGTCGCTGTAAGTGCAGTTCGATGGCCATTGATGGAAATCGACTGTACAGGCCTTGATAAAATTATTAAAAATAGTAATAATTTGTGTAAAATCATAAGAAATGATTTAGAAAGAATTGGGATGAAAAACTCCATATTTGAAAAGATAAAAATAGATTTTTATCGAAATGAACTAGTTTTGAACTAGAAATATAATTCTATTTATTTTTAAATAAATAAATTGAATTTGAAAAAGGGTTTTAAAAATAACCAAAATTTCCAATGATTGCATTGGAATGGATTTGAATCGAAATTGTCTTCGGAATATTTCGATGTTGGATTTCGTGATTATACAAATGTTGTTATGGAAATTTGAAAGATATAGATATATATATCGTTATCTCCAATACGATATTTGTTAGTCGTAGAATTTAATATTGAATATAAGCCGGTATATTTTCTATTCAGAGCCTTGTGCTTAATATCAAATGTGATTTGGGTTTGTCGTGAATGGTGTCTTCACTAACACTGTTCTTGAACCCAGTTGAGAAAAGATTAAATCTTTTTATTTAGATTTAATGAAGCGTACCAATTAAATAATATTTAATTGGAATTGAATTGATATTGATTTTTGGGTTTATCGTGAACAGTGTTTTAAACAACACTCGTTCTTTAACCCGATAATTAATGAATGTGATTTTGGGTTTATCGTGAACTGTGTTTTTAAATGACACTGATTCTTTAACCCAGTTAAAGATTAAAACTAAGTGGAGTTTTAATGAATCTTTAATTAGATTGAAATGATCGAGAATGGAGTAGCACCAGTTTTGCTCCAGGCGATAGTTAAATCTTTAATTAGATTTGAACGTGAAATGGTAATTGAATTTACCAATAACACCATGTTGTTAGATATGAAGTAGGACCAGTTTTACTTCATGGGATTAATAGGTTGGGATTGGGAAATTAAAACAAATGATTACTTCGGTAAGTTTCGTTAATCCCGACTAGTTTTGAATTGATATTCAAAAATAGATTAAAGAATAAATTCAAGAAATTTACCTTGGATAAAATTAATGGGAACCTTTCCCTATGAATGTGAAATTTAGAAACTAACTGTCGGTTGGCCAAGCAGAATGGTTTTCTGGGTATTGATCTGATGTTGGTTTCGGCCTTCGGGGTTAATATTTGGGGAATTATTCTCTTGATTAATTTACGGTTAGTGACTAATGAATTGGAATGAGGCGTATGTTGTGTTTGTGTAACACTTATTTAAAATATACGCGAGTTATTCGGGAAGACCGGGTTTAACCCATCCCGAATAACTGATACGACGATAAGTCGAAGATGAAGACGATGGTCGAAGACCGGAGGTCTTCACGTCGTTTGGGTAATTACTGATGATCCTGATTGGGCTGTACACCCAAGAAGATGGAAACAGTTAGTGATCGTCCAGTCGTACTTGGAGATCGATGGATATGCGGGGTACTAGGTGCCTCCGGTTTCGTTCAGACCCAGAACGGACTTGTAAATGGACTGTGTGTCTGACATTGGATTTTAGTCCGTGTGATTGATCTCTATTAAATATATATCTGTTTGGCGGCGGAGAATTTATTCTCTTGCTTAACGCCCTTCTCTGAGACGTACGAGCTCAGGGGTTATATATTGATGGATATCAATCGCATGGAGTGAATTGCCTGTGTGGCATGCCTAAGTGGCAAATGATCAAGGCTTCTGTTGAAAAGCAAAGTCTTGTGGTTGATGATCGAAGCACGGCCTTTGTGGCGTAGCTTTGTGTAACGTTTACTTCGCGAGTTTCACACCCGGTATGAACCAAAAACGGGAGACGGACCTCAGGGAGGGCCTACGTTTCCTCCTAGCTAAAAGTGGCGTCAGTGGTTTTACACGCCCTGACGAGTTTGACTTATGTGGTTGTTGCTGTTGCGAGGCGCCTCGGATTGATCGGTCGTTCTCGAACCGATGGAGTCATTTAGTTGCCTCGCTTACGCCCCAAAGGGCGGCGAAACGTAGTGCTCAGGTATTTTAATCCACTCCGTGTGGACCGGCCATGACGATCCAAGGGTCGATGCGTTCTGATCCTGAGACTCGGGCTAGGCAGTCTCGAATCAGTGAGGATCTTTCCCCTAGCCTCGGTTCATACCATAAATGATAACCCAACTTCCAATACGACATTTTCGGTTTTGATTGTAAACTTATATATGGCGACATAGTGTTATGGGCCATTCATGCCGCCTATGATTGATACTTATGATTTGAAGTTGTTTTATACACTATGCACTTATAATAGTATCAAACGATTTGTTTTAACCGTATCAAGCATTCTTTGGCTGTTATAAGGGAAAACCCTATCCTCGGCTGCGTTGCATTGTGTGATGGGACCTGGGTCTTATAACAGCTTCATTTTTCTTTATTTAGCATTGCGCTGTTTGTTTTATGCACTGGTATTCTTGGGAGGAAACCCGTTCCGTGTTATACGGCGTGGTCCCTTGATTTACCTAATGATTTAAAATAAAGATTAATAACTGTTTTAGTTCTCACACCAGTCACATGACTGACCTGGAGTTTATTGTTTTAACCTAAACTCTGGGTGCCCTTATTTTGACACGGGCAGCTAGTAGTTTTGGTTTTGCAGATTTATATTCACAGGATCCTGGTTTACAGCTGGAACGATATCCGGAAAGCTTTGTATCCGTATATCTCTTCTAGTTGTGTATTGTATTATTTTCCGCTGCTATGTATTTAAATGTAATTTAAATCTCTGATATTTCTGTGTAATATTCATTCATACTCTGTATATTCTTGTAATCTGATGCATTGTTGTAATACACAATGAAATGTTCTTCTATATGTGTTCTGTTGTGATTTGTTCTCGAACTATCCGACGCTTTCCCTTACGGGGAAGTTACGGGTTTTCACAATAGTGTTTACTCTGAACAATTCTTGGAGCTGCGAAATGTGCCGAATTCTTATTGTAAAGCCCAGACTTTGTTATCGAACGATCTCCTCCATGTGTCGGGATTACTTCCTGAAAGGATGTTCAATGGGTCATGAGGATGACGATGAAGAAGAGGTGGAAGCTGAGGGAGGAGTGGCTCCTCCGTATTCGCAGTTGAAATTACCCTGTGTTGTGCATCTTGTTGTGGCCCTAATCGAAGAGGAGGTTGCAGGAGCCCGAGGGGAAATTGATGGGAATGACGACAATGATGAGTAGGAATTCACCAGGGGAGATGAGTTAATGCACACTTCCATTATGTCTTTGGAAGAGGAGACGAGGTTGGGAGAAGGTCTCGAACTAACTTTCCTAGTGATGACCTCTTAGACCATCGCATTGATGGAGGTTGAGCACGGGCTTGGACATAGTTCCCATCGAGACATCTACTTTCGAGTTTAGCAATACAAACGTCGAGAGCCGTTTGCTGACCGTTGTGGAAATTACCCTTTCAAGCAGGCCGACATCTGGTTTGTGGAGGGAACATTTAGGACTCATACACTCATAAGCACTGCATGACACGACACTTATTCGTATGTGTAGGATGTTTGATTCTAACTCAAGGTTTTCTCTGTGCAGGCGCAATGGTCCGAAAAGGTGACTGAGACCGAGATCGGGGGTTTGGAGAGTCTCGACAATCGAAAGGTGGAGCCATAAGCATATTTATCTTAAGTGCAGATTTACAATCACTACCCTCGTAATCTTACGACCACGGTAGCAGTCGGCTGCGTCGAGACCAGCCCCGACGCTCGGTGTCTCCACCGCCTAGCACCTAGCCTGCTAGAGCAGAAAGGAGACCAAAAATAACAAGAACAAAGCATTCAGCATCGATTGTTCCTCCCAATGTGCGACATGCAGCGCCGTTGGCCAAGATTATAGAAAAAGACAAGAGTGGAGGAAGCTCGGGAACCAGAAGAAGGAATGTAAAGAAGAGTGGGCCGAAAATTCCCGATATGTCGCAGATCCCAGAGATGAGCATCGCGGAGAAGAAAGAGATTTAAAAGAAGTCATTCCTAGGCTTCTATTTTGAAGAGCTACTATGGACACCTAATATGCATTAGATCCCATTGCATATCGATGAAGATATATGGTCCTGGGTATACGACGTCTTCCACCAATATCAGGAGCTATATAAGTTATCATGAGACTCCTGGAGCTAATTTTTCAAAAGAATGCTGAAATCCAAGCCCTGAAGCTCGAGGTCAAGTTTGAACGAGAGAGCCTCAAGAATCGGGAAAGTGAAATAGGTAAGACGAGATTCTGATTCACACTATTTCTATGTATTCGAGTAACATCTTCATGTGTTAAGTGTTGACGTCAAAAGTTGGTATAGTGACAGTCGACCACCAAAGTGCGTAATCCACACACAATTGCAATCGCAGAATGCAAGTAAAACAAGTAATTACAGGGAACTCACAACAATTTTATAGTGGTTCCGCTTAAACCAAGCCTAAGTCCACTTTATAATCTCTATTTAATTGTCGATCATAGGTTATAGTTGCTTTAATTGAGGAAAGTAGAGAAAGAAGTGGTTTATACTCAAAATTCTTGTGTTACAATATTGTTTAATTGGAGTGTACAGCGGGCTATTTTTAGAATACCAACCATGAACTTTTTTCAGAAGATAAGATCCCCTTTTCCATTTCCGGATAAGTGTACTTATGCAAAAATGTGGAACGATCAGTGTGCTACATGGCAATCATCCGTTCCTGGGCTGGCCACGTGTCACTCGATCCGGAATATCAGCTGTGCGCGGCAGGACCTGGTTCCTGCTAGGGAATAGTTCTCCTCGATGATTGCGGCATACGTGGAGCTCGAGATTTGGTGCATGAAACGTAGAGTAGGTCAGAGCTGACTGATTCTTTAGCCTTGGGAATAGAACTTTGTCTTGTAGCGCAAGGTTTGGTCCGATATTTTAGGATCGATCTGACTGATCGACCGACTTGATTTTAGAAGTCTAGACCATACTCGAAGAAGGACATCTTTGTCTTTTGGCTATGTTGATTCGGGTCGAACCATCGTTTAATCGATCCAAATAAAGGTTGACTCTAGAGATAAAAAAGCTAGTTATGCAATCTTCGAGAGTAGGTCTCGATCCATTTGAGTTATGTCGGCTTTTACCAAAATGCTGGTCAACAATTTGCCCCCAGAACATATCTTTCTTGGTAAAGGAAGGTATATTCTCGATTTTCTATAAAATGATGCATATAAATCCAAAAATCCATGGTTTCTCCGAACCATATTATAAGGTGGCCAGAAAACCGATGATCGTTATTGATCATATTAAGGCCGAAAATGAAACAGGAATACCAAAGGACCAACAAGCGTGTCAGATCTTTATTTAGAGAAAACCAGAAGGACCAGGGTTTCGCCGAACCAGTCCAATTATGAGGGTCCCCCATACCTGCACAGAGGAAAGATAAACATATATGCCAAATCCTGACAGTACTGCTTAATCGATTTAAGCATAAACCATGCTTAGATATCTGTTTGGAGTATAAACCATACTCGAGCAGGGTTCAAGTTATTTTTTCAAATTTGGCAGGGTAACTTTATTTGTTAGGTATAAGCCATACCTGGGTATCGAGTATAATCCATACTCGGGTAGTGATTGGATTAGCTTGCCACATCTGGGTAAGATAGTCCTTCAGGTATAAGCCATACCTGGATACCTAGAGTCGAGCATAAACCATGATCAGGGTATGATCCTTACCAAGAGATTGAGTATAAAACATACTCGAGATCTAGTGGTGTTTTCTTGCCACATCCTAGAAAGTGGAGTTTAAGCATAGGTATTATCCATACCTGAGGTAAAGAATGAGTATAAACCATACCCTGGTTTCGTTTGATAATCTTGGCAAATCCCGACAATACCCTTATATTGATCAAACATAATCCATGCTTGAGGAAATAGACTTTATTTATTCCAAAGATCATTACATAATTGAAACAAATCCTAATTGGTTTATGGTTGAATCAAGAGCTCTCCTTGGGATTACATCCTAATCCTGTATGTGTGTACTTCAACCTATCCATTTAATTCATAAGGTAACTGTACTGTTGAGAATGCTGTACGCCTGAGAGTTAAAACCTAACCCCCTTTCGCATATGAATCAACATAATTATTGGAAATTTTAAAAGTGGTGCATTTCTTATTTCCTAAGAAATGCAATAGATTTAGAATGATCTAATCCAGATCAATTGGTGATGATTCTGCGATTGCTAGGCTCGAGATTTTCCCATTCTGAGAAGCATGGGAACCATTATGAGGAGCACGGGAACCATTCTGAGGAACATAGGAGGGTAACAGTGGTAGTGCAGATGCTGCAGATTTCTTAACATACTTAGGTAGGTCTCTACGTCTAACCCGTTCTTCAATGAGATCACGCAAGGGCCTGTAGTCATTGGTGTCATGACCTGCCTTATCATGAAACATGTAGTGCTTTCCTGATTCCCATTATTTCTGAGTTGGCTCCCTCCTTGGAGGCTTAGGAAAAGGAAGAGTTCCTCGCACATCGAGGTATATGTCTAACAGTGAAGAATTGAACTCGGTATATTTATTATATTTGGGTTCTCTCTGGAACCACACATTCATTTCAGTATTTTCCGAGGCTTTCCCTTTTCCTTTGTTCTGGATAACAATCGATGGTCCTCCATTTTTATAGCAAGTACATCGATATTTTCCATCTTGATATTAACATCCTCTTGACGAAGGAACCTGTCTTCCTCGGAGTAGAAGTCTCCAATGTCTCTAGGAGGATCCCTTTGGATGGAAATTTTTAAGTTTGTTCTATCCAAGACACTGGCCATAGCGGCCACGAGCACTATTAATGGTTCAGGTTGATCGACCAGTGCGAGAGCAACGTTGAAACTTTCTAGGAAGGAGCGTAGGGTCTCGCTGAACCACTGCGTGATGGAAGTGAGGAACATGACACTCTTGGGACGAGATATGTGGACTCAGAATTGCTTGATGAAGCGGGTGACCAACATATTATAGCTGTTGATCGATTCAGTTGTTAGCTGTTGGCAGCGATGTCAGTTAAGTAAGAGTGAAGCATTTGGTCATGACATTGACCGATGCTGATAGTACTTCCATATGGTACATGTAGCACATAAGATGTAGGGTAGGATCTGTCCTGCCACTATAAGGTTCCACGGCTGGAAGCTTGAATTCCGGTGGATTGCGAGAGTTCCTGATTTCCCATGTGAAAGGACTGCGATGGGTGTTATCAACGTCAAACTGGGAAGTGGCTCCTCGGGTGAAGCGCTTAATGATGCTGGCGATCAAATTCCCATCCCCGAGGAGTCGCTGCCACAAATCCAATTCTACATCGGTACTTCTGCGAGGGTCACAGTACGGGGTGGAAGCATGCCTTGAGCTCTTGGGGTCAGTTTGGTGTGGCCCACGAGTGATAGGTGAAGATGGTCTACAACCACGGCTATTGGTTCCAGATTGTCCGGGAACCTTTGGTTGGCATGCGTATGGGGCCGAACCATATCCATGCTGGTAGGATTGGACCAACTTGGGTAAGCGTTATCAGCTTGGGGTTCAGCATTGCCCCCGCCTAGGGCAACATAAGAGTGGTTTACGTTAGTGTTTCACTCCGTTACGTGAGGATCTGATGTAGTATTGTGGTCTTAGAGAGATGGAAGGTTGCTTCCCCTGGCTAGGCTTGGATCGTCGTGCTGGTAAGGTCGAGAGGGAGGCGGAAACATAAGTCCAGTTTGCGGTAAGATGTCGGACCAAACCAAAGGTTGCATCAATCCAGGATTTGGTCGATCCGGAGGTTTCATCGATCGATCAGACCCAAGATTCGGTCGATTGGGAAGTTGAGTCGAACCAAGACTTGGTCGACCAAAGAGCTAGGTCGATCCAGATGGAGGCAGAGTGGCAGAACGATATGGGGCTTGGATTTCATTGACCTGAACGTTAGCTTATGCCCCAGCTTCGCCTCTTGCAGGGAGTGATGCTTGGTTTCCCAACCTTCCTTCCATCCGAGCGAAAAAGTTGTTCACTGTTTCCTACTGTTGTTTGAGGAGTTCATCTTGCTGTGCCATTTGTGCTCTGAGTTCAACTAGAACTCTATCCATCTCGTCCCTAGTCAAGTATCAAGATAGTTCTTCATGAGAGGAAGCCTTCAGGCTTGCCTCCGCTGCTGGGCCAACGGTTTGAGCATGGGAAGATGTTGCATCCTTCTTCCATTTTACCATTGTTTCTTTAACGAATAACTATCCAAATCCTCAAGCTTAGAAATTACTGAAGGTGGTTGCCCGTTTCCCTACCTAGCGCGCCAAAATGTTGATGTCAAAAGTTGGTCTAGTGACAATCAACCTCCAAAGTGCGTAATTGACACACAATTACAATCACAGAATGCAAGTAAAAAAGTAAATACATGGAACATATAATAATTATATAGTGGTTCGGCTTCAATCAAGCCTACGTCCACTTTATAATCTCTGTTTATACTGTCGATTATAGGTTACAGTTACTTTGATTGAAATAAAGTAGAGAAAGAAGTGGTTTATACACAAAATCCTTATGTTAAAATATTGTTTAATTGGAGTGTACGGTGGGCTATTTTTAGAATACCAACCATATGTTGGAGAATGGAATGTTTATGATGTTTTGATGACAACAACCTTATTTCAATCATTATCATTATTGATTATAAAATATAAACTAACACTTTTATCCAAAATATATATATATATATATATATATATATATATATGCAGGATTTATACGCAAAATAAAATATTGAAGACTGTACAGTTAAGAGATTCAAGATTTCAAAGGAGAATCAAGACTCATGAGTATCAAGATATCAAGAGTCCAAGATTATCGTTGTAATAGAGTCTAGTTAGTACATACAAACTATGAATAGCACTCAAACCTTGTTTTCAAATTATCTCTCTTTTAAATTTATTTTAAACTATTTTCAAATTGATTTCAAACTCTTTTCAAAAGTGATTTTTAATCATTTAAGGATTTTAAAATTATGATTTCTGTAACAGCCCGCATTTTACGTATTGGAGGATCGTAAAATATTTTTATTTAATTCCGTAAGGGTTGGATCATTCTCATATTTTAATATGTTGTTTATGGGGATGTGAGACATGTCCATAATTTTTACTAATTTTGTTTGTGATAATTTTCCCCTGCAAGTCTTGTACAGGGTATAACTATTGACTCGGATCGAGTTAGGTGCTGAGATCGATCTCATTGGAAAGGAAATGATGGTGCCATTTCCGTAGATTAGTCACATTAAAGATTTAGCCCAGCGATTTGGAAGAAATCGCTGTTTTAGTGTTTCACAGTTTGATGTTCGGGTTTTTAGACCCATAATGTGCTGATTTGGAAAGGCCCATTAGTAGGCTGGTGGAAGGCTATAAATAGGGGGTATGAGGCATGGAGAATAGTTTATTTTCTCCATTCTCTCATTTGGTTGAGCTAGTGATTCTCCTTACTCAAGCAAATACACCTTTCCACCATTAAAATTCGAGATCTACATAAGAGAATCAAATCTACATCGTTTGAAGCTAGATCTACATCAATCAAAGAGAGAGTTCATCGAATCGAAGAGTTTAGAGAAAATTCCTCATTGACCGGATTCGTGATTCATTGTTTTAGACTTGTTTGAAGATTTGGTGAGTGATATGCATCTCTCACACAGATTCAGTCAAGTACATGAGTTGTTTGATCTTAACTTCTTCATTTTAAAGTGTTTTCACCTAGATCTACATCATGGTAGGTCTATTTTCATAAGAATCACCATAGGATCTAATTTAACAACTTAAAATCGGTAATTTCCATATAATTTCGTGTGTTTATGCAAGTTAGATCCATTGCTTTGATCAATTATTCATTTATCGTGATTTTGATAAATTTTACATAATTATTGACGATAATAGTCATTCAAGTTGTTAGTGATTTCATAACATATATGTGGTTGAATTGGATGAGTTGATTTCACCGATATAGTCGTTTGGTGAAGTTTTGTCGAATTAGGAAATGGATCAGCACTATAGTGTTTATGGATCGGCGCTACAGTGTTTATGGATCGGCGCTACAGTGTCTATGGATCGGCCGGACATTGCTATAGGGATGGATCGGTTGGACATTGCTACAGGGATCGGCCATTGCTACAGGGATCGGCTATTGCTACAGGGATCAGTCATTGCTACAGTGATGTGTTCGTTGACCGTCGTAATGCAACGAATGTGATGACAACTCAAAGGTGTTCTAAGTTTGTTGATAATGGTTGGATAGTTGCCATCGATGACAACTAGAGATACCGAAGGACGAGGAATTATCATTGTCGTAGGTTCTAGCGGACTCAAAGAAGGGGTTACACGATTTCGTCATATGGTCGAGTACCCTAGGCAGCTCGAATGGGCCTAGATACGTTTCGTTGTATGGTGTATGGAGTTTTAGCTAGAACCGGGGTTTACCATTAGGCCTTGACAATTGATGGCATGTCGTTGCCAGTCATACGATTAACGATGGCTTCGAAGCAGGATTGATGGTAATAGCCAGAGTCAATCATGGATGTTGAATGTTTTGTTTGTACCATCTCACGTAGATTGTCTGACGTCAAAGGAGATGTTTCTTAGGTTCTTGTCTGATATTGGTTTAGGCCTCTAGGGCTTGTGATTGAGGGATGCTGAGCTCGATTAGGTTGGTTTACGTGAGATATATAATTGGTTGCCATGATTGTTATTGTCTGGTTACTTCTGATTGCTATGAATGAATGGTTGTTCTGGTTTCCATGGATGTATGGTTGAAATGCTTGATGTAAAGGCTATCACTGTCCGATGTGAGGAAGATGGGGTTGAGTTCTTCTCTGGTGTTATGGGTAGACTAGTAGATTAGTTTATCTGCCTATTCTCGTATAATTTATTAATGATGTTTGATAGTTGTTTAATCGCTTACTTAGATTGTTGTCTGACTCAAAATTTTATGTTACCCTCTTCTTACCTTGGGATGTTCATCCGATTTTTGGATGGGCAGACTAAGTGATAGGTGATATCTTTGTGAGGATGATGTTGTAGTTCGGTGGTGATCAGGAGGCTGGCGTATTATTTTTTCTACTATATAGTATCTGTTTTTACGTTGTTTGTTGTTTTGCTCTGAATGTTGTAGTGAGGCAAATTTGTACAGACCTGTATGTTGTAATCCTGGTGTCTGGATATACTCTCTAGTTGTTATAAAAGTTTGGAGTTTTTCTGCTCAAATATGCTTCACTATTATTTCCTGTTGTATATGTTCTATTATATTTTATCCTTGCGCTGTGAGTTATAAGACAAGTTCCAATTATGTTTCATACCTTGATGATCGTCCATAGATGTCTGGCACATCTATCAGTGCATTATTTCTCTTGTTAAGTGCAGGAGTTATGGGCAGTCGTCACAATTTCAAATATATATTATAAAGTTTTAATTATATTATATGTGTTTATAATTATATTGTATAGTTTTATGTTACTTATATATATAGTTTTTAAATCATATGTTTAAATAATATTTTATTATGTTTTTATACTTGAAAAATTATATTTTAAACAACTAGTTTTATTTCAGGAATTTCCATAATATATATATACTGGTTTAAATACATGAAAAAATGATTTAAATAAAAACTTAATATATACATATATACATATACGTATATATACATTATATATATATATATATATATATATATATATATATATATATATAGGGAGCGGCTATTGAGACACAAAATTGAACACAAATCAAGGGACACCGAGTATTAGCCGTTGGATCATTTTGTCTTTATGTGGAGAGGTGCAAATCATGGGGAGATCCAATGGTGGAGATGCATTGTGTCACCAATTGTGTCTATGTTTTGTGTCCCTTTAGACTTTCCCATATATATATATATATATATATATATATATATATGTCAACATACACATATTGACATGTCGATATATAACTGAAGATTTTTAAATTTTAAATAGGTGTGTCTTTTCATTTTAAAATGTTTCGGAATAGTTGTGTCCTTTGGAACACTATATAAAGGCCTTAATTTCGTATTTTTTTTATAACTAATCTTCTCCTTTTTCCTACCTTAACATACCACCCTTATTCTTCTCAAATTTATAAGATTATACACTTATACTATGTCGATTTCAATACAAATTATATCATTCTTCTTTTATTTTCATTCTCTATCAAATACTCTCTGTTTGGAAGTGCTACTCAAGAGTTCTAGGGCAATTGTAATTAAAAACAGTGAGCGTGTGTTCCTTGTAGCCCGTAAATCAAGGAAAAGATAGGGTGTATTCCTTGTAGCCCGTAAATCAAGGAAAAGGATAGGGTGTGTTCCTAGTAGCCCGTAAATCAAGGAAAAGGAGTGGTGTTAACCTTGTAGCCGTAAAATCAAGGGTGTTGTAATTGGATACCGATGTTAATAAAACTCTGCGCCATCCAGCGTTGTGCGGGACTGGACGTAGGAGCAATCCGAACCAGTATAAAAATCCAGTGTGTTCTTTCCTTTTCTGCATTTTACTTTTGTTTATATCTGCATGTATGATTATTTCTGTTGTGATATTCATTCTGTGTGAGTCATATAGTAGTTCGAGTAATTAATAATTGGTTAATATTTCTATAAATTATTTAAAATATTATTAAAACACTCTTCACGCCCACTCTAGTGTTAGTTTTGCCTTAAGATCCTTGATTCTCAACCCTAACAATTGGCATCAGAGCATTTTTTTCAAAATTACATCATTTGAATTTTGAAAATATTAAATGGAAAATTTGAAATGATTTATAACACTAGTTTAAATTCATGTATTGCATCAGTATTAAATGAGTCTACATTATATTCTGTTGAAAAATCAATTTATCTACTGAATTGTTGTTCTACTAGGTTAAATGTGTGTTACATGGCTGTTGAAAATTCAAATCTTGATGGTCAAATGGTGGAAATCAAAAAGGATAAATGGATATTGGATAGTGGTTGTTCAAGACATATGATGGGAAATCCGGAATTACTAAACAATCTAGTATATGAAGACGGAGGAATGGTCAATTTCAGTGATAATTCTAAAGGATATGTGGTTGGCATCAGTAATATCGGTAATTATGAAACTCCTACTATTTCTGATGTTTTATTAGTTAGGAACTTAAAAAGTTGTAACAACCCGGGAATCTGGGCCAATTTAAAAATTTTATTTTGGCAAATTTAGTGAATTTTGATTATTTAAAATGCATTATTTTAAATAATATCTACGAGAAATTTATTTTGAATAGAATTCGAATGTATATATTTATATAGCTTGACGTTAGAATATAAATAATTATTTATAATTATAAAAGGAATTGAAAATGGCGCGGTAGTTCAATAATTCGATTTCAAAATTCAAATGAATGTACCGGGTTCAAAATAAACCGGATTTTAGTGAAACCAAAAATATTAGAATCTATTTGTGAATATCTCTCCAACGAATCCAAAAAATCGAAATTTCATAGCGGGGATCAAACGATATGTCCAAATGAAAATTCAAAATAGTCGCTATGGAATTTCGGCCCTTAAAAATAGCCATTTTGCAAACGACCTCGGATTTCGACGAAACCACTTTTGTTGGATCCGTGATGTCAAGTTATTGCTAGATTCCAAATTTCATAATTTTTCGAATTAGTATGTGAGCGTAGCAAAGGAAAACGCGTTTGACCAGTTTTAGTTGATTTTAATCGACTGGAAATTGGCCATTTTTCAAACGGTCTCGGAATTCGACGAAATTAGTTTTGTTAGGACCGTATCGTCAATACGAAGCTAGAAAATATTTTTCGCGAATTTTTCTTGTTAGTATGTGGCCCTAGTAAATTGAAATGTGCGTTCGAATTCAATATATAGAGTTATATTTGGTTTTTGACGAAAACTGATCGAAACGATCGAATCAGCCTACGATACATATCCCATTGTGTTCGGAATGGGGGTAATTAACTATGGACGACAGTCATTGGGTCTCGTTTGGAGGTCGAAATAAAAAGCAACTTTTGGGGAATATAAAAAATAAATAAAAAAAAGGGGTCAACCCCTTTTGCTTTACTCTCCCCCTCCCTCTTATTTAACTCAGAACGAATAAAAAAAGAGGAGAGAACAACGCGACTGGGGGAGGGGATTTCCGCCGCCTCCACCACCGGGGCTGGCGCGCCTCCGGCGCCGCCCTCCTCCCCACCTGCTCCGCCTCTTCCTCTTCCCTCTCTCCCTTCAAAAGCCCAAGCCCCCAAAATCGAAACCCATATCCGCCACCACGCCACCTCCCCACCCCACTGGCGCACCACCTCTCCTACCTCCAGCCTCCTCTTCGCTGTAAGACCCCAAACCCCCCTCGAACCCAAATCAGCCTCCACCAAGCCAAATCACTCTGACTACCGCGAGTTCCTTCACTTTGCTGACGTCCGGCGCGACCTCCAGCGGCCCTCCTTCGACCACCAACCGCGCCGCTGTGAGTTTTAAGCTTCCGTTAATTTTTATTTCGATTTTTGTTTATAAAAAGAACAGATTTTTCTATATGTTTATGAAGTAGAAATGTTAAAGATATAATTTTTATATAGTAGAAATATTAAAGATGTTATTTTTATAGAATAGAGATAATAAAAATATGATTTTTATAGTATAGAAAGAATAGAAATACAATTTTTATATTATATAACTAGTGAAAATTTGATCTTTATATATGTAGCGAAATAAAAATCTGATTTTATTATATATATAGTGAGGTAAAAATGAGATTTTTCTAGCGATGAAATAAAAATTCGATCTTTACATATGAAGTAGAAATATAATTTTTATATAAAATGAAGCGTTGTAAATAAATATATAAAATAGAAGTAAAAATAGGATTTTTATTTATTAGAATGAAGTAATAAAAATATAATTTTTATTATGAACAGCGTTAAAAGAACTGCATTGGAATTTCAAGCAGATCCAGACAGTTCAGCTGTTCAACAGCAAAGCACGGCGGAGTGGAACCCTCTGTGAGAACTCCTCACCTTTTATTTATTTTTCTAGTTAAAATATATACTAGGATGCAGACGGTGTTTAGTAGCACCCGACACCCGTCGTCCACAGACCATGGACGGCTTGTATGCTTGTTTGTTTGATTTTGATGTGTAGTTGACTTTGTGATGTTATGTGAAATGAAATAAAATATTTATACAGTTGAAATAAAATATTTTATAGTGGAAAATATTTCATAGTTAAAAATAGAATTTTTAACGTGTATATGAAATGAGATAAAAATAAACAAATCAGACGATTTGTTTATATACACACATTTGACCGATATTGATTGGGACGATAAATTTTACACATCGCCCAACTGCACAAATAAAATCTGTGTTTGATTGTTTGAAAACCCCACAGGGTATTGGGGTGATATATGACATACACTAATCCCAATAGTTAGTTGTATGTCGATCGATTGATTGACAGACTGTTATAAGCATTAAATATTTATATTTGATGCTTATACAGTGTAGAACGCACTTTGGATGATGGTTGATGATTTATCGTTGCTGTTATATACGTGTGGTAGAAAATCCATATAATTAACATTATATGGTAATTGATTGGGCCTCATTCCAGTTTTGAAAAAGAAATATTTGAAAAAGAAATATTTGAAATAGAAATATTTGAAATAGAATATTTGAAAACAGAAACATACGAAGCCGTGTTGATTAGATTGACGCCATTTTGACGTGAACGGTATTTATATCGATTATATTCGTTTTCATAATGAATATTGAAAAGTGATTTCAAAATCGAATATTTTGAAATGAAATTCGAATTTTATTGAAAAGAATAGAAATTCGAATTAAATTTAAAAGAATTGAAATTCGAGTTAAACTGAATAGAATTGAAATTCGAATTAGATTGAAATAGAATTGAAATCGTTTTGAATTGAGTTTAAAACGTACTGAAATTGAATTAAAAATCGATTTGAATTGAAATCAATTTGAAATGAATTTAAAACGAATTTGTAAGGGAAAATTCAGTCTTGATTTGAATTTGAAAATGAAGTTGTAATCGTTTCGAAAACGAATTTAAAACGATTTATAAAATATGTTTTAAAAGGAAATCGATGAAGTATATATTATATATATAATAAAATGGCCTGAATAGAACGCGCCGCGCCGCGGTAGTTCGCGAATTTTGACCATTGACTTCGAACGGATATTACGGGAGATCCGACCATCGGATTCTCCTAAAACTGGAACCGTTGGGTTCGTATCGAAAAGAGCTTTCTAAAGAATATGAGAAATTAGAAATCTAACGGTTGGATTTGGAATTATGTCCAAATCAAATTGGTAAAAGGTCGCTGTAAGTGCAGTTCGATGGCCTTTGATGGAAATTGATTGTACGGGCCTTGATAAAATTATTAAAAATAATAATAATTTGTGTAAAATCATAAGAAATGATTTGTGAAGAATTGGGATAAAAAACTCCATATTTGAAAATATAAAAATAGATTTTTATCGAAGTGAACTAGTTTTGAACTAGAATTATAATTTATTTATTTTTAAAATAAATAAATTGGATTTGAAATGGTTTTGAAAATAACCAGAATTTCCAATATTTGAATTGGAATGGATTTGAATCGAAATTGTCTGTGGAATATTTCGATGTTGGATTTCGTGATTATACAGATATTGTTATGGAAATTTGAAAGATATACATATATATATATATTTCGTTATTTCCAATACAATATTTGTTGGTCGTAGAATTTGATATTGAATATAAGCCGATATATTTTCTATTCAGAGCCTTGTATTTAATATCAATGTGATTTGGGTTTTTCGTGAATGGTGTCTTCATTAACACTATTCTTAAGCCCAGTTGAGAAAAAGATTAAATCTTTTTATTTAGATTTAATGAAGTGTACCAATTAAATGATATTTAATTGGAATTGAATTGGTATTGATTTTTGGGTTTATCGTGAACAGTGTTTTAAATAACACTTGTTCTTTAACCCGAAAATTGATGAAGTGTGATTTTGGGTTGTCGTGAACGGTATCTTCAATAATACTGTTCTTAGACCCAAAGGAGTTGAGAAAATTAGAAACTAACTGGAGATTAGTTAAGTGAATGGTTTCTGGGGTATTGATCTGATGTTGGTTTCGGCCTTCGGGGTTAATGCTTAGGGAATTGCTCACTTGCTAATTTATTGTTAGGGACTGATTGAAATGGAATGTGATTTTGGGTTTATCGTGAACCGTGTTTTAAATGACATTGATTCTTTAACCCAGTCAAAGATTAAAACTAAGTGGAGTTTTAATGAATCTTTAATTAGATTGAAAAGATCGAGAATGGAGTATCACCAGTTTTGCTCCAGGCGATAGTTAAATCTTTAATTAGATTTGAACGTGAAATGGTAATTGAATTTACCGATAACACCGTGGTGTTAGATATGAAGTATTACCAGTTTTACTTCATGGGATGAATAGGTTGGGATTGGGAAATAAAATAAATGATCACTTCGGTGTGGTTCGCTAATCCCGACTAGTTTGAATTGATATTCAAAGGTAGATTAAAGAATAAATTTAAAAGAATTTATCTTTGATAAAATTAATGGGAACCTTTCACTAAGAATGTGAAATTTAGAAACTAACTGTAGGTTAGCTAAGCATAACGGTTTCCTGGGTATTGATCTGATGTTGGTTTTGGCATTCGGGGTTAATATTTGGGGAATTATTCTCTTGTTGATTTACAGTTAGTGACTGATGAATTGGAATGAGGCGTATGTTGTGTTTGTGTAACACTTGTTTATTATATACGCGAGTTATTCGGAAAGACCGGGTTTATCCCATTCTGAATAACTGATACGACGATAAGTCGAAGGTGAAGACGGTGGTTGAAGACCGGAGGTCTTCACGTCGTTTGGATAATTACTGATGATCTCGATTGGGCTGTACACCCAAGAGGAGAGAAACAGTGGGTGATCGTCTAGATGTACTTGGAGATCGATGGATATGCGGGGTACTAGGTGCCTCCGGTTTCGTTCAGACCCAGAACGAACTTGTAAATGGACTGTGTGTCTGACATTGGATTTCAGTCCGTGTGATTGATTTCTATTAAATATATTTCTGTTTCGCAGCGGAGAATTTATTCTCTTGCTTTACGCCCTTCTCTGAGACGTACGAGCTCAGGGGTTATATATTGATGGATATCCATCGCGTGGAGTGAATTGCCTATGTGGCATGCCTAAGTTGCAAATGATCAAGGCTTCTGTTGAAAAGCAAAGTCTTGTGGTTGATGATCAAAGCACGGCCTTTGTGGCATAGCTTTGTGTAACGTTTAATTCGCGAGTTTCACACCCGGTATGAACCAGAAACGGGAGAAGGACCTCAGGGAGGGGATGCGTTTCTTTCTAGTTAGAAGTGGCGTCAGTGGTTTTACACGCCCTGACGAGTTTGACTTATGTGGTTGTTGGTTTGCGAGGCGCCTCAGATATATCGGTGACTATGTGAAGCCGATGGAGTCATTCGTTGGCTCATTTACGCCCCATATGGCTGGGAGACGTATTGTTCAGGCATAATGATCCACTCCGTGTGGACCGACCCTGACGATCTAACGGGTTGATGCGTTCTGATCCTGAGGCTCGGGCTAGAGAGTCTCGAATCGGTAGAGGACGATCCCTAGCCTCGGTTCATACCATAAATGATAACCCAACTTCCAATACGACATTGTGCAGTTTTGATTGTATACCTATATATGGCGACATAGTGGTATGGGGCATTCATGCCGCCTATGATTGATATTTATGATTGTATATAAAATCAGAAACTAACTGAAAACGAGCTAAGATGGGTGGTTTCCTGGGTATTAGTCTGATGTTGGTTTCGGCCTTCGGGGTTAATACTTAGGGAATCGTTCTCTTACTAATTTACAGTTGGAGTCTGATTAAAAATTTAAAACATGAAATTTAGCGTATCAAGCATTCTTTGGCTATTATAAGGTAAAACCCTATCCCCCGGCTTGCATTGCATTGTGTGATAGGACCTGGGTCTTATAATAGCTTCATTTTTCTTTATTTAGCATTGCGCTGTTTGTTTTATGCACTGGTATTCTTGGGAGGAAACCCATTCCGTGTTATACGACGTGATCCCTTGTTTTACCGAACTTTAAAAATAAAGATTAATAACTGTTTTAGTTCTCACACCAGTCACATGACTGACCTAGAGTTTATTGTTTTAACCTAAACTCTGGGTGCCCTTATTTTGACATGGGCAGCTAGTAGTTTCGGTTTTGCAGATTTATATTCACAGGATCCTGGTTTACAGCTGGAACGATATCCGGAAAGCTTTGTATCCGTATATCTCCTTCAGTTGTGTATTGTATTATTTTCCACTGCTATGTAATGTATTGTAATCTCTGATATTTTCTGTGTAATATTTATTCATTTATACTCTGTATATTCTTGTATTCTGATGGAATTGTTGTAATAAGCAATGAAATGTTCTTCCGTCTGCGTTCTATTTTGTCGTGTTCTCAAAACAATCATGCATTTTGAACGGTTTGGGTCGGTTTAGCGACTGATTCGGATTGACCAAAATTCCTTGTTGTCACATTTGGTATCAGAGCTGGTTGCTTAATTGGTACGGATGATAGGGGGTTCTCGCTTCGCGTTAGGTGGCGAACGGGAGACTCTTACCCCTACATCTCCCAACAATGTGGGTTGGTCGAGTCGCGAGGATGGCCGTAAAAGCAGTTCTGAGGTACCTCTGTAAGCCACGGGGGGAGGTTAGCCCTCTGCCTTGGGGGAGGAGAGGATGGTTGAAAAGCCTACTCAAATTCCCGGGTCGCTACAAAAGTATAACTTACTAAGTATAAGTCAACTACGCGATAAAGGCTATAAAATCAATTTTGAAAAAGATAAATGTTTTATATAAGATAAAAATTCAAAAATATTATTCGAAGGAGATAGAAAGAAAAATATTTATATACTAAGTACAAAAATTTCTAACGATAATTTATGTCTTATGGCCAATACAAGTGACCCTTCGATTTGGCATAAGAGTTTCGATCATATAAATTTTAAACATATTTCTAGAATTCAAAATTAATCAATTAGAGGTTTACCTAAAATGAAATTTAAAGTAAATAATTTATGGGACGCTTTTCAATTTGGAAAATTGAAAAGAAGTTCATTTAAATCAAAAGAAGAAATTACAACCTCAAAACCATTAGAATTAATTCACATGGATTTATTCGGCCCATTCCAAACTCAATCGATAAATCACAAAAGATATGTTTATGTAATAATTGACGATTTCTCTAGATTCACTTGTACACTGTTAAAAGTAATGTCTTTGATCAATTAAAACCTTTGCTAAAAGAATTCAAAATTAAAACAATAGGTAGTGATCATGGTGGAGAGTTCGAAAATGAACATTTTGAAAAAAAATTATAATAAAAATAGGATAACTCATAATTTTCTTTCCTTAAAACCCCTCAACAAAACGGAGTAGTTGAACGTAAGAATAGGTCAATTCAAGAGTGTGCTAGAACCATGTTATCAGATAGTAACTTACCAAATTTTTTTTGGGCTGAGGCTGTTGCAACAACTTGTTATATGTTAAATAGAAATTTAATAAGACTCTTAACTCATAAAACACCATACAAACTTTTATATAATAATAAGAAACCAAAAGTATCATATTTTAAAATATTTGCAAGTAAATGTTTTATTCTTAACACTAAAGAAAATTTAGACAAATTCGACTCTAAATTTGATAAAGGAATATTCATTGGATATTCAGAAAGAAGTAAAGCATATAGAGTCTTTAATTTAAGAACTAATACTATAGAAGAGACATTAAAAGTATCTTTTGACAAAAAAATATAAGAATATAACACAACATAATGAAGATGAACGTGAAAATGAGATCGATGAAACAAATAATGAAATTAATCAACCAAATAAAAGAATTAGACTTCTAAGAGACCATCCTATAGAAAATATCTTAGGGGATATTGAATATGTCGTTTGGACTAGAAATCAATTAAATAATATGAGTAGTTTAGCTTTCATTTCAACTATTAACCTAAGAATCCAAAGGAAGCATCATCTGATGATTCGTAGATCCTTGCTATGCAAGAGGAACTGAATCAATTTATCAGGAATGATGTATGAGAACTTGTTCCTAGACCAGAGGATAAGACTGCAATTGGAACTAAATGGGTTTATAAAAATAAAATGAATAAACTCGGTGAAGTCGTAAGAAATAAAGCTCGATTAGTTGCACGAAGATATAATCAAGAAAAAGGAATAGATTGTGATGAAACCTTCACTCCCGTGTCAAGATTATAAGCAATTAAAATTTTACTAGCCTTTGCTAATCATAATAATTTCAAACTATTTCAAATGGACGTTAAAAGTGTCTTTTTAAATGGATATATTAAAGAAGACGTACATGTAGAACAACCTCCTCTTATTAAAGACGGAAAATTTCCAAACCACGTATATAAGTTAAAGAAAGCATTATCAGATTAAAACAAGCTCCTATAGTCTGGTATGATAAGTTAAGAACTTATTTATTACAATCTAACTTCGAAATTGGTAAAGTAGATAATACACTCTTCATTAAGAGAAATAAAGACAATATTCAATTAGTACAAATTTACGTTGATGATATATTTTCGGATCAACAAATAATAAAATAAATAAAGAATTCTCAGATATTATGATATGAGAATTTGAGATGAGCCATATGGGTAAACTTACATTCTTCTTAGGCTTACAAAAAGGCAACTAAAGAATGGAATATTTATTAATCAATAAAAATGTAACAACCCGGAATTTTGGAACCAATTAAAAATTTTTATTTTAGAAATTTTAATGAATTTTGGATATTTAAAATAATATATTTTGAATAATAACAACTAGAAAACTTATTTTAATCGAAGTTAAAACGAATTATTTTAATTCTAAAAGGAGTTAAGAATGGCGCGGCAGTTCGAAAATTCGATTTCTAATTTCAATTTAATATACAGAATTCAATATAAAGCAGAATTGAACAAAACAAGGAATATGTGAATCTGTTTAATTATATCTTTGTAACAAATGTAAGAAACTGAAATTTCACTTTATAAATTGAAAGTTACGTCCAGTTTAAAATTTAGAAAAGTCGGTGTAGAATTTATATATTTTTTAATATAATATATAGCCCTTAAAAGTAGCCATTTTGCAAACGACCTCTATTTTCGACGAAACCGCTTTTGTTGGATTCAGAATGTCAAATTATTGCTAGGTTTAAATTTTTATAGTTTTTAGAATCAATATGTGAGCGTGGCAAATTAAAACGCATTTGACGAGTTTTAGTCAAATTTAATCGACTTGAAAATAGCCATTTTCTAACGGTCTCCAAATTCGACGAAATTAATTTTATTAGGACCGTATCGTCAAAACACAAATAGAAATAAATTTTCTGTAATTTTTAGAGTTAGTATGTGGCCTCAGTAAATTAAAATGTACGATCAAATTAAATAGTTAAATATTTTATATTTTAAAATAAAGAAAAGTGGGCTGAGACGATCAAACGGGCTGACGGGAACCTAGTCCAGTGTGTCCAAAAGGGGAGTATTTGGTTAGGGACAACATTAGTTGGGATAAATTTGGAGCGGGTTGGAATTAACGGGCTATTTTGGTGAATTAATGAATTAAATTAATATTATATTATAAATAGGACAAAACCTAAACCCTAGTTCTAAAATGACAGCCGCCACCATTGCTTTCTATGGCTGAAATGCTACGGTTTTAATCACCAAAATCCTTCTAACTGGATTCAAATTAGCATATCAATCCAAAAACAAAATCAAAGAGAATTTCGATCTCTTCAGAATCAAACGGTTATGATCGAACCAAGGGTGTTGAGGCGGCTAGAATTTTGCCTCAAAGGCGCCGACTTTGGGGTGTTATCAGCGGCGGAGGAGCCCACCAAGTGGGACGTGGTGGCCAGGCGCGAGGTGGCAAGGTTGAGGCGGTCGGAGTGAGGGGGATTGATCGGAGTACGGTGCTTCGAGGGAGGGTGCAATGGTAATAATCGAAGAGGAAGAATGGGTTCGTTAATTCCAGAAGGAGCGGGTCTGAAAACTGATTGGAGAAGATGGACTAAAATGTAATTAAATATTTAATTTTCTTAAATATGTAATTAATCGTTAAACTGCGATATCTTTGTCAGACAGAAACAGAATCAAAAAATTTCAACTGCGTTGAAACCGTAGAATCGAACACTTCGCAATGGAACGTACCAGATCTGAAACAAAGCGATCTAAAATTTTGAAGAATTCTATAACAACCCAGAGATTCTGAGCCAATTAAATTTTTTTATTTTGGCGAATTTAATGAATTTTGATTATTTAAAATGAATTATTTTAAATAATAACGACGGAAAATATATTTTCGACGAAGTGAAAATGAATAAATTTATTTTAGTTATATAACGAGCCTGAAATGGACCTGCAGTTCGAAAATTCGATTTCGAATTTCAAACGAATATACAAAATTCGTTTTAAGTCGGAATTGGACGAAACGAGAAATATTTGAATCTGTATAAGAATATCTTTCTAACGAATCAAAGAAACTAAAATTTCACTTTAAAAGTTGAGAGTTACGTCCAGTTTAAAATTCATAAAAGTCGTTGTGGAATTTATATATATTTTAATATATATAAAGGCCCTTAGAAATGGAAATTTTGCAAATGACCTCGGTTTTCGACGAAACCACTTTTGTTGGATCCGGGATGTCAAATTATTGCTAGGTTTCAAAATTCATAATTTTCTGAGTCAATATGTGAGCGTGGCGAAGTTAAACGTGTTTTGTCAGTTTCTGTTGATTTTAATCGACTGGAAAATGACCATTTTTCAAACGGTCTCAGAATTCGATGAAATTAGTTTCGTTTGGACCGTATCGCCAATACGAAGCTAATAATTTTTCTAGAACTTTTAGAGTCCATACGTGGCCCCGGTAAATTGAAATGTACGTTTAAAATTCAATATAATGATTTAATTGTAAATTTGACGAAAACTGAATGAAACTATCGAATTGGCCTACATGGCATATCCCATTGTGTTCGGAATGAGGGTAATTAGCTAAGGACGATAGTCGGTGGACTTAATTTTGAGTTCGTATGCGAAAGCACATATATAGGAATTAAATATAAAATGAAATAAATATTAAATTATTCCCTCCCATCCCTTCTTCTCCCCTTTTACCCGGTCAAACCAACTCCCCCCTTTCAGTTAAAACCAGATCGAGATTTAGGGAAATAAAAAAATAAAAAAACAAATCGCTCCACCGCCCGTCGCCCCTTCCAGGCCTCGCGCCGTCATGGCCAACCCCCACCGCGTCGCGCCTCAGGCGAAACCGTCCACTCCTCGGCCCAACCTCCATCCCGAGCGCGAGCCCGAAGCCCCTCCGTTCGTACCCTCTTCCACAGCCGCCAGTGCCCCAAATCGAGGAGCCCCCTTCCACCGCCAACTGCCACCAACCGGAAGCCGAAGGCCACCAACCGCTGGCGCCTCTCTCCACCGCGGACTCCTCCTTCACCTCGCCTCTCACCCCCTTTTCAGGCGACAGTAAGTTTTAACCTGATTTATATTTAATTAGGTAATTTTATTTTAAAAGAACTGATTTTTATGGTAAAGAAAGAACTGATTTTTATTGTGAAGAAAGAACTTATTTTTAGCTTGATAAAAATAGGATTTTTAGCTTTATTAAGCTATGATTTTTACATATGAAGTAAAGGTATAAAAATTCAATTTTTACATAGGAAGAAAAGGCATAAAAATTCAATTTTTACATATGGAGTAAAAGTATAAAAATTCGATTTTTATACATGAAGTAGCGATGAAAAGATTATATATTTATAAGTGAAAGATTAGATCTTTAATTTAGAAAATATTATATTTTTAAAATATAAAGAGATTTGATTTTTAGTGGATAAAGAAGAGATTTTTATTTATAGTTAGAGATAATAAAAATATGATTTTTATATTATAGAGATGATAAAAATATGATTTTTTATATTATAGAGATAATAAAAATATGATCTTTATGTAATAGAGATAATAAAAATATAATTTTTATGTACTTGAGAATATAAAAATGTGATTTTTATATGAGTGGAGAAATAAAAATATAATCTTTACAGTATATGAAGTGGAATAAAAATATGAACTTTATTTTATCGTGAAGTAGAGAGTATATAAAATGTGATTTTTATATATTGAGTGAATACGGGCGACGAAAGTGACGAATGGCAAGCACGATGAAGATTTCCTACATATGAAGAGTCGTGGAGTTTGGTTTAGCTAGTCGGTGAGAACTTCTCACTTTAAATTTCTTTTCTAGTTATAAATATATACTAGGATGCAGACGATGCTTAGTAGCACCCGACACCATTGTCCACAGACCATGGACTTTTTTGTTTAGTTGGTTATTTGGTTGATGAAATTATTTGTTTGAATTTGGTTGTTTGGGTGAAATAAAATTGATAAAATTGGTGTGTGAATGGCGTGGGCCGTTATTAGACTGGGGATAAGGCTAGGCCTTGTCCCGTTTCTAGTATCGTGTCATTATGCCGCCGAAATTTTCTAAAATAAGTTAGAAAAATAAAAGGATCATATTATTGAATAAATGAACTGAATATAAATTCATGTGTTGAAATAAATATTTTATCGTTAAAAATATATTTTTTAACGTGCGTGTGAATAAAATAAAATATTCATTTACAAACCATACGGTTTGTTTATGTACGCTGATTTGACTGATATTGATTGAGACGATAAATTTTACACATCGCCCAACTGCACAAAAAATATTCAATGTTTATTGATGTGAAACCCCACACGGGTATTGGGATGATATTTGACGTACACTAGTCCCAACAATCAGTTGTGTGTCGACCGATAGGTTGACAGACCGTTGTGTTGTGCACTTTGGATGATGGTTGATTATTTATTGTTGCGATTATATCCATGTTTTGTGTGGAATCCATATAATTAACATTATATGGTAATTAATTGGGCCTCATTCCAATTTAGAAAATAAAGAATATGTTAAAATATATATTCATGTGTTGAAATAAAATATATATTCATGGGTTGAAATAAAATATATATTCATGGGTTGAAATAAAATATATATTCAAGTGTTGAAGAAATATATAAAGCTGTGTTGATTAGATTTGCGCCATTTGGACGCGAATGATATTTATATTGATTTTATACGGATATCGAAAAGGAAGTGATTTCAAAATATAACGTTTTGAAAATATTATCATATATATATCGATGATATGGAATATTCAATTTTGATTAGAAATTGAATACGAAGTTGAAATCGTTTTGAAAACGAATTTAAAAACAATTTATAAAATACGTTTTAAAAGGAAATCGACGAAATATATATAATATATATATATTTAATGGCCTGAATAGAACGCACCGCGCTGCGGCAGTTTGCGAATTTCGACCATTGACTTCGAATTGACGTTACGGGAGATCCGACCGTCGGATTCTTCTGAAACCGGGACCGTTGGGTTCATATCGAAAAGAGATTTCCAATGAATATTAGAAATTTGAAATCTAACAGTTGGATTTGGAAATACGTCCAAATCAAATTTAGAAAAGGTCGCTGTAAGTGCAGTTCGACGACCGTTATTGGAAATCAAATGTACGAGCTTTGATAAAGTTATTAAAAATATCTATAATTTGTGTAAAATCATAATATATGAATTGGAAAGAACTGGGATGAAAAATTCCCTATTTGAAAGGATAAAAATATATTTTTATCGAAACGAACTAGAATTTAAAATCCAATATTTTTTTAATAAATAAATTGGATTTGAAGTGGTTTTAAAAATTATCAGAATTTCCAATATACGTATTGGAATGGATTTAAATCGAAATTATCTTCGGAATATTTCGATGTTGGATTTCGTGATTATACAGATATGGTTGTGGAAATTTGAAAGATATATTTATATCGTTATTTCCAGTACGATATTTGTTGGTTTCAGAATTTGATATTGAATATAAGCCGATATATTTTCTATTCAGAGCCTTGTATTTAATATCGAATGTGATTTGGGTTTGTCGTGAATGGTGTCTTCATTAACACTGTTCTTGAATCCAGTTGAGAAAAGATTAAATCTTTTTATTTAGATTTAATGAAGTAAACCAATTAATTTATATTTAATTGGAATTGAATTGAAATTGATTTTTGGGTTTATCATGAACAGTGTTTTAAATAACACTTGTTCTTTAACCCGATTAACAATGGAATGAGATTTTGGGTTGTCGTGAATGGTATCTTTAATTATACTGTTCTTAGACCCAATGGATTTAAGAAAATTTAGCAACTAATTGAAGATTAGTTGAGATGAATGGTTTCCTGGGTATTGATCTGATGTTGGTTTCGGCCTTCGGGGTTAATATTTGGGGAATTGTTCTCTTACTAATTTATGGTTAGTGACTGATAAATTGGAATGAGGCGTATGTTGTGTTTGTGTAACATTTGTTTATTACATATGCGAGTTATTCAGAAAGACCGGGTTTATCCCATTCTGAATAACTAATACGACGATAAGTCGAAGATGAAGACAGTGGTTGAAGACCGGAGGTCTTCACATCGTTTGGGTGATTACTGATGATCTTGATTGGGCTGTACACCCAAGAGGAGGGAATCAGTTGGCGATCGATGGATATGCGAGGTACAAGGTGCCTCCGGTTTCCTTTAGACCCAGAACGGACTTGTAAATGGACTGTGTGTTTGACATTGGATATCATTTAGTGTGATTGATGTATATCGGTTGCATGGAGTGGTTTTCCTGTGTGGCATGCTAAGATGCAAATGATCAAGGCTTTTGTTGAAAAGCAGAGTCTTGTGGTTGATGATCAAAGCACGGCCTTCGCAGCATCGCTTTGTGTAGCGTTAATTCGCGAGCCTCACATCCCAGTGTGAACCAAAAACGGGAGACGAACTTCAGGGAGGACATGCGTTTTCTTCTAGTTAGGAGTGGCGTCAGTGCTTAAACTGGCTGACGAGTTTGACTTATGTGGTTGTTGGAATTAGAGGCGCCTCGGATATATTGGTCTCGTTGACGCCCCAAAGGGCGGGGAAATGCATGTTCAGGCATTTTAATCCACTCCGTGTGGACCGGCCCTGACGATCCAAGGTCACTCGAGCTCTGACTTGAGACACGGGCTAGAGCGTCTCGAATCGGTAGAGGATTATCTTTTGCCTCGGTTCATAGATGGAAATCCAATTTCCAATACGTGACATTGCTGTTTTGATTGTATACCTATATATGGCGACATAGTGGTATGGGGCACTTATGCCGTCTATGATTGATATTTATGATTGTATATAAAATTAGAAACTAACTGGAAACGAGCTAAGATGGGTGGTTTCCTGGGTATTGGTCTGATGTTGGTTTCGGCCTTCGGGGTTAATACTTAGTGGATCGTTCTCTTACTAATTTACAGTAGGAGTCTGATTTAGAATTTAAAGATGAAATTTAGCGTATCAAGCATTCTTTGGCTGTTATAAGGTAAAAACCCTATCCTTCGGCTTGCGTTGCATTGTGTGATGGGACCTGGGTCTTATAATAGCTTCATTGTTCTTTATTTAGCATTGCGCTGTTTGTTTAATGCACTAGTATTCTTGGGGGAAAACCCGTTTCGTGTTATACGGCGTGGTCCCTTGATTTACCGAACTTTAAAAATAAAGATTAATAACTGTTTTAATTCTCACACCAGTCACATGACTGACCTGGAGTTTATTGTTTTAACCTAAACTCTGGGTGCTCTTATTTTCCACACGGGCAGCTAATAGTTGGGTTTTGCAGATTTATATTCACAGGATCTTGGTTATTAGCTGAAGTGATATTCGGAAAGCTCTGTATCCGTGTGTTTCCTTCAGTTATGTTTTGTATTATTTTTCCGTTGCAGTAATGTAATTAAATCTCTGATGTTTTTATAATGTATAATATTTGTTTCTACTCTGTATATTCTTGTATTCTGATGAAATTGTTGTAATGTACAATGAAATGTTCTTCTGTTTGTGTTCTGATCTGTCGTGTTCTCATTACGATCGGGGTTTCGAATGGTCTTGGTCTGTTTAGCGATAGATTCAGATCGAGCGAAATCCCTTTTGTTACATTTGGTATCAGAGCTTTGGTTTACAGAGCTCGAGAACAAGATACGTTAGAACCAAACGAAAGAATTCATCAGAGATTGGATTAGCAATATCCAATAAGAATTACTCGTTAGAGATGGGATCAGCAGTATCCTAGAACGTGGGTGAAGAGCATATTTTTCAAATAAAATTGAAAACCAATTTTGTTTTGAAAATTAAATTCAATTATATGTATTTGAATATTTTATTTGTATTGAAGTTGGACAATCTAGTATATGATTATTTTGTGTATACGCGTCATGAACGTATATTCGAAGTTTTAATATACTGGACAGATATAGAATCACACTCTAGTCGCCCGGAGATGATTCTGATGATTGAGTACTCATCATCAGAATTTATATTCGAGTTTCAAAGGTGGGATTTCTATATATTTCCATTAGACTGGTGTGAGAACCAAAACTAGATAAGGCTTATTTGTTGTGATTTGGTATCTAAAACATGATTTTCTGTATATATATCAAAATTATGAATTTGAAACGTTAATTCAATAGTTGATTGATGGTTGTGTTGTTTGATTATTGTTTTGAAATTTTGAACCGTTAGGCCAAATTGAACCGAATATTGAACTGTATTGAAAAAATGATTACAATTGCATGCATGTACATATATATATGTGTGAACAGGTCATAGCAAGGAGGCTAGAGCAGAGGAATAAAATTGTTTGCTTGACAAATAGGTACATGTTTATTGTATTTCTTTGGGTGATGATGATTTTATGAGCCGATTGGCTAGCCACTTGGCTTTTTCTTTTTGAGATGAGAGGGCCTATGTGGCGGTTTGGGGATTTTCCCGATGCTCCCGGTGCAGGGGAGGTTATGGCGAAATTTTTCGAAAATTTAGGGTGTTAGCCAAATTTTTGAAAAATTTGAAAAGTTCTTAGAAACTGAAAAGTTGAAAAACTTAAGCCATAATTGAAATAATGAAAGTTGAGTTGATCAGAAAACAATTTTCAACTTCATTCCTTTTCGAGGACGAAAAGATTTTAAGTGGGGGAGATTGTAACAACGCGGAAATTCTGAGCCAATTTAAATTTTTTATTTTGGTGAATTTAATGAATTTTGATTACTTAAAATGTATTATTTTAAATAACAACGACGGAAAATATATTTTCGATGAAGTGAAAACGAATAAATTTATTTCAATTATATAAGAGCCTGAAATGGCCCTGTAGTTCGAAAATTCGATTTCGAATTTCAAATGAATATTAAGAATTCGGTTTAAGTCGAAATTGGACGAAACGAGAAATATTTGAACCTATATAAGAATATCTTTCTAACGAATCAAAGAAACTGAAATTTCACTTTAAAAGTTGAGAGTTACATCTAGTTTAAAATTCAGAAAAGTCGCTGTGGAATTTATATATATTTTAATATATACAAAGGCCCTTAGAAATGGAAATTTTGCAAACGACCTCGGTTTTCGACGAAACCACTTTTGTTGGATCCGGGATGTCAAATTATTGCTAGGTTTCAAAATTCATAATTTTCTGAGTCAATATGTGAGCGTGGCGAAGTTAAACGTGTTTTGTCAGTTTCAGTTGATTTTAATTGGCTGGAAAATGACCATTTTTCAAACGGTCTCAGAATTCGACGAAATTAGTTTTGTTAGGACCGTATCACCAATACGAAGCTAAAAATAAGTTTTCTAGAATTTTTAGAGTCCATACGTGGCCCCGGTAAATTGAAATGTACGTTTAAAATTCAACATAATTATTTAATTGTAAATTTGACGAAAACTGATCGAAACGATCGAATTGGCCTACGTGGCATATCCCATTGTGTTCGGAATGGGGATAATTAGCTAGGGGCGACAGCCGGTGGACTTAATTTTGAGTTCGTATGCAAAAGCACATATATAGGAATTAAATATAAAATAAAATAAATATTAAATTATTCCCTCCCATCCCTTTTTCTCCCCTTTTACCCGGTCAAACCAACCCCCCCCCCCCCTTTCAGTTAAAACCAGATCAAGATTTAGGGAAAAAAAAAAACAAATCGCTCCACCGCCCGTCGCCCCTTCCAGGCCTCGCGCCGTCATGGCCAACCCCCACCGCGTCGCGCCTCAGGCGAACCTGTCCACTCGTCCGCCCAAACTCCATACCGAGCGTGAGCCCGAAGCCCCTCCGTTCGTACCCTCTTCCACAGCCGCCAGTGCCCCAAATCGAGGAGCCCCCTTCCACCGCCAACTGCCACCAACCGAAAGCCGAAGGCCACCAACCGTTGGGGCCTCTCTCCACCGCGGACTCCTCCTTCACCTCGCCTCTCACCCCCCCTTTACAGGCGACAGTAAGTTTTAACCTGATTTATATTTAATTAGGTAATTTTATTTTAAAAGAACTGATTTTTATGGTAAAGAAAGAACTGATTTTTATTGTGAAGAAAGAACAGATTTTTAGCTTGATAAAAATAGGATTTTTAGCTTTATTAAGCTATGATTTTTACATATGAAGTAAAGGTATAAAAATTCAATTTTTACATAGGAAGCAAAGGTATAAAAATTCGATTTTTACATATGGAGTAAAAGTATAAAAATTCGATTTTTATACATGAAGTAGCGATGAAAAGATTATATTTTTATAAGTGAAAGATTAGATCTTTAATTTAGAAAATATTATATTTTTAAAATATAAAGAGATTTGATTTTTAGTGGATAAAGAAGCGATTTTTATTTATAGTTAGAGATAATAAAAATATGATTTTTATATTATAGAGATAATAAAAATATGATTTTTATATTATAGAGATAATAAAAATATGATTTTTTATATTATAGAGATAATAAAAATATGATCTTTATGTAGTAGAGATAATAAAAATATAATTTTTATATACTTGAGAATATAAAAATGTGATTTTTAAATGAGTGGAGAAATAAAAATATAATCTTTACAATATATGAAGTGAAATAAAAATATGAACTTTATTTTTATCGTGAAGTAGAGAGTATACAAAAATGTGATTTTTATATATGTAGTGAATACGGGCGACGAAAGTGACGAATGGCAAGCACGATGAAGATTTCCTACATATGAAGAGTCGTGGAGTTTGGTTTAACTAGTCGATGAAAACTTCTCACTTTATATTTCTTTTCTAGTTATAAATATATACTAGGATGCAGACGGTGCTTAGTAGCACCCGACACCATCGTCCACAGACCATGGACTTGTTTGTTTAGTTGGTTATTTGGTTGATGAAATTATTTGTTTGAATTTGGTTGTTTGGGTGAAATGAAATTGATAAAATTGGTGTGTGAATGGCGTGGGCCGTTATTAGACTGGGGATAAGGCTAGGCCTTGTCCCGTTTCTAGTATCGTGCCATTATGCCGCCGAAATTTTCTAAAATAAGTTAGAAAAATAAAAAGATCATTTTATTGAATAAATGAACTGAATATAAATTCATGTGTTGAAATAAATATTTTATCGTTAAAAATATAATTTTTAACGTGCGTGTGAATAAAATAAAATATTCATTTACAAACCATACGGTTTGTTTATGTACACTGATTTGACTTATATTGATTGGGACGATAAATTTTACACATCGCCCAACTGCACAACTAATATTCAGTGTTTGTTGATGTGAAACCCCACACGGGTATTGTGATGATATTTGACGTACACTACTCCCAATAATTAGTTGTGTATCGACCGATAGGTTGACAGACCGTTGTGTTGTGCACTTTGGATGATGGTTGATTATTTATTGTTGCGATTATATCCATGTGTTGTGTGGAATACATATAACTAACATTATATGGTAATTGATTGGGCCTCATTCCAATTTAGAAAATAAAGAATATTTTAAAATATATATTCATGTGTTGAAATAAAATATATATTCATGGGTTGAAATAAAATATATTTTCATGTGTTGAAGAAATATATAAAGCCGTGTTGATTAGATTTGCGCCATTTGGACGCGAACGATATTTATATCGATTTTATACGGATATCGAAAAGGAAGTGATTTCAAAATATAACGTTTTGAAAATATTATCATATATATGTCGATGATATGGAATATTCAATTTTGATTAGAAATTGAATATGAAGTTGAAATCAATTTGAAAACGAATTTGAAAACGATTTATAAAATACGTTTTAAAAGGAAATCGACAAAATATATATAATATAATATATATATATATATTTAATGGCCTGAATAGAACGCGCCGCGCTGCGGCAGTTCGTGAATTTCGACCATTGACTTCGAATTGACGTTACGGGAGATCCGACCGTCGGATTCTTCTGAAACCAGGACCGTTGGGTTCGTATTGAAAAGAGCTTTCCAATGAATATTAGAAATTTGAAATCTAACGGTTGGATTTGAAAATACGTCCAAATCAAATTTAGAAAAGGTCGTTGTAAGTGCAGTTCAACGACCGTTATTGGAAATCGACTGTACGTGCTTTGATAAAATTATTAAAAATATCTATAATTTGTGTAAAATCATAATATATGAATTGGAAAGAATTGGGATGAAAAATTTCCTGTTTGAAAGGATAAAAATATATTTTTATCGAAATGAACTAGTTATGAACTAGAATTTAAAATCCAATATTTTTTAAATAAATAAATTGGATTTGAAGGGGTTTTAAAAATAATCAGAATTTCCAATATACGTATTGGAATGGATTTGAATCGAAATTATCTTCGGAATATTTCGATGTTGGATTTCGTGATTATACAGATATGGTTGTGGAAATTTGAAAGATATATTTATATCGTTATTTCCAGTACGATATTTGTTGGTTTTAAAATTTGATATTGAATATAAGCTGATATATTTTCTATTCAGAGCCTTGTATTTAATATCGAATGTGATTTGGGTTTGTCGTGAATGGTGTCTTCATTAACACTGTTCTTGAATCCAGTTGAGAAAAGATTAAATCTTTTTATTTAGATTTAATGAAGTAAACCAATTAATTTATATTTAATTGGAATTGAATTGAAATTGATTTTTGGGTTTATCGTGAACAGTGTTTTAAATAACACTTGTTCTTTAACCCGATTAACAATGGAATGAGATTTTGGGTTGTCGTGAATGGTATCTTTAATAATACTATTCTTAGACCCAATGGAGTTAAGAAAATTTAGCAACTAACTGAAGATTAGTTGAGATGGATGGTTTTCTGGGTATTGATCTGATTTTTGTTTCGGCCTTCGGGGTTAATATTTGGGGAATTGTTCTCTTACTAATTTACGGTTAGTGACTGATAAATTGGAATGAGGCGTATGTTGTGTTTGTGTAACATTTGTTTATTACATATGCGAGTTATTCAGAAAGACCGGGTTTATCCCATTCTGAATAACTGATACGACGATAAGTCGAAGATGAAGACGGTGGTTGAAGACCGGAGGTCTTCACATCGTTTGGGTGATTACTGATGATCTTGATTGGGCTGTACACCCAAGAGGAGGGAATCAGTTGGCGATCGTCCAGACGTATTTGGAGATCGATGGATATGCGAGGTACAAGGTGCCTCCGGTTTCGTTCAGACCCAGAACGGACTTGTAAATGGACTGTGTGTCTGACATTGGATATCATTCTGTGTGATTGATGTATATCGGTTGCATGGAGTGGTTTGCCTGTGTGGCATGCTAAGATGCAAATGATCAAGGCTTTTGTTGAAAAGCAGAGTCTTGTGGTTGATGATCAAAGCACGGCCTTCGCGGCATCGCTTTGTGTAGCGTTAATTCGCGAGCCTCACATCCCGGTGTGAACCAAAAACGGGAGACAGACTTCAGGGAGGACATGCGTTTTCTTCTAGTTAGGAGTGGCGTCAGTGCTTAAACTGACTGACGAGTTTGACTCATGTGGTTGTTGGAATTGGAGGCGCCTCGGATATATCGGTTATTCTCGGACCGATGGAGTCAGTGGACTCATTGACGCCCCATAGGGTGGGGAAACACATGTTCAGACATTTTAATCCACTCCGTGTGGACCGGCCCTGACGATCCAAGGTCACTCGAGCTCTGACCTGAGACACGGGCTAGAGCGTCTCGAATCGGTAGAGGATTATCTTTTGCCTCGGTTCATAGATGGAAATCCAATTTCCAATACGTGACACTGCGGTTTTGATTGTATACCTATATATGGTGACATAGTGGTATGGGGCACTTATGCCGTCTATGATTGATATTTATGATTGTATATAAAATTAGAAACTAACTGGAAACGAGCTAAGATGGGTGGTTTCCTGGGTATTGGTCTGATGTTGGTTTCGGCCTTCGGGGTTAATAATTAGGGGATCGTTCTCTTACAAATTTACAGTTGGAGTCTGATTTAGAATTAAAAGATGAAATTTAGCGTATCAAGCATTCTTTGGCTGTTATAAGGTAAAAACCCTATCCTCCGGCTTGCGTTGCATTGTGTGATGGGACCTGTGTCTTATAACAGCTTCATTGTTCTTTATTTAGCATTGCGTTGTTTCTTGAATGCACTGGTATTCTTGGGGTAAAAACCCGTTCCGTGTTATACGGCGTGGTCCCTTGATTTACCGAACTTTAAAAATAAAGATTAATAACTGTTTTAGTTCTCACACCAGTCACATGGCTGACATGGAGTTTATTGTTTTAACCTAAACTCTGGGTGCCCTTATTTTCTGCACGGGCAACTAGTAGTTGGGTTTTGCAGATTTATATTCACAGGATCTTGGTTATTAGCTGAAGTGATATTCGGAAAGCTCTGTATCCGTGTATTTCCTTCAGTTATGTTTTGTATTATTTTTCCGCTGCAGTAATGTAATTAAATCTCTGATGTTTTTATAATGTATAATATTTGTTTCTACTCTGTATATTCGTGTATTCTGATGAAATTGTTGTAATGTACAATGAAATGTTCTTCTGTTTGTATTCTGATCTGTCGTGTTCTCATTACGATCGGGGTTTCGAACGGTCTTGGTCGGTTTAGCGATAGATTCGGATCGAGCGAAATCCCTTTTGTTACAAATTCCAAAACCCCAATGTTAGAAATCTATTTATTTCTTTTTTTCAAATAATTAGAAATAATTCTGATTTTATTGTCACAATCTACAGTTAATTCCTGTTTGTTATTATTCATGATGTGTTCTGTGCTGAATGTAATATATAGATCTGTTTGTTTGGTGATGTTATGTGGTGATAAAATTGTTAAACATATTGATCTGTAGTGATATAATTTTTTAGAACATATAGATCAATTTGTAGTGATAAATTAAGTAAAACAAAAATATATAATTTTTTTATAGATAAAATGATCAAGTATAAGAAACACCAATTTTATCTATTTGTTGAATTGGAATTTTCATCCATTATTAAAACATCCATTTTGGTCTATTTGTTGAACCTGAATTTCCAACAAATATGAAAATATCAATTTGGTCTATTTGTTGAATTAGAATTTTCAACAATTATGAAAGCACTAATTTTTATCTATCGGTTGAATTAGAATTTTCAACAATTATGAAAGCACCAATTTTTATCTATTGGTTGAATTAGAATTTTCAACAATTATGAAAGCATCAATTCTTATCTATTTGTTGAATTAGAATTTTCAACCAAAATGAAAACATCAAAATTTGGATATTTGTTGAATTAGAATTTTCAGTAAATATGAAACACCAATATTTGTCTATTTGTCAAATTAGAATTTTCAACAAATAAAAAAACACCAATTTTTGTCAATTTGTGAAATTATAAATTTCAACAAATATGAAACATCAATTTGTGTCATTTGTTGAACTAGAGTTTTCAACAAAAATAAAATATACATTCTTGGCATTTGTTGAACTAGAGTTTTCAACAAAAATAAAATATACATTTTGTCATTTTGTTGAACTAGAGCTTTCAACAAAAACGTGGCATCAAATTTACCATTGTGTTGAACAAGAAGATGCACCAAAAATGAAGTATCACTTGTGCCATTTTGATTGAATTAGAAATTTCAACAAAATGAAATATAAATTTCTATCATTTTATGGAATTAATATAAAAATATGTAACGACCCAGCAGATTTTCGACCCCGAAAATCGACATCAAATCACCATGTCAACTATTCAAGCATCGAAAACACTAGATTGTCATGAGAAAGAATTTAGAGGGTGAGAATAGAAAGAAAGAAGTATTAGAATAGAAGAAAGAAGAAGAACACCACATCAGAATCTCACAGCGGAACGAATAAAATACAATATCAAATCCTTTATACAAAAGAACTGTATATACATACCAATCATCAGAGTCAACATACATCATCCACAGCGGAAAAATATCTGTATATAACTATGGGTGAAGCCTCCTGCTTTTAGCTCCTGAAACTCGAAGCGAAACCTAACCTGGAACATACTAGGTCTGACCCGAGCACATTTGATTTAAAAAAATACACCGGGTCAGTCTGGAATACTATCAGTGGTAAATTCACAGAACACACAACTTGTTTAACTTGGGAAAATCCTTTATGAAATCAAAGGATAATAGCAAGACCAGTCCACACATAAACACGGACGGTTTTTACCTTACTATAACCCAAACCGGTTTTTGAAATCATAACTTGCTCTGATATTATCATAATGTCTACATACAAGTAAATATCCATCTAGAGGAACGCTTGCATCTCATGCTCCCCATATATAGTATACAATCGAAAACCGCGGGCGCTTATTGGATATTGGTTTTCCAACTATGACAAGGTATGGGATCACCTTCCGCACGTGTATCTCTAGAGGCGAATACACTGGGTTCAACAAGAACGTCTTGCAACCCGGCCCTCACATGACCGACCACTCATTTCGCTTGAGTGTATCGAATGTATATCACCGACGGTTGGGATCAGCAACCGTCTGCCCGAAAAGGGACACCATCGAATATAGATTAAAGAAGCAAAATGGAATTTCTCTAGATAGGTGATCATACATCCTAATGGGAGCGACCCACATAGCCATGCTGTCTGCCCGATTTTTGTCATTTCCCGGTTGATGAGGCTGGAGGCTAGAACACATCTGGTCATCATATACTTTGGATGCCACATCATCAGATCCGCCAGATCACACTTGATTGACGTCCACCAAAAATACTCTAGTTATCAGGCTAGAGAATAACCATTTCTCCACCATCAACTATGGTACGTTTGGAGAAATCAACGCGTGTAATTCTTTTGGAAATACTCTGTCAGACATCCGTCCATACAAGTCATCCAGGGACAGGATGAACCAAAGGTACTCTCCTTCTGCATCTCATATAGGAATCACCCCATGGATCAGTAGCGAGAAGTCCTTGCAACCTGTAGATTCCAACCACGATAGAACCACAGCTTATCTCTGGTTGCAATCCCAGAGATTTTTAGCGGTCCTTCCGCTTATGGAAATCCAAAGTCTTCAATGCTCCATCACGATCATCTTCCGATTTCTTCACGTATTTATTGGTCAGAATGGTTTTCGAATATAATTCGATCCTGGTCTTTCCATACCAACAATCGTATTTGGTCAACTTCGATAGTCGGTGATTTAACTATCGAATAACAATACTGTGAATACAATGGGTTTGCTGGTTCAGCAATTGACATAGCTTGACCACTCTAAAATATATTTAACAAAATCGTTAATCAACTCAAATATTCGACTTAACTCTAACTTGACTAACTCGACTAACTTGACCTCGGACTGATTTACTTTAATCGATAACTCTAACTTGACTAATTTGACGTATTTAACTCAACTGGAACAACTTGATTTGATTACTCATATGATTAACTAATACTCGACTTAACTCCATTCGCCCGACTCTAGATCGCAGCGATCACAATGGTTACGCCTGATTCCCTCAGGAAACATCCGACCATCGTAGGCTATCTGCAGCCCTGCGAATTACGCTAGCAGTCGTACGCAATGGCAACTCTTTTGACTAACTCTACCTCAAATATTATATTTGATCAACTCTAATTGAATAAACGATATTCACTATAATTTGAAAACAATATTCTTAATTCTTTTGAAACTAATATCGCCATATTATATATTTCCCAAAACTTGCATTAGAGTTCGATATTCCTTGTATAAAAAAACCAATTTCAACACCTTCACTTACTTCAAACTAATACCATTCCTTGATAATAGTGAAGCCAATCAAGTTAGGGTATTTTAGTTACCTCTCAGACCTTGATCGACCCGTTCTTACCTCAGAATAATAAAAGTTTTCCACTTAACACCTCACCAAAAATCTCCTTTACCATCTCGATTTCAAACTGGTTTTGTAAACCATTTCTTATATTTGAAATCTCTTTCCAGTCTCATCTATTTACTTAATTTGTTTGATTAAGTAAATGTCAAACAAACACCACTTTTAACTTGAAATTAAATTCCAAAAATCCATTTTCCAACATTATAATACCATACCATTTCATATATTTCCTTTTTGTTTGAAATCTTCTAATTCAATTACCATATTCGCTAAACTCAACTTCTTACCATTTAACTCATCAAATTGATTTAAAATCCTTTTAAAACCCTGGTTGGATTTGTTTCCAAATCGCTTACCCTAATCTGCTTAACCACTCATAGTACTTAGCTTAAAATTTTATCTATTTCCTATGTATTAACCATCGCCCTTGAAAGGGTTTAATTCAATTGAGTTTACTTTACTTAATTCAACAATTAAGTAAAACTTACTTCAAATTCCCATGTTCACTTTCCCAATTACATTTACAAATTCTCGTTTGAATACTCGAATTGTAAATTCCTTTATAAAACCTCTTATTGTCTCTTTGACCAAACCTTAATGCTACTTTATCCTTTCTTAATTTTATTTTTAACTATAGTCATTCCTCTAATTATTTATAATTAAGACAATTATAACTTTATCATTAACTATAAAAATAGTTGACTTCGCTATTAACTAAAATGAGATCATTATCCCTTCCTAAACTTATTAAATAATAATTAACTATATGAACTCTAACCAATTTGCTAATTATTAAATTATAGTTAGTAGAACATTAACTAACCATTTAATCCAGAAATCGAAATCCATTTAATTCACTTATCATTTCCAAGTAAAACAGTCGAATTCATTGGCCGTACATTCAGTTAACTTTAACTGATTTCCACTGCCATTTCCCTTTTTAAATTTATTAATTAACTTAATTAATTTAAATCACTATTTAATTGTTTAAAAATAATCATTGTATTTTTACCAACTCGTAGGTAAATCCCTTGGGTTCTGCTTTGAAAACTGGTCTAACCCATTTTAAAAATTCCTTTTTTCTCGATTTAAAATATTTACTTATTTATAAATTTCCAATTTAAATACTTGTATAAAATAATTTGATAACTTTAATCCAGTTATAAATAAATTTCTAACTTTAAAAATACGTCAATTCACTCGATGGTCGAATGACGTTAAAACTCCCCACTTAGGTCATGTACTGCCAATTTCTCAATCAACACAGTCGGTTGATTTCAAACACAACACAGGAGAATATATATTCAACCATCAACATACAAACAGGTTTTGATGTCAGTCAGGGTGAACAACTCATATATATGCACAACAAATAGAAATACAGTTTATTTGAGGAATCCGGTCGGATCCCTCCAACCTGTCCTTCTATGCATCACAAATATCAGTAGGATAAAAATATACGAATTAAACAAATAGATAACTGCAACCAATCAGACAATGACAACACGTTCGTATCCATCGCATCCAATCAGCCAATTTAAACTGTTAACTGTAAAATATAATTTACTGTGAATGTACCACATCATTGGATTCCAGAAGGTGCGAGAATTAACTCACCAGAGTTTGTTCTGGTTGATGGTTGACGCGTTTCTCGCTTTTAATCTTGTACGAACGTTCAAATTTAGCTGAAATTTCAACTGTCTCAGATCAGAGCCTAGTTAGTGCCATCGCCTAGGGCTCGTCCCCGCAATCCCAAAGAATCCAGTTTTGTCAAATTTTGTTCACGTATGAAGAAGTTACAGCAGTTTTAAAGTTATAAATATTTAACGATAATTTAATTAAAAAAATTAATTAATTTAATTACCTTTTTAACTACCCCTTTGACACGTCAGCATATCGTTTAAGGATTCCACGCGTTTTCTAATTTTCTTCTTCCTGGAACCCGTCTGTTTGATGTTCACGACTTCGAAGAAAACTCCCCACCAACTTCCGATCGCCCACGACAATTCCGGCAACCGGAGCCGGCCTCGACCCCCTACCTCGACTCGCCGTGGCCTGAAACCCTACGCCCAAAGCGCCGTCACCTCAGATGATCTCTAGCCACCAGAAAAGCATTTCGCCCAATTCCCGTTCATCCCTCTCTCACCGCCGCCTCAGCCACCTACAATCGACCGGACCACCGCCAGATCCTCCGCCTCACCACCCCGCTTCACCTCCCTCCAGACCCGACACCCCTCGACAGCTACAGCGCCGGAAAAATCCCCAAAACCCATTCCTACATTCGAAACCGAACGGAAAAAGTTGACCTCAGTTCAACTCGACGCTCGGCCACCATAGGCTATTACAGACCTTGAGACCACAACCAAACGAAAGCCTCGCCTCTCCTCTACAAAAGCCCCAAGGTCTCGGCCTTTAAAATCGGCTAATTCCCACGAATTTCAGCAAAGAACGAAAGTCATTCTTCACGGAAATTGGTGATTTCCGGCGAACTCAGGCGACCGATGGTGCTGGATTTTTGTGTGAAGGTAATTCTCGACTGGATCTACAACATTGCTTTGGGTGCCACTGGCAAATTCTCCCCAGATGTAAAGATATAAATTATTTTGTAAAATTGGACTTATTTGCCAATTTACACGGCTGAAGTGATGATAGGCTGGCAATTTGGTGAGGGAGGGTGTTTATATAGGTGGAGAAAACTTTATTTTATTGTTGAGTTGACTAGCGATGTGACTAACGATTTTTATTCGTGTCTATCGCGTTTTTGAACATCGCTTATTCGCTGCTGCGCTCACATACTAACCCCGTTCGAGGTGCGACTGGACGACATAGTATAATTTGACGATACGGTCCTAACAAAACTTGTTTCGTCTAATTCCGTGCCCGCATGCTCAAATAGCGTTTGTACACATCCAATTAGATCGATTTATTTTGCATTTTATTTTGCCACGCTCACAGAATAACCCCGATTGACGTGCCGTCTGAAAATCTAGCAATAATTTGCTGTTACGGTCCCAACAAAATTTGTTCATCGAAAACAGATGTCGTTTTAAAATGTCCCTTTTGAACTGGCCAATTTTGAATAAAATAACCCAATTTTAAAATACTTCAATATAATAATATTAAAATATCACGATTGGTCATACCCGACCAGAATTTCATATACTACTCCAATAAAATAGCTCGGGTTGAGTTTGAAGCCAAATCGATATTTAAAATATTTAAAAACCATTTATTTTATATAAATAATCGCTATAATATATAAAGGAAAATCCATAGCGTTTTTTCCAAAATTTGATTTGGACATAAAATAAAATCTACGCTATGAAAACTGGATTTTTCTCTGCCATTGGAAAGATATCGTCAAACCGGTCCCGACGTTTCTTGTTTCGAGGAAATCCGACTTATTTTGAACCCGGTACGACCAATTGAAGTTCAAAACGCCAAAACGCGAACTGTCGCGCCGCTGCAGCTCGTTATTTAATTAAATTTTAAACTATATATATTTCGTCGTCGTTTCTAACCGAAATCGTCTCTATAATTTCAGCAAAAACAATATTAACCTATTTTATATTGCCCGATCCCAATATATTGCCAATTCCACATTTTCCCATATTCTAGAAATTAAATTATTATTTTATTATTTATTTTAAATAATATATTCACAATATAATCGTTAAATTCGATTATTTAAATTCAGACCAATATTTTAAATAAATGAAATATTTAAAATAAATCCAAATAAATAGCAGAAAATACGGGTCGTTACATTCCTTCCCCCTTAAAATAATTTCGTCCTCGAAATTGCTAAGATAGAAGAAATGTGGTCAACTATTATCTTTTCAAAAAGAATTAATTTTACAACTCGAGTTTATTTTCAAACCGACCCAACTGGTTTTAAAACCAATTTATTTCAAATAAAATAATTTTCCAAAAATCTTCAAAAAATTTCTAACACCATAAATTCTGTAAAAATTTCGGTAGAGTTTCCCCTGTACGGAGGACCATCTGCAGTATCGCAGGATCAAGAAATATGTATACATCGACTCTCATGGTCGGAAAAATTCAAAATCCAAACTCAAAACCCAAACAAAACCAAAATTTCATATTTGCGTAGGCGTACCTTTTTGCGAGCGCTATTTATGCGATAAGCGATATATTTTATTCGAGCTTGCTTAATTAATTTTGCAGCTCTATTCAAACTGGACTTGATTAACTCCAGAATTTCTCTCTTGGCTGGATTTTAAAGCTGAACTGGCACTTTACACCTGTTCTCAACTCAAACCAATTCATTAGTTCCCACAACAAATGTCAATATGGTTCAAAGTATCTATACTATTCATATCAACCCACTTTACACACAATTCAATCCACACATGATTATTTATAATCACTTCCTTTACTTTTTAATTATCCATTCGAATTTATTTATCTGGATTGATTATCCAACTTGTTTATTCCATATTGGTTTTAAACCAAGTCTATCTTTCCCAAACTTATATCCAAGCGATCAGCAACACAATCCAAGCATATCAAATAATCAACAAATCAATCGATGTCCCATACTATAATAACCTTTACTTTTATTATTTAAAAAAAGATTGGGCAAAAATAATTTCAAAATTACTTTTATATCAAATCACAAATACGCGCTCTCATATATATACACTCAAACTCAATCTAGGGTATTGCTAACCCCATCTCTATTGAGTCACGCCACAGAGCCAAGGTTATCACTAAACCAATAGCTCTGATACCACTGTAACGACCCAGCGGATTTTCGACCCCGAAAATCGACATCAAATCACCATGTCGACTATTCAAGCATCGAAAATACTAGATTGTCATGAGAAAGAATTTAGAGGGTGAGAATAGAAAGAAAGAAGTATTAGAATAGAAGAAAGAAGAAGAACACCACATCAGAATCTCACAGCGGAATGAATAAAATATAATATCAATTCCTTTATATAAAAGAACTGTATATACATACCAATCATCAGAGTCAACATACATCATCCACAGCGGAAAATATCTGTATCCCTTCCTATAATTATTTATAATTAAGACAATTATAATTAAGACATACATCATCCTCTAATTATTTATAATTAAGACAATTATAACTTTATCATTAACTATAAAAATAGTTAACTTCGCTATTAACTAAAATGAGATCATTATCCCTTCCTAAACTTATTAAATAATAATTAACTATATGAACTCTAACCAATTTGCTAATTATTAAATTATAGTTAGTAGAACATTAACTAACCATTTAATCCAGAAATCCAAATCCGTTTAATTCACTTATCATTTCCAAGTAAAACAGTCGAATTCATTGGCCGTACATTCAGTTAACTTTAACTGATTTCCACTGTCATTTACCTTTTTAAATTTATCAATTAACTTAATTAATTTAAATCACTATTTAATTGTTTAAAAACAATCATTCTATTTTACCAACTCGTAGGTAAATCCCTTGGGTTCTGCTTTGAAAACTGGTCTAACCCATTTAAATAATTCCTTTTTTCTCGATTTAAAATATTTACTTATTTATAAATTTCCAATTTAAATACTCGTATAAAATAATTTGATAACTTTAATCTAGTTATAAATAAATTTATAACTTTAAAAATACGTCAATTCACTCGACGGTCGAATGACGTTAAAACTCCCCACTTAGGTCATGTACTGCCAATTTCTCAATCAACACAGTCGGTTGATTTTAAACACAACATAGGAGAATATATATTCAACCATCAACATACAAACAGGTTTTGATGCCAGTCAGGGTGAACAACTCATATATATGCACAATAAACAGAAATACAGTTTATTTGCGGAATCCGGTCGGATCCCTCCAACCTGTCCTTCTCTGCATCACAAATATCAGTCGGATAAAAATATATGAATTAAACAAATAGATAACTGCAACCAATCAGACAATGACAACCAGTTCGCATCCATCGCATCCAATCAGCCAATTTAAACTGTTAACTGTAAAATATAATTTACTGTGAATGTACCACATCATAGGATTCCAGAAGGTGTGAGAATTAACTCACCAGAGTTTGTTCTGGTTGACGGTTGACGCGTTTGTCGCTTTTAATCTTGAACGGACGTTCAAATTTAGCTGAAATTTCAACTATCTCAGATCTGACCCTAGTTAGTACCATTGCCTAGGGCTCGTCCCTGCGATCCCAACGGATCCAGTTTTGTCAAATTTCGTTCACGTATGAAGAAGTTACAGCAGTTTTAAAGTTATAAATATTTAACGATAATTTAATTAAAAAATTAATTAATTTAATTACCTTTTTAACTACCCCTCTGACACGTTAGCATATCGTTTAAGGATTCCATGCATTTTCTAATTTTCTTCTTCCTGGAACTCGTCTGTTTGATGTTCACGACTTCGAAGAAAAATCCCTAACAACTTCCGATCACCCACGACAATTCCGGCCATCGGAGCCGGCCTCGACCCCCTACCTCGATTCGCCGTGGCCTGAAACCCCTACGCCCAAAGCGTCGTCACCTCAGATGATCTCTAGCCACCAGAAAAGCATTTCGCCCAATTCCCGTTCATCCCTCTCTCACCGCCGCCTCAGCCACCTACAATCGACCGGACCACCGCCAGATCCTCCGCCTCACCACCCCGCTTCACCTCCCTCCAGACCCGACACCCCTCGACAGCTACAGCGCCGGAAAAATCCCCAAAACCCATTCCTACATTCGGAACCGAACGTAAAAAGTTGACCTTAGTTAAACTCGACACCCCGACCACCACAAGCTATTACAGACCTTGAGACCACAACTAAACGAAAGCCTCGCCTCTCCTCTACAAAACCCCCAAGGTCTCGGCCTTTAAAATCGGGTAATTCCCACGAATTTCAGCAAAGAACGAAAGTCATTCTTCATCGAAATTGGTGATTTCCGGCGAACTCAAGCGACTGATGGTGCTGGATTTTTTTGTGAAGGTAGATCTCGACTGGATCTACAACATTGCTTTGGGTGCCACCAGCAAATTCTCCCCAGATGTAAAGATATAATTATTTTGTAAAACTGGACTTATTTGCAAATTTACACGGCTAAAGTGATGATAGGCTGGAAATTTGGTGAGGGAGGGTGTTTATATAGGTGGAGAAAACTTTATTTTATTGTTGAGTTGACTAGCGATGTGACTAACGATTTTTATTTGTGTCTATCGCGTTTTCGAACAACGTTTATTCGCTGCTACGCTCACATACTAACCCCGTTCGAGACGCGACTGGACGGCATAGTATAATTTGACAATACGGTCCTAACGAAACATGTTTCATCCAATTCCGTGCTGGTATGCTCAAATAGCGTTTGTACACGTCCAATAAGATCGATTTATTTTGCATTTTATTTTGCCACGCACACTGAATAACCCCGATTGACGTGCCGTCTGAAAATCTAGCAATAATTTGCTGTTACGGTCCCAACAAAATTTGTTTCATCGAAAACAGAGGTCGTTTGAAAAATGTCCCTTTTGAACTAGCCAATTTTGAATAAAATAACCCAATTTTAAAATACTTCAATATAATAATATTAAAATATCACGATTGGTCATACCCGACCAGAATTTCATATACTACTCCAATAAAATAGCTCAGGTTGAGTTTGAAGCCAAATCAATATTTAAAATATTTAAAAACCATTTATTTTATATAAATAATCGCTATAATATATAAAGGAAATTCCATAGCGTTTTTTCCAAAATTTGATTTGGACATAAAATAAAATCTATGCTATGAAAACTGGATTTTTCTCTGCCATTGGAAAGATATCGTCAAACCGGTCCGACGTTTCTTGTTCCGAGGAAATCCGACTTATTTTGAATCCGGTACGACCAATTGAAGTTCAAAACGCCAAAACGCGAACTGTCGCGCCGCTGCAGCTCATTATTTAATTAAATTTTAAACTATATATATTTCGTCGTCGTTTCTAACCGAAATCGTCTCTATAATTTCAGCAAAAACAATATTAACCTATTTTATATTGCCCGATCCTAATATATTGCCAATTCCACATTTTCCCATATTCTGGAAATTAAATTATTATTTTATTATTTATTTTGAATAATATATTCACAATATAATTGTTAAATTCGGTTATTTAAATTCAAACCAATATTTTAAATAAATCAAATATTTAAAATAAATCCAAATAAATAGGCAGAAAATATGGGTCGTTACATTAATATAAAAATAGAAATGTTCATGTTTTTAAAATAAGAACATAATTACATTAAAAAGTTTACATTTTTAATGTAATGTTAGAAAATAGAAAATGTACATGTTTTAAAGTTAAACATGTTTTACATTAAAAACTCACTTTTTAATGTGACAATAAAACTACAAAAAACATTCATGTTTTAAAATGAAAACATGTTTTACATTAAAAAATCACTTTTTAATGTAATAATAGAAGTTAGACAAAGATTCATGTTTTAAAATGAAAACATGTTTTACTTTAAAATATCACTTTTTAATGTAATAATAGAAGTTAGACAAAGATCATGTTTTAAAATTAAAACATATTTTACATTAAAAAATCACTTTTTAATGTAATAGTAGAAGTTAGACAAAGATTCATGTTTTAAAATGAAAACATGTTTTACATTAAAAATTCACTTTTAATGTAATAATAGAAGTTGGACAAAGATTCATGTTTTAAATTTTAAACATGTTTTACATAAAAAATTCACTTTTTAGTGTAATAATAGGAGTTGGATAAACATGCATGTTTTAAAATAAAACATGTTTACATTAAAAACTTTGTTTTTAACGAAATGAATGAATCACTAGAAAATGTTCATTTCTAAAACAAAAGCATGTTAACATTAAAAATATCGTTTTTTTAAGAATGATTCATATGAAAATTGTTCATATTTGAATAAAAGTGTTGAAAACATTTAAATCATATTTTAATGTAAAGTTTGATTCATTGGAAATATTGACTATCCGAATAAAAATGTTACATTAGAAATAACATTTTTTATAAAATGTACATTAGAATAAAAATAACATTTTTGTTATAAAAGGTTACATTGGAAATAAAATAACATTTTTGTTATTAAAAGTTGCATTAGAAATAAAATAACAATATGTTATAAAATGTTTTATTAGAATGAAAATAACATTTTTGTTAGAAGTGTTTTATTAGAATAAAGGTAACATTTTTGTTAGAAATGTTATATTAGATTAAAAATAACATTTTTGTTATAATGGTTATATTAGATTAAAAATAACATTTTTGTTAGAAAGGTTATATTAGATTAAAAATAACATTTTTGTTAGGAATGTTATATTAGATTAAAAATAACATTTTTGTTAAGAAATGTCATTACATTAGAAAATGTTATTTAAATAAAAATATCATTCATATAAAAATGTCATTTATTTAGTAATGTCAGTTATTTAAAAATGTCATGTTAATAAAAATGTCATTTTGTTAGGAATGTTATGATGAAAATAAAATATGTAAATGTTAAGATTACATCTTTATAGTACATATAGAAATGATTAAAATGATCATTAGTTGGAATTACAAAATTCGCTAGATTAAAACATTATCATTATTATGTTAATATTAGAAATATTCAAACTGAATTAAAACTAGTTAAATTTATTAACCAATGATTTAGTTAAATAGATTGTTATTGTTGTTTGAAACCCCACACGGGTATTGGGATGATATTTGTCATACACTAGACCCAATGTTGGTTATATGTCAATCGATGGATTGACAGTCTGTGATGAGCGTTATTTATTTATTTTAATGCTCACACGGTTATAAACTTCACTCTAGATGTGAATGGATTGTTTAATGATTGTTTATCATCATTTTTATATACATGTGATGTATGAAACACATATAACTGAGATTATATGGTAATTGATTGGGTTGCAATCCGATTCAAAATATATTTTAAATAAATAATATTTGAAAATAAAGAACATTTTTATATAAAGATTATTTTAAAGTAATGAATCTTTTAAATAAATAATAAATCTTTAAATTAGATTTAATGAAGTTTTTCAATCTATTAATATTTAATTGGAATTAAATAAAATAAAATGATTTTGGGTTGTCGTGAATGATGTCTTAAATAACACTGTTCTTAAACCCTGTTGAGAAAAGAATAAATCTTTTAATTAAGATTATTAGAGTTTCCAATTATATTTAGTAATTGGAATAAAATGAAATGTGAATTGGGTTTATTGTGAACTGTGTTTTTAACGACATTTGTTCTTTAACCCAATTAACAGTGAAAATAAAATTTGGAATTTATAAATCTTTTATTAAGATTTAAATGGAAATTCTCCAAAGTAAAGTTTTGCAATTTAATATATTAAATTGGAATTGAAGAGAATTCGATTTAATAATAATCGAGAGGAGACTCTGTAAAAGAAGGCCGTTACTATATATGGAATTTAAAAAGGCTTTACCGTTATTCCATTTATATTAACAGTCTGATACAGAAATTTATATCGATTATACATTGATTTGATTTCTGTGAAAATTCCATATTTAATGGAAGACGATTTTGGGTTTACCGTGAACTGTGTTTTAAATGACATTAGTTCTTTAACCCAGTTAAAGATAAGATTAATTTCTTTAAGTTGAATAATCATAAAGTAATGATTTTTGATATTAAAAACAAATTGGAGTTTTAATGAGTCTTTTAAAAAAGAAGTTCTAAGAATAAATTTAAAGAATTTATCTTTGATAGAATAATGTGAATATTTTATTAAAAGAATATTCTGAATTGGAATGAAGCATTTGATGTGTTTTTCTAACACTTGATTTTTGATTATACAATACGCGAGTTATTCGGAAAGACCGGGTTTAACCCATTCTGAATAATTACTACGACGATTAAAAACGAAGATGTTGAAGACAGTGATGGAAGACCGGTGGTCTTCACATCGAATGGATGACTACTGATGCCCTGGACTGATTTGCTCCCAGGAAAGGGTTACAGTGGTAGTTGTTCGGACGTAGGTGTTGATTGTCCGGCTTTGCGAGCACCTCTCTTCCGTATTGGATAAGGTATCTCCGGTTTCGTTCAGACCCAGAACGGACTTGTAAATGGAAGTGTGTCTGACATTGGATTTCATTCCATGTAAATTAAATTGATTTCTATTTGATATATATCTGTGGTGGCGGAGAATGCTTAACACCCTTCTCTGAGACGCACGAGCTCAGAGGTAATATATTGATAGTTATCGATCGCATGGCGTGGATTGTCAATGTGGCATGCCAAGATGCAAATGATCAAGGCTTTTGTTGAAAAGCAGAGCCTTGTGGTTGATGATCAAAGCATAGCCTATTTCGGCATAGCTTTGTGTATAACGTTACTTCGCGAGCCTCACACCCCGGTAGGAGTCTAAAACGGGACAAGGGAACGCAAGGAGTGCACACGTTTCTTTCTAGCTAGAAGTGGTGTCAGCGTTTTACAAGCCCTGACATTTTTTACTTATGTAGATGATGGAATGAGGTGCCTCAAATTTATTGGTCGATAGTGAACATTTTATAGGTTCAATAGGACCGAGAAGCGTGTGTTTAGGCATAACTAATCCACTAAAATATTTGTGGAGCGGCCCTGCAGGATCCAAGGGTTCGCCAACGTCCGAATCCTGGGACATTGCTAGAGTGTCTCGAATCAGTAAGGAGATCGTCCCTAGCCTTGACTCATGATGGAAACCCAATTTCCAATGCGACATTACGGTTTTGATTGTAAACCTATATATGGAGGCATAGTAGGATAGGGTACTATGCCGTCTAGGACTAATACATTTACTTTGCATTATTTTAAAACTGATTAGACTCTAATAATAATATTAAAATATCATTTTCCACATATCAAGCATGTTTGATCATTATAAGGTAAAACTCTATCCTCTGGTTTGCGTTCAATGTGTGATGGGACTTGAGTCTTATAATGATTTCATTTTCTAAAAAGCATTGCGTTGTTTTTGAGTAAAAATTTATTAAACTTATGCACTAGCAATCCAATGGAGTAAACCCGTTCAGCGTTAGCGGCATGGTCCTGTGATTAGCTATATTGTTAGATAAGTTAGGAAAGATTTCTCATACCAGTCCCATTACCGACTCGTAGTTTGTTTCACTTTGCAAACTTGGGTGCCCTCGTTTCCACACGGGCAGTCGAGTAGCTTATTTTGCAGATATATTGAGCAGGATTCTGGATCGAAGCTTAAAGCTGTGTCTAGAGTATTGTTAGACTTCCGCTGTATCAGTTTATTGTTTCCGCTGCACTGTATTAAATTATTGTAAATTATCTTCCGCTGTTGTATTATTATATCGATGCACTCTGATGTAACATTATTGTAATGTTTATAAAAGTCTGTTGTTATTTGTTATGCTGTGTTGTATTCCCAAAGTTAGAGTATTCGGGTGTTGAACGGTCTTGGTCGATTTAGCGATCGATTAGGTCCGGGCGAAATCCGAATCGTTACAGTTGGTATCAGAGCTCTGGTAAGCTCAAATCTTTGGGGTACAACTCGTTTGAACTGAACAAAAGACTCATTAGAGGTAGGATTAGTAATGTCTTATAAAAGAATACACATTAGAGATAGGATCAACATTATCCTAGAATGAGAAATGTAACACCCCGTAATTTTATAACATTAAAATTCACAAATTAAAGTATACTTAATTTTTAGAAAAGAATTAAGTGAAATGGGTTGCGCAGAGAAATATATATATATATATATATATATTAATATATATATATAAATTAAAAATTAAATAAATAAATATGCGAAAAAGTTCAAAACAGCGAATTGGGATGGGAAATAACCGAACCGGCCCATTTTTAAGGTCGACCCGAGCTCCGCTGGGTCGACTAGGGGTTAATCCAGGGTATTTGGCTGTCAACCCGTGGGCCGATTCGCTCAAATGCAGATTTTGCATTTGATTGGTTCTCATGGTTCAGGGTTAATCTAATGGTCCTAAATAACTTCCTACACCTATAAATACATCCTAATGCTAACCCTAAACCTAATTAAAATAGAATAGTTACCGTCGCCATGGAAATCAATGGAGCCGCCGCCAACTAAGAAAGAAGAAAAGAACATTCAATTCTAATTCTCTCAACCCTAAAGCAAAGCAAAACTCTCTCTTTTCTTCTCTAAATTGTGAGTATGATGATCTTAACAAGATTATTATCATTTTAATTAGGTTGAGTTATGAATGGATTATGAGTAGATGATGTGAATTATCATATATGTTGTTGTAAACCCCTTTTGCTATCATGTATATTGTAAATCCAATGTTATGTGATGATGATATCTTATATGTTGTAAATCATGCTATGATGATGTTATGTATGTTGAAAGTTTCTATGCTAAGTTGTGATGAATCATACATGTTAAAAAGGCCATGATGTTACCACCTATGCTAGTTAGTTCATATTAATTAAATCATCATGTTTGGGTTATGTTGATCTATATGACAAGTCACATATGCAAGTTAGATTGATTAGAAAAGTTATGAACATATGCCAAGACATCTATTATGACATCTAGAATTATGCTATGATATATGTGATATCCTATGCTAGTTCACACCATCATTATTTTGCCTAAAAAACCCATATGCAAGTTTATGTATAGATTTGGGCTATGATCATATCATGTAAATTGAGACATTTAACAAGTTGACACCTTTTGATCCTTAACATGTGTAGTTTATGCAAGTTTCACCCCTATTATGATTAGATTTATTTTAATTGTCTATATGTTGTGATAATTTATCTTTGTGCTAGGTGTTAGACTATACAAGTCTAGCCTATATTATGCGTTGAATAAGCGAACGTATAAACGTGGGGTAGGGGTAATATTAATGATTTAATATTAAAAAGTTGGGGTGCAATTGATATGAATTTGCATGCCATAAGTGGATGGCCATAATTGAGTCAATTATGGACATCATTAAAAGTTGACTTAATTAATAATTTGAATAGGGAATTATTAAAACTGGGGTAAAAGATTTTAAGTGTTAATCAATGCTTAGGACATGAGGTTGGACTCGTTTGTGACGTAAACCTGCCCGGACCCGCCCGGCAAATCCAGTGGTCACAAATGTCAGCCCAATGTGAGAGGTCCTAGGCCTAAACTAAAGCATAACGGTTGTAAAGACACGAGGTTAGACTCTTTTATGGTGTAAGACTGCCCGGACCCGCACGGCAAATCCAGCTGCCATAAATGCCAGTCTAATGTGAGAGGTCTTTATGAGGTTATGGCCTTAATGAATTAAGAAATACTTAACCAGATAAACATGTAAGGTGGGACATGGGGGTTAAGTAGGTGCCTTGGATGGCATGAGGAATCTAGGGGGTGCCCTTAGTGGCATGTGAAATATGATTAGTAAGACTTAACCAAACACACATGTAAATGAACATGACTAAGAGGGTTAAGTGGGATATACTAGTGACAAGCTTAGGTGGGTAGCTTGTGGGGGCCCATTTCGACCAGTATCCCAAACGTATCTTTGTGGGCTCGACCCATGTCGAGGACGGGACACGCATGCTGGGTTCGACTGTAAGAGGCCAAAACGGGGAGCGGTGGCAACGCAAGTCCAACGGGTTTCATATGCGTGTGTGGACCCGGGCTGGTAGGTAAGACGTTGTTGCATCGTGTAGGTATAAGCCGTGCATTCTCAAGTTGTATCGGGTTTCCACTTTAGGGGAGTGATACACCCCACTGTGGGGCCAGCACGGGTATCTACGAGTAGGGAGCCGATCGAAAGCAGGTAGTGGGGTACACCTAGTGGAGATAGGGGCAGACGACACCAATGTAGTCAGCTATGGGTACGTAAGGCTATTTATAAAGTTTCTGTGTGGAGCAAGTGGGATCAAACAATAGGGTGACTGGTGTGGTGCAGTGTAGTAATGTGCGGTGCAGTGTAGTAATCATTCGTTAGTAATTAGGTGTGCCTTTACTGTTATCTTAAACGCTATCTTTATCTTCCTAAGAGTTCATAGACATTTACTTGTCTTCCAGCTTACGCCTTAGTCTAGTTATTTTGATAATAGTATTGTTAGAATTATCATACTCGCCAGACTTTATGTCTGACTCCCTCTATTTCTATCTTTTTTCCCCCTCCAGGTCCTCAGGTTGGGCCCAGCTCTAGTGGAGTTTGATTGAATTGCTTCATCTCTCTTTGGAAAGCTTGGACCGTTGAAGTAAAGTCCAGCTTGTTATCTTTTTAATGGCTATTTATGTAATGGGATTATGTATTTTGTTTTTATGAAGATGGATATTGTACTTGGTTATGATCTATGGTTTTATGATGTAACAAACATGTTTAATTTCCGCTGCAATAAAATGAAGTTTTAGATTTCCAAGTACTATTTATTATCTGTCTTGCTGTAATTTTTCTGTTCTATATTCACTTATAACCTCCATGGAAGTTAATGCATTCCCTTTGTGAGTGACATTAATGGACGTGGGGTGTTACACGTGGTATCAGAGCTTAAGGTTACCAGAACAGATAAAAATACTTTAGAAAAATAGTTATTTTTGGAAGAAGTGTTTTCAAAAACATGTTTTAATGAGAAATTTAAAGAGAAAAGTTTTTAAGAAAAAAAAAACATAATCCCCAATAGCCCATATCTTTATCTTTCGAATTCTCCATTCTGAATCTTTCCTTTTTCGTTTCAGCATGGCTGAAGATCTTTATCTACCCGACGGTGTAATGATACCAGGATGGTATAGGAGGTTATTAGAGGCTAGGGCCGCTGCAGGTCCAGCCAATGTTCCTCCACCACTAGTTGCACCCGTTCCTCCTCCTCCTCCTCGCGTAGATACTTTTGCAAAGACGTGCAAGGAATTCAAGGCTATGGGTGGAAAACCATTTCAAGGGTCAGAAACGTTTGTGGAAGCTAGAGATTGGCTTAAGGAGGTGGAAGAATTGCTAGAAATCTTTGAAGTAGAAGAAGGAAAGAGAGTTCGTTTAACAGCTTGGTTGATGAAGGGAGAGGCCTCGTTTTGGTGGGAGGTCACTAATGGGGAGCGTCCTGTTGACTCTTGGGAGGATTTCAGACGTAGGTTCGAGGCGAAGTTTCTCTCAAGGTCGGAAGAAAATCTATATATGGAAAGGTTCTTGACATTGAAGCAAGGAAGCTCATCCGTGAAAGAATATGTCAATAAATTTAATCAGTTAGCAAGGTTTGGCTTGGACTTAGTGAACACGCCGGAGAAGAAGGCGCTGAGGTTCGTGAATGGCTTGAATGAACCATTGCAAGGGTTGGCTATGACCCACATCCCGATGGGGGCCACCTTTGAGAAGTTAGTAGAAATGGCGCTCATGCATGAGGAGAAAAGCGCTAAAGCTGATAAGGCACCCGAGAAGAAGGGGGATCAGAAGAAACCACAACAGCAAAACAAGAAGGGTGGTAAAGACAATAACGGCAAGGGAAAGAAGAAATGTTTTAACTGTGGGACACCAGGCCATCTCAGCAAGGATTGCCGAAAGAAAAAGAAGACAGGCTGTTTTCATTGTGGCGATGCGGGACATTTAGTGAAGGACTGCCCAAAGAAGGGGCAGAGGGCAGGAGCTACCTCGGGAGGACAGGTGCAGGCTCTTATGGCACCAGGGCAGGCAAGGGGACAAGTTCAGGCTCTCGCGGTCCCACCGCTGCAAGAACGAGGTAGAACCATTTCTGTTGAAAGCTTAGTTTTTCTGTTTGATCATCCTGTCCGTACCTTATTCGATTCGGGCGCATCGCATTCGTTTATCTCTACATCATTAGTTGAATCACTACACTTAAACACTAGTTTAGTAGAGGATCCCTTAGTTGTTTCGAATCCAATAGGGGGCTCAGCTTATTTGTCCATGATGTGTTTGGATTTGAAAATTTCTATACTTAGCGTTGAGTTTAGATGTGATGCTTATGTGTTGGGCTTCACGGGCTATGGGCTAATTTTAGGAATGGATTGGTTATCCAGAAATGGGGCCGTTCTTGATTGTGAAAGGAGAGTAGTTAGGCTCGTGACTCGCCTTGGCAACACTCTCGAAATCTTTTGTAATCCCATAAATTCGGTTATGCTAAGTTATCTAGAATCGCTTGACGCGTCTGAGGAAAATCTACGATCGGTTAGAGTGGTCCGAGAATATTCGGATGTGTTTGAGGAGGTGAAGGGCTTGCCTCCGAAGCGGGAGATAGATTTTCGAATATATCTTGTGGATAATGCGAAACCAGTATCTTTGCCAGTACACCACATGGCTCCACGTGAAAGGAGGGAACTCGGTAAGCAAGTGAAGGAGTTGCTTGAGAAGGGGTTCATAAGACGAAGTATATCGGAGTGGGGTGCTCCAGTAGTATTTGCCACGAAGGCGGATGGGTCCCTTAGACTTTGTGTGGACTATAGAGAACTTAATAAGCTTACTAAGAAGAAAAGACACTCACTGCCGAGGATTGACGATCTCTTCGATCAGTTAGTTGGCGCCTCAGTGTTTTCGCAGTTGGACTTAGCCACTGGTTTCCATCAGTTGAGAGTGACTGAGGATAACACAGACAAGACTGCCTTTAGGACTCCGAACGGTTTCTATGAATGGCTAGTGATGCCCTTCGGTTTGACAAACGCCCCCGCATACTTTGTTGATTTGATGAGTAGGGTGTTTAGGGAGTACCTTAACAAATTCGTGGTAGTCTTTGTAGATGACATCTTGATCTATTCTAAGGATGAAGAAGAGCATGCCCTACATCTTAGGGAAGTGTTGGAGACTCTTCGAGCGCATAAGCTTAAAGCTAAATTTTCTAAGTGTCACTTTTGGAGGAAGGAAGTACGGTTCTTAGGACACGTGGTTTCCAAAGAAGGGATAGCTGTAGATCCCACGAAGGTGGTGGCCATCCAAGATTGGAAGGTTCCCAAAAATGCTACCGAAGTGAGAAGTTTCTTGGTGTTGGCTGGCTACTATAGGAAGTTTATCAAAGACTTCGCAAAGATATCAGCTCCATTGACACGTTTGACGAAGAAGAACCTAGTTTTCACATGGGACATAGATTGTGATGATGCGTTCCAACGTTTGAAGAGAGCTTTGACTTCAGCCCCAGTCTTAGTATTGCCAGACGGGAGTAAGCCGTTTACCGTTTATACTGACGCTTGTGGGACAGGACTAGGCGCAGTCTTAATGCAAGAGGGCAGGGTAATAGCCTATGGTGGAAGGCAGTTGAGAGTGCATGAGAAGAATTACCCCACACATGACCTAGAGTTGGCCGCTATTGTTTTCGCGCTTAAGTCTTGGCGTCATTATCTTCTTGGCGAGAAATTCGAATTATTCACTGACCACAAGTCTTTAAAATACCTATTCTCTCAAAAGGACTTGAACTTACGGCAGCAAAGGTGGATGGAGTTCTTAGCGTCCTACGACTTCGAAATAGCCTATACCCCTGGCAAGGGTAACGTGGTGGCAGACGCCTTAAGTAGAAAAAGATTATCCTTAAGTCCTTTGTTTGTTGAGCGGCGAAGTTTAGAATTCATTTCGATGTTTGACTTTAGACCTTCCGTTGACTTCATACCCGGTTTGCTAGCATCCTTGGAGGTCAGACCTACGCTTTTGGGACGGATTGGCGAGGCACAGCGAGACGACCCGCAGTTGGTTGAGTTAGTAGAAAAACTCAAAGGAGGGGAGTCATCAAGCCATCTCCGTAGGTATACCCTAGATGATAAGGGTTGGTTACGTAGGGACGGTAGACTTTGTGTACCAAAAGACGATGACCTAAGGAAGACTATTCCTGACGAAGCACATTGTTCGAAGATGACCATTCATCCCGGCGGGGACAAGATGTACAAAGACATGAAGAGAGTTTACTTTTGGGTCGGCATGAAGAAAGACATGGCCGAGTATGTCGCTAGATGCTTGGTGTGCCAACAAGTAAAAGCGGAGCAAAAGAAACCCGGTGGGTTGCTTCACCCATTGGAGGTTCCACTATGGAAATGGGAAAGCATCTCGATGGATTTTGTGGATGGATTACCGCGATAGAGGAAGGGTAATACGGGAATTTGGGTTATAGTAGATAGACTTACTAAGAGCGTCCATTTCATTCCCGTGAAGAGTAAGAGGACTGCTCCATGGTTAGCTTCTGTATATGTCCGAGAAATAGTTCGTTTGCACGGTGTTCCGTCTAGCATAGTGAGCGACCGCGATCCTATTTTCACTAGCGAATTTTGGAGAAGCTTACAAGAGGCGGTAGGGACTCAGTTATGTTTGAGCACCGCATATCATCCTCAGACGGACGGCCAGACCGAGAGGGTGAATCGCATTCTAGAGGATCTGTTGAGGCTATGTATCCTAGAATTTGGGGGTACATGGGAAGAGCATCTTCCATTGGTTGAGTTCGCATATAATAATAGCTTTCAGTCCAGCATTGGTATGGCACCATTCGAAGCTCTTTATGGACGACCTTGTCGTTCACCTACATGTTGGTGGGAATCTACGGATAAGATTTTACTTGGGCCCGATATGATTAGGGAGACTTCGGAGAAGATCGACTTGATTCGAAGGAGGATGAAAGCAGCGCAAGATAGGCAGAAATCTTATGCGGATAAGAGGAGGACAGATCTCGAGTTTGAAGTTGGGGACATGGTCTTTGTCAAAGTATCTCCATTACGAAACGTTGTTCGCTTTGGGTCCGTTGGGAAATTAGCACCAAGGTTTGTAGGACCGTTTCCTATTAGGGAGAGGATTGGACGGATGGCGTATAGAGTGGAGTTGCCCAAGAGACTTGGTGGTGTACATGACGTATTCCATGTGTCACATTTGAGGAAGTGCTTGCACGAGACCGCGGAAGTGGTTGAGCCGAGCTTGCTTAGAGAGGTGGAGATAGAGCGTGATGCGACAATTCGACGAGCTCCTACGCGCATTCTTGGGTCGGAGATCAAGAGGTTGAGGAATCGAGAGGTCAGACTAGTCAAAGTGCAATGGGGAGATGATGAGAGCAACGCTACTTGGGAGACGGAAGAGAAGATGCGTTCACGATCCCCTTTTCTTTTTGAGGGTATGTCCTTTAATTTCTCCTTTATCGCTTAGCTTGTACTTATCTTATCTTTAGTATATCCTCTCGCTAGTATCTTTGACCTTTAGTTAGGATAATCCTATGGTTGAAACATGTGTTTGAGACATGTTATGTATGGTGTATGCAAGTGTTTGCTAGTGGTTGCTCGTGGTTGCTCGTGGATGCATATACACACACTATTAGGCACCAGATCGGCTCAGTCACTTCATATTGCATATTGCATATATATGGATGTATTTAGTAAAATGGATGTATAGTGGTTGTATTATCATATAGTTACTGCATTCGGGTGGATGGTTGTGCACGCATATAGAATTAATATGTATCATTAGGAATCTTTTGCATACATATTGGACGCATGGCACTATCATGAATTGCACTAAGGAGGTTGACTGAATCAGTAGACCGCCTGATTTTGCATTAGATATGGACATATACACACTGTGTATATAAACATTAAAGCATTAGAAGTCTTTTAAGGACAATGGATGCTGGTGTTTGATGGTTGAGTAGATGGTAGGATATACATTCTTCTTGACTTGGAGATTTCGGGACGAAATCCTTTAAGGAGGGGAGAATGTAACACCCCGTAATTTTATAACATTAAAATTCACAAATTAAAGTATACTTAATTTTTAGAAAAGAATTAAGTGAAATGGGTTGCACAGAGAAATATATATATATATATTGATATATATATATATAAATTAAAAATTAAATAAATAAATATACGAAAAAGTTCAAAACAACGAATTGGGAGGGGAAATAACCGAACCGGCCCATTTTTGAGGTCGACCCAAGCCCCGTTGGGTCGACTAGGGGTTAATCCAGGGTATTTGGCTGTCAACCCGTGGGCCGATTCGCTCAAATGCAGATTTTGCATTTGATTGGTTCTCATGGTTCAGGGTTAATCTAATGGTCCTAAATAACTTCCTACACCTATAAATACATCCTAATGCTAACCCTAAACCTAATTAAAATAGAATAGTTACCGTCGCCATGGAAATCAATGGAGCCGCCGCCAACTAAGAAAGAAGAAAAGCAAATTCAATTCTAATTCTCTCAACCCTAAAGCAAAGCAAAACTCTCTCTTTTCTTCTCTAAATTGTGAGTATGATGATCTTAACAAGATTATTATCATTTTAATTAGGTTGAGTTATGAATGGATTATGAGTAGATGATGTGAATTATCATATATGTTGTTGTAAACCCCTTTTGCTATCATGTATATTGTAAATCCAATGTTATGTGATGATGATATCTTATATGTTGTAAATCATGCTATGATGATGTTATGTATGTTGAAAGTTTCTATGCTAAGTTGTGATGAATCATACATGTTAAAAAGGCCATGATGTTACCATCTATGCTAGTTAGTTCATATTAATTAAATCATCATGTTTGGGTTATGTTGATCTATATGACAAGTCACATATGCAAGTTAGATTGATTAGAAAAGTTATGAACATATGCCAAGACATCTATTATGACATCTAGAATTATGCTATGATATATGTGATATCCTATGCTAGTTCACACCATCATTATGTTTCCTAAAAACCCCATATGCAAGTTTATGTATAGATTTGGGCTATGATCATATCATGTAAATTGAGACATTTAACAAGTTGACACCTTTTGATCCTTAACATGTGTAGTTTATGCAAGTTTCACCCCTATTATGATTAGATTTATTTTAATTGTTTATATGTTGTGATAATTTATCTTTGTGCTAGGTGTTAGACTATACAAGTCTAGCCTATATTATGCATTGAATAAGCGAACGCATAAACGTGGGGTAGGGGTAATATTAAGGATTTAATATTAAAAAGTTGGGGTGCAATTGATATGAATTTGCATGCCATAAGTGGATGGCCATAATTGAGTCAATTATGGACATCATTAAAAGTTGACTTAATTAATAATTTGAATAGGGAATTATTAAAACTAGGGTAAAAGATTTTAAGTGTTAATCAATGCTTAGGACATGAGGTTGGACTCGTTTGTGACGTAAACCTGCCCGGACCCGCCCGGCAAATCCAGTGGTCACAAATGTCAGCCCAATGTGAGAGGTCCTAGGCCTAAACTAAAGCATAACGGTTGTAAAGACACGAGGTTAGACTCTCTTATGGTGTAAGACTGCCCGGACCCGCCCGGCAAATCCAGCTGCCATAAATGCCAGTCTAATGTGAGAGGTCTTTATGAGGTTATGGCCTGAATGAGTTAAGAAATACTTAACCGGATAAACATGTAAGGTGGGACATGGGGGTTAAGTAGGTGCCTTGGGTGGCATGAGGAATCTAGGGAGTGCCCTTAGTGGCATGTGAAATATGATTAGTAAGACTTAACCAAACACACATGTAAATGAACATTACTAAGAGGGTTAAGTCGGATATACTAGTGACAAGCTTAGGTGGGTAACTTGTGGGGGCCCATTTCGACCAGTATCCCAAACGTATCTTTGTGGGCTCGACCCAAGTCGAGGACGGGACACGCATGCTGGGTTCGACTGTAAGAGGCCAAAACGGGGAGCGGTGGCAACGCAAGTCCAACGGGTTTCATATGCGTGTGTGGACCCGGGCTGGTAGGTAAGACGTTGTTGCATCGTGTAGGTATAAGCCGTGCATTCTCAAGTTGTATCGGGTTGCCACTTTAGGGGAGTGATACACCCCACTGTGGGGCCAGCACGGGTATCTACGAGTAGGGAGCCGATCGAAAGTGGGTAGTGGGGTACACCTAGTGGAGATAGGGGCAGACGACACCTATGTAGTCAGCTAGGGGTACGTAAGGCTATTTATAAAGTTTCTGTGTGGAACAAGTGGGATCAAACAATAGGGTGACTGGTGTGGTGCAGTGTAGTAATCATTCGTTAGTAATTAGGCGTGCCTTTACCGTTATCTTAAACGCTATCTTTATCTTCCTAAGAGTTCATAGACATTTACTTGTCTTCCAGCTTATGCCTTAGTCTAGTTATTTTGATAATAGTATTGTTAGAATTATCATACTCGCCAGACTTTATGTCTGACCCCCTCTATTTCTATCCTTTTTCCCCCTCCAGGTCCTCAGGTTGGGCCCAGCTCTAGTGGAGTTTGATTGAATTGCTTCATCTCTCTTTGGAAAGCTTGGACCGTTGAAGTAAAGTCCAGCTTGTTATCCTTTTAATGGCTATTTATGTAATGGGATTATGTATTTTGTTTTTATGAAGATGGATATTGTACTTGGTTATGATCTATGGTTTTATGATGTAACAAAGATGTTTAATTTCCGCTGCAATAAAATGAAGTTTTATATTTCCAAGTACTATTTATTATCTGTCTTGTTGTAATTTTTCTGTTCTATATTCACTTATAACCTCCATGGAAGTTAATGCATTCCCTTTGTGAGTGACATTAATGGATGTGGGGTGTTACAAGAAAACTCGTTAGAGATGGGGTTGGAAAGGCTCTATAATGAGTTGAGAGTGATAAGCTTATAATTAGCGTATTTGTGATTATATATAATCTGATCTTAGAATATATGACTTTTGAATATATAAAAGTGATATGTATATATATTTGAAAAGTTAATCAACTAATAAAAAAAATGAAAATTGAATTGGTTAATTAAACAACTTTTAGCTTCGTTCCTTTTCGAGGACGAAAAGATTTTAAGTGGGGGAGATTGTAACAACCCGGAATTTTGGAACCAATTGAAAATTTTTATTTTAGAAATTTTAATGAATTTTGGATATTTAAAATAATTTATTTTGAATAATAACAACTAGAAAACTTATTTTAATTGAAGTTAAAACGAATTAAATTAATTCTAAAAGGAGTTAAGAATGGCACGGTAGTTAGAAAATTCGATTTCTAATTTCAATTTAATATACAGAATTCAACATAAACCAGAATTGAACGAAACAAGAAATATGTGAATCTGTTTAATTATATCTTTCTAACAAATGTAAGTAACCGAAATTTCACTTTATAAATTGAAAGTTACGTCCTGTTTAAAATTTAGAAAAGTCGCTGTAGAATTTATATATATTTTAATATAATATATAACCCTTAAAAATTGCCATTTTGCAAACGACCTCTGTTTTCGACGAAACCACTTTTCTTGGATTTGGAATGTCAAATTATTGCTAGGTTTAAATTTTTATAATTTTTATAATTAATATGTGAGCATGGCAAATTAAAACGCGTTTGACCAGTTTCAGTCAAATTTAATCGACTTGAAAATGATCATTTTTCGAACGGTCTCCAAATTCGATGAAATCAATTTTGTTAGGACCGTATCGTCAAAAAATAACTGGAAATAATTTTTCTGTAATTTTTAGAGTTAGTATATGGCCTCAGTAAATTAAAATGTACGATCAAATTAAATAATTTATATTTTAAAATAAAGAAAAGTGGGCTGAGACGATCAAATGGGATGACAGGACCTAGTCCAGTGTGTCCGAAAGGGGAGTATTTTGCTAGGAACAACATTAGTTGGGCTAAATTTGGAGCGGGTTGGAATTAACGGGCTATTTTGGTGAATTAATGAATTAAATTAATATTATATTATAAATAGGACAAAATCTAAACCTTAGTTCTAAAAGGACAGCCGCCACCATTGCTTTCTACGGCTGAAATGCTATGGTTTTAATCACCAAAATTCTCCTAACTGGATTCAAATTAGCATATCAATCCAAAAACAAAATCAAAGAGAATTTCGATCTCTTAAAAATCAAACGGTTATGATCGAACCTAGGGTGTTGAGGCGGCCAGAATTTTGCCTCAAAGGCACCGACTTTGGGGTGCTATCAGCGGCGGAAGGGCCCACCGAGTGGGATGTGGTGGCCAAGCGCGAGGTGGCAAGGTTGAGGCGGTCGGAGTGAGGGGGTTTGATCGGAGTACGGTGCTTCGGGGGAGGGTGCGATGGTGATAACCGAAAAGGAAGAATGGGTTCGTTAATTCCTGAAGGAGAGGGCCTGAAAACCGATTGGAGAAGTTGGACTAAAATGTAATTAAATTAAATATTTAATTTTCTTAAATATGTAATTAACCATTAAACTACGATATCTTTGTCAAATAGAAACGGAATCAGAAGATTTCAATTGCATTGAAATCTTAGAATCGAACACTTCGCAATGGAACAGACCAGATCTGAAATGGAGCGATCTAAAATTTTGAAGAATTCCAAAGCCCCAATGTGAGAAATCTATTTATTTCTTTTTTTCAAATAATTAGAAATAATTCTGATTTTATTGTCACCAATCTACAGTTAATTCTTGTTTGTTATTATTCATGATGTGTTCTGTGCTGAATGTAATATATAGATCTGTTTGTTTGGTGATGTTATATGGTGGTAAAATTGTTAAACATATTGATCTGTAGTGATATAATTTGTTAGAACATATAGATCAATTTGTAGTGATAATTAAGTAAAACAAAAATACATAATTTTTGAATAGATAAAATGATCAAGTATAAGAAACACCTATTTTATCTATTTGTTGAATTAGAATTTTCAATCATTATGAAAACATCCATTTTTGTCTATTTGTTGAATTAGAATTTTCAACAAATATGAAATATCAATTTGGTTATTTTGTTGAATTAGAATTTTCAACAATTATGAAAGCACCAATTTTTATCTATCGGTTGAATTAGAATTTTCAACAATTATGAAAGCACCAATTTTTATCTATCAGTTGAATTAGAATTTTCAACAATTATGAAAGCACTAATTTTTATCTATTTGTTGAATTAGAATTTTCAACAAATATGAAAACATCAAATTCTGGATATTTGTTGAATTAGAATTTTCAACCAAATGAAAACATCAAATTTTGGATATTTGTTGAATTAGAATTTTCAACAAATATGAAACACCAATTTTTGTCTATTTGTTAAATTAGAATTTTCAACAAATAAGAAAACACCAATTTTTGTCAATTTGTGAAATTAGAAATTTCAACAAATATGAAACACCAATTTGTGTCATTTGTTGAACTATAGTTTTCAACAAAAATAAAATATACATTCTTGGCATTTGTCGAACTAGAGTTTTCAACAAAAATAAAATATACATTTTTGTCATTTTGTTGAACTAGAGCTTTCAACAAAAATGAGGTATCAAATTTACCATTGTGTTTAACAAGAAGATTCACCAAAAATGAAATATCACTTTTGCCATTTTTATTGAATTAGAATATTCAACAAAATGAAATATAAATTTCTATCATTTTATGGAATTAATATAAAAATAGAAATGTTCATGTTTTTAAAATAAGAACATAATTACATTAAAAAGTTTACATTTTTAATGTAATGTTAGAACATAGAAAATGTACATGTTTTAAAGTTAAACATGTTTTATATTAAAAACTCACTTTTTAATGTAATAATAGAATATAGAAAATATTCATGTTTTAAAATGAAAACATGTTAACATGTTTTACATTAAAAAATCACTTTTTAATGTAATAATAGAAGTTAGACAAAGATTCATGTTTTAAAATGAAAACATGTTTTTCATTTAAAATTCACTTTTTAATGTAATAATAGAAGTTAGACAAAGATTCGTGTTTTAAAATGAAAACATGTTTTACATTAAAAATTCACTTTTTAATGTAATAATAGAAGTTAGACAAAGATTCATGTTTTAAAATTTAAACATGTTTTACATAAAAAATCCACTTTTTAGTGTAATAATAGGAGTTGGATAAACATGCATGTTTTAAAATAAAACATGTTTACATTAAAAACTTTGTTTTTAATGAAATGAATGAATCACTAGAAAATGTTCATTTTTAAAACAAAAACATGTTAACATTAAAAATATCATTTTTTAAAAAGAATATTCATATGAAAATTCTTCATATTTGAATAAAAGTGTTGAAAACATTAAAATCATATTTTAATGTAAAGTTTGATTCATTGAAAATATTGACTGTTTGAATAAAAATGTTACATTAGAAATAACATTTTGTTATAAAATGTACATTAGAATAAAAATAATATTTTTGTTATAAAAGGTTACATTAGAAATAAAATAACATTTTTATTATAAAAAGTTGCATTAGAAATAAAATAACATTTTGTTATAAAATGTTTTATTAGAATAAAAATAACATTTTTGTTAGAAGCGTTTTATTAGAATAAAGGTAACATTTTTGTTAGAAATGTTATATTAGATTAAAAATAACATTTTTGTTATAGTGGTTATATTAGATTAAAAATAACATTTTTGATAGAAAGGTTATACTAGATTAAAAATAACATTTTTGTTAGGAATGTTATATTAAATTAAAATAACATTTTTGTTAAGAAATGTCATTACATCAGAAAATGTCATTTACATAAAAATGTCATTCATATAAAAATGTCATTTATTTAGTATTGTCATTTATTTAAAAATGTCATGTTAATAAAAATGTCATTTTGTTAGGAATGTTATAATGAAAATAAAATATGTAAATGATAAGATTACATCTTTATAGTACATATAGAAATGATTAAAATGATCATTAGTTGGAATTACAAAATTCGCTAGATTAAAACATTATCATTATTATGTTAGCGATATTAGAAATAATTCAAACTGAATTAAAATTGGTTAAATTTATTAACCAATGATTTAGTTAAATAGATTGTTGTTGTTGTTTGAAACCCCACACGGGTATTGGGATGATATTTGTCATACATTAGACCCAATGTTGGTTATATGTCAATCGATGGATTGACAGTCTATGATGAGCGTTATTTATTTATTTTAATGCTCACACGGTTATAAACTTCACTCTGGATGTGAATGGATTGTTTAATGATTGTTTATCATCATTTTTATGTACATGTGATGTATGAAACCCATATAACTGAGATTATATGGTAATTGATTGGGTCGCATTCCGATTCAGAATATCTTTTAAATAAATAATATTTGAAAATAAAGAACATTTTTATGTAAAGAATATTTTAAAGTAATGAATCTGTTAAATAAAGAATAAATCTTTAAATTAGATTTAATGAAGTTTTTCAATGTATTAATATTTAATTGGAATTAAATAAAATAAAATGATTATGGGTTGTCGTGAATGGTGTCTTAAATAACACTGTTCTTAAACCCAGTTGAGAAAAGAATAAATCTTTTAATTAAGATTATTAGAGTTTCCAATTATATTTAGTAATTGGAATAAAATGAAATGTGAATTGGGTTTATTGTGAACTGTGTTTTTAATGACATTTGTTCTTTAACCCAATTAACAGTGAAAATAAAATTTGGAATTTATAAATCTTTTATTAAGATTTAAATGGAAATTCTCCAAAGTAAAGTTTTCCAATTTAATATATTAAATTGGAATTGGAAAGAATTCAATTTAATAATAGTCGAGATGAGATTCTGTAAAAGAAGTCCGTTACTATATATGGAATTTAAAACGGCTTTGCCGTTATTCCATTTATATTAACAGTCTGATACGGAAATTTATATCGATTATATATTGATTTGATTTATGTGAAAATTCCATATTTAATGGCAGACTATTTTGGGTTTACCATGAACTGTGTTTTAAATGACATTAGTTCTTTAACCCAGTTAAAGATACGATTAATTTCTTAAAGTTGAATAATCATAAAGTAATTATTTTTGATATTAAAACCAAATTGGAGTTTTAATGAATCTTTAAAAAAAGAAGATTTAAGAATAAATTTAAAGAATTTGTCTTTGATAGAATAAGGTGAATATTTTATTAAAAGAATATTCTGAATTGGAATGAGGCGTTTATGTGTTTTTATAACACTTGATTTTTGATTATACAATACGCGAGTTATTCGGAAAGACCGGGTTTAACCCATTCTGAATGTTACTACGACGATTAAAAATCGAAGATGTTGAAGACGGTGATTGAAGACCGGTAATCTTCACATCGAATGGATGACTACTGATGCCCTGGACTGATTTGCTCCCAGGAAAGGGTAACAGTGGTAGTTGTCCGGACGTACGTGTTATTTGTCCGGCTTTGCGAGCACCTCTCTTCCATATTGGATAAGGTGTCTCCGGTTTCATTCAGAACCAGAACGGACTTGTAAATGAAGTGTGTCTGACATTGGATTTCATTCCATGTAAATTAAATTGATTTCTATTTAATATATATCTATGGTGGCGGAGAATTTATTCTCTTGCTTAACCCCCTTCTCTGAGACGCACGAGCTCAGAGGTTATTTATTGGTAGTTATCGATCGCATGGCGCGACTTGTCAATGTGGCATGCCAAGATGCAAATGATCAAGGCTTTTGTTGAAAAGCAGAGCCTTGTGGTTGATGATCAAAGCATAGCCGATTTCGGCATAGCTTTGTGTATAGCGTTGCTTCGCGAGCCTCACACCCCGGTAGGAGTCTAAAATGGGACAAGTGAACGCAGGGAGTGCACACGTTTCTTTCTAGCTAGAAGTGGTGTCAGCGTTTTACAAGTCCTGACATTTTTACTTATATGGATGATGGAATGAGGCGCCTCGGATTTATTGGTCGATAGTGACCATTTTATAGGTTCAATGACCTGAAAGCGTGTGTTCAGGCATAACTAATCCACTAAAGTATTTGAGGATCGGCCCTGCAGGATCCAAGGGTTCGCCGATGTACGAATCCTGGGACATTGCTAGAGTGTCTCGAATCAGTAAGGAGATCGCCCTTAGCCTTGACTCATGATGGAAACCCAATTTCCAATACGACATTACGGTTTTGATTGTAAACCTATATATGGCGACATAGTAGGATGGGGTACTATGCCATCTAGGATTGATACATTTACTTTGCAGTATTTTAAAACCGATTAGTCACTAATAATCATATTAAAATATTATTTTCCACGTATTAAGCATGTTTGATCATTATAAGGTAAAACTCTATCCTCCGGTTTGCGTTGCATTGTGTGATGAGACTTAAGTCTTATAATGATTTCATTTTCTAAAAAGCATTGCGTTGTTTTTTTTAAAAAAAAATTTAAACTTATGCACTGGCAATCCAATGGAGTAAACCCGTTCCGCCTTAGCGGCGTGGTCCTGTGATTAGCCATATTGTTATATAAGTTAGGAAAGATTTCTCATACCAGTCCCATGACTGACTCGTAGTTTGTTTCACTTTGCAAACTCGGGTGCCCTCTTTTCCACACGGGCAGTCGAGTAGCTTATTTTGCAGATATATTGAGCAGGATTCTGGATCGAAGCTTAAAGCTGTGTCTAGAGTATTGTTAGACTTCTGTTGTATCAGTTTATTGTTCCCGCTGCATTGTATTAAATTATTGTAAATTATCTTCCGTTGTTGTATTATTATATCGATGTACTCTGATGTAACATTATTGTAATGTTTATAAATGTATGTTGTTATTTGTTATGATGTGTTGTATTCCCAGAGTTAGCGTATTTGGGTTTTGAACGGTCTTGGTCGATTTAGCGATCGATTTGGTCCGGGCGAAATCCGAATCGTTACAAAAAATACACTAGAGATTTAATTAATAAATATGATTTAACTAAACTAATGGAAGACCTACACCTATGGCAACTAATATAGCTCTAAGTCAGATGATACGTCAAAAGAAGTCGATCAAAAATTATATAGAGGAATGATAGGATCGTTATTGTATATAACCGCTAGTAGACTAGATATAATGCATAGTTGTAACAACCCGTAAAATCTGAACTAGTTTAAAAATTTTAAATTGGCTATTTTAGTGAATTTTAAATATTTAAAATAAATATTTTAAATAATAATGACAAAATGTATGGTTGAATCGATGTTGAAATTGAATATAATCACTTTGAATTATAAACATGGCCTGAAATGGCGCGGCAGTTTCAAAAATTGAATTCAAACTTTGACTGACTGTACCGGGGGTCAAAAATATTTAAATATGTTAGTGAATACCTTTCTAACGAATCTGAAAAATCGAAGTTTCGTAGCGGGGGTCAAAGGTTATGGCCAAATGAATTTTCAGAAAGGTCGCTATAGAATTTATATAGCCCGTGAAAATAGACATTTTGCAAACGACCTCGGAATTCACCGAAACCACTTTTGTTGGATCCGGGATGTGAAGTTAATGCTAGGTTTCAAATCTCATAATTTTTGAAGCTAGTATGTAAGTGTGGCAAAGGAAAATGTGTTTTGGTCAATTATAGTTAAATTGGATCGACCAGAAAATGACCATTTTTCAAACGGTCTCAGAATTCGACGAAACTAATTTTGTTGGGACTGTATCATCAAAACATAGCTAGATTTATTTTTCTGGAATTTTTCGAATCAGTATGTGGCCCCGACAAATTGAAATGTACGTTCAAATTAAATATTGAATGTTTTATATTTTAATTTGAAAGAAAACTGACTGAAACAGTCGAATGGGACTACGAAACATATCCCATTGTGTTCGGAATGGGGATAAAATGCTAGGGATGACAGTCGTTGGGTTTGGATTGGGGTTCGTGTGTGAAAGGGGGTATTTTCGAAATTAAAAAATATATAAATTAAAGAAAAATTCTCATTGCCTCATCATTTTCTCACTCCCCGTCGTTTCTCTCTCTTCCCTCCCGACTAACGGCGAATGTTCTTCGATCCTTCCCTCCCATTTTCTGGCCAATCCGCTCAACAAAATCCATTGCTGCTTTGGAGTACTTTGTAGATCTTCTTCCCAGCTCCACATCTATACCCACCTCGACCTCCACCGTGCGTTGTGCCTCGAGAATAGTGGCCAGGAAGTTTCGTCATTCAGGTAGCCGCCACCGCCGCTAGGAGCCACCGAACTCCACCCCACTACTGGCGCACGTGCGCCTCTCCGAACACTCCAAGGTGGCACCGCCCGATTGCCACCTCGTGCTACGGATTTCGAGTTATTGTCAAACCTTGTTTTGAACATCAAGTTGAGGTACACGGCTAATTTATTTTGAATTGATTTTTACACTTTTAGGTGTTGCAAACTTGTAAAAACCATATCTTTTTCGTTCCTTATCGAAATCCAGTGAAATAAGAGACAGTGGACTCGTGTGGATGTCTTCTACATTCTAGAAGAGACCGCTTATTTTTCTGAGCCTTCTGCTATTTTTGGTGGAGTGGAACCCAATGTGAGATTTCTAATATTATAAACGATATGGAAAACAACAATGTATAAATTATATAGTCGATGTATGAATAATATCAGCGTTAGACACCTCATGTATAAGCGTTGTATAAGTTGTATGTTCGATATATAAGTTATATATGCGTTGTAAAAATTATATGTGTGTTGAAATGAATTGAAGTGAATCGAAATATATTTATATACGAATATATATATATATATATATATATATATACACTCCCCTCGTCAACAGACCAGGGACGATATTTATTGTTTGTGATTGGTGTGAAAACTGGTTGATAGTGAATGATTGATTATAATTGTTTGTGGTTGAAATTGATTGGTTGTGGTTGAAAAATACCCATTGGTGATTGAAACAAAATTAGAATAGATTGTGGAAATGAAAATAAAACATGCCGCCTGCGTGCGAACTAGATGCATGAATCCCCATTGTCAAAAGCTGCGAGGCTTTAAGGTAGAGCGAGGAGCCGTACTAGGAACGGCCCCGGTTTTAACTATCCTGCCGTTATGCTGCCGAAATTTTCAATAATATTCGTGTGTTAGAATTATTTTCATGTGTTGAAACTATATTCCTGTGTTGAATAGAAATTCATGTGTTGAAACTATATTTCTGTGTTGAATAGAAATTCATGTGTTGAACGACATTCATGTTTTGAAATAAATTGTTTTATAATAAAAATCATATTTTTATCATCTATATGAACTATATAAAATAATCGTGTTTTGAAATAAATCATTTTAAAACAAAAATCACATTTTTACTATATACATGAATTGTTAAAAATAGTGAAGTGTTGGAATAAATGTCTGTTGGGTAAAAATGTCATTTTTATCAAATGTGTAAAGTGGAAATCATTTTGAAATGAAAGGAAGTGTTATATTTATATATATCTATATAAATATAATCTAAATATAGCGAATAACGATGTTGTAGTTCATATTTTGAGATCGTGATTTCAAATGATTAGTGCGGGAGATCCGACCATCGGATTTTCCCGAAACCACAACCGTTGGGTTCGCCTTGGAAATATCTTTCCAATGGCACCAACTTTGTAAAGATCCAACGGTTGGATTGTCTGGAATGTTTAATTCAAATCTGAAGAAAAACAGCGCCAGAATCGATTATATATATATATATATATAAAAATAAATTAAATCGAATAACGACGCTGCAGTTCGTATTTTGAAATCGTAACTTCAAACGATTAGTGCGGAAGATCCGACCGTCGGATTTTTCCAAAACTGAAACCGTTGGATTCGTTTTGAAAAGATCTTTCTAATGATATAAATTTTGTGAAGATCCAACGGTTAGATTTTCAGATATGTGTAAATCAAATATGGATAAAAACAGCGCCATGGCCGCGTTATGGCCTGAAGCGTCGCTTAAATGAATTGGCTATTTTTAAATAAATAAAAATAGTGATAAAATATTATAAACAATATGGAATGGAAATAAACTGAATTTGCTTGATTTATGTGATATTTGATGGTTGAATGTGTTTGGTGTGAAAATTACATTAAAGAACAAAATTGGTGATGCCGAATAATTTAACCATTGAAATGAATTGATTTGAAATTTTAGATATACGTGAATTATTTGAAAAGGCCGAGTTAATTCTCATTTCAAATAATTGATCGATGAGTGAAAGTCGAAGATATGAAGACGGTGCAAGACCGATGATCTTCACGTCGAATGGAGGGGTGTTACTGATGCTCATGATAGGAGTAGCTACCTTGACGGGGTTGAAGTAGTAGCCACCCGGACGTACTTGTTGATTGTACGGATATGCGAGGTATTGAGTGCCTCCGGTTTCGTTCAGACCCAGAATGAACGTGTAAATGGACTGTGTGTCTGACATTGGATTTTGCTCTGTGCTGATTGATCTCTATTAAATACTCCCTCCAGTTCAAATTATTAGACGTTTTAGAGGTTTTCACACAAATTAAGAAAAATTAAAATTGGCTTAATTCTTCTCGGTTTCTGCTGTTTCAACATTGAATTCTGCTGTTTCATTTACTGTTCATCATTTTTCAATGCAACAAAAGAGAGAGAACATTAAATACAACCGCTAAAAACAATTAAATTTGTACTCTTCCAATGCAGCAGGTGCTTTTCCAATGCAGAGTTCAAATTATTACTCCTTGGCTTTTGCAAAACGTCATATAATTTGAATAATGGAAAACTCCTCAAAACGTCTAATAATTTGAACAGGAGGGAGTATATATCTGTTTGGCGGCGGAGAATTTATTCTTTTGCTTAACGCCCTTCTCTGAGACGTACAAGCCCAGAGGTTATATATCGATAGAATTCAATCGCATGGAGTGAATTGCCTGTGTGGCACGCCTAAGTGATAGATGATCAAGGCTTCTGTTGAAAAGCAAAGTCTTGTGGTTGATGATCAAAGCATGTCCTATGTGGCGTGGCTTTGTGTATAACGTTGTTTCGCGAGCCTCACACCCCGGTATGAGCCAGAAACGGGATACGGACTTCAAGGAGGACATGCGTTTCTTTCTAGCTTGGAGTGGTGCTTTGGGTTTTACATGCCCTGGTATTTTACTTATGTGGATGATGGGAAGCGAGGCCTCGGTTTGCTTCGGTCTCTTCGGAGCCGATGGTGTGGTCAGATATGACCAGTTTACGCCCCATAAGGCGGGGAAACGCAGTGTTCAGGAATTTTAATCCACATCGGTGGACCGGCCCTGACGATCCAAGGCTTGTCTGCGCGCTTGCCTGAGACATGGGCTTGATTGTCTCGAATTCGGTGAGGACTGTCTTTTGCCTCGGTTCATGACGGAAATCCAATTTCCAAATACGACATCGTGCGGTTTTGATTGTATACCAATATATGGCGACATAGTGGTATTGGGCATTAATGCCGCCTATGATTGATAGTTATGATTGAAATTGTTTTTGAAACATATATACACTAGCAATAATATCAAATGACTTGTTTTGCTCGTACCAATCATATTTTGTCCATTATAAGGTAAAACTCTATCCTCTGGTGTGTTGCATTGTGTGATGGGAACTGAGTCTTATAATGGCTTCATTTTTATAAAAAGCATTGCGATGTTTAAAAGAATTATTTGTTTTAAAGCACTGGCAATCCAATGGAGAAAACCCGTTCCGCGAAAGTGGCGTGGTCCTGTGATTGGCCATATTTGAAAGTGTGTTAAGTAGATTTCTCATACCAGTCCCATGACTGACTCGTAGTTTGTTTCACTTGCAAACTCGGGTGCCCCTATTTCTACAGGGGCAGCCTTGTATTCAGGTTTTAGCAGGCTCTTTCTGGATAGCTGGAGCTGAAGATGGATTCTATCATTTATCTCTTTTTATGCTGTTCAGCTCCTGTTGTACATATTATGTTTTCTTTTCCGCAATAGACATTTATGTATAGCTGAACTGTATTTTGTACTAAGTACGATCCTATATACTGTGTAACTCTGATGATTATATTTATCCAGTGTATTCTATTGTACATTATTTGGTGTATTTGTTTATTTATGTTCTGCTATTATCTGTTTATGTGTTATATTCCAAAGATTACCCTTGCCACCGTCTTATCGGGAATGGGTTCGTCACAAATGTGGTATCAGAGCTTTGGTTAAGCTTAGCTCTGGTATATAACACATTAACGAACTCGTCAGAGATAGAACCAGTAGAGTTCTAGGACGAATAACTCATTGCAGATAGGATCAGCAATATCCTAGTATGAGTATAGCAGAATCAGAACAACTCGTTAGAGATGGGGTCAGAAGAGCCCCAGAACGAGTCGAGAGTTATATGTTTATAAATAATGTATTTGTGATTATATATAGTTTGGTTTTAGAAATATGATTTTTGAATATATAAAGGATACATATTTGAAAGGTTAAAAATAAATTGATTGATGTTTGTGTTGTGTGATTGTGGATTTGATTAATTAAATTATTAGCGCGATAGTTAATTTAATCAATAAGGGAATGTATGGTCGGATTTATTCGATTAAATCACACATTGAACAGAGTTAAAAATAGATAGAACTATATACATGTGCATTATATATGTTTGGACAGGTAAATGGATTAGTTGTTGAGTAAAGAAATTATTTGCATGCCCGACAAATAGGTAAACCTTAATGAGTTGGATGCGCAATTTTATTATTATATCAACTCCTGTGAATGACATTGGATGCGGAGTGCTAGTTATTCTGTGTGTAATTAATAAATGTCGCCATAGGATAGTAACAATTAATTTTGAACTACACTACATGGCATACTTCTAGAAGATAGGCATACTTCATTATATACCACATAAGCATTTGGAGCTTGTGTGACGAGGTTGAAGATTTACCATACGAGCGAGAGGCTTGTATGGCGATGACTATATTTTACAGGTTGAACTGATGACTGATGTGGACTATTTAAATTGTAACGGTAAAGTGCCAGATTAATATAAAAAAAACACACGGGTCTGGAGATGACAATAATCACGTCTCTCTAGTCATTAGATACGACACATGGATTATTTATTTCCCATACGGGACGAGGTGACGAGAATTTATTCTCTGGAGCAATTAAAATACACACTCCCTCAGGCTTTGACAAGGTGACGAGGATTTATCCTCTGGAGTAATTAAAAATACACACTCCCTCAGGCTTGACAGGGTGACGAGAATTTATTCTCTGGAGTCATTATCTATACACGTTCCCTGTAAACACCAGAATATATCACTACAAATATGTGTATGCTTTATAGGATTTATTGGGTACCTAATACGGCCCAATAAATTTCCAAACCCCTCCCCGTACAAAGGAGGTTATGGCGAAATTTTTCGAAAATTTAGGGTGTTAGCCAAATTTTTGAAGAATTTGAAAATTCTCAAAAACTGAAAAGTTGGAGAATAGAAGCCAGATTGAACGTAGGGTGATTAATCAAACCACTTTCGACTTTGTTCCTTTTCGGGGATGAAAAGTTTTAAGTGGGGGAGATTGTAACAACCCGTAAAATCTGAACCAATTTAAAAAATTTAAATTGGCTATTTTAGTGAATTTTAAATATTTAAAATAAATATTTTAAATAATAACGACGAAATGTATGGTTGAATCGATGTTGAAATTGAATATAATCACTTTGAATTATAAACATGGCCTGAAATGGCGCGGCAGTTTCAAAAATTGAATTCAAACTTTGACTGACTGTACCGGGTGCAAAATAAAACGGATTTTAGTGAAACCAAAAATATTTAAATTTGTTAGTGAATACCTTTCTAACGAATCTGAAAAATCGAAGTTTCGTAGCGGGGGTCAAAAGTTATGGCCAAATGAATTTTCAGAAAGGTCGCTATAGAATTTATATAGCCCGTGAAAATAGACATTTTGCAAACGACCTCGGAATTTGACGAAACCACTTTTGTTGGATCCGGGATGTGAAGTTATTGCTAGGTTTCAAATCTCATAATTTTTGAAGCTAGTATGTGAGCGTGGCAAAGGAAAATGTGTTTTGGTCAATTATAGTTAAATTGGATCGACCAGAAAATGACCATTTTTCAAACGGTCTCAGAATTCGACGAAACTAGTTTTGTTGGGACCATATCGTCAAAACATAGCTAGATTTATTTTTCTGGAATTTTTCGAATCAGTATGTGGCCCCGGCAAATTGAAATGTACGTTCAAATTAAATATTGAATGTTTTATATTTTAATTTGAAAGAAAACTGATTGAAACAGTCGAATGGGCCTACGAAACATATCCCATTGTGTTCGGAATGGGGGTAAAATGCTAGGGACGACAGTCGTTGGGTTTGGATTGGGGTTCGAGTGAAAGGGGGTATTTTCGAAATTTAAAAATATATAAATTAAAGAAAAATTCTCATTGGCTCATCATTTTCTCACTCCCCATTGTTTCTCTCTCTTCCTTCCCGATTAACGGCGAATGTTCTTCGATCCTTCCCTCCCATTTTCTGGCTAATCCGCTCAACAAAATCCATTGCTTTGGAGTATTTTGTAGATCTTCTTCCCAGCTCCACATCTATACCCGCCTCGACCTCCACCGTACGTTGTGCCTCGAGAATCATGGCCAGGAAGTTTCGTTGTTCAGGTAGCCACCACCACCGCTAGGAGCCACCGAACTCCACCCCACTACTGGCGCACGTGCGCCTCTCCGAGCACTCCAAGGTGGCACCGCCCGATTGCCACCTCGTGCTGCGGATTTCGAGTTATTGTCAAACCTTGTTTTGAACATCAAGTTGAGGTACACAGCTAATTTATTTTGAATTGATTTTTACACTTTTAAGTGTTGCAAACTTGTAAAAATCATATCTTTTTCGTTCCTTGTCGAAATCCAGTGAAACAAGAGAAAGTGGACTCGTGTGGACGTCTTCTACATTCTAGAAGAGACCGCATATTTTTCTAAGCCTTCTGCTATTTTTGGTGGATTGGAACCCAATATGAGATTTCTAATATTATAAACGATATGGAAAACAATGATGTATAAATTATATAGTCGATGTATGAATTATATCAGCGTTGTACACCTCATGTATAAGCGTTGTATAAGTTGTATGTTCGATATATAAGTTATATATGCATTGTAAAAATTATATGTGTGTTGAAATGAATTGAAGTGAATCGAAATATATTTATATACGAATATATATATATATATATACACTCCCCTCGTCAACAGACCAGGGACGATATTTATTGTTTGTGATTGGTGTGAAAATTGGTTGATAGTGAATCATTGATTATAATTGTTTGTGGTTGAAATTGATTGGTTGTGGTTGAAAAATACCCATTGGTGATTGAAACAAAATTAGAATATATTGTGGAAATGAAAATAAAACATGCCGCCTGCGTGCGAACTAGATGCATGAATCCCCATTGTCAAAAGCTGCGAGGCTTTAAGATAGAGCGAGGAGCCGTATTAGGAACGACCCCGGTTTTAACTACCCTACCGTTATGCTGCCGAAATTTTCAATAATATTCGTGTGTTAGAATTATTTTCATGTGTTGAAACTATATTCCTGTGTTGAATAGAAATTCATGTGTTGAAACTATATTCCTGTGTTGAATAGAAATTCATGTGTTGAACGACATTCATGTTTTGAAATAAATTGTTTTATAATAAAAATCATATTTTTATCATCTATATGAACTATATAAAATAGTCGTGTTTTAAAATAAATTGTTTTACAATAAAAATCACATTTTTACTATATACATGAATTGTTAAAAATAGTGAAGTGTTGGAATAAATGTCTGTTGGATAAAAATGTCATTTTTATCAAATGTGTAAAGTGGAAATCGTTTTGAAATGAAAGGAAGTGTTATATTTATATATATCTATATAAATATAATCTAAATATAGTGAATAACGATGCTGTAGTTCGTATTTTGAGATCGTGATTTCAAATGATTAGTGCGGGAGATCCGACCATCGGATTTTCCCGAAACCACAACCGTTGGGTTCGCCTTGGAAATATCTTTCCAACGACACCAACTTTGTAAAGATCCAACGGTTGGATTGTCTGGAATGTTTAATTCAAATCTGAAGAAAAACAGCGCCAAAATCGATTATATATATATATATATAATTAAATTAAATCGAATAACGACGCTGCAGTTCGTATTTTGAAATCGTAACTTCGAACGATTAGTGCGGAAGATCCGACCGTCGGATTTTCCCAAAACTGAAACCGTTGGATTCGTTTTGAAAAGATCTTTCTAATGATGTACGGTTAGATTTTCAGATATGTGTAAATCAAATCTGGAGAAAAACAGCGCCACGACCGCGTTATGGCATGAAGCGTCGCTTAAATGAATTGGCTATTTTTAAATAAATAAATACAGCGATAAATCGTGATAAAATATTATAAACAATATGGAATGGAAATAAACTGAATTTGCTCGATTTATGTGATATTTGATGGTTGAATGTGTTTGGGGTGAAAATTACATTAAAGAACAAAATTGGTGATGCCGAATAATTTAACCATTGAAATGAATTGATTTGAAATTTTAGATATACGTGAATTATATGAAAAGGCCGAGTTAATTCTCATTTCAAATAATTGATCGACGAGTGAAAGTCGAAGATATGAAGACGGTGCAAGACCGATGATCTTCACGTCGAATGGAGGGGTGTTACTGATGCTCATGATAGGAGTAGCTACCTTAACGGGGTTGAAGTAGTAGCCACCCGGACATACTTGTTGATTGTACGGATATGCGAGGTATTGAGTGCCTTTGGTTTCGTTCAGACCTAGAACAAACGTGTAAATGGACTGTGTGTCTAACATTGGATTTTGCTCTGTGCTGATTGATCTCTATTAAACATATATCTGTTTGGCGGCGGAGAATTTATTCTCTTGCTTAATGCCCTTCTCTGAGACGTACGAGCCCAGAGGTTATATATCGATAGAAATCAGTCGCACGGAGTGAATTGCCTGTGTGGCACGCCTAAGTGATAGATGATCAAGGCTTCTGTTGAAAAGCAAAGTCTTGTGGTTGATGATCAAAGCATGGCCTGTGTGGCGTAGCTTTGTGTATAACGTTGTTTCGCGAGCCTCACACCCCGGTATGAGCCAGAAACGGGAGACGTACTTCAGGGAGGACATGCGTTTCGTTCTAGCTAGGAATGGTGCTTTGGGTTTTACACGCCCGGGTATTTTACTTATGTGGATGATGGGAAGCGAGGCCTCGGTTTGCTTCGGTCTCTTCGGAGCCGATGGTGTGGTCAGGTATGACCAGTTTACGCCCCATAGGGCGGGGAAACGCAGTGTTCAGGAATTTTAATCCACATCGGTGGACCGGCCCTGACGATCCAAGGCTTGTCTGCGCGCTTGCCTGAGACATGGGCTAGATTGTCTCGAATTCGGTGAGGACTATCTTTTTCCTCGGTTCATGACGGAAATCCAATTTCCAAATACGACATCGTACGGTTTTGATTGTATACCTATATATGGCGACATAGTGGTATGGGGCATTAATGTCGCCTATGATTGATAGTTATGATTGAAATTGTTTTTGAAACATATATACACTAGCAATAATATCAAATGACTTGTTTTTCTCGTACCAATCATATTTTGGCCATTATAAGGTAAAACTGTATCCTCTGGTGTGTGTTGCATTGTGTGATGGGAACTGAGTCTTATAATGGCTTCATTTTTATAAAAAGCATTGCGATGTTTAAAAGAATTATTTGTTTTAAAGCACTGGCAATCCAATGGAGAAAACCCGTTCCGCGAAAGTAGCGTGGTCCTGTGATTGGCCATATTTGAAAGTGTGTTAAGTAGATTTCTCATACCAGTCCCATGACTGACTCGTACTTTGTTTCACTTGCAAACTCGGGTGCCCCTATTTCTACATGGGCAGCCTTGCATTCAGGTTTTAGCAGGCTCTTTCTGGATAGCTGGAGCTGAAGATGGATTCTATCATTTATCTCTTTTTATGCTGTTCAGCTCCTGTTGTACATATTATGTTTTCTTTTCCGTAGTAGACATTTATGTATAGCTGAACTGTATTTTGTACTAAGTATGATCTTATATACTGTGTAACTCTGATGATTATATTTATCCAGTGTATTCTATTGTACATTATCTGGTGTATTTGTTTATTTCTGTTCTGCTATTATCTGTTTATGTGTTATATTCCAAAGATTACCCTTGCCACCGTCTTATCGGGAATGGGGTCATCACAATATTGTATGTCTCGGTTCAAGATATCAATCACAACCTAAAGAAACTCACTTAAAAGTCGTAAAACATATTCTAAGATATGTAAAACAAACATTAAATTTTGGAATATTTTATCCTTGAAATGATTCATTTGACTTAATCTCCTATTATGACGTTGACTATGCGGGATGTAAATTAGATTGTAAAAGTACTAATGGAACATGTCACTTCTTCGGTCATTCTCTAGTCTCTTGGTTTAGTAAAAAGCAAAATACAGCATCTTTATCAACAACTGAAGTAGAATATATATCTGCTGCTTTGACCTGTTCACAAGTAATATATATGCAACGAACTCTAAAGGATTTTGGATTATATATAAATAAATCACCAATCTACTGTAATATTACAAGTGCCATAAATATATCTCAAAATCCAACACGTCATTCGAGAACTAAACATATTGATATAAGACATCATTTCCTATGAGATAACGTAAGTAAAGAAAAAATTTCACTAGAATTCATAGAAACAGAAAAACAAATAGCAGATATGTTAACCAAACTTTTAAACAAAGCCACATTTACTAAATTTAAAAGTGAATTAGGCATTTGCTCTTTAACCAAAATAGAATATTTAAATATATTAATATAAATATAGTATAAAATATAAATAAAATTCTGAAAAACCAAAATCTTATATGTATGTCAACATACATAAAATTACATGTCGACATATAACAGATATTTTTTAAAATGTTAAATTCCCACCAAAAAGTAGTTATAACCTATATTTAAACTCTTAATTACGAAATTTCTTCTTCTTCTCTTCATTTTCTCTCTGACTACACTTTGAAGTAAATAAAATAATGGCCTCCTCTCATAATACAAACCAAAACAACCCCATTTTGTTTTTCGGACCCTTCAAAGGTCCATTCCAACGTACTACCTTAGCGAGAGTGATGAAATTAGAAGAATCAACGAAGGATTTGCTGCAAATGGTGATTGAGTTTCAACTTAATTCTACAATTAAGGATGAATAGAGAACAAAAAACAAGGAAGGATTATGAGAAATTTACAATGATATGTGATGGAAAATCACACTAATCCTATTATCATTGAGGATGACAATCAAATGGAAGAAGAAGAGGAAGTAGGTATGGAAGAAGAGGCACTAAATGAAGAGATGGAAGAATACGATCAGGTTATTTGCGTAGGAGAAGTGTGTTTCGACAAAGATGGAAATGTGATCGAGCAAATGGGAAATTCTGTCATCATTATCCCCATTTCCCAATTCACAAATCCCCAACTGTTAAGAAACACTAATCGATTAGGATTATATTCATTCGTACACTCGTATATTTGTTGTAAATACGTACATTCATTGTTCAGTTAAGATTGTTTTGTACATATTATTTGGATTGACTGCTTGATATATACAATGGTTGTATTGATTATACTCTTATATAGTTTACCTAGTAGAATTACTATAGTATAACCACAGATTTATGGGGAGTTTCAATAAAATTATAGATCTAAGGGAGTTATATATATAGAATTAGTCACTAGGATCATTCATGATATAAATTTAGGAGGAGTATAGATAGATATACTTTTTGTTGATGACAAAGGGGGAGAAATTATAAAATAGGTATAGTTTAAGGGAGAGATAGTTTAAGGGGGAGTTAGAAGGAATTCATGGTGAAAGAGGGAGTAATCGAAGATTCAGATTAACAGGTAATATCAGGTATGAATATTTTATAAACCATGGTTGTCATCATAAAAAAGGGGGAGATTGTTGGATAATGAAATGTTGATGACAACAACCTTGTTTCAATCATTATCATTATTGATTATACAATATATACCAACACTTTTATCCAGAATATATATATATATATACATATGTGTGTGTATGTATATATATATATATATATATATATATATATATATATGTGAAGGATTTATATGCAGGATAAAAATATTGAAGACTGTACAGTTAAGAGATTCAAGATTTCAAAGGAGAATCAAGACTCATGAGTATCAAGATATCAAAAGTCCAAGATTATCAGAGTAATAGAGTCTAGTTAGTATGTAAAAACTCTGGATAACACTAAAACCTTGTTTTCAAATTATCTCTTTTTAAATTGATTTTAAACTATTTTCAAATTGATTCCAACCACTTTTCAAAAATGATTTTTAATCATTTAAGGATTTTAAACTTATGATTTCAAATATATTATAAAGTTTTAATTATATTATATGTGTTTATAATTATATTATATAGTTTTATATTACTTATATATAATTTTTGAATCATATGTTTAAATAATATTTTATCATGTTTTTATACTTTTAAAAATTATATTTTAAATAACTAGTTTTATTTTAGGAATTTCTAAAACATATATATTGGATTAAATACTTGAAAAAATGATTTAAATTTAAAATTTAGTGTATATATGTCGACACACACATATTGACATGACGACATATAGCTGAAAAAAATTTAAATTTTAAATAGTTGTATCTTTTCATTTGAAAACATTTCAGAAATAGTTATGTCCAAAACAATTTCAGAAAAGGTCGTTGTAAATGCAGTTCGATGGTTGTTTATGGAAATCGACTGTACAGGCCTTAATAAAATTATTAAAAACATGGGAAAATTGTGTAAAATCATAATAAATGATTTGGAAAGATTTTGGTTGAAAATTTCCAGTTTTGAAAAGATAAAAATAATAATCAATTATTTTTAGAAATAAATAAATTGGATTTGAAAATGGTTTTAAAATAACCAGAATTTTCCAACTTATAAGTTGGAATGGATTTGGATTGGAAATATCTTCGAAATATTTCGATATTGGATTATGTGATTATACAGATAATGTTGAGGAATTTGGAAGATATATATATCGTTATTCCCAATACGATATTTGTTGGTTTCAGAATTTGATATTGAATATAAGCCGATATAATTTCTATTCAGAACATTATATTTGATATCTAATTGGATTTTGGGTTTGTCATGAACGATGTCTTAAATAACACTGTTCTTAAACCCAGTTGAGAAAAGAATAAATCTTTAAATTAAGATTTAGCGAAGTTTTCCAATTAATTAATATTTAATTGGAATTGAATAAAAAGAAATGGATTTTTGGGTTTATCGTGAACAGTGTTTTAAATAACACTTGTTCTTTAACCCAATTAACAGTAAAGAATAAGATTTGGAATTTATAATCTTTTAATTACGATTAATGGAATTTTCCCAAGTAAAGTTTTCCAATTTAAAATATTAAATTGGAATTGAATGGAATTCGATTTGGTAATAATCGAGATGAGCTTCTGTAAAGGGAGTCTGTTACTATATATGGAATTTAAAAGGTTTTGTCGTTATTCCATTTATAGTATTGATTTGATATGGAAATTTATATCGAATATATATTGATCTGTTTTCCGTGAAAGTTCAAATTTGATGGAATATGATTTTGGGTTTATCGTGAACTGTGTTTTAAAGGACATTCATTCTTTAACCGTATTAAAGACAGGATTTCATGTCTGACATTGTATTTCGAGCTGTATACGTTGATCTCTACTAAATATATATCTGTTTGGTGGTGAAGAATTTATTCTCTTGCTTAACACCGTTCTCTGAGACGTATGAACTTAGAGATTATATATTGGCAGAAATCAGTGGTACGGTGTAGATTGTCGATGGGGCATGTTTGGGTTTCCAAACTTAAATAATCATTAAATAATGATTGTTGGAAGATTTTTTTTTTCTTGAAAATTGGTTCACTTTATTAACTACTAAAAAAACCATACAAAAGAAAGGTTAGCATACTAACCATTACAAAAGCTAAAACAAAATAAAACAGAAAATACAAGTAAATGTAAACCTAAACAACATATAACAACCCATTATTAGACCAACTTCCCGCTGTCACGCAAACCTGCACTTCACTCCAGTCAATCATCTCCCATAAAAATACAATTCAAAACAGCATTTTTTCTTCTTCAGTATATAAATCAGAAACACCTCTTCAAATCCATTAACAAGTCTTTCAATAGCTTACCCCATATCATCCAGACCTATCTGCCAAGAAGTGTCTTCAACTAATCAACTTCATACTTCTTATGAAACCATAAATGGGTTCACATGATCTCAAAAAAAGCACTAAGGTGAGCATTGAATAAAACGGCCCTTCAACTATCTGTAACTGCACCTGAATTCCGAACGAATCAATTCCAATAGCTAAGCCTGGTTGATGAATCACAACTTTGTGATTCAATCTTAGTATTAGAATCAAAAATGTGAACAAATAGACCAGGTGCAAATTTCTTATTAGAGCTGAACATATCATGAGAGTCTGGATGAAACATGCTTTACATTGAACCACATAAAAACTAGGAGCACAAAATGAATATTGTCTGTTTCTGCCAACACAAAAATATATAGCTTAACAGGTGAATTGAAAAACCATTTGTATCTGCTCCTTGAACTCATTGTCTATACGGTACAGGAATATACCATCCCATTTATAAAAGTAAAAGGAGCTTGTTTCAAACATAGGACACGAATCTTGTTAAACTTCAAGAAAAGAAGCAGAAAGCTCAAATCACACACATAAATCTGATCTGTTGCTCAAATATTTAATCATTCGCTCTTTAGTGGTTCAACATATTAGCAACACAGAATTTCTGAAGCCTTTGTACAATCAGTTCATCACCTATTCATGCTTCATAGCTGTTGTTAATCATCTATTCATCAACCCCACTAAAATTTAATCCCATAATATCGAAGAATTTGTAATGGAACTGGTATAGATCTTTTCCAAAAACCACTAGTCCATAATCCATTTAAGATGCATTTTATTAGGGAAAACTGTATAACCCATGAAAATCATGACGAGGTATATTAACTTGACTCCAGTTATGACACGTTGAAACCCAAAACTGTATTACAAAGAAGTCATCCAGAATCTACCTTATTGGAAAACCAAATAGGATGTTTGAAAATCGTAAACAGTTTTGGGTGAAAAATCATGAAGAGGCGGTTTGTCTTTAAACACAGATCAATAATATCATATTGCAAAAGAATCTGAAGAAAAAACCTACAGTGGACAGATATAGAACCCAAGAACTTTATCCCCTTTCAGATGCAACATAGTACCATCTTCAACATAAAATAAAAACCACAATCATCTGAACTCTATTTTACATCCAATCGATACCATCAGATAAAGCCCCAAATCATATGCAGTCGATCTAAAAATATAAAACAACAAACATACCAGAAACATTGGAAGATTAAAACTAATTGAAGATTTAATAAATCTTTAGTTAAATTGAAATGAGAATGTGTTAATTTAAATTATAAAATTTGAGAAATGATCGAAAGTGGAGTGCCACCAGCTTTACTCCCTGCGATAGTTAAATCTTTAATTAGATTTGAGTGTGAAATGGTAATTAAGTTTACCGATAACACCGTGGGTGTTAGATATGGAGTATTACCGGTTTTGCTCAATGGGATGAATAGGTTGTGATTGGGAAATAAAATAAATGATTACTTCGATAAGGTTCGCTAATCCCGACTAGTTTGGAAAACCTTAAATTGGTTAAATTGTGAAAAGAATATTTGAATAAAAGAATATTCTGGATTGGAATGAGGCGTATGATGTGTTGTTATAGCACTTGATTATAAGATACGCGAGTTATTCGGAAAGACCGGGTTTAACCCATTTTGAATAATTGATATGACGACTAACAGTCGAAGAGATTGAAGACGGTGCAAGACCGACGATCTTCACATCGAATGGATGGGTTGCTACTGATGCCCATGATTGGAGTAGCTACCTTGAAGGGGTTACAGTGGTAGCCATCCAGAAATATTTGTTGATTTTTCGGATATGCGAGGGCCTCTCTCCTGTATTGGACATACGGGACGAGGAATAAGGTGCCTCCGATTTCGTTCAGACCCAGAACGGACTTGTAAATGGATAGTATGTCTGACATGGTATTCCTTTATATTGTATTCGTTGAACTCTGCTAAATATATATATCTGTTTGGTAGCGGAGAATTTATTCTCTTGCTTAACACCCTTCTCTGAGACGTACGAGCTTAGAGGTTATATATAGGTAGATGATCACTGATATGGTATGGATTGACAGTGTCACAGGCTGAGATGCATAGATCCAAGCTTTTGTTGAAAAGCAAAGCTTGGTGGATGATGATCAAAGCACAGCATTAAGTAGCACAACTTTGTGTAGAGTTAATTCGTGAGCCTCACACCCCGATATAGTGGTGAACTGATGGTTAGATCTACTTTCGATATGAGGATGGATTCAGTCGACCGAGATGAGCTGAGTGTGGTCGCTCCACGCTCAGAGGGATAGGGCACACCCCCCGATTCCCAGAAGGATAGAGTATACGATGTTTTTCTCATGCACGGGATGTAAGCCATTGGGTATTGCACTATGCGATTGATCTTTCGGATTAGTAGCCATCATGATGGAAATCCAACTTCCAATACGACATTTTACAGTTTAAGTTGTACACTATTGGCGGCATAGTGGTATGGGACATTCATGTCGTCTATGATTGATACATTTATATTTGAAGTTGATTTCTTCACTTATAGTAATAATAAAAAGATTTGTTTTAAATTGTACCAAGCATATCTGGCTATTATAAGGTAAAACTCTATCCTCTGGCTTGCGTTGCATTATGTGATGGGACCTGAGTCTTATAATAGCTTCATTTTTCTTAATTAGCATTGCGATGTTTGTTTTAGGCACTGGTATTCTTGGGGGTAAACCCATTCCGTGTTATACGGCGTGGTCCTTTGATTTACCTTACTTTAAAAATAAAGATTTAATATTTGTTTTAGTTCTCACACCAGTCCCATGACTGGCTCGGAGTTTATTGTTTAACCTAAACTATAGGTGCCCCTATTTTCCACACGGGCAACTAGTAGTTTTGGTTTTGCAGATTTCTATTTTATAGGATCCTGATTTACAACCGGGGCTATATTCGGAAAGCTTTGTATCTGTGTATCTCTTTCAGTTGTGTTATGTATTATTTTTCTACTGCTATGTAATGTATTTTAAATCTCTGATATTATGATAATTTTCTATTGTATAATTATTCATACTCTGATATATTCTTGTGCTCTGATGTAATTATTGTAATAAGCAATAAAATGTTCTTATGTTTGTGTTCTGATTTGTCGTGTTCTCAATTCAATCCGGGCTTTCCCGTAAGGGCGAGTTTGGGTCGTCTCATATGCACTTCATAATAGTAACCAAAACTTGCCATAGCTATAACCACATCAAGATGCTCACTGAATAACAGAGAATAAAGATTGATAATACTGCTTCAAACTACTATCCAAACTACTATCATTCTGCATCCAAATTTGAAAGCTACTATCCATCAAACTATTATCCATCAAACAGCAACAACACTAGCTCATCACTCTGCATCCAAATTTGAAACAAGCATTTCCCCACTCCACTGTATTATAATAAGAATTCCAATGCAGCCGACATTAGAACACAAAGCCACTATACTGGATTGCTTTTAGTGTTTCGAGTTGCAGATTTCTTAAGATATTTGGATGGCAAAAAATCCTCAAGCCCAATATCAACTCCATCATCTGAATCATCCTTGCTTTCAGAAGCTTTTTTCTTCCTAGCCCTCCTATTAGCATTTTCAAAGCTGCTTTAGAAGGACTAGAACTCGGTGGTGTAGAATTAACACCTCTTACATCATTAACATCTCTAGCTGAAGCATTGATATCACCAGTTACGTTATTAGTAGAAATAGAAGGTGGAGGTAAAATAATGTGGTATGGAAGGGCTAAATGAGAATAAGGTAAGGTATTTGTCAAAACTTATTCTTCTTTAACACCAACTACATCGTTATCTCTTGCACCATCATCTTCACAATCAGCCCGAAACTTTCCTTTTAACCTCTCAGGTTTGGAATGACTAGAGGATACCCTGGCCACACCAAACAAAGTAGATGAACCATTCAAAGAAGAACATGTTGCTGCAGGAGTACCGTTACTAAAAGATGACGAATAAGACCTAGAGATAGAATTGCTAGAAGAATCCAAAATTGTAGAAAAACCAGAACTACCAAAACTGCTAGCAATACCGAAACGTGTAGAAAAAGTTAAACTAGAACTTGTTGAGCTCAAAACAAAGTTAGTTTCTGTATTCTTTAGAGTAATATCCTCATCATCAACATTGCTTGACTTACCCTTATGAGTACCATCATCAACTTGAGCATCCATACCATTATCATCACGAATATTAACATCTGCATTATTATCATCCACTATATCAACATGAATTTCCTCATTTAAACCACTCTCTTTCCCTGATTGCCTTTAACTGCCTCAGAGTTTAAAACATCAAAACAATTCTTATTCACTTTCAGCACAGCAGGTTAAGCCTCTACATTTTGATTACCTGTAACCTCATTTTTCGTCCTCCATGATTTCTTAGTTTTTATAGTATTCCAGCTATTATTATACTAGTTAAAGTTATTATTGTTACGAGGACCAGAAAAAGACAATGGCCTAACTTGATTTTCCTCAAAAAATACATCAATAGTTTCCTCGTTATCCATCTTTGCATTTGAATTAAAATCATAACAAATAGAATCATGCCCAAACACTTTACAAATAGTGCATATCTGAGGTTTCCAATCATATGAAACCCAGTAGGAGGGATATTTGATCCTAAACCATCAAGAACTATCAGCTCAGGAAGCTCAAAGTCAGAAGAAACTTCAATCAAGGCTTTAGCGTATTTAAATCTCTGCATTCTTTCTGTACAACTATCCAAGCAAATTAATTTCCCAACACTACACGCAAGCCAATTTATTCCTAAAAGCATCCATAAAATTGTAGGAATCCTATAGAAGTGAACAGAAACAGGAATTTTCTTAATCTATGATTGCGTACTTCCAATCGACAGATCCCATTTAGTTATAATAAACATATGCCCTCTAATGAAAATTGGACCAGCTTTAAGAATTTTGATTCTGTCAATGTCACTAGTAGTTCGAGTAATTGATAATTTTGATTCCTTTTCTACATTTTACTTTTGCTTATGTCTGCATCTGTGATAGTTTCTGTTGTGATATTCATTCTGTTATTCATATGGTAGTTCGAGTAGCTGATTATTGGTTAAGGCTTTTATAAATTAATTAAAATACTATTAAAACACTATTCACCCCCTCTAGTGTTAGTTTTGCCTTAAGATCCTTGATTCTCAACCCTAGCACCATGAACTTTTTTCAAAAGAGAAGATACCCTTTTTCATTTCTAGAAAAGTGTATTTATAGGCAAAAATGTGGATCGAACGGTGTGCTACGTGGCAGTCATCTGGTCTTGGGCTGGCCAAGTGTTAGTCGATCTGGAATAATAGTTGGGTGCAACGGGACTTGGTTTCCTGCTCAGGAATAGTTCTCCTCGATAATTGCAACATACGTGGAGCTCGAGATTTGGTGCATGAAAAATATAGTACGTCAGAGCTGACTGATTCTTTAGCCTTAGGAATATGACTTTGTCTTGTAGTGCAAGGTTCAGACTGACATTTCAGGATCGATCTGACCGATCGATAGGCTTGATTTTAGAAGTCCAGACCAGACTCAAAGAAGGACATTTTTATCTTTGGCTAAGTTGATTCAGGCCGAACCATCATTTAATGGATCCAAATAAAGGTCCACTCTAGAGATTAAGAGCTAGTTCTGCAATCTTCAAGAGTGGGTCTTGATCCATTTGAGTTATGACGGCTTTTACCAAAAAGCTAGTCAACACTAACTCTATGTTGCCGAAACAGACGGACTAAAGAGGGAACTGGTGGAGGTGAAAGCAGCGATGGTTATGGCTCGCGAAGAGCATAAAGGTGTTTTGGCTTCGACCACAGCCCGAGCGGTAGCCCTCGAAAAAGATAATAAAGTGGTATCTGAAGAGAATTCCCGATTGCGAGACGAGAACAAGGAAGTGCAGCAGCTTCGACAAAGCAATGAGACTCTGACTAAGGAAAATGAGAAGTTGTGAAAGGAGAATGAAAGGCACAACTCCTAAATAAAGAAACCGAAGAGCTCGTACAACTTCATGAATTAAATCGCGTCGAGATCGAAAATGCGAGGAAGAGTAAGGAGGCAGTTGAGGCTTCGAACAGAGAAGTGTTACGTCAGGTAGAAGGCGTCAAAGCCGAGTTCAAGGCCCAACCAGAGGAGCTGAGAGTTGAAGCAAGAGAGGCTCCAACAGTGTGAGGCTTCTACGTAAATACCTTCAATTCCGCAGAATCGAAGTGGGTCGAAGATTACGCCTACACGCTCGCCTTAGCTTGGGAAATGTCGATGGAGTACGAAGCCAGGGTCCAAGAAGTGGAGACGGTAGACGAGGTTGTCCTGATGGTCCAGTATCTGACAAAATAGGAGCGTCGGCTGTTGGTGGAAGGTAGGGCCCTGCTGAAAGAAGACGCCGAGGTGGAGGAGGCGGAGCGACTTACTATCGAGAAGGGGAAAGCCATTGTTACTGAGATTGTGGTGGTCGCCAATGAGTTCAGAGGTGGATGTTTCCAACAACAGCAAGTCATTCTGATTGGTTTCGCTGATGGTCCATCCATGCCAACTCTTGTTGTTACAGAGTATGATCTCGACTATCCGCGGTTGACACATGAACGCTCCCTTCCACCAACCACTGAGATACGATGCTAGTTGAAGCTACGCAGCGAACGATGGAAGGTATGTCCACTTCCTCAATGGTATTCAAACGGATGGAAACACGATGCCGAAGTAGACTAACTTGTCTCCTTCTTCATCACGTAGGTTACTTTGGAGCGATGGCGACAACCGGTAATGGGCCAACAGTTCCCGTCGTGCCTAGGTTCGATGTGGTGCCTTACAGAAAGCAGCTGGGAGAGGAGCTTGGCCATTCGGATATGTTCCTGGGATTGGAGTTGGGAGAGATAACAATGGAGGGATTCAAAAAACTCTTTCTGAAAGAGAAGGGAAAGCAGGAGGCAGATCCTCATATGACCGAACAGGCAGAGGAAAGCAGGCCGACTATGCACAAACCGGTCAAATATTAGAAGATCCAAATGCTTGTGAAGTCGGAGGAGGGGGAAGCGAAGAGGAAAGCCGACGAGGAAGCCTCGGTCAAAGGCCTTGTAAGAGGCGAGGGGAAAAGCCGAAGCAGATGCCCAGGCCAAAGTTGGGGAAGCCCAGAAGAAAGATGAGGATGAAGCCACCCGAAAGAAGGTAGAAGAAGAGTTTTCTAGGTTGAAGGATAAGGGGGAGGAGAAGCTGAAGGCGGCACTAGAGGCCCGGAAGAAGGCCAAATGGGATGCTAAAAGGAAAGTAGAGAACGAAGACTTTATGGAGGCAGACAAATCTATGGTGCTTGCGCTTCCCATGGAACCTCAGCCTAAACCTTTGAAGGTCCTTCCTGGCCCCGACATGGAAGCCCACATCACCGAAATTTCGAGCGACTCCGATGAAGAACTGCTGCTCGCAGGAGATCCAGAGTTTGAGATATAGCCATGACCCCAGCCTACTCCGCCAAAGGGATAGAAGGGAAGCTGCGAAAGTAGCCTCAAGTGGAAAAGGAAGAAGGGGGAAGAAGGAGGAGCCATCCGAGTTAGGATTGGATAAGAAGAAGAAAGGTAGCCCTCCATGATGATTGCTATAAATCGATAGCTTTTGGTTGTAGGTCGATAGTATATGCAAGTACAGTCCTCATTTTTGGAGGCACAATGTGGTTTTGATGTACATTGTGTCGTTAGAAAGAAATGTTTTGACTTGTGAATGAAAGTTAGTTTCCATTGCTTATATCACATTTCGTCTTAAGTGTTCAAGTGTTCTTTACATTTTCCAGTACTGTATTTATGTAAATTAACTTGCCGTTACACTTAAGTTTAAGTTTTTCGAGACTTCACTTTTGAGAAACCTAAGTCATGTGAAGTTCATATGAGTTGACTCCATTCTCAAAATCTCCTTTCGGTCGTTGATTTCGAGTTGTTTGGAGTCAGGTGTGTGAACTTCTCCCTCGAGACCTCCTTTCAGACGTCGTTGGTGTTGAGTCACGCGAAATTCAAGTTTGGTGACTCCATTTTCAGAAGCTCCTTATAGTCGTTGATTCCGAGTCGTAAGGAGTCATGGGTGGACGTCGTTGTTTCGTCCTTTATACTCTCTCGTCGTTTTGTTCAGGTTAGAGTCGAGGGCGTTGTTAGTTTGCCAGTTTTGCACCTGGATCTGAACCCCGGGGATCAGATTTAGCCAAGCAAACAGTCCGATCACACTTACTCAACTGGTGGGTTACCCCCAAGTCTGCAGACTAGGGGACAGAGTTGGACACTTAAATTAATAAGCTTTGCAATTTGTTTATACTCGACCTAGTCATTGGTTCGAGATTCAAGTTGACTTGTGGAGGGGGACTGCTCCACAAGGTTTGAGTCCTAGTAAAGTCTAGGGTCGGGATGGTGGATCGAGTCCAAGATTTGAGGTGTCGATCCAGCGTTGTGTGCTCGTTCATGAGAGTTGGTTGTAATTACAGCTTTAACATACTAAATAGAATGTAAATACACCAAGAATATGGAGATATGAAAGTATTTAATGATAAACCATCAGCCGTAACAACATTTTCTTTACGATACCTTGAATTGAAAACAAAACATTTGTTGTAACAGCCCACATTTTACATATCGGAGGATCGTAAAATATTTTTATTTTATTCCCTCAGGGTTGGACCATTCTCATATTTTGATATGTTGGTTATGGGGATGTGAGACATGTCCATAATTTTTACCAATTTTATTTGTGACAATTTCCCCCTATTAGTCTTGTACAAGGTATAACTTTTGAGTGGGATCAAATCAGGTGCTGAGGTCGGTTTCATTGGAAAGGAAATGATGTTGCCAATTTCGTAGAGTGGTCACATTAAAGATTTGGTTCAGCGGTTTGGGAGGAATCGCTGTTTTTGTGTTTCACAGTTTGCTGTTCAGGTTTTTGAACCATTAGTGGGCTGATTTGGAGAGGCCCGTTAGTGGGCTAGTGGAAGGCTATTAATAGGGGGTTAGAGACATGGAGAATGGTTTACTTTCTTCATTCTCTCATTTGGTTGAGCTCGTGATCCTCTTTGCTCAATCAAATACACCTTTCCACCATTTAAAATTCTAGATCTACATAAGAGAATCGAAGATCTACATTGTTTGAAGCTAGATCTACATCAATCGAAGAGAGATTTCCTCAAATCAAAGAGTTTGAAGCTAATTCTTCACTGTTCGGATTTAGATCCAAATGTTTTTGTGTTGTTTTGAAGATTTAGTGAGTGATATGCATCTCTCACACGGATTCAATCAAGTATATGAGTGTTTGATCTTAATTTCATCATTTTCAAGTGTTTTCTAGAAAAACACAACCTCATAAATTAAAAAAACGTGGAGTATATTTTCATTTGATTCGCCATAGGATATAATCTAGTAACTTAAAATCGATAATTTCTTATGTTAATTCATGTTTATGAAAGTTTAGATCCGTTATTCTGTCTACTTATTGATCTAGCGTGATTTTAGTGAAATTCTCATGTTTGGATGATGGTTACTTGTTGAATTGATCGATTTGGATGACTTAGATGAGTTGTTTGAATCGTTGTTTTCGTTTGACGAAGATTTGGTCAAGATTGGAGCTAATTTGGTCAGATATGGAGTTAAGTCATAGGTCGTGTGCACATCACGGGTTTGGCTCAGGTCGCAGGTCGTGTGCACAACACGGGTTTGGCTCAGGTCGTACATCGCTTATGTATCTGATATATAGAGCATGTTCTAAATTAACATCACTAACTACAATTTAAAGTGTTCTTGAGTACTTACGAAATACTGAAGAATTATTTGTGGAAACAATAGACTCCTCATGAAAGATTATGCAGACTATAAAGTGCAATATGCAAATCATAATTTTATATTAAATTTAGGTTACAAAATTTAAGTGGGAAATGTTCTAAACAATTACAAGCGACCTATTCAAGCAAAAGCTGAGTACATAACCATGAATGCAGTACAATAAAAAAGAATAAATAAATGCATAGATTATATAATTGAGCTAAGGGTCATTCCAATATTGAGAATACCATGATATTGTCATCACAGTGTTACGATGCAGTTCGTAAAGAATACAAAGCTCCATAGTAGTCAAGAAACCTATTTCGACGTTGTAACACCCCGAAATTTTAAAATATTAAAATTAACAAATTAAAGAATACTTAATTTTTAGAAGAAGAATTAAGGGAAACGGGCTGCGCCATTGCGTTCGTCTCGGAATTCTTCTTAACGCCCCGGAATTTCCGACCAGTCAAAATTGCCGAAAATCCTGTGCGTTCCAAAAACCAACAATGACAGTTACCATTTTATTTTGGAAGTATACAATATCACTCAATGCTCTGATAATTTTTTTAACACATACCTCTTATCTAATTTTGTGCTTAAATATGAATTAAACACAATTACTGTAAATCTATCCTTGTGCAACTCTAATGAGATGGACATCGATATTCATTCCTGCACACTTGATAAACACGTTAGCATGGCTTAAATAGTAAACATGAAAAAATGCACCAACATAAGACAAAATATCAAATAATAATAAAAAAAATTATTAATAAAGTAGCTGTCCGGGTTTGCGTAAGTCGGATATCGTATGGAGAAGTTATAAGCCTTAGAAGTTTGTATATGCATAAGGAAGAATATATATAAATAAAATAATTCCAAAACCTTCAAAAACAGTTCAAAAACTAAAATCCGACCAAAGCGGGCTGAGCGGGAAAATTCCCGCTCGCGGGTGTCAATCTGGGTCTGGTTCATTAGTTCTAGGCTATAAATATGGTTCCCTATTCTCCTATTTTCTTCATTGGAGATCATGCAGGCCATATGCTGTCGGGTTGCAAACTGAAACAGAATCAAATTCTACAACAACGGTTTAGCTAATCAAATTCAGAATTCATATCTATTCTTTCTCAATTCTCTAAACCTAACGCTGTGAGTTCTAGTTGCTTTTAGGTCTAGATAAATAATAGTGAATTATGAAAGACTATGATTTGGACACGTTGTAAATCTTGAATCTATGCTATTGTTAGACCTTATACTATGTCATGATAGATCTAATTCTCAAGATCTGATGCAATTGTGGCTATACTATGATGTTAACTTTATGGATCTTGACCTGTAACTATGTTGTGGTAAATGTAAATCTATTAATCTTGACAGTTGCAACATTGGTTAGATCTAATTTTGTATGTAAATCACCTTTCAAGTTGCGATCAACTCAGATATGTTGTAAGTTGGACATATTTAAATCTAAACATGCTATTATCATATTTTATGCTAGATCTACTTTATGATCATGTTTTATGCTAGATCCATTTTATGATCATATCTTATGCTATGATAGATCTATCTCTCGAGATCCAATTCAATTGTGATTGTTCTAGTATGTTATTTTTGTTTCATTTGGATAGATCAAATCATTTATGTGAACCATGAACATATGCCACCATGAATTGATTAGGAATGCGTCCACACCTTTATCTTAATTGTAACCTCTATGATGTGGATTTGGGTAGATCTATTTATAAACCTGTAGATCTAAACCTTTATTTATGTTAGATCTAATTTAATCTATTAGATCTAAAGCATGTGGACATTTTATGTAGATCTAAAGCAATATTTATGTTAGATCCCGTTATGATGATGATTACATGTCCATGACAATATGTATGTTCACCTTGATATGATGTTAATTACATGTCCATTCACTTTGTTATCAGGCTAGCATGTTTATGCCAATATATGTTGAAACTATCACCTCTATCATATTCCCATTTTCATTGTTATGGCTAGACTGCTTATTAGCCTAGATGCCGCCAAGATACGTCGAATATGTTAGTGAAGGAAATGGGGGAAAGGGATTTATAATTGGCATGTAATCTTTAAATGAATTGATATGTAATTCAAGTTATCAGTAAAATAGGTATTGACACGTATAAAAAGGAAAGGATTAATTAATAAATTAATTTATCAAAAATGGAATGTTTAGTAATCACAATTATGAATTGTAATTGTACTTTTGACACAAGGTTAGGTTACATTAGTGGTGGAAGTCTGCCGGGACCCGACCGGCATAATCAGCAGCCACTAATGTTGAACCTAATGTGGGAGGTCTAAGTACGCAAATACGAATCGGCTAAGACACGAGGTTAGGTCCAACTGTGGAATAAGACTGCCCGGACCCGACCGGCATATCCAGCATCCACATGTTGTAGGCCTAATGTGGGAGGTCTAGCCCATTATAACCATAAGTGGACATGGTAATGAATTGGACTACTTAACCTAAGTTAATCCATAGGGATTGTATGAACTTAAATTTATGTTGTGGGTTAAGTAAACTTGGCTGAATAAAAGGGGAGGGTTAAGTAAATCTTGGGTAGGTGGGTAATATTAGTATATATCGGCCCATAAACTTAACCGTTAAATAAACATGCTTGAATCAATGGGAGGGTCAAGTAAATCTTGGGTATGTGGGTAATATTAGTATATACAGGCCCACAAACTAAACTTGATAAGGTTATGTAATTAAAGACACCTTTTAGGTAAACATAACCAGTTGAAAACCTAGTAGTGGGGATGAAAGACAAAGGGGAGAGCTTGCATTATCTTGTGTGGGACCCATTTTAGTCAGTAACCGTTAAATAGGTATCAAACGGGTACTCCGAACTAGGTCGGAGTGGGGCACGCTTACGGAGCTGATTGTAAGAGATCCAAACGTAGAGGCGATGTTAACAGCGCGTTCCAACGGGGTCATGTGCGTGCATGGCTCCGCCTGCTGGGGAAGATAAGACGATGTGACATCAATGGATATGGTTGTGCACATCCGGAAAATAAAGGGTTTCCACTTTAGGGAGTGATACATCCTACTGTAGGGCCAACACAGGGTATCTACGGAATAGGGAGCCGATCGATTGGGGGTAGTAAATAGTGTACATCTAGGCCTGCCTGTTTCTGTGGGGTACCTGTGTTTCTGTCTGGGATAACACCCGTTATTTCTATTTAGGTACCAGTTCTGTTTGGGATAAAACCCATTACTAGAGTACACCTAAAACTACCATTATGTTTCTGTTGGGATCATCCTGTTTTTGTTAAGCAATTGGTGAGTATGTAATCCTATTACATATCTGTTATACTAGTATTGGTGCAGAGCAAGGAAAGTATTAAGAAGCGCTATCTATTATATCCTGTTGTCTTGTTTACCTTGTCATACCTGCCATTTATGTAGTGATCTCTCTTATCCACTTTGTATGCCTATCATGTTACTTTTATTTATTTACTGGCTAAAAGTAACTAGACTCGCCAGAGTGTCTGACCCTTTTCTTTTTCCTTCTCCCTTCCGTTCCCCCCCCCCCCCCCAGGTTCTCAGGAAGGAAACACTCAGGCTTGACCGTGATCTTGCTTGATTGTTGGAGCTGCTGATATGTATGGATCAAGCTCCTATTCTCGTTGCAATGGCCATATTTTGTTCTTGGGAAATTTTCTTTCTTTTATGTACTCTGATATTTCTGAAGTACAAGGCAGTGGTTTTTATGTTGTAATGGGTTTTTATATTTCAGACAAATGATGCTTTGGACCACGGTATTTTGATGATTAATAAAGTTTTATATTTCTATTGCAAAAAAATTTATATCTGTCTTGTAATATTCTGTGTCTGTTCACCTAAATGCTTCATAAAACTTAATGCATTCCCTTTGTGAGTGACATTAACGAACGATGGGTGTCACAGACGTGCCCTACATGATAAAGGTTGTTTATTAACGTCTAAGACCATTGATTGGCAAAGCAGGTAGTTAAAACATTATGGCATACTCATTCACCAAGGGACTGGCTCAATTAATTTTTCAAAAAACAGATCAAGAAGTTAGAATAAGATTTCATAATTGACTTAAGTGCAAGTTGGAGATTGAATAAAGTTAGGGGTGTATGCTATGGACAAATTATGTAATTTTTTTTATATATTTAACATAATAACCAATCCTGTTCAAAATAATTGGTATTATCTTTATATTACATATTTGTTATACATAATACAAATAATTAAGAAACTGATTTAAAATATATTAAATAAAAAATCCATTAATATTAAATTATGTTATATTAATTACAATATATTGTTATTGCGATAAATTTTTCCTATTAAAATAACATATTATTTCAAAATTTTCTAGTCAAGGGTTCTTTTGATGGAATATCAATACAATGTGTTGTAAAAGCCTTACATCATCGTCACGTATTTTGTGATGAATAAACAACTAGATGCTGCACAAGCCTTACTCCATCATTCTCGCTTTTTTGTCATGAGTAGACAATTGTATGCTATAGAAGCCTTAATCCATCATTTCTTTTATTTGTCGTGAATAGACATTTAGATGTTGCTCAAGTCATACTCCATTAAACAACAAATATAAAGCCATGAATAAAAAATGGTTTCCAACCCTTACAACATTAATCATCTTATATAATATTATGAATATATAAATGGATGCCGCATAGGCATTATACTGTCAATCATCCCATATAATGCCACGAGTAGAAAATAAGATGCCATACGGGCCTTATACCATTAACCATGGAATATAATGTCGTGAGTAGACAATTAGATAATGTAAAGCCTTGCTCTACTGATATCATATAATGTCGTGGATAGAAATACACTTGTCACTAAGGCCTATCATCGATGTTATAATTATAATAATGTCATATCCGTATATATTATTGCCACTTCGGTTATATACACATATTGAGCCTTTTTCTTAACCTGTTCATAATAGTAAACTTACTTTAAACGGACATCACATGTTAAGCCCATAAAGCCATCACTTATTGACATTGCACTAGTTATCGCAAGCCAAGTTCGCTTGGCCATCGCAAGGTGATAACTTTTAGTGGCTTCCATACATTGATAGCTGCCCAAGTGTTTACACCAAAAATGGTCTAAACACCCAAGATACTAAAATTGTATTTCACCAATTTGGTAAGGAGATAATGGAGCCGTGTTTAATCAGTAATCGAAAATGAAAATGCAAGGAAAGTAAAATAAAGATGAGATTTAGAGTGGTTCAGCCGTTAACTAGGCCTACGTCCACTATGAAGGTGATTTTTGTCCTTATAATAAGGATTACAAAATACATCAGTTCCCTCCTTTCATACATCTCTATATTCACTCAAAATACCCTCACTTATATATTTCAATCTAGGAATATTACAAGAGAATAGTATAGTTTGAAGAGGAAAAGAATGAATGAATGATTGAGGAGAAGGGTGTCTTCGTCTTCCTCGATTATAAGATTGTACTCGACGCCATGGCTAGACCTGTGGTTGAGGATAGAATTTGGCAGCACTTTGTGGTTTCAAAGATTGGATGTCTTTTATGTTGGCAGTCATGGTGTATTTACAGATGAGCCCCCCTTGGGAAATGATTTGGAGTTCGTATATGCAGGCCATGGGTCGCTCACTCTAGTAATTACAATTATGCCTTCGTCCAGCTGTAGCCAGCTGTATCCTGTTGTCAAGTGCGAGCGACTCAATGGAGCGAGCGTCTTGAGTAGTTGTGCAGGTGACTTTGGAATGGCATTCGACAAGCAGATATCCAATTTTCTTGATGGCGAGATGAAGGAACGGATTGATCATGGCTCCTTAATGCAGTTACGTCAGATTTGAGTGGGCGAGCGACAATCTTCTTTGGTCTAGAGGTGACCGGCTGAGGCTTGTGACTTTGAGATGTGAATGTACTCTTTCTTATGACTGGTGTATGACCGACCAGTAGGCTCCTGAACTGATTGTCGAGCGATAGGTGCTGCAATCCATGAGAAGTCGTTAAGTATATGTGCGACCCTAACTCTTATCTTGATATGTGCGATCAGACTTTGATATTATACCAAGTTTTCTTCACTGTTATGAGAGGCCTTGAAGAATGTGTGATCCTAACTCTTGTCTTGATACGTGCGATCGGACTTTGATATTAGACCAAGTATTCTTCATTGTTATGAGCGATCTTGCAGAATGTGCGATCCTTATCTCTGTTGAACCACACTTCTCATAATATATCGTGCCTTTATTATCGGCTGTATCGGTCGTTCGGCTTGTCTTGATTTAATGTTTGAACCTGGCCCTGTGTAGCTGCGTCTGATCCATTGTGAGTCGTTCAAGTGTCTCGGATAATCATTATGCACGACCGACCCTGACGATATCCGTTCAGTATTCCTTGCTCAATGTACGTATGGATTTTGTAGGGATTAACACTTGCCCCTCGAAGTCTGTGATTTCTCTTAGCATGGAAATACTAGCTTCGACATGTTCGATTACAACATTGTTTGGTAGGCTTCATCCTTACTTGTTGAGGGGTCATTCGTACAAAAGATTGAGATTGCTCCATTGTAATTGATAGGTGTCTTTACCTTTGGGCGGGACGCTTGGACTTATTTTGTCATCATTGCAAAAAGTTAGATTCAAGGGGAAGTGAATATGCCAACTGGACTTAGATGGGACACCCATTTCAGTACTTGAGTATCAGGCTGACGTGACAAAAAATGCTCTGTGTGTCTTTTAATCTCCCCTCTTATTCTCTTATTTCTCATTCAATTTTTGCTTTCATTTTTCTTCAGTAGGGTTTCTCAGCTAGGAAAGAAAAATAAAGTCTGTATTTCCCTCTATCGTTATTCAGGTTTGTTGATTCTTCCTTACGTTCTTTTCTCCTTTGGTTCTTACAGCTATTCCCTGGTCTATTTCCAGGATGGTCCCATCTCCAGAGAGGCGTCAAAAGTAAACTTTCATTGATTTGGGTATCCCGCTAGACGAGATTCTGTCCACTGGCCAACCATCTGTAAACTCTCCCTTCGTTCCCTCTTACATAGAGCTTCAGGCCATCATTAATAGGCCACGCCATGTCCTTGAACCTTGCAGCCCTAGGTTTGCCAAGCGGTTTCGGGGGTGGAGTCTTCAGGGAGTACCTTCAATCGTAGATATATCTCCAGCTGATTCTCGGAACTTTTTTATGATATGACCGCCACGAAAGGTCAGATGGTAGCCCGCCTCGAGACCGCTGTGCAGGAATTTGGAAAACAAATGGACTTACTGAAGAACCACTCTGGGAAGCGGATGAACGGTTGACACACATTGGCTTGTGACCTTCAAAGGCTTCATAAAGATAATCTCGTGCGTATTTCTGTCCTAGAGAGCGACAAAGCAAAGCTGATTCGTGCTCTAAGGTCCAAGGACAGTGTGGTTGCTTCTTTCGCCCCAGAGGATGTTGAGTCGGTGGTCTCTACACATGCTGATGAACTTCCATCTTGTTCTACTTCTGTTAAGAGGAAGGTAGGCAGGCCAAGGAAGGTTAGAAATCTGTAATCTCCTTCTCCTTGGTTATTTTGCATTTTGGATTTTAAAGACCGGTTGTGTAAGTGGGTATCGGTCCCCGCTCATGATACTTTGCTTGTTGTGACTTGTGTTTGGGCTGTGACACTTCTGCGATCTTGGTGGATGGTTGTTTGACATGCTTAACAATACATTTCATATAAAAATTTCGCGTGGCGATCGTGCGTTTGCATCGTATTGCGGGGAGTTCGTATGTTAACATCGCATTATAGGGCGTTATTAGCGTTAATATCGTGTGACGGTTGGATTTATTATAGCCTTATTAAGCTGGGATCATCCAGTTCTTATTTTTGGTATTTGTCTTGAGTGATGAACTTTTCGTTATTTTTAATTTGGCAATTTAGCCATTTAGATTTTTATTAAATGTCATGTCTATTTGTTTGGGGTATTTTCGTGATGCATTTTTATGCGTGCCCCCTTGGGAGGACTTTGGCTCCAATTTTGTAATCTGATCCTGGCTTTATTTGACTTGGTTAACAATAAAGAACAAGACGGATACCCCCTTTCGGCTAGGATTTCTGCTTACCTCCTTTTGGCTAGGATTTCTGATTTGCGCTGGTCTTTCCAGCATGTTTAAGCCTTCCCCATTTTTATGCTTTCTCCCGAGGAGCGGACACTAATTCATCTCATCGAGCTTTAACTCAGAAGGGATAAAATTCATGTCCTTTACCTAAAAAGGTGCTCCTTAGGATTGGCATTTTCTCCGTTTCGAGACATGTCGGTTTTTCCTACTTTGTGCTTCGCCCTAGGAAACAGACACAGGTTCACCTTCTCGAAATTTTTTCAAGTTGGTGAACCTACATCCAGCCCCTAAGAAGGTGTTTCTTTGGTGGGCTCAGCGATTTTAACCGTTGGACTTTTATCCGTAGGACTTTTTGATTTGCTTTCGCTCCAGCATTGACTTTTTTCATCTGGTACCAAGCCCTTTGTTGGTCCTGTGTCAAGAGATCCGGTGTTTCCTGATGAAAATCGGAACTCCTCGAGTTGATGCCCCCTAGTCGCTCGTTCGTCTACACAAGGAAACGAACTTTTAGTAGGGGAGCCTGTGAATAAGAAGTTTGTACATGTAATCAGAATTTCATATTCGTTCATTTTATGTACATCATTCAAATGTGAAACTTTTGTAAATCTTTACAATATTTTTCTACGTATTTGAATAACATGTTATAAGAAATAACGACGAATATGCTCGCTGTTCCATGCTCGTGGAATCTGGTTCCCATCTGTGGTGGCCAATTTAAAAGTACCGTCCTGGAGTTTCTGACTTATAACGTAAGGTCCTTCTCAACTAGGTCCGAAAACTCCAGTACCGGTCATTATCTTTTTCAGGACAAGGTCTCCAATTTCAAAAGTTCTATGTTTGACTTTTGAATTGAAGTGCCTGGCCACCCTTCTTTGGTGCGCGGCTACTCTGAGTTCCGCTTCCTTTCTTCATTAATCAAGTTGGTCGAGGGCTTCGAGCTGTAGCTTCTCGTTTTCTTTGTGGTCAAAGTGTATCCTTCTATGGGTAGGGACTTCCAATTCCACTGGTATCATAGCTTTCGAGCCATAAGATAAAGAGAAGGGAGTATGCCCTGTTGCGGTTTTGTGCGTGGTGCGATACACCCATAATGCCAGCGGGAGTTCATCTACCCATCCTCCTTTAGCGTTCTCCAGTCGTTTCTTGATGGTAGACTTAATGATTTTATTTACCGCTTCCACTTGCCTGTTCTCCTGTGGATGGACGACTGCTGAAAAGATTTTCTGTATTTTGTACTTGGCGCAAAAAATTTGAAACTCTTCACTTTCAAATTGGGTCCCGTTGTCTGTGATTATCTTTTGGGGTACCCCAAACCTGCATATGATACTTTTCAAGACAAAATTAATAACTTTCTTTGAAGTTATAGCAACCAACGGTTCTACTTCGGCCCATTTTGTAAAGTAATCAACGGCTACAATTGCGTATTTAAAACCAGACTTTGCAGTGGGAAGGGCTCCTATGAGATCGATGCCCCAAATAGCAAATGGCCATGGGCTGACCATGTGGGTTATAGTTGTGGATGGCAATCTTGGGATCTTAGCAAATCTTTGGCACCTGTCACACTTTTTAGTGTAGGCCGTGGAATCTTTGTTGATGTCTGGCCAGAAGTAACCGTATCGTAGTATTTTCTTAGCCAAAGTTTGTCCGTCGGTATGTCCTCCGCATTCCCCTTCATGTAATTCCGCCATGATTGCCTTAGACTCCTTTTCTGTAACACAACGAAGTAAAGGTGTAGAGAATCCCCGCCTGTATAGTCGTCCATCTTGAATAAGGTATAAGGGAGCCTTTCGCAAAATCTTTCTTCGGAGTTTTGCTTCAGTCGGGAGTGCCCCAGTTACGAGGTATTCTTTTATTTGCGTCATCCATGAATTCGACTCGTCAGTCGCTTCCATGATCCAATCCATTTCAGTCGGCTTTGTGCTCGGGCTAGAAAGGACTTCCACTGGAACTAACCCCATTAGCTGTGCATCTCCTATGCTTGCGTATTTGGCTAACGAATCAGCTTTGGTATTTTCCTCTCTAGGAATATGAGATATGGTGCAATGCTCGAAAGTTTCCAATAATTCCAAGGCTTTGGAAAGATAATCTGGCAGGTTGCCCATTTTGGCTTGGAATTCTCCCAGAATTTGGCATACCACAAGCTGAGAGTCACTGAAGATTCGTATATTTTTAATTTGCAATTCCTTTGCTAGTTTTATCCCCGTGATAAGAGCTTCATACTCGGCTTCGTTGTTGGTTGCTGGAAACTCTAGCCTTAGTGCATAGCTTAAGGATCTTCCCTTAGGGGTCTCGAGAACTACCCGTGCCCTAGAACAACGATCGTTCGATGCCCCATCAACAAATAATTTCCACTGGATATTGGTTTCAATATCATCTTCCTCCTTTATTTTCCCTCGATCGGTAAATTCTGCGATAAAGTCGGCAAGTATTTCTCCATTGATTGCTTTCCATGGATGATATGTAATGTCGTATTGTCTAAGCTCTATATTCCATTTTAATAATCTCCCGGAGGTCTCTGGTCGGGACAAAATCTGCCTCAGAGGTTGGGTCTGTGAGGACCTTGATGGGATGAGCTTGGAAGTAGGGGCGAAGTTTCTTTGATGCAATGAGCAAGCAGTAGGCAAGTTTTTCAAGTTTTGGATAATTGAGCTTCGCTTTGGATAACCTCTTGCTGATGTAATAGACCGGTTTTTGTACCTTTAAATCTTCTATGATCAATGCTGCACTTAGGGCATGGGCAGAAACCGCCAGGTATAGAAACAAGTCTTCCCCGTCGCTAGGCTTTGATAGCATAGGTGGTGTTGCCATATGTTGGATCAATTCCTCGAAAGCTTTCTGACATTCATGGGTCCACTGTGTCTCATTCTTTCCCTTTCTAAGGGCATCGAAGAATGGTAGACATCTGTCCGTCGCTCAAGATATAAAGCGATTTAGGCTGCGATCTTTCCATTCAAACACTGAAGTTCCTTCTTGGTTCCTGGGGCACGCATTTCTCTCAAGGTTGAAATCTTGGCTGGATTAGCTTCTATACCTCTGGCGTTGACCATGTACCCAAGGAACTTGCCTGAACCGACCCCAAAAGAACATTTGAAGGGATTCAACTTCATGCCATATTAGCGTAAGATATCGAACATTTGGGATAGGTCCTCTAAATGGTCTATTGCTCTCTTTGACTTAACCAATATATGGTCGACATAAACTTCCATCGTTCTATCGATTTGCTTTTTGAACATTGCATTCACCAGTCATTGATAAGTTTCCCCTGCATTTTTAAGACCAAATGGCATCACCTTAAAACAATACAGACCGAGATCAGTAATGAAGCTGGTGTCATCCGGGTCTGGACCGTACATCATAATTTGATTATAGCCGGAATATGCGTCCATGAAAGATAGCAATTCATGGCCAACCGTAGAATCCACCGATTGGTCGACTCTGGGAAGAGGGAAACTGTCTTTCGGACAAGCCTTGTTCAGGTCTGAATAATCAACACAGACCCACCATTTATCTTTTGATTTCTTCAGGAGCACTGGGTTGGATACCCATTTCGGATAGGTAGAGTCACCATTTTCCATTAACTTGTCGATTTCTTCTTTTAAGCCACGCGACCTCTCCGGCCCCTGAGTTCTCCTCTTTTGCTTAACAGTTGGAATGCATGGGTCAATGTTTAGCTTATGGACCGCAACGTCTGGAGATATGCCGCACATGTCGGAATGGTTCCATGCGAACACATCTAAGTTTGCTCGTAGAAAGGCAATCAGTTGATTTTTAAATTCGGGGCTTAGCCGAGACCCTATATTCAACACAAGGTTTGGGTCCTTCGGATTTACAGCTACAGGAATTGTGTCTTCGGCCAATGTCGCCCTTTTGTCCTCTACACTGGCTTCTCTAGGATCGATCTCTTTTTGCACTCCACTATGCTTGCCAGTGCACAGACCCTTCTTTAATTGCTATAAAGGGAGGTTTTGGATGCGGGGAAGAGCCTCCACATCCTTTCATGAGTCCTTTTTCTTAGCCTCTCTCAGTTCTGTCATATAGCAGTCTCTTGCGGCGATCTGGTCGCCCTTAATTACACTGATTCCCTTTTAAGTTGGAAACTTCATGGTCAAGCACCATGGAGCTAATGCAACCTTGAAACTCGAAAGAGTCGGCCTCCCAAGGAATGCATTGTAAGACGAAAACTCATCTATTAGGACAAAAGTTTGTACCATGGAAACCTTGCATTCCCCATCTGCCAGTTCCACAGGCAGATTTATCGTTCCGATGGGTTGCGTAGGCTGAGCTGCAAAAACGTTTATCTTATTTGGGTATGCGCAGCCATAGGGAGATTCATCTTTTGGAAAGTGTTTATAAAAATCACATAACCGATGCCCCAATGTCAACTAGGACCCTTTTCACCACCGCAGGTCCAAGACCAATTGTGGTTACCATGGCAAAGATGGTTTGTGTAATTAAGCCCTCCGCATCTTTATCTTTGAATATCACATCTTCGGTCGAGGTTTTGAGCATCTTCATCGGAAGCTCATTGATCAAAATCATGCATCCTTCCTCTTCCGTGGCATCCTTCAATTCGTTAGCGTATCTTTCCATATCCGCCCAACTATTCTCGGCCGGGTGAGGCCCTCCAAATATCATATTGATTACTGGCCTAGAATTGACAGGTACTTTGGCTTCATCGCTCGAGTTAGGCTGGCTAGCCGCATTGTTATGTCCTTGCGCAGTTGGAGCACTTTGGGAATTTTTCACATACTACTGTAGTTGGTTCTTCCTGATGAGTTCTTCGATTAAACTCTTCAGGTGCCGGCATTCATTGGTGTTGTGCCCTGGTTGGCTATGAAACCGGCAGAAGTTTCCGGAATTTGCCTGCTGCTCAGTTACCTTCTTCGGCTTCATCTGAGGAAAGATGGCTGAATCCTTTGCAGATTGGTAAATTCTTTCTGGGGTTTCGTTTTGGAGGGATAGCTCGGACGGTTTGTACAGCCTTGTATTTTTGTAAGATTTGCTATCCCTCTTGTCGCTTCCCCTCTTTTGTCCTACATCATTCTTCTGCTCAACCCTGGACTCATTGCTTTTTCCTTCTCTGGCGACGCTACTTTCCGTAGTCTTCTGGACACTCGGAGCTTCATCCTCCACACTCATGTATTCCTCATCTTTTTTGTAAAACTTCTTCAGAGTTTTTGGTGTCTTCATCTTGAGCCACTTTCCAAATTCTGACTTCTTATCGATAGCTCCTTTCAGGGCTGCCAATAAGTACCAAGGCTCCGGTTCTATGACCTCTGCTGCTGCAGCATAGAAGCATGTAAGGAAAGTATTGATGGTTTCCCCATGCTTCTGTTCCACCTCACATAGTGACATTACATCCCTTGCCTTGTTAGTTTGTAGTCGGAATTGATCTTGAAATCTTCTTGCCAAATCAGCAAACTGGTCAATGCATTTAGGCGGAAGTCTGGTGAACCATAGCGAAGCCACACCTTCTAGACACACAGGAAAGTATAAGCACTTGATTTCATCAGTGGCCCTAGCTCCATTCGTGTGCTGGTCGTACTTGAACAGAAAAATGGTTGGATCTCCAACTCCGCTATAAGGCGCGATTGTTGGGGGTGTAAATTTCTTCGGGAATCTTGCTTGATGGATTTCCTCTGTGAATGTGGATTTTTGCTAGGGGAAAACTCCCATTCTTTCTCCTCATCTTCCCGGGTCGCCTTCTCCTTCATTATTCGCTGGATCATGTCCGTGATGCGCTTTTCGTCTCCTGTTTGCTCATAGGGATCAACACTGACATTCTTATCAGCGCGACCATGATCTGAGATTCGACACCTAGCATCTTTTCTAAGGGAAGTTATGTTGGTGGGACTTGCGACGGCCCGAGTCGCACGTTCTTCTTTGTGCTGTGGAGATCTGGCCCTAGGATCCTCAACGCCGACCTCTCCCCTGTCTCCAACTAGGTTGTGAGGTTGTCCAAGGGCGGAGGATGATGAGTCCACTTTGTCTCCAGTGTCAACCACAGTGTTTGGTGGTAGAAAGTTGGCTTGAACATTAGTCAGAACATCAAACCTTTCCATTATCATCTTCGTCGTATTATCCATTCTTTCGCTCAAGCCGGTTACAGCCACATCTAATTCATCTCGCGTTATAGACGGCCTGGGGGTTTCCCCAGCCCTTGGGTTCAAGGCTTGAGGTGTAGCTTCATTAGCATTACCATCCTCACTGGTTGCAATTACTTTAGTGGATTTTTCACTTTTCTTCGATCCAACCATGGTTTCAAAAGAGAAAGCGATTTTTGATTAAAAAAAAAATTAGATCAATGAACTATGAAAAGGAATTATGAATACTGCCCCATGGTGGGCGCCAAAATGTTTACACCAAAAATGGTCTAAACACCCAAGGTACTAAAATTGTACTTCACCAATTCGGTAAGGAGATAATGGAGCCGTGTTTAATCAGTAATCGAAAATGAAAATGTAAGGAAAGTAAAATAAAGACGAGACTTAGAGTGGTTCAGCCGTTAACTAGGCCTACGTCCACTATAAAGGTGATTTCCGTCCTTATAATGAGGATTACAAAATACATCAATTCCTCCTTCAATACATCTCTATATTCACTCAAAATACCCTCACTTATATATTTCAATCTAGGAATTATACAAGAGAATAATATAGTTTGAAGAGGAAAAGAATGAATGAATTATTGAGGAGAAGGGTGTCTTCGTCTTCCTCGATTATAAGATTGTGCTTGATGCCATGGCTAGACCTGTGGTTGAGGATAAAATTTGGCAGCACTTCGTGGTTTCAAAGATTGGATGCCTTTTATGTTGGCAGCCATGGTGTATTTATAGATGAGCCCCCCTTGGGAAATGATTTGGAGTTCGTATATGCAGGGCATGGGTCGCTCACTCTAGTAATTACAATTATGCCATCGTCCAGCTGTAGCCAGCTGTCTGCAGCTGTTTCCAGTTGTCAAGTGCGAGCGACTCAATGGAGCGAGCGTCTTGAGTAGTTGTGCGGGCGACTTTGGAGCGAGCATCTTGCGGTTGCGGCTATTTCTGGCATTCGACGAGCAAATATCTGATTTTCTTGATGGCGAGATGAAGGAACGGATTGATCATGGCTCCTTAATGCGGTTACGTCAGATTTGAGTGGGCAAGCGACAATCTTCTTTGGTCTAGAGGTGACCAGCTGAGGCTTGTGACTCTGAGATGTGAATGTACTCTTTCTTATGACTGGTGTATGACCGACCGGTAGGCTCCTAAACTGATTGTCGAGCGATAGGTACTGCAATCCATGAGCAGTCGTTAAGTATATGTGCGACCCTAACTCTTGTCCTGATACGTGCGATCAGATTTTGATATTATACCAAGTATTCTTCACTGTTATGAGAGGCCTTGCAGAATGTGCAATCCTAACTCTTGTCTTGATACGTGCGATCGGACTTTGATATTAGACCAAGTATTCTTCATTGTTATGAGCGACCTTGCAGAATGTGCGATCCTTATCTCTGTTGAACCGCACTTCTCATAATATATCGTGCCTTTATTATCGGCTGTATCGGTCGTTCGACTTGTCTTGATTTATTGCTTGAACCTAGCCCTATGTAGCTGCGTCCGATCCATTGTGAGTCATTCAAGTGTCTCGGATAATCATTGTGCGCAACCGACCCTGACAATATCTGTTCAGTATTCCTTGCTCAATGTGCGTTTGGATTTTTTAAGGATTAAGACCAAGCTATTATATGTTGTCGCCAAATTGTTGTTGCATGATTGTATCTTCCTAAACTATTGCGTGTCGACTTTAGGTTGCTATCGCATGTTGATAACTTTCCAAGCTATTGTGTGTTGATTCATGGTAGCTATCGTGTGTTGCAGGCCCAACCCTAAGCATAGGCCAAATAGGCGGTCATCTAAGGCCTCTGCCTGGTAGATGATCTCAACATCCATTATGTATATTTACATACTCTTTTAGCATAGTGTTTTTGAAAGCAAAGGCAACGAAGTGTTTGGGGGCATGAGGCCTCCTCATGATGGTGCAGGTATGAATCTTATCAGTGATAATTTTAGATCTGCATAAACCTTTTCTCATTTCTTCTCCTACATTTAGCATCGGGTCTCTCAATGTTTAGGGTCAGCCCTGATGTGTTGATAGGTTCCCAAGCTGTTGTGTGTTGACTCTAATTACTTGTTGATAGCTTCCTAAACCACTGTGTGATAATTCCATCTAGCAGTCGCTTTCTATAGCTTCTTAAGCCAACATTTACTGACTCCACGTAGCTATCGCATGTTGACAACCATCGAGTGTTAAGCATAAAAGTGCTTTCGCACAAATACATTGCAGGTTGATCCTTCATAGGAGCTGTTGCATGTTAACTTTCTCAAGGCCATCATGGGGTGATGACAAAAGTGTTAGTCACATGTTGATAGCTGAAATAGTTATGGTTGTTGATTGTTTGAATAAGCACTGTATGCTGAGATGATGTGCTTATGATTAATTTGTAAACCAATTTGTTACTTTATTTAGCAGGTGATTTGCACCAAATCTCATATGGTGTCAAATTCTTGTTGGTTGTCCCGTCTCTTTTCATTATTGAGCTAACCACCTTCTCGTCCATTTAATGATTAATTATTATCAATGGTTACTTATTTACTTATCTATCCAAAATTGACCATTTTATAAGCTTAGAAAATTCATAGAAATTTTATTTAAATTCCAACAAGTAAGAAATTGAAAATCCATTTGTTAACATCATATCTCATTTTCGAACCATTTTACTACGACTTTTTTATGTTTTACCTTAAAACATGAGGAATTTTATTTCATTTAAATTTCTAAACACGGTCAACCAATGCTTATTATTATCTACATGTCTATAATCATCATAAACATTTGTTCCAAATCAAAATCGAATCCAAACATGCTAGGAAAGATTTTAAAGGAAAATTTACTCACCTGGATTGAGAAAACTTGATTCAATACTATTTTTCTTGAAGATGAAAGCTTTTACTCTTTTGTTTTTGCTCTTTCTTTCCTTGGAATGCAGCCAGCCTAAGGTTGGTTTACTTTATTTAATTTTATGGAAAATAGAGAATGAATGAGATCCGAGTGGTTAGTGGGATTAGTAATTTGTTTTTAGGCTAAAGTTATGTGTTATCCTATTCTTAATAGTCCCGATAAATCTTCATTTTAAGTTCTTTCTCTATTTATTTACTTGTCTTGATTTTACTAGTGTGACGACCCTCCATTTTGGATGATTTGAGTTGACATTTAACCATACATGTATGACTCAAACAATTCAAAAGACAGATTATCATCAGAGATTAATAAAAAAATATGAAGAGAAAAAACAATAACAAAATCAAAAATATAATAACCACTTAAATAGTTCATGGAGCTGCATTATACTATACACGTGATTCCATTTTACTATACAATTAGAGTTACACAATCAACAAATGTTCCAAGTAATGCGATGGAATAATACTAGTGAATATGTTTATTAATCTTTATCTCATCTTTCAGACAACGTTGAATACTGAAATACTCAGCCTAACACGAGCATAATGAAAAAAAATATACTTGAGTTAGAATTATAATTCTTATGTAAGTTAAATCAAAAGCATGAAATAAGGGTACAAATAATGTAAGAAGTGTTATAGGATTTTCTAGCTCCTAAGGATTTATTAAACTATCTATATATGGTAAAAATATGTATATGTGTAATGTCTATCGATGAAACATGACATTAAAAGTAGCATTAATGCATTACCCATTATGTAACGACCCGGATTTTCTGTCGATTTATTTTAAGTATTTAATATGGTTTTAAATATTTAGTTGATAATATAAATGAATTTTTATATTAAGTGTCGATTTAAGAATCGATCTCGATTTAGTATCGAATATATTAAATTATCGTAATACGAAAACAATGTGTAATTTAATTCAGATCTAAAACTAAATCAAAATATAATTCAGATGATCAGTATTTATTTGTATTTGAATATAGACGATAATAAAAATATTTTTTTTATCGGAGAATTGATTTATTTCCGAGTTTAAATCATTTTATATCAATTTAATATGGTTTTCGAATTAAAATTTATAATCTATTCTGTTGAATTCAGAATAGTGTTATAACATTGAAATGGCAGTGGTTACGTTAAAATAGCGGTTTGCGGTTTAAGTAATAGACCCCGATATTATTTTAATGGATAAGCACGAGATCAAATCGATATCTGTTTAAAATAAAGTGAAAATCTCTTTAAATCAAATCGATATCGTTTTAAAAAGGAAAAAAAATCACTTTAAGTCAAATCAAATTTAATTAAATTATATTTAAAATCGAAATCGAAATCTTTTTAAATTCCTTAAGAGATATTGCTCTATACTTAACCAACCAAACATTAGAATCCTGTCCCCTCTCCATGCTATAAATCACGACCTCCTCTGCTATTTCGTTCAGCAAAATCAGAGAATTCATGAATCCTCCTTAATAAATCATTCTTAAAACAATACGAGTTTGAATCCATTCCACTCGTTTAAACGACGACTTCGATTTGGTTTTCAATACACTCGAAAGCACGGGTGTCACTCGATTTAGGGTAAAGATGGGGTATCGACAGAAGGAGGGCAACGATGTAATTCAGTTTGGGGGTACGTCGAGCGTGGCGTCAGGTGTCTGGCGGTGAGCTGCTCCGGCTAACAAAGACAGAAAGGGGTTTCAACATTTTTGGTGAGGCAAAAATTGAAGTTTGACGTACAGTTTATCAAGATGTAGAAGAAGTCGCGAGGGCTACAGGTAGAGTTAGCGACGAGAAATATTTTGGTAATGGAGTTGAACGATCGCGATTGCAAATTGGGGTCGAAGCTGGGATTTGGTGTTCGACGATAAATGGTGCGATTGGAGGAAGATGGCTATTGGTGTGAATAGGAAGTTGCGATGGTATTTTTGGGGGATGATGGTCACTGATTTTTGCAGGGTAGGTCGGAGATGAGAGGTTGGAAGTGAGATGATTTGGAGAGTGGTCTGTTATGCAAGTAATAGTAAGATGGTAATTGTCTATGAAGTGTTTGTGGAAATGCCGCAAAGAGGCAGATTTCAGTTTTGGGGCTGATTGTTGAGAAAATGGATTCAGTCATTGATATGTTTGCTTCATCGTTGGTCGAGGCAGTAAGGTATTCACGTTTTATAAAATTCAAAATACATAGAAGTACTTATTTGTTTATTTAATTTAAATCAATAATAATTTAATCGATGATAAAATTAAATTATCATAGGGGCAAATAGATTTGGTTGAAGACGATTCGTAGTCGCAGCAATATGGAAATTAAACTGGATAATCACCAAGCAAAAATCAAGGTGAGTAAATCTCACTCAAAGTTTTATTTTTAATCGTTAAAAATAAATTCTTGGTTACTTGGATGCTTGCAATGAATTATTGAATTACTGTGGTCTTATATATTAGTTATTTAGGCTTGGTGGTTGTCACTATTATATATATATATATATATATATATATATATATATATTGGATCTCCCGCAATACTATTAGCAGACGCCAGCAGTATCATTAGCGGATGACCCTACGAAGTGGATCCCCTTTTACACCGCGATATCCTGCCTTGAAGCAGGATTGGTATTATTTATGTGACTAACATCTGTGGATGCAGGGGAAAACAGGTTGGAGGAATCCAACTGGATTCCTCAAATTTATTTATTACTGTTTACATATTTGTGTGATGTGTTGAATTGGATTGATGGTTGGCTTATTTGGGTATTTAAATATCACTGGCCCTAGAGGTTGATATTTAAAAATATCATAAAAGAATTTTTTAGATTTAAAAAGGGAAAATACATTTTTCCGAATAGAAATTTAATTTTAGATTTGGCTAGGAAAATATTAACTTGTTTTTAGAAATAAAAACAAGTAGTTGAATTTATAAACGATGTTTATAATTGAGTAGAAAAATTATCATTGGAAAATTTTGAAATGGAAACTCAAGTGTTAATTTGGAAAAGGAAAATTATTTTTCAAAAATAGAAATGGGATTTGAAATCGGAAACTTGTTTTAATATTTAAAACAAGAAGTGTTATTTATAAATGATTTTTATAAATAAAAGAGGGAATTTTATTGGATAATTTATTTAAATCCAGGTATGAACTTAAAAGGGATTTTTAAAAGGGAAAAGAAAGGGAAATTTTACTTTTCGAAATAGAAATGGTATTTTGAATAAATTGAGAAATATTAACTTGTTTTTAAAATAAAAACGAGTTGCTGGAATTATAAACGTTGTTTATAAATGGAAAGAAATTTTATCATTTGATAATATTAAACTTTAATTTCAAGTAAGGGATTTAAAGAAGGAAATTTATCTTTTGAAGCGGAAATTCGGTTTCAAATGGATGTTGAATCTAATAAAGAAGTGAATTTATAAACAAGGTTTATAAATGTGATGAAGTAATGTTCATCATGCAATTTGGAAATAAATTTCTAAATGTAAGAAATGGTGTAGAAAGCAAGACTTAAATCGAGTTTGTGTATTACAAGTTTTTATTCATCTCAAGATAAGAACGTCGTCGATCTAGGTCTGAGAGGTAAATAAAATACCCCAACTTGAACGATGTCGCTATTATCAAGGGACGATATTAGTTTGTAATGTTAAACAATGTTGAATATTTGATCATGCCCATAAAAGGAATTTATAATTGGAATTCGATTATATCGATATGTAGTAAACTAGTGATTTGATGGGTTTGACGATGTAGCATTCAAAGTGTATGGTGGCCAGGTGTTATAAAAGTTAGATGTAGTCTCAAGCCTCATCAACCGGGAAATGACAAAAATCGGGCATGCAGCATGGCTATGTGGGTCGCTCCCATTAGGGTGTATAATCACCTATCTAGAGAAATTCCTTTTACTTCTTAAATCTATTTCGATGCTGTCCCTTTTCGGGAAACGGTGGTTTGAGCCCAACCGTTGGTGATATACATTCGATACACTCAAGCGAAATGAGTGGTCGGTCATGTGTGGGTCGGGTTGCAAGACGTTCTTGTTGAACCCAGTGTATTCGCCTCTAGAGATACACTATCGGCAGGTGGTCCCATACCTTGTCATAGTTGGAATCCAATCTCCAATAAGCGCCCTGCGGTTTTTGATTTTATACTATGTACTAGGTTGGAACCCGTGCTACGCACACGGGTAGTTAATGATATGTTGGAGTGAATGGTTTGCAAAGGGAATAAAGGAAGTTTGTTCCCGTAAATCAATTAGCAACGATATAAGAATAAAATAAGATGTATATTTTATAGGTAGGTTGAAGTTTGTATGTGTTGGGACGTTGGGAAGATGTGACAGAGTAAAAGGCAATAAACTTTAGTTCTCAACTCTGCAGCAATCTATTTAATATTCATCCAACAAATAATTTCTTTTGGGCATGCAGGCAATTTCAAAACGAACAATTATTCACAGTGAAAAAAGAGGCAGAGCGTCATTGTTATCGATGTACGCTTCATGATTTGAGTTCCTTACGGGGATATTGTACGCTTCATGATTTGAGTTCCTTGCGGGGTTGCTTTATTCTTTCTCTTTATTTCTTTTCCATCAATTTGCCAACTACATCAACATTACCGTCTTGCCTCTTATATTGTGCTTCATCCCTATGCGGTTCTTCACCACATCGTTGATCCTCCTCTTTTCCAGCTTACCGCTAAAGTCCAAACACGTGTTTGTTGCAGAGGACGTACCTCATTTTCAATTGGTTAACATCATATACTGCATCAGGTGTTTGCTACAGCGGTCGTAAACATATTTTTGAAATAAAGTGTTTTGAGTACATCTGCCTTGTAGTTCACTATCTGATCACACATAATACAGATTCAAAAATAAAAATAAAAAAATCATGCATGATATAATATATTTAGACTCCTGTTGGATTATGGACAGTATGAGGAAAAGATATGTGCGGTAAACATATACAATAATAATCGTAAATCTCAATCCGTTGTAAGAGAGTAAAAGTATATTGTAATTCATATAGTCATACAGACATATTAAAGTAACCGTTGTGTTTAGAAAATGTTCGGAGACAGAGGTAATGACCAGTAGGGAAATACGTAATCAAAGAACGTTAGAAACATTGCTACGCATACGGGCAAAACGGGCAGTCATATTAGGATATTAGTTGGTTATGGTATAATAATTGCAGTGAGCATCGACGAAAATAAAAGTGGTGTAGGAGAATATATTTGCTTGGAGTTATGAAAAAAATAAGAGAAATGTGTGAGTTTTAGATATGTGCCTCTGGCTGTTATGTCATAGAATCCATAGCCAATAGAGTAGCGTAAGTTTAAATTTTGACTATTAATTACTAACTATTTATTTATATTTCATGCACATTAGATTTATCGATTTAGTTCCTTAGATAATAAGTCATAAAGTCATATATATATATATATACATATATATATATATATACACATATATATATATATATACACATATATATATATATACACATATATATATATACACATATATATATATATACACATATATATATATATATAGTCATAAAGTCGTATACGTGTGTGTACGCACACACGTTCTCTAGTACTGTTTGTGTTAATGCACATGTGTTAAGAAATTCAAATTTGATCTCTCTTTTGTTCATGGGTTGCAAAATGTCATTTAAAAATGATAAAATTTAAGAGAAGTAAAAATTCGCAAAATTCGGTGTCACCGGACCTTTTAATGCATTTGTAAAGTATGATGACAAAATTGCAAACGTTCCTAACCTTCAGTAATAGCAATTGGTTTAGCAGGTGCTAGAAAATGAAGAACTCATACTATGCTCTTTAGAACAATTTATACACTTCTAGGAACTGTCACTCACACCTCCCAATAGACACGTATCAATTGGTTTTTGTAGTACGACATTTGTCAAAATCCTTGCTATAAGCATAAAATATCAGTTCTTAGTTTGATTTTAGTCTGAATATGTTAAGCTTCGGTTTCTATGATTTATCATTTACTTCAACTTTCCATAGTTATTGTCAGTTATCACATAGTATTTTTTTCAATGTTTGTTTAATTTAAAGTATTTTTATGGTTTGTTTTTTACCACAATATGTTATTTGTTTTACGAAAAAGACACTTCGCTATGTAAATTTAATTATTTTTAGTGTTTGCTTTTATTTGAGGATTTTACTTCTTGTTATTTTTATTGTAGAACCATGTTATTTTAATAATATTAAGTTGTTATAGTGTTATATAAATTATAATTATATTGTTCAAACTCAAAACACACAAATGTTATTACATTTAAGTAATAGTGATAATAGATATATATACAATCTATTGTAACTGGACAACTCAATGCAATATTTTATGTCATAGCAGAAACAACTGTACATTGAATGAAAGCTTAGAATGCTTGCTTTTGCAAAGGTTAAGCAATTTACATGCAAATCCAACATGCTTGCTTTTTTGCAAACTGATGTTTCCATAGTTGGCGTATTTGATTGAAATTATAGACTCTCAATGTAAATTTTTGCATACTAACCAGATATTTGAATTACTACACTTAATATATCCACAAAAAGGGAGCGATATTTAATGGATCAATTTGACAATGAATAATAAATGTCAAAACTTGAAATAACTTATTGTTTTGATAGCACATCTCAGATCATGATAATATTTTTATAAAATAGGGTTACTAATCCACCATTATCCCTTTCGTAGAAGTTTATGCTTTAATTATTTTCTATCTTTTTTTAAGTTAAACCCTGTAAGATGAATTGATCAAACACGCATGTTGTTAGGTGAAGGAATACTTTGCTATGTCCATAGATGTCCAATTGTAGGTATAAATAGGTAAAATAGAAGTAAATAGAATATAAAATTTAGAAGTATAGTTTTATTTATTAAATCATGTACCATGCTATGTCCACAAATATTTGTAGACCCACAGCTGATATGATCACCAAGTTTGACATCATGTTTCACACCATTTCTCATTCTTGTCACGATTAATTTTATAAACAAAATCCGTAGACCTTAAATTAGATAGCACAAGTAATATATGGTGTCTTTCACTTGTTAACTGCAAAAAGAAAAGAAACAAAGGATGTGTGAATTATCATAAAAAGATATGGGAAGATAAGGAAAACCCACTTGTAATGTTTTTTCACCGTATGTTCTTAGTTACGGCTAATAATCAGCTTTGGTGCAAAGGCTGGTGGAGAACATTTATGCCTTGATTGAGTATACACACATAGGGCTACAAATACAAAATTTAAGATGGTTATGCAAGTAAGAAGTTAAGCTACAAATTCGTATACATATTAAGATAAATTGGAATGTGAGACTCAGTTCATGAGTTTAGCTCAGGTGATTAACTTTATTAGTTGAACAAACGTGCACCCATTCTTCGCACATGAGTATGGCACAAATGATACAATTCCTTTTTTTTTTTACGTTTAGATTTTAAAAGGCATACTACATGAATACACTAAATATTAGAAACGTGAAAAATTGCATACATATGTTTGGATTTTTGGGGCTAAAAGAAAATAAGAAAGGTGAGGGAAAGTTAAAAGAAATAAAAAAATAAAGATATGATGTGATATTAAATGAAATACGTAAATTAGTTGGAAATGAACCCAGAAAATGTTCAGCCCTTATTATTATGTTAAATGGAATAACCAAATTAGAATGAAGTAAGAAAATGGAGGGAGGTTACGTTCAATTAATGGTATGTTATAGTCTTTATTTATTTAATAGTTAATGCTAAAAGGTATTAAGATGAGATCATATGGTATCCAATGCTTTACTACTGTTACCACTTGGTTCACAATATGGTATTTATGCACATGTACCTCAGTTAAAGATCAAGGGTGAGAATTTTCATCCTAAATAAACAATCATTTATACTCAAACATTACAGTTATAAGTTCATAACTGTAAATACCATAATAGTATAAAACTTTAGACGAATCTGAGTGACGTTACATCATTTTCAATAATATAACTGCTTTAGGAGTTTTAATTTCCTATTTTTAATTTGTAAGTTTGGCAGGGAGCAGTTGATTAAGAATGATAAAAAGGTATCCATGTAAAAATTCCCAATGTTGGTCACTGCATGTTAACGCTTATGTTTCAAGCAACTGAAATTTCACTGTTGAAATTAATAAAATCTCTAGAAAGTAAACAAAAGCTATACTGAACTATCATAAACATTCTTATAAGTTGTAGAAATGGCATTAATTCAAACTATAATAATACACAAATATGATATATTAAATTAAACAAACTCCATGATTTTCACACACACAGTTATATATTACTAATCAAACAGACATAAACTCAGCTCGATAAAAAATAAATGCACAAAAGCCAACCAAATCAATGAGTTTAAATAATCAGATCAAGCATACATCTTACACTATGATAATAATATTCAAATAATAGCCCACACACAACATACATCATGAGAGAATTTATCATTTCAGACATTAGAAACAAAATGAGAAGACAACATAAAATGGTAAGGCAATTTTGTTGTAAAAGAGAAGACAACCTGAAACTTGTTTAAACATGGCATTCATAAATACTCACATACTACTAATAAGTTATACAATTAATAATTTAAGAACAACAGATGGGGAAATTAATATCCATTCTTTACATATCAGGTTCACAAGCAAGGAAAAAAAAAGACAGATTTTACATTATGGTGCATCTTCCTTGTATTTTGACAGGAAGATAACATTGAAGATGATTTTACTTTGGAATTTGTGAACCACATCGCCCCTTGTGGAAATGTTAATATGCATAGAGAATTTTAGTAGGTTTTTACCTGCAAGAAAAAACAATTATCCACGATCCTTTCTCATTAAATATTGCATTTATATTTGCTATGCAATATCAAGCGATAAGCTTTTAGGCCAGTATTAATGCAAAAAATAGTGAATTCAAAGTCACAAATCAATATGCTAACAATCAACCATTGTAAGTGAAGTAGTAAATTACACAGATTAAGCAATAACTATACCTGGAAAAAAAAAAGGAGAAAAGAGATAGACTGTCGATATTTGCAGGTTGACCATACATGGACATTGACTTTTTTTCATCTAGAATCATTTTAATCAAATTTCTTTTTAAATTGACCAAGATTTAACAGCAAACAGGCATTATAGACTTGAGTAAAGCTATTGAAAAGTAAAAGCATTAATCTATCAAATTTCCATTGCTACAGTATTACTTTATTTTATTTTTGCAAACAGGAGCCCTTTCATCACTTTAGTCTTATTTCTACTTACCTCCTATTGTGCCAACTTTGATTATCGCTTCAAAATGAGTAACTTTCCAACTTTACCTACCTTTATTTGGTATAAATATCATTACTGTATAGGTTCAATTCGAAATATTCGAATAATACAAATTTAACTGGATTGTTATTACTGTGTTTCTCCTTCATTATATGTTTTTATACAACATATTCATGTGGTGAAAACTTCAAGTAAATACTATCTGTAAACTATCAGCGTGTGTATGGATGATCTTAGAAATATACTCTTTTATATTTATATATGTGGCCGGTTAATAAACAGTGCACTGCAACAGCCTGTTGAGTGTATTTTGTATACTAATACCCTAAAAATCGGGAGATTTCATCAAACGTCATTCAGAAGCTTCACAACGCTTTTCCTCCTCTTCTTAAGTAAAGATGTCATGGATAGTCATTACAGTTATTTTCATTGAGAATGTGTAAAGCTACAACAAATATTTGCAGTTTTAACTGCTAAATAGTTATTATTAAAAAAAAGGCAATTATACTTGTAGTGTTTAACGTATAAATGGCTCATTTCCATGGATAACAATTATCAAAATTCAATGGAAAATGTTGTGACCTAATATCGTTTTTTAATGTGGTTTGAGGAGAAAATTTGCGTTGGTTTGAGCAAAGGTATTATGTTGATATTGTAGCACTAATTTTTTCCGATTATATTGGCAAGGTAGTTGGTGGGTGGCAGAACGGAGCGAAGAACCAAATAAATAACGAATAAACTAAAGGCTAAGTTTAGGATTGAATTAGACATAGTACACAGATTTAGACTCAAATGCAGTTCAAAAATGTAAGCGCAACAAATTTCTGTAGTAAAATAAAGTAAATGGAACGCATTAGCTAACAAATCAAAGCAGCACACCACATACTAATTCAGAACAACCAAGACTGTAAAAATATAATCGCATTTACCAATATTATTGCATATTATTTGAAATTAGTGGTGTCCAACATACATTCCATAGAGTTGCAATGTAAAAACCAAAACACATTGCTTATGCTGCACAGGTGTGTGTATATGTCATAATGTCAATGGTAAGTCTATAAGTTATAGATACCACACGAGCAGACTAGAGACAGGTTAGCTGGTGATGCACGGGTAGATGGTCCGGAGACGAGCAGGAGGCTTCCACGTACTATATACATAATATTCTCCCTGTGTTGTTGAAGATCACTGCTTGGGCATTGTTGGTGTATCTTCTATTTTAGCTTTCTTTTGGTTAGAGACAGTAAATTTGGAAAGTTGTAATAAGCTGTATATGGATTTCCGCTGCTTTGATGTTGACATTGATTATTAGTTATCAGCTTATGCACTGTCTCGCCTGTTTTATGTCAAGTATGTTATTATTATATTTTATCCCATGCGCTGTGAGACATTCTACAGGTTCTTTGATTAGTTCATTCTCTTCTTTCCTTTCTTCTGACGACCGTCTTGTGCTAGTCGGGCATGTGTACAGCGCACTCTTGGAGGAAATGCAGGCTGGTGCGAGGCGGGCCGTCACACGCAAAACCATTCAAAACATTTGTTTCTAATAATGGGCTATATAAAACAATTTATATTCGCTACAATAGTTTTGTCAGTCTTAAATATTAATGAAATAAAGTATTCATGGCTGCATAATATGAAATAAAAGAGAATGAATTTATAAAAAAGAAAAAGCACTAATATTAAAAGTCAAAATACAACAAAATTAGTCAAATTGTGTCTCTTGCAACATCTAACCCAATGATTTTTTAATAAAATTTCATCTTGAAAACACTATACCAAATCTGAGACACCACAACGGAAAACACACTGAATGATCTTAATCAATTATTAACTTAATCGACAATAAAATCGTTGTAGTTAAGGTGATGTCAACATAATGCATTTGTTGTGTTAATGATGTGTCATTATTGTCCTATCTTCCTTAGACACAAGCGTAGTCAAGTGGAACTGCAATATTCATATAAAAGAGCAGGCATATCCAGTACCATCAATTCTCAAGAGGCAGAGAGTTGAGAAAAGAAGTTAATTAGAAGGAACTAACTAATATGTAATTCAATTTTATCTGTATCCAATCTTTTGGGTTAAACTTAGACGTCACTAATTAGTGATCAATCCCTTTAATTAAAATAAATTAACACGCAAATTATTATAAATAACAGAGAGGAATAAAAATATAAGTGATTCTCTAATTAATATGTATGTAGAAATTTGAGGTCGAATTAAATGGTATTCGTTAGTATATACTTCTTATTGTGGAGTTTGCAAGGCTCGGTAAAAGTGTACGCGTACATATAAATTTGTAGTGCTCAGTAAATGGTATAGCGACACAATGAAACTAATGGCAAAAATAATTTTGTTACCAAAATAAACGTGAATCTACATAAATTTTTGTAGTGCTCAGTTCTATCTTTTAGAATATGACAATGATTATAATTATAAACTAAATGCATATCGTACATATGCCTTTAGCTTTTTTAGGCACGGTTAAAGTTTACATAGCTTTGTACTGAAATTTCAATAATATGCTAAACTGTAATATGGTGTAGTGACATACAAAAGATTTCGGCTATATATAAATTTTTCAAGGAAAAATTAGTGTTAATTGATTGTTTTTTATTTATTTATTTAGAGTTTTCTTTAAATAAACCTATCAACGTAAATGCAAACAAAGGTTATAGAAAATGAGAAATTATCTTTACGCTTCTCTAGACAGCAAACCATTTATTTAAGACATCGTGATGGTATATCATTTTTACTCCATTTCCATCCAAATAGATAATTTTCTTTCTCCATGGATTTCCAGTAATGAAGGCGGGGTAGCAGTTGTTATTCCAATGCTAAAACTGGCAGGCTTTCGTGCCCTGTTATGAGGAAAATTATGAAGAAAATTGCAAAATTTAATTTAAGAATTGCATAATTAAAGAATGTACTAACTGATTGCAAAAGCTTATAAAAATAATAACCGAAGTATTGAAAGCCACTATAGATTACATCAGCTTAGGCTTGACATTTACTAAAAATTACATGGTAGTGAATAATGTAAGTTATACCTTTGTGATATGAATTGCTTGAGGCATACATGTGTTGGCCATATTGGAATGTTTAATATTGCATAGTTTCACCTCTTTCACCTGTTGAAATGTTGAAAGGAAAAAAGACGACGTCAAAATCTTCGGACTGTAAAGCATGTTAAAATATAACAGAGCAAATCGAAGTAATCATTCCATATTGGGGGTTTATATCACTAATTAGTTCCTAATTTGTTGATCATACGTAAAGATACATCAAAGGTATTAAAATTAAATTACTGTAATCTATAGTGACATATTTGAGTTATGAATGATAAATCATGAATACATTAGCATAGAACAATGAAATACGAAAAGATTGATTTTGGAATAGGAAAATAATTAATTGACCATAGTATACAAATCAAAAGATAAAAATAATCTGCAACAGATTTTACAAATTGGAAGCCAACAAATATTTCAATGATCTGTAAGCAGAAGAAAACAAATGAATACGGAAGAAACCGATACAGTGAACTAAATATTTGAACGCATAACAGAAATAGAGGAGGAGAAATTACCTTAAAGAATACAGTAAATGCAATTTGCATAGGAAACTTTCAGTGCGGTTAATTTACTCGTTCGCCAATATTACGATGGTTTAAAATGAAGGAAAGATGACCGCAATCATATTAAGCACACCTCATAGTAAAATTTGGGGATGAAACTGAAAAACAATGAATTTGAAAACGAATGCAAAAGTGAATTGGGTAGATGAAAATGAGTATTGTATAAGTTTACAAACATTAAATCATTTGTTCAAAAGGAAAAAAAAAAAAAAAAAAAAAAAAAAAATAAACTCAATGACTAATCATTGGTTTTTTTAAATATTACATAATTATATGAAAGAGAATAATGTGGGTTTTGTCATACGTATATGTTATTCATGTCATTGTCCATGCTATTCATAGAAAGAATTCATTGAATAGAATATCCTCTTAGCCTTTTAAAAAATGAAATCCTGAAAAAAAATCTCTACATTCAGGAGCAAAATTTTACCATCAAGTTGAAGCCTCCAGTGGCATTTCCCTTAACAACCACTTGTTTATTCAGTTTCATAATCAATTTGCTTGTGATGAATGTGTTGTGACAACCATAATGTTTGCGCTTATTGCACGTATCAGTACATAACTATTTTATTAGAAAAGTAAATATTTCCATCTATTATGTGAATGTTAGTAAGGTCTAACCAATGTAATTATTCAAAAATCATTCATTGGATTTGTAATTAACTAAAAAAAAATCTTTGTCTGCCGTTGTAAATGAAAGCAAGATGGATGCTTCAACATTTACTGCTGTTGAAATGTCTGAGTACACTATTAATTAACACAGAGAAATAAAGTGTGAAGCGTTTAGTTATTAAAGAAAAGAAGACTCCGTTCAATTGCTTCAAGCAAAACTACATCCTCTACATGATTGTTTATGTAGAAAACCGAATTATAATGGAAAATAAACTGTACATTGTCAAGTCATACATGCTTATTAAACAACGTATACTTTCTATAGCAACCTGAACATGTCTTGACGAATAAAAGGCATTTTTTCACATCATTGCGGGTTAACCAAATAAAACAAAGTATTAGTCAAATAAATTGGGCATTCATATGAACTGATTTACATTAAAACATATGTATACTATCACTCAAAAAGTATTAACTGAATAAATCAAATGAAATGAATAAACCAAAAGCAGTCAACATTATGTTCCCACAATAAAATTAATCAAATTGCAGTAAGAACCACCATTGGCATATAAGTTTCTTACATAATACGCCAATGAGCACAGAAGAAGGGCACATCCTTTTAAGCTCCTAGCAAGTTTACATTCCCTTGTATTCATTAAGAGAACTTTCACCAAAGTTTCGAGAAACTAATGAAGGACCAGAGATGAAAATTGCCGATCAATATGAAGATTGGTTGACACCCAGAGCCGATCAGTTAACAGGAGGAATTCAAATTTATAAGTTGTCATTTTAATAAATTTGAGTATTAATATTGGAGAACTCGAAATGGATCTCAAAATAGAAATTGCAAAATTATCCATTAGACTACGTTGTAATTTCTAACGTTGAGGAGAAGAAAAAATTCAGTTAAAATGATTCTAATTTCTTGGGAAAAAAAATATTCGTTCAAAAGAAAACTCACCAAAAGTAAACGTGGAAAAGGTAGACGTATCTTCGATGAAGTTCAAACTTATAGCGACGATTGTTTAATGCATGTTGCCTCCGAAAATGATCACATTTCACTTACTCTTATCCAACACCACATTTTCTTCATATACCCCCATCTTCACATGTATCACAAAACTCCCCATACTCTTCTTCGGTACCATCAGCACTTCCTCGTTGATCGTAACCTGACCGCTTCCATCTTTGGCCACCATCATGTTTGGAATCAAATCACTCCCTTCTTGTAACATCACTCTTCTTTGCCCCTTCTATATCCATTCAGGACTTTCCCAGCTCAACAACTTGAGGTCTCTATGAAGGAATATAGAAAATTACACCTCTCACCGTTTCGGACAATACATAATATTTCAGTTAAGTTAACTCCTTTTCGTAATAGAAAATTAGACTGGAGATGCACAAATTTCACTGAGTTTTGTTGCAATTAGTTGTAGTTGAAGAACAGAGATGCCATAGTGTGGACATACTAAAGATCTATTGTGACCGAATAATCATAATTGAAGTTGCAGTAAAAAAAAATATACATGCATCACAGTATAATTTTATGAATATAAAGCAATAAAAATTAGGACGGTCGTTTTATATTCAACGTCTACGTTACCCAAATCCAACTGTTGGAAACAAATGGCTGAGTCACGTACTCTGTCGCTTTCTTGAAGACGATTCGGCGATCTGGTCGGTGGTGCAAAACCAGTTCGTATTTTCGCCGCCGCCTCTAGGATAAAACAGCCTCTCTGAAATTAATAACTGATTTGCTTTGCACAAACAAACCAGTGCAGATTTGCACTTTCTGATTTTAACTGCTCGAAAATTTGTTAAGAAGATTTTAATGGCGGAGGAAGAGAAAAGCAGAATTTTTTTCTGTATTGATCTCGTCTGATCTGATGGTAATATATATACGAGGATAAGGTTATTCGAAAATACTGGTCAGTGTCGGCTCAGAAATACTTTCGTATTTTTAAAAAAAAACTGGTTCGAAAATTGCAGTGTTTTCTGGACCAAAAATATAAGTGTCTACACCACATAGCCAAGGCCCAGAGCCCAAGCCCAATACCGAGCCGAGCTGGTCGGTCGCGCATGTGTGGTGGTCATGATGCATGGGCTCCCTCCTCACAACAAAGCATGTATTGGGAGCCCCAAGGCCCCATCAAAGCTTCTTAGAAACAAGTATAAATATTTGCTTCTTTCATATAATCCCATGGTGTGGGACTATTCACATTAAGGAGCCACTCATACACTTATTCAAATATTTTGATAATTCACACAAATTTCCAACACCAACAACCACGGAGATATCAACAAATGATTTGGTCCTAGTTGCCACATTTTATGTGTAAAAATAATAACTATGTAGTCCTGAGTTCAGATGGATAAAAAATCAAGTAAATTGAAGGAAAAACGAAGAAAATCCATACCCTGAAAAGACAAAGAACCGGTTCCCCCATTCCCACTGTGAATTGAGAAGTTGTAAAACCGCTAAAGGAGAAGAAGGAACCATCTGCAGCAAAATAATATACCTGCAGGCAGAGAAGAACAGGCGTACATTTGAAATTTCGGAGGATTGCAATAGGAAATGGAGAGTGCGTAGACTCACCCTCGAGGCTATGCAATTCCTGGAGAATAAGAAGGGTCTATACATAGCGTCGCCTGACCGAAAGCATGCATCGAGTAGTAAATCTGCCAAATACCTTTTCAGATCGGGAAATAAAAGAGGAGAAGGAAGATTGTAAAAGGGGATCTGCAGATTATTTCGAAAGATGGCGGTGGATGGTGTGAAATTTGGGGAGGAATGATAAGGAATGGCGGTTAGTGGATCTCAGTGCGTGATTAAATTAGTGTACCGCTAAAAGCACCCTGAAATGTGCTTCCTAACACCATAACTAAACACCACCATCCTTCGTATACTCATATGCTTCTGGCCACCACGAAATAAAAAATAGGCACCCAACCCTAAATTATTCCCGCTGTTAATTCATTCAATGCTTCGAACTCCTCAACGCCACTCTCGTTATCTTCATCGCTCTGCTTACCAAATGGTTGATAAAATTTACTTACGCCAGACGGTTCAATCTCTACATCGTCAATCTTCACATCATCAAATTTTGTAAACCCCACAAATTCATTTAGAAAATCTTGCAAATGGAACAATTTTGTGAATCCACAATATAAAGATAAAAATTCAAATATGTAAACAACCATTATATACCCCATTCACATCATTGGAATTTTCTTTTGGATTATGGTTGTTTGAGTTCAAGATACGCAGTGTATCCTATTAATCATCAAATCCATAACAATAATTTTAATTTTTAAAAATCAAAAGAAAAAAAGACAGCATTAGAAAATGATACAATTTTTTTAAGATAATTAACCTCATCTTCTTTAATAGAGAATTGGCTATTCGTGAGATCATCGTTTATGTATATGTTCTCGCCCTTCATTGCTAAGCAATCCAATAGTTTCAATTAATATTTTAAGTATTTCTCCAATCACAATAAAATTGGGAATTAGGGTTTAAGAGTAATCAATTTGGGAAGAAGTAGATGGTGGATCATGTCAGGAACCAGATCTGGTCAACGTTTAAATTTGATCGATCGAGATAAAATGATAAAGAGAATTAGGGTTTAAGTTTGAACTAATGGAGGGAGAGGAATACGTTTGGCTATTAGGAAATGAGTGGAGGAATAAAACTGGTGTTAGGAAGTAGATTAAATTAATTAAGTGTGATTAAATTAAACATGGTGTTAGGAAGCACGTTTCAGGGTGCTTTTAGTAGCACACTTAAATTATGAGAAAAACTAACAACAGTCGCGAGTGGAGAGAGTGGTGAATGTGATTGGTTCAATACTGACCCCCTGTATTCCAGTCTCCAATGAGATCGAAGTACTCGCGCGAGTAAAGCTTTGAGCGACTGTTGCTAGAACAGCTCTTAAATTATATAAAAAAAATGAATGGTTCACTGAGAAGAAAGCAGCAAAACGGTTTGTCTGAATTCGGAATATGAGAAAACGGAGCGCCTGAGAGTTTGCCATGTAGGATGTAAAATAAAATAAGCTATGCCACATCAGCAAATCGTTTATTTTACTTTCTATTATAAGTAATAGATATGGAACGTGAGATGCAAGCGTTCTGCTATTTGGTTATTTACTTGATTAGACATTATTATAATACCACTGGATTTTGATATCAAAATATTTTGGGTTATAGTAAGGTAAAAACCGTTCATGTTTATGTGTGGGTTGGTCTTACTATTATCCTTTTGTTTCAAAAGGATTTTCAAAGTTAAACCTTATGGTTGGAATTTACTCACACCAGTCCCATGACTGACCCAAAGTTTATTTTGTTTGTTTTTCCCTAAACTCTTGGGTGTCCAAATTTGTACGGACAGTCAAGTGTTTCAGGTTTTACAGATACACTTGGAGAAGCTAAAAGCAGAAGGCTTCACCGTTAGTATTTAGAGATTTTTCCGCTGTGATATGATGTATTATACTCTGATAATGGTATGTGTATACAAAGTAGATTTGTATTTCAAAGTTATGTTATATAATATATATTACTCGTTCCGCTGTGAGATTCGTGTTTACTCTGATTATGTTCAGCTGTGTTCTTCTTCTTCTTCTATTCTATTAGTTCTATCTTATCTTTCTCATCTTCTTATTTCTTCATATTAATGATCTGGATTTTCGTGCACTTTGAGTTGAATGTGTGGGATATTAGTCAGCTCAAATGGGTACGGATTTTCGGGTCGTTACATAATGGAGAAAAAGGAAGGAATAAAATGTGAAAGTTGAATGGAAGGTAAGAAGAGTGACATAAGAATAAATAGAAGAAAGAGAAAGTAATTAGAATGGGTAGATGGTGCATTAACTCTTCATGTGTTTTGTCTTAATGTGTTTATTTATTTATTTATTTAAGAATTGTAACGTTAAGAAATAAATGAAAGGGAAGGGAGGAAGATGTAACTCTAATAAAGAAACTTTCTCTCCATTTGTTTATTTTAGCATATTTTTATTATATTTAAATAGAAATGGGTAACGTATGCATTAAATAGAAAACAATGAATGCTACATTAACAGAGAAATAGAGTGGAGAGAAAGAAGCACTGAATTTGAGGAAATTAGAAAAGGAATAGGAAAGAAAAGTAAACTTGCAGGAAATGTGAATGGATAGAAAAATTATTTGTGTAATTTATAAAAAAAACATTTTAAATCCAATAATCTAATTTAATAATGGATTTTTTTAATTCTGACGCATTTTTTAACAAAATTCCTTTAAAATAAAATTTTAAATTGGTTCTGATTTTCCGGGTTGTTACAATTTCCCCCACTTAAAATCTTTTCGTCATCGAAAAGGAACGAAGCTAAAAGTTGTTTAACTAACCAACTCAATTTTCATTTTTTTTATTGGTTTTAATAATTTCATTAGTTGAACTAACAATCACACAACACAATAATCAATCAATTAATTGATTAACTTTTCAAGAATATTTAACTTTTATATATTCAAAAATCATATTTTCTAAGATTGGATTATATATATAATCACAAATACGTTAATTATAAACTTGTCACTCCCAACTCATTCTAGGGCATTGCTAACCCCATCTCTAATGAGTTTTCTCATTCTAGGATACTGCTGATCCTATCTCTAATGAGTATTATTTTATAGGATATTTCTAATCCTACCTCTGACTAGTCCTTTGTTCAGTTCTAACGAGTTGTACTCCAAAGATTTGAGCTAACCAGAGCTTTGATACCAACTGTAACGATTCGGATTTCACTCAGACCAAATCGATCGTTAAATCGACCAAGACCGTTCAAAATCTGAATATATCTGCAAAATAAGCTACTCGACTGTCCGTGTGGAAAAGAGGGCATCCGAGTTTGCAAAGTGAAACAAACTACGGGTCAGTCATGGGACTGGTATGAGAAATCTTTCCTAACTTATCTAACAATATGGCTAATCACAGGACCACGACGCTAACACGGAACGGGTTTACTCCATTGAATTGCCAGTGCATGATTTACATAAATTTTTATTCAAACAACGCAATGCTTTTTAGAAAAATGAAATCATTATAAGACTCAAGTCCCATCACACAATGCAACGCAAACCGGAGGATAGAGTTTTACCTTATAATGATCAAACATGCTTGATACGTAGAAAATCATATTTTAATATTATTACTAGTGCCTAATCAGTATTAAAATACTTCAAAGTAAATGTATCAATCCTAGACAGCATAGCTACCATATACTATGTCGCCATATATAGGTTTATAATCAAAACCCTAATGTCGTATTGGAAATTGGGTTTCCATCATGAGTCGAGGCTAGGGATGGCTCCTCACTGATTCGAGACACTCTAGCAAATGACTCAGGATTCGGACGCTGGCGAACCCTTAGATCTTCAAGGCCGGTCCACAAATACTTTAGTGGATTAATTATGCCTGAACACACGTCTCCCGGTCCTATTGAACCTATAATTTGGTCACTATCGACCAATATAACTGAGGCCTCATAATCCATCATCCACATAAGTAAAAATAACAGGGTTTGTAAAACGCTGACACCACTTCTAGCGAGAAAGAAATGTGTGCACTCCCTGCAGTCACGATCCCGTTTTTGACTCATACCGGGGTGTGAGACTCGTGGAGTAACGCTTTACACAAAGTTATGCCGAAATAGGCTATGCTTTGATCATCAACCACAAGGCACTGCTTTTCAACAAAAGCCTTGATCATTTGCATCTTGGCGTGCCACATTGACAATTCATGTCATTCGATCGATAACTACCAATATATTACCTCCGAGCTCGTACGTCTCAGAGAAGGGTGTTGAGCAAAAGAATAAATTCTCCGCCACCACAGATATATATTAAATAGAAATCAATATAATTTACCTGGAGTGAAATCCAATGTCAGACACACATCCATTTACAAGTCCGTTCTGGGTCTGAACGGAACCGGAAACGCCTTATTCCTCGTCCGTATGTCCAATACGGAAGAGACGTTCTCGCATATCCGGACAATCAACAAGTATGTCTGGACAACTACCACTGTAACCCTTTCCTGGGAGCAAATCAGTCCAGGGTATCAGTAGTCATCCATTCGATGTGAAGATCGCCGGTCTTCAATCGCCGTCTTCAATATCTTCGACTTTTAATCGTCGTAGTAATTATTCAGAATGGATTAAACCCGGTCTTTACGAATAACTCGCGCATTTTATAATCAAAAATCAAGTGCTACAAAACACATCATATGCCACATTCCAATTCAGAATATTCTTTTAATAAAATATTCATATTATTAGGGAAAGGTTCTCAATAATTTTATCAAAGATAAATTCTTTTAAATTTATTCTTTAATCTTCTTTTTAAAGATTCATTAAAACTCCAATTTGGTTTTAATATCAAAAATCATTACTTAATGATTATTCAAATTTAAGAAGTTAATCTTACCTTAACTAGGTTAATGAATTAATGTCATTTAAAAACATTATTCACGATAAACCCAAAATCATCTTCCATTAAATATGGAATTTTCACAGAAATCAAATCAATATATAATCGATATAAATTTCCGTATCAGATTAATAATATAAATGGAATAACGGCAAAGCCTTTTAAATTCCATATATAGTAATGGTCTTCTTTTACAGAATCTCATCTCGATTATTATTAAATCGAATCCCATTCAATTCCAATTTAATATATTAAATTGGAAAACTTTACTTTGGAGAATTTCCATTAAATCTTAATAAAAGGTTTATAACTTCCAAATTATATTTTCACTGTTAATTGGGTTAAAGAACAAATGTCGTTTAAAATATAGTTCACAAAAAACCCAATTCATATTTCTTTTTATTCTAATTATTAAATATAATTGGAAACTCTAATAATCTTAATTAAAAGATTTATTCTTTCTCAACTGAGTTTAAGAACGGTGTTATTGAAGACACCATTCACGACGAACCCAAAAATCCAATTTATTTATTTAATTCCAAGTAAATATTAATTTATTGGAAAACTTCATTAAATCTTAATTTAAAGATTTATTCTAGTTAATAACTAGTTCATTTCGATGAGATATATATATATATATATATATATATTTAAGAGATATTCTGAATCGGAATGTGACTCAATCAATTACCATATAATTTCAGTTACATGGATTTCTACATCGCATGTATATAACAACAACGAGAAATAATCAATAAACAATCCATTTACATTCAGAGTGAAATTTATAACTGTGTGAGCATTAAAATAAATAGATAAATAATGCTCATCATAGACTGTCAATCCATCGGTTGACATACAACTAAATATTGGGACTAGTGTATGACAAATGTCATCCCAATACTCGTGTGGGGTCTTCAAACAACAACAGTTTACATACATAAATCATTGGTTACAAATTTAACCAATTACAATTCAGTTTGAATTATTTTCTAATATCGCTAACATAATAATGATAATGCTAAACAAAAGTACATTTTTATACTTCTCTAACATGTTAATGTCGATATCAAACAGATGAACATTTCTACTTCTATAACATGTAAATGTTAATATTAAACAATGTATATTTTAATTATTCCTACTTACATTAAAAATGTAATTTTTAATGTAAAAACATTTTTATCAAACAATGATCTTTCTATTGAATCCTTTTATACATTAAAAATAAGCTTTTTAATGTAAACATATTATAATCAAACTTTAATCTTTTCATATAACCATTTGTACACTAAAAATGTACTTTCCTATGTTAACACATTTTTACCAAAGTTTAATCTTTTTAATCAATCCTTTATTACATTAAAGATGTAATTTTAATGTTAACATAATTTATTAAATATTGAAACTTTTTCTAATGATTTATTTACATTAAAAATGTAAATTTCAATGTCAAAACATCTTTTTATTACACAATGAATCTTTTATTTTCATATGATTCATTTACATTAAAAATGTAAATTTTAATGTAAAAACATTTTTCAAGCAATGAAACCTTTTTCTAATGATTCTTTTTTACATTAACAATGTAAATTTTAATGTGAAAACAATGAATCTTTTAATATGACTCATACTTACATTAAAAATGTAATTTTTAATGTAAACAAAATTTTATTAACTTGAATCTTTTTATATGATTCACACTCACATTAAAAATGTAATTTTTAATGTAAACAAAATTTTTATTGACTTGAATCTTTTAAAATAAATGTTCATTTTCATATTTTCTCATATAAAATAAAAATGTAAACTTTTTATTATTAAACATTTTTATATTTCAACCAATGATCATATACATAAATCATGCTTTACATTAAAAATGTAAATTTTAATGTTTCAACATTATTATCCATACAATGAATATTTTATATATTTTTCTTTACATTAAAAATGTGAATTTTGAAGTTTCAACATTTTTATCCTTAACATAAAGGACATTTTTATCACTAACATAAATGACATTTTTTTTTATCTAAAATGACCTTTTATTCTAACATGACATTTTTATCTAAAATGACAGTTTTATCTTACATGACATTTTATCTAAAATGACAACTTTATCCTAACATGACATTTTATCTAAAATGATAATTTTATAACATAAATGTTATTTTTATCTAACATGACAATTTATAACAAAAATGTTATATTTTAATCTAATGTAACATTTCTAACAAAAAATGTTAATTCTAGTAACATAACATTTCTAAATAAATGACAATTTCTAATAACATAACATTTCTAAATAAATGACAATTTCTAATAACATAACATTTCTAAATAAATGACAATTTTATTTACAAAATTTGTTTCTAACCTAAATGACATATTTATTCACAAAATGTGTTTCTAACATAAATGACACGTTTATGGAAAAAATATGATTTCTACATAAATGTCATATTTATGATCATATAACATGATTTAACAAAGTGACATTTTTATGTTCATATAACGTGATCTAACAAAGTGACATTTTTATGTTCATATAACATGATCTAACAAAGTGACATTTTTATGTTAATATAATATGATCTAACAAAAATGATATTTTAATATAACATGAATATTTTTCATACACCATAAAAATATCATTTTTATTCGTCAACGTGTTTTTATTACAAACATGAATATTTTTACATATACAATAAAAATTTGATTTTTATTGTAAGCAAAGTCTAGATCTACACAATTCAGTCCAATTAATTCCTCAACCACAAACAACCAAATCTAATCTCATACATCACACACATAAATTTTCATAGCGAATAAATAATGATTTGCAAAGCATAACAATTTATTTAATTATTAGTTAAGAAATCTCACTGTGGTTTTATTTCTTCTGAATTTGTAGATAGCCCCAAATCTGTTTTCAGACTTTTCCATCATGTAGACCTTGAATTTATGGTCGCAACGCTTACAGTTCCATGAAATTCCCCTCCATCGTTTTCTTCTTCAGGAGAACCCAAAACCCGTCGAGTTGAAATCTTCCATCCCGCCGCCTCCAGCGCCGGTCCGACTCCTCCCCACACCAAGCGCCATCCCCAACTCGAGTTGGGGCCCAGCCTCTCCCGAAAACGCTGTAAAGATAGCGGCTTTACGTGGCAATTGCGAGCAGAGCAGGCCACGAAAATTCATCATGTCCATATAGAAATAAAGAGTTGGAGAATCTCTTTAATTTCCATGAATTAAGTTGTTGAAAATATGGCATGGATTTTAGAGAGGAGATGATAAGAGAGAGAGAGGAATATAGGATTTGTTTTCCTAGATTCTTCATTTGCAAATGGATTTGAGGAAATTTTTCTACATGAATTTTTGAGATGTAGATCTAGATTCAAAAAGGAAGAAGGAGAATTAGAGTTTTCTGATAGAGAATGAGAAATGAAAAGATATATACATGATTTATTTAACTAAGATGCCCCTTTGTATTAGGTATGTTATAAATAAATTAAACATGGTTTTTTAAGGCTGAGATGGCAATATTTATCTCATATTCAAAATTCAAAAATAAGTCACAAAGAGAAAGAGAAAACAAAGAAAATGAATGCATAAGAAATTATTTGATGCTAATCGTTATAAATTTGTGTGTCCTCCTTAATTTCAAAACATATAACATCATAATTATAGGGAACATATTAAATTGCACAGACAAGAATAAGGCAACGAAAATGTCTACCAATACATAAGGATAATGTAAACAAGAATAGATATAGAAGGAAATTATATATATATATATATATATATATATATATATATATATGTGTGTGTGTGTGTGTGTGTGTGTGTGTGTGTGAGAGGATTGTTTGTTTTTAGAGAAAAAGATAACAAGAAAGAAAAATGGGAAAGGAGAATAAGGGGATGAAAACATAATGAATGAGAACATGCAAATGAAATAAGATGCATGAATGTAGAAGTAAGGAAAGAAATAAATGTGCACTTAATGGAGAAAAAGGAAGGAATAATATGTGAAAGTTGAATGGAAGGTAAAAGGAGTGACATAAGAATAAATAGTAGAAAGAGACAGGAATTAGAATGGGTAGAGGGTGCATTAACTCTTCATGTGTTTTGTCTTAATGTGTTTATTTATTTATTTAAGAATTGTAACGTTAATAAATAAATGAAAGGGAAGGGAGAAAGGTGTAACTCTAATAAAGAAACTTTCTCTCCATTTGTTTGTTTTAGCATATTTTTATTATATTTAAATAGAAATGGGTAAGTATGCATTAAATAGGAAACAATGAATGCTACATTAACGGAGAAATAGAGTGGAGAAAAAGAAGCACCGAATTTGAGGAAATTAGAAAAGGAATAGGAAAGAAAAGTAAACTTGCATGAAATGTGAATTAATAGAAAAATTATTTTTGTAATTTATAAAAAAAACTTTTTAAATCCAATAATTTAATTTAATAATGGAATATTTTTTTTTAATTCTGATGCATTTTCTAACAAAGTTCCTTTAAAATAAAATTTTAAATTGGTTCTGATTTTTCGGGTTGTTACATTTTTGGAATGGACATATTTCAAACCATAAGAAATATATAAATTTATGTATATTTTGGAATAGTTGATGCAAATTACGCACAAATATGTATATTTATATTTATGTATCAATTTACACAACTTTTCCCTTTTTAAATCTTTTTTCCATATCTCTTGTGCGCTCAAAATAATGTTTTTTTGTTTAAAAAGAGAAAAACAGCATAATTACAACAACTAAGCCAAAACCCCAACAATATTGAACATAAATAGGCATACGTCTCTTACATTAAAATAACATAATTCACCATTGCATCTTTTGAATCAAAATCACATAATTCATAAATTTGCACTGATACTAGAGATTTGGAAGAAAACTACATCTAAACAATGTTATTGGGACTGATTTCTGAATCTTCTGTGTTCTACAACAAATACAATATATTCTCTTACATAATTATAGGCTATATGTATAAACAATTTAAATAAAGTTACAATTAATATTTTTCCTAACCATAATTCATGATTCCTAAGTTTTGACAAATATTTATAAGCATATCTGATAGATGTCAATCCAAATTCAATAATATTATGAACAGACCTGATGATAATAGGCATATATTTTGAGATCTAGTACAAACGAGATAAACAGGCTATTATGACTTTGTATATAAATTTCCCACTCATCTGAAAGCATCCAAATCTGAAGTTTGAATAATCTTTTAGGCCTACAATTCCCAAATTCTAATAAATCTACAATTTATCTGAAAAGGGGATACTTTAAGATCGGTAGATATGTAAGAAAATAGGAAGAGAGGGAATAATATGATGTAGAGTGTCAATTAACATTCTTTTCCATTGGATCTGATAATCCCTTTCAATTCTATATGATTTGTATTTGATTCATTGTATATGAATATATTTTTTATTAAGAAATTAGGTTTGAAGAGGGAGGAAAATGGCAGAGCTTCGTTGCTGCCTACGGATTTGTGTGGAAAAGAATGAGGTCGTCCCCCATTATTTATAGGAGTGGAATTGCCCATGAACCGTTAGATTTACTGTAGTTTATATCCGTCCATTCGTTTAATAATAGAATATAATATAACCCCCTTAACCCTAGCCGTCACTGGGAAGATCTGAATCGAAGCGGTCGACCGCTCTAGGCTAGCGTGTCGACCACCCTTGGGAGATTTTGCCCAGTGAAGGAAGGTAATAAAGGAAAGATATTTATTAATTATTCTACTTATTTATTTCCGTCCGTTTTCCATATTTTGTCCTTAACTTTTTTCATACGGACTCCGTTCGCGAAACTCCATACATGTAAGTTGACCAGAATTCCGAGACGAACGCATCGGTTAGAGTTTCGTGGTCAAATTCCATTGTTTGCACAAATTCCTATTTTTGAGATTCTAATTAAAAAACTAATCTATTATCAAAATTCCGGGTTGTTACAACCCATATGAAGATGCATTAAGTTTCGTGAAGTGCAATAAGTATACAATAATCAAAATTCACAAGACAGAACATAACATGCAGCGAAAAAAGGAAATTAACTTTTATTATTAAAAGAAAAACATTATTCCAAACCAATTACAACTTCACATCATTAAATTTTTCAAACACCAAAAACCTCAGTTAAAACCATCTGTCTCATGACACAAACCATCATAGTGCAAAACCACAAAAGTATGTCCCTCCTCAAAGGCCATAACTAAGTAGAACAAAAGTCAAAGCAATACATAGAGTCAAAAATTCGAGTCCAAGCTGAAAGAAATCACGATCACTACTGAACGCCATCCTGAGGACCTGAGAGGAGAAAGAAAGAGAGAGAAGGAAAAACAAAATAGGTCAGATATAAAGTCTGGCGAGTTCCAGTGATTTTTAGCACAAGCATAAGGTAAGAGGTATCAAGACAGATAAATAATACTGGATAAGAAAGTACAGTAAAATATACAAGTACGAAGTAAACGAGATATCAAGGCAAGGTAAAGATCAAGTAAGATTCTCATTTATATCCCAAGAACAAGTTTCTTCGCCAACTACTAGTATATTAGGATTAGGTTTTACCCTAATTACTACCCATGCGATCGGCTCCCTACTACTCAAATATCATGTGCCAACCCCGACAGTAGGGTGTATCAGTCCCTAACCTGACGACTTAAAGACATGGACCTATTCGCTGGTGTTACAGCTTCTTAGTTTCCCTAATCGGAAAATGCACGCTCATAACTCCACCGGAACGCGCCCGTACCCACCTTCCACCTTTTGAACCTCTTACCATCCAGATCAGTAAAGAGTGCTCTTACCCCTACCTAGTGCGAGGCCTCTCCTAAGATATTAACATGGATTCTGACTGATATAGGTTCACACAACTCGACACAAGTCACCCCTATGCTTGTGCCCCCAAATAACTAGGATTTTAAGAGTTCCAAAACCGGATACAAACAACAAGACGTGGGACCCTTAGCTTATTAATTAACAGCTTTAACTTAGCAGGTCTAAGTTCTTTAATAGGCATGGTTGTAAATGACATTTCCTCTAAATGTTATTTTGTGTACAACCCCTTCCCTAGAACAAGCACATGTCCGGATGTATATAGATTACAGTAACTCATTTTACTTTATTTACATCTGATACTTACATGTTCTTACTTAATATCAGATTAAGTCCAATCTATTCAGATTAACATGTTTGAATATTCCCCATTTTTTACTATAATCCCAAATTTACATTCAAAGATTCTCAAGTTATAATACACCACAATTTCCCCTTATTATGGTCATTTCAATTTATTCCGATTTATCTCAATTATACGCAATTCAATGGAAATAGCCATGGCTCAGCGTAAAATAAAAGGATAAGTTCATATTGATTACTATGTAGATTCACATTAAATCTATGCATATGAAAGGTCGATTCATGATTTCTACATGTTTTAGGTGTTTATAATGATTGTTGATTCATATGCTTGTTATCTTAATCATTGGAATGCTTGTTTTGGATGTTATACTTGATTTGTGTGTTAAAATCATCGTAACTGGGATTTGGAGTGAAGAATGGAGCAAGTCAAGATTAACATTCGTTGGAATTTCACGAAACTTGGAGGATGGGTTTTGGAAGGCGACAGGAAGGCACCCAGAAAATTAGGCCAAATAGCATTAAGTACATGGACCTACATTAGTCCGTGGCCTATGGACCGACATGAGTCCGTCAAGAAGCAAGAAATAGGCTTATAGTTTTTGAAGGCGGCTCCAAATGGCATATGCATGCTATTGACAAAATTTGGGGTTGGTTGGATATGGTACCTGGTTCGGGTGACGTGAAAATGGCATAAATCGACATTTGGAGCATTAGACGTGTAACTGGATGGACCAACGTATGAAGAGGCATGCTACAGGAAAGACTTGGAGGATCCAAAATACTTAGCCAGAAATTGGCATTATAGCAGAATCACCATATTACAATGGTGTAAAATAGTTGTAAGTTACTTTTTACAATGGGGAATACACCGTCGTATATTAGGAAGTTGCAATAGACTAAATTTTTGTACAACTGTGTATGAATGTTGCAACTAACTGTTTTCATATATAGCTGTTATCCATCGTTGTGACTTCGTAATTTTTACAAATATTTCTGACAGTTGTAATACACTTTATTACAACTATAATCGACAGTTGCCTTTTAAATCTCAAAAAGTAATATATATACAAGTATATATACATCAATTATTCATATATTAGTAATAATAGAATTCATTCATATAATAATAATAATAATAAAATTCATATATCAATGCAACAAACATAACTATATCGAATTCATTCATACATAATAATAATCATAGTATTTGATAAAATACAATACATACCCAACAAAACAATGTAAAATGGTCATTCACATCATTAACTAAACCGTTACAAAAAGCGTGCTCATTCCAAAATATTTATGTCGATACAACACAAAAAGTACAAATGAAAGATAAAAGTTTTGTCCATAAAAAGTTGCATACCCTATGGAAGTACACTAGCCAAAGACAATGAAATCTTTATGCCAAGCCACAACTGATCTAACAGCTTCTCCAATGGTACGTACTCATCTTGGAATTCGGCTTCCCCATGAAAACTGTATAAAATTACAACTCACTATAAGATTGATAAATAATCAAATTTGTCTAGAGCAAATAATTTCATCCATGCATGCTTCATGTAGTGCAAAATTCCTGCACAAATTGAATAATACATACAACAATTGTGCTAAAAGTGTAACATGATCTGAGGACCATTCAGAAGAAGAAAGTATTGTATCCTTACGTAAACACTCCTAGTCCACCCATTCTAACAGTGATTCCACCATCGATGAGTATGATAAAAGTGGTATCATAAATTTATGTTAGTGCAACAAACAAACAAAAACACTAAACATGCAAAGGGAATGACATAATGATAAAAAAGTCTGTGTAGTCAAGATATAATGATAAAAATGATAACAGATACTTTGAAACAAGACTTTTAAAATTGAATTCAATTTCTAAATTGCAAAACTACCATGAACTGAAACTAAATTTGAATCATGAACCACAAATTCAAAAGATAAAATCTCTAAAAAGGTTATTTTCCTTTTTACCCAAAAAATAAAAAGAAATCAATAAAAGTAATCAATGTATAAGATAATCGCTCTCATAATTTCAAAGGAACGTCAACATATTCCATCTCAGTAAAACTATATAAGTTACTTTCCAAGTAAATAAAATTGAAAGAGACAAACTATGTTCTTGTTTCTAGATAGAATAACACAATACAATTGCATAATTAATGGACTGCGTGTGAAATAAGTGAGTTGGCAGTTTCAATTTGAGGCAAATGATAAAATGAGAGCAAACTAGCAGCATTACAATAATGAATGAATCGAATTATGTCTTGGTCAATTATAGGGACCTAATGTACAAATATGACAATTGAGTGTGCCAAGTCTTAGAGAATATGATCAATAGAGATAGTTTGACATAATTATTAAAATTCAAAATTTAGAAGAAGAAAAAATACAAGACAACTACAGAAACAAAACCAAACAAAAAAATTAAAGATAAACAAGAAGTTTTTAATGGTTATGAAAACATGTGTATTTACTCATAAAACCAAGTCTGGCAATGATTTTTAAAAAGAAAAGATGCATTAACACTAGAATTCTTCCTTTATTTACATGAAAAATCTATACTAAAAACAGTAATGGCCCTGAAATAATCATGAGATGCAAGCACCCCATTTGTTTTTAGTTAATCAACTCGAACATTAATTGTATTTTGTTGATTCAAAAAACACAGTAATGTTGCTAAAAACAACAACGTAAAGCTAAAATAAGCAACTTTAGACTTGTTAATCACTAACAACTAAACTTGAACATTTTCATGATTCATTAACCATTACAGGTACAAATACAAATATATCTCAATAGTCCTACCTAAATGCAATAAAATTTATTGAATGAAAGCAGTACCTCATCATATTCCCTCTTGTCGGATTTGCCTGCTTCAAAGGTTTCACCTTTCCACCTAGAAACGCACAAAAAGAAAGAAAAGATGCAAGGCAATTTGTCTTGAAATTTCCAGATCTATAAGAACAAAGCAAGGCTGTGTTTATGCTGAATTTTGAATGCAAAAATGTTGTTTGTTTTCATTTATGCATCATTTTACTTACGAAGTCAGTAAATATAGATACATTTCAATCAAAGATTCCTACTTCCCCTTGTTTGAATGTCTCCTCTTCGATCTATTTCCCGCCATGAACTTTTTATTTTTTATTAGTTTGATCTTATTTGGTTACAGTTAATTATAATCTCAGCAAGCTAACTCAGTTACAGTTGGACACACCTAATTTAACTAATATTGCATTAATCTTCACTCCATATAGACCATATGAGTAATGTAACATGTAATTAACTTTAGTTCATTTTTTAATCATTTCTGTATTCCATGAGGCAACTAAAAACAAAGGAAGAAAGCTAGCTCAAGTTTCAACAACGTTGTTGCCAATGTACTGTTTTCCTTTTTTTACAAGTTGAATATGCATAATCTAACCACATATCACAATTTAAATAATCCCAAACAACATACATATCCAAAAAACAAGATCTTAGCAGCTCAACATGATGCTCCAGAAATCTCCAAACCTGAAAACACTAAAGGCAAAAAAGCATACCCACCATACCAGCAGTTGCTTCTTGAAAATGCAGAACCCTAACTTCACCAAAGAAAACAGATATTCATTACAAGACCCTTTAGAAGCAACTACTAATATCACCATCCACTCTCTTCAGACCAACGACCACCAGCATAAAAATCCAAAGCGACGTTCGAAACAAGGTGCCATGAGAAAAACCACCACAAATCAACATAAGAGAAAACCTCATAGAAAATGACACAACAAATACTCAACATAAGAGAAAACCTCACACAAGATGACACAACACATACTCCTACAATTGAAAAAACATCTCCATGTAGACCAAAACAACAATGTTACAACAATAAGCATGTCAAGTGAAGAACTTGATCTAAAAACCATACCAGACTCGAAAAATTTGTTGCAAATATAGGATTATCTTAAGGAGGGGGTAAGGATCGCTTGAACTGAGAGAGACAGTACAAATAAAGACATATGGAGGAGAGCCAGATGTAGAAATGGAAAGGGGGACTCATATTCTCACTAAAGAAGAAAAAGAGAAGATAAACCCAATAGCAGATCGACCGAGCATAGGAGGGAGGGGCGAATATTGAGGACAGCGATAGAAACCACAACGAAGGAATAGGATATAAGAGCAAAGGAAAAAATAAAAGGCGGATTTAGAGAATGAAGTGCACGAAAGATGAAAAATGATGTGGTTTGAAAAGAAATGAGAAGACGTTAGGTAAAGATTTGAGAGAAATTAGGGATCGATTTTGATTTAAGTAAGAGTACAGGAGAGGTCGGCCCATACAAGGGAGTAAAATACAACACGAGAGATACTTTGGAGCCAAATTTTCACGTTTCCCGCCTGGATTTCATTCTTTTACATTAACGTGAAAAGTTGTTTTTCATTGGTCATTATCAAAACTCTACCAAAGATTTTAAAACTAAATATTATTAGTTGGAATTAATAAGTAAAATCTTATATTAAATATAATATGGATTTCTTGAGAATTATATTTATTAAATACTAAATATTACTTATTAATAATAGGTATTATTACCTTGCTAAAAATAGCTATTATTAATTATTACCCATTTCTTCTTAGTTATAATTGAATATTAATTATTAAAAGTTAATTATTATGTATATGTTACTAGTTATTAACTATTAAATACATAACAGTAATTATTAGAAAATAACTGCTATTTATTAATTATTTAAAAGTAATTATTAACTTATAAAGTTATTATTGAATATTAATTATTCTTAAATGTTAACATTATTAAATATTAGTTATTACTAATATTTAATTTGCCTCTATTTCAACTGACAAAAAAGAAAAGTTGTAGTAGGCATTCATTACAATTGACAATATAAAAGAGTTTTTAAAAATATGTTTATTACAACTTTTAAGAAACGATAGTTGTAAAAAACCTTTATTACAACTGGCATTTTGTGACAGTAGCAAATTTAGAGTTGTAATATGGTGTTTTTGTTGTAGTGCGACTTTGCATATGGATCAGCACCGGTCCATAAGGGATGGACCACCGCCGGTCAACAAATGTTGATGGTTGGGCAATAAGGTTCATAGGGTAGAAGGAAGAAGGATTTGTTATTGCGCTAAAGGTCATGGCTCATCGATTGCTTCTCTAATTTTGAAATTATGGCATGATCAATTTATAACTCTTCGATTGGAAGTTCAGATTTAGAATGAGTTCAAAGGAAGACTATGAATAGCTCATGGTGTAACATAGCTACACTGAGATGAGATAATTCGTTGTGTAACGACATGGTAGTGAAATATTTAGGTAGTGATTTAACAAAGCTATGGATACATGTCATGGTGTAACGACACTGTAAGAATATGAGTAGTTCACGGTGTAACGAAGCTATATGATAATCGATTTACTAAAGGGGACTCGGTCTTTAGGTAGAGTGGAGTAACTATGATAGTGGATTTCTAAGGATTTGTTGATAGATCGGAGTGTTCTAGTGGACTTAAAGTAGGGGTATCGTGTTCATACCTATTAGGATCGAGGAGAACGTGTACTCCTAGGTGGTGTAACCTAGGCTAGGGAGGCACGTATTGGTGAAACACAGTATTTAGCTAGATTTGTTTTCAGGTCTCATTGTGAGTTGGAGCCTGAAATGTTGGCAAACTTATCCATCAGACATACTCTCATCGAAAGGATTGGAACTAGCTAGAAGCGAGATGCTAAGCCATTGAGATTAAGGGTAAGATTGGAATGAGAGTTAATTACGAGGGTTTGAAGCAATATGAGGTGGACCGAGATGGTTGGGATGCTCTATTGTATATTCTAGATATTGATGGGCTTCAAGAGAAAGTTTTAAGGAAATTTCATCATTTTATATTGACTATTCATCTTGGTGATGATAAGATGTATTGAGACATGAAGAGGACATACTATTGGGAAGGTATGAAGAGTGAGGTGGAAAAGTTTATCTCGAAGCATATAAACTGTCATTTAGTGAAACATGAGAAGAAGAAGTCAAGTGGGCTATTTCAACCATTACAGGTTCCAAAATGGAAATGGTGACGGGTATCTATGCACTTCATTGATGGATTACAATGACTAGGGTTGGTTCTGATAGTATTTGGGTGATAGTGGATCGCTTGACCAAAAGCATGAGATTCATAATTATTAGATCAACTAGAACATCATCGAACTAGCCTAACTATTTATGAAATGATTTTTCGATTCCATGGTGTGTCCAAGGGTATAGTAAATGATATATACCTATTATTTACTAGTGGATTTTAAAAGAGTTTACAACCAATTTTGGGCACCAAGCAACATTTGAATGCAGCTTATCATCCTTAGATGGATGGATAAATCGAGAGGGTCAATCGAGTTTTTGAAGGTTTCCTTAGAGCTTGTATTTTGGATTTTGGAGGATCTTGTGTTAGGGATTGCGGAATGGATCGTTAAGGCAAAACAAACACTAGAGCGGAGAGTGAATAGTGTTTTTGAGAATTAAAAAAAATCTAAACTTATATGAACAACTATATGAATCAAACACCACAGAGACAATCATAGACACAGAATCAGACACAAACACAAAGATAAACAAAAATAAAGTGCAGAAAAGGAAAGAACACACCGAATTTTATACTAGTTCGGATTGCTCCTACGTCTAGTCTTGCACAACGCTGGATTGCGTAGAGTTTTATTACTATATCAATGGTCAATTACAACGTCCTTGATTTCACGGCTATAAGGGATACCACCGATTCCAACCTCCTTGATTTCACGGCTACAAGGGATACCACCAATTACACGTCCTTGATTTTATGGCTACAAGGGATACCACTGATTACCCATCCTTGATTTTATGTCTACAAGGGATACCACTGATTACTTGCATAACTCAAACAATTACAAACAATCATATAACTCTTCAATAGCACTTGATCAGAGAGTAATGAGTAGAGAGTGAGAAGAGAAGAAGTTTAATGAAAATAGAATTGAATTCGACAGAGTATAAGTGTTGAAATCATAAAAATGAGAAAGAATAATGGTGTAATTAAAGAAGATGAAGACAGAGAAGAAGAATGATAAAAGAATCGAAATCAGCTCCTATTTATAACATTTGAAAGGTTGCAACGTTTCTGGAACGTTACAAATGGTGAAAAGACACTTCCTTTCAAATTTAAATTTCTGACAGTTATATGTCGACATAGCCATGAATGTATGTTGACATATCCATCAATTTTATGATTTTTAAAGTATTTAAATCAATATTTAAATTCTGGAAATTCCAGAAACAAAACTAGTTACTAAAACATTATTTTTCAAGTATAAAAACATAAGAAAATATTATCTAAACATATGATTAAAACTTAATATATATGTGATATGAAAACTATATATAATATAATTATAAACATATATATAAGAATTTTTAGAGAGATATTTATAAACTATATATAAATAGAAAGGTTATATGAAAACTTATAGTTTAAATAAGAATATTATAATCAAATATAAACGTAGTAAATATATTTAATAAAACTATAAAAATAAGAATACTTGTATATTAGGAAATATATTTGAAATCATAAGTTTGAGGAAGATTAAAAGTTATTTTGAGAGAAGTTTGAAATCAATTTGAAAACAGTTCTGAAAAGATATAATTTGAAAAACAGAGTTTGAACCTGGAGTGCTATTCGAACTCTTACGTATATACTAGACTCTATTACTATATTTTTCTTGGACTCTTGATAATCTTGATAACTCATGAATCTTGAATCTATCTTGAATTCTGGCTCTCCTGAAACTCTAAAACTGTACAGTCTTCAGTACTTAGGTCTTGTATGCAACATATATATATTCTAGATAGAGATGTTAGTATATATTTTATAGTAAATGATAATTGAAATAAGGTTGTTTTCATCAAAACTCCACTCTCCAACAATCTCCCCTTTTTTATGATGACAACCTTGGTTTATAAAGTATTCATACCTGATAATCTGATTCTTTAATTACTCCCCCTTTCACCATGAATTCCTTCTAACTCCCCCTTAAACTATACTATATTTATTTTATAATTTCTCCCCTTTGTCATTATCAAAAAGAAATTCTAAAGATACTCCCCCTTAAATCCTGTATCTATCTATTCCTTTTCTATGATTATACTATATTATACCTATAGTAGACTATACTAGATTAAACTAAGTTATACTCCTAAATCTATGCTATAAATGATCCTAATAACTATATAATACTCCTTATATTTCCTTTTAAATTCATGATTCTAAACTTAAAATATTATAACTCCCCCTAAAATAATGACTATACTAGTCTAATAAACTAAGCAAACAACTCAATATTTATAATCAATTCAAACAAGAAAATCAATTCAAACAAGAAAATCAATCCAAACAAGAAAATCAAATAAACAATCTAAACAATTAAATCAAACAAAGCATTTTTGAACCTTCAACTAATCCTTAGAAACTCTAAAACTCCCCCTTAATCTAATATAAGACCTATCCTAAACTCTAATTCCCTTAAAGTTATACTACGACCTCAATCTAGACTTAGAAATAACTCTGATAATATATTCTTATAATTATGATATAGGTAAAGCAATTCAATCCAATCCAATCAATCAATTTAATTTTGTTGTCACGAAATATCAATTCAAACATGAAACCAAACATTTCTTAAAACTTCTATTTATCCTAAAATCTATAAAGCTCCTATTAACAACAAATGCATAAGTATACTTCTAACAAACCTATTGTTGGCTAGTTTCTGAACCAAGACATAAAGATTTAAACACACATGAAATAGACCAGAAAGAGGCGGCTCACACTCATATGTGCCACGGCTCGTGAGGACCAGGAACCTACTCGTGATCCATCTCCCTAAACCATTCGTGACGAAGGCTCCTCGATCCGCTTGTGATGAGTACTCTACGACCGGACCTTGACAAGGGGTCACGAACCAACTCCAAACTCAGGATATGGTGACCACGACCTAGTCATCCACGAACCGAAATTGAAAGATCTGATGACACCTGTCCATAACGACCATTTTGACTATTTCGTCATCAACTCATGAACAGGTCCGAGATTCTCGGGATTGGTACCACGTGTCTTCACGAACCGCCTGTAGAAATCACCTATAAATAGCCCAATACTTGGCATTTTTCAGGATCTTTAGGCAATTAAGAGCTCTAATTCCACCATTATCATACCTCCATTAATTATATTCAGAGTGATCTCGAATTTGTTGAGTGAATTATCATTGTAAAAGTGAGATTAAGAGAAAATATTGATTGTACTTGCATTCAAGCGTATAACCAGAGTCATATAAAGTGGACGTAGGCTCGTTAACACCAAACCACTATAAATTTGGTGAGTTTACTGCATTTTATTTCATTTCTAGCTTTAACTCTCTGCAAATCTAGACAATTTAGGTGTTAGAGCAACTTTTTGGTCTAACATTTTGGTGCTTTCACTGAGAACTGAATTCTCAGCCTATCGGATTATTGCTCTACTATTTGGATTTTCAAGTCCGAAGAAAATATTCAGTACTTCCACTGTTTTGGTTTTTGAAGATTTTAGCAAAGTCAAGACATTATGGCCGCAAAGAAATCCAAGGATTCACGAGCTTCTAGAGCAAACGAAACAAACGAAGAGAACATTCAGGAGTAGACTAAGGTGGTGTCCCCGACTCGATGCTCGCAGGGGGCGAACCGACCCTAGGAGTGGGTCACGACCCAGTCGCAGGAAGCCATCACAACCCGGGCCTCCGATGAACACACCACGACCCGCCCTAAGACCTAGCCATGAACCGTCTTACCACGAGCTGCTCCCAAGACCTCATCACGAGCCACTCACAAGAGGGGGTCACGAACTGCCCTCGCCAGGGAACCACAACTCGACCCGGAAAGGACATTATGGCTCATTCCACTCATGCAGATACTCTAACTCGACCTGGTTCAAGTACTCTACATCCGACAATGAATATTGATAACCCGTTACCTACCTCAGCTCCAGCAACAGAAGGAAATATGTCTCGTGCTCTCGACATGATAAACGAGGCTTTGGAAGCTCAGAGACATGAGAGCACTTTAATGTGAGAAAATATGGATGCGATGAGAAGGCAAATCAACGAACTCCATAGACAAAGAACCCCTTCACCAACTCATCGCTTGACTCCCGACTATACCTCTTCGTCAGAAGAACCTCCAAGACCCCCATGGCGATAATATAAAAGGCCAGAGAACATAGCGCAGCTTCAATTTGGATCCATTCCTTCTCGAGAAGAAACGGCACTCAATATAGGACCAAACAACCGTAATTTGAATAATCCCGCTTTCCTGCCTATAGAGGGACCTACCATACTACCTAGGGGTCAAGGGGTTGATAACCTTGCTCAACATCAACCAGTACTACCCCCTTGCCACGTGATTGACCGTGGCCATAGAGGGCAAGGAAACTCTGTACAATCCCATAACTTGGGAGCAGTGCCTAGGAGGGATTTAGGGGGCCCCCGCAGGGCAAAAAGTGCCAATCCAGTATCCACCTTGACTAATGCTGAGGCAATGGTGAGACAGATAATGGCAGATAGCCGTGGACAAAGGAATGAAGACTGGGGCATAGATCGCAGTCATACACCCTTTACTGATGACATATCGGACGTCCGTTTCCCCAGACGATTCAACATGCCACCTATGAACCATTATGTGGGTAGGACGGATCTGGTTCAACATTTAATGAGATATTCATGGTATATGAATGTTGCTACCGCTCCTGACGCAGTGAAGTGCAAAGAATTCTCGATATTCCTAGAAGATGTGGCATTAATGTGGTTTACCCGCTTGCCTGCTCGATCAATCTCCAACTTCAAGGAATTGAGCGAAATATTTATAAATCAATTCCGACTTCATACTCAAAGGTCCAAAAACGTCGTTGAGTTATCACTTATCAAGCAGTGCCCTGACGAGACTTTAAGATCATATCTAGACTGCTTCAACTTAGCAGTTATGGAGGTTAGAGACCCTCATGAGCAATCAGTCCTCGTGGCCTTAATTGATGGAGTAGACAAAGATGCTGAATTTGGTCGATATTTAGCTGGAAAACCGCCGCTCACCACGAAATATTCTCTGAGAAAGCCAATATCTGCATGCGCCAAGAGGAGTTGTATGCTAATCGAAAGAGGAAAGCCACTGATAAGGAAGACATACAGAGTAATGTGGCCATCAAACAGTCTGGAGATAGTTCTGGAAAGGTAGAGGTCAATGTTGGAAATAAGAACCATGGTAGTGGCTGCCAGAATGGGAACGAAAGTCGGAAGAAGAATCGGGGAAATGATTCGCAAAAAAGGCCTCAGTTCAAAGCATTCGAGAACTTTACACCGCTGAATGGTATGTTGGAGAATATCTTCCTGGACACTTATAATGTTCTCCAATATAAAAGGCCTCCACTGAGAGATTCAACAGAGAAAGAGCGTGAAACAGGAAAGTTCTGTCTTTTCCATCAAACTCATGGTCACTCCACTAACGAGTGCCGTCACATGAGAGATGTCGTTGAAAAATTCCTTAGAGAAGGGAAGTTAGACGAATACAAGGTCGCTCTAAGAGACAGGGAGTAAGCTGGACAGGCCCAAATCAAAACCAACCTGCTTCCAGGCCCACTGCTTAGCAGAAAGGAAAGAATATTGTTATCAACACTATAGTTGGAGGGCCTCACCCGGCTAGACATAGCTTTAGAGCAATGGATCAATATGTAAATGCGGCCAAACACCTTGAAGTAGGGAAATGCGGTAATCCTGAGGATATCGCCCCAATAAAACAACAGAAAACGATGTCTGACGACATCATATTTCATGATAGGGATAGTATTGGAGTTCACTACCCAACCGAAGATCCCTTGGTGATCACAGCTTCTATTGGTCCTACTTTAGTCCACAAGGTCTTAGTGGACAACAGAATCTCGGTGAGTATTCTATTCAAGAAAGAATTTGACCAAATGAAGCTCAAAGCAAAGGATTTGAAACCCTACGAAGGATGGATACGTGGCTTCAATAGAGCTTCAACATCTCCCATCGGGTTTGTAGAATTGTCTGTAACCCTGGGAGAAGGAAATCGTCGAAGAGTGAGAATTCTCCCATTTGTAGTTTTGGATATTGAATCACCGTATAACGCTTTCCTAGGCCGACCGGCCCTAGCAGAATTTAGGGCTTGCATTGCGCCCTGGTGTCTATTGTTGAAATTCCCGACAGAGGTAGGAGTTGGAGTAGTCAGGGGTGACCAAGTCATTGGACGTGCATGCTATATAGCAGAGTTGAAGTTGTTACGCAAAGGAAAAAAACATAGAAATTGAAGGTGCTCCCTCCTCCGCAAAGGAGGATTCAGCATAGCAACTAAGAGAGACAACCCCGGGGGAATCGCCCAGAGAATTTCCCGAGGACATAGATCCCAGAGAGGACGAAGAGCCTGGAGGCAGAATGGCGACGCCCAATGAAACAACTGTAGATGTACCAATTGACAATAATGACCCAGCGAAGGTTTTAAAGATTGGATCCCAACTAGATCCACTTCGAGCAAAGGACTTAACCGACTTTCTAAAATCCAACTTAGATGTGTTCGCTTGGACCCATGCGGATATGTGTGGGATATCACCTTCAATTATAAGCCACTCATTAAGTATCAACCCAAAGCATCCACCCGATAAGAAAAAGAGGCGAATGCTCAGCTCGGAGAGGTCAGCTTCCTTTAAGGAAGAAGTCGAGAAGTTGAGAAGCAATGGATTCATTAGAGATTCGACCTACCCAGAATGGATCTCAAATCCCGTGTTAGTAAAGAAGGCCAATGGAAAGTGGTGTACATGCATTGATTTCTCAGACCTAAATAAATCTTGCCCAAAGGATAGTTTTTTGCTACCAAGAATTGATCAATTAGTAGATTCAACAGCAGGCCATGAACTTATCTCCTTCAAGGATGCATACTCAGGATATAACCAAATTCCCATGCATGTTCCGGATCAGGAGCATACCAGCTTCATCACATATTTGGGACTATACTGTTATGTAGTGATGCCTTTCGGTTTAAAGAACGCTGGAGCTACATACCAACGACTAGTGAGTATAATGTTCTACAATCAGATCGGAAAGACGATGGAGGTGTATGTTGACGACATGTTTGTCAAATCCAGACAATCATCTGACCATATAGGTGACCTAGCAGAAATGTTTGACATCCTTCGACGATATGGGATGAAGCTCAACCCTCTGAAGTGTTCATTTGGAGTTGCCTCCGGAAAATTCCTAGGCTTTATTGTTAGCTCACGTGGAATTGAAATCAACCCAGATCAAATCATTGCAACCAGGAATATCTAAACACCAAGGCAGATTAAAGATGTGCAGAGCCTAGCTGGAAAAGTAGTTGCATTAAGTAGATTCATTTCTAAAGCTACAGATAAGTGCATTCCATTCTTCGACTTGATAAAGCAAGGAAAACACAATTTCAAATGGACTCCCGATTGTGTGGAAGCTTTTCATAACTTACTGGATCATCTACAAAAAAAACCTGATACTGTTCAAGCTAGTAGATCACGAGGATTTGTTCATGTACTTTGTTGTGTCGTCTCACGCAATAAGTTTGGCCTTGGTGAGAGAAGAATATTAAGTCCAGAGGCATGTGTACTATGTAAGTAAGAAGCCACTATTTCCAAGCTCATCCATCACTGTGTACACTGACCATCCACTCCGACAAGCTTTACAGAGACCCGAGGCATCAGGAAGACTACTCAAATGGAATATAGAGTTGAGTCAGTTTGATCTGAACTTTCAGCCCCGAAGATCAATAAGGGGGCAAGTGTTGGATGATTTCATAGCAGAATTCACTGTCCCTGAAGAAGATGTAATGATTGAAGAAGTCGGTCCCTCAAAACAACTGTTCGACCCTAATGCCTGGAAGTTATATGCAGATGGCGCCAAGAATGACAAACGGTATGGCACTGGAATAATACTTGTAACTCTCGAAGAACGATCGATATACTATGCTACGAGATTAGAGTTCCACGCCACGAACAACGACTTGGAGTACGAAGCCCTGATTGTCAGGCTTAGGTTAGCAAAGGAACTGGGGATAGAAAAATTGGATATTTTTTGCGATTCCAAAATAGTCGTGAATCAGGTTAATTAAGAGTTTCAGGCTAAGGGGCCAAGACTTGTTTTGTATTTGAAGGAAGTGAGGAAGTTGTTGGACGGATTCGAACACTACAGCATAACCCATATCCCCCGATCAGAGAATCAGAAGGCAGATAAGTTGGCCAAGATGGCTATCTCTGATAGTCCTGAGGACACAGAGATGGTCCCAATTGAGGTATTGCAATCTCCGAGCATCGATCAGATGGAAATTGATCCTGTGCTGGAGACTGGGCTAGAGAGGGAGTCATGGATGACACCCTTAAAGAACTTCTTGGTAGATGGAACACTTCCCACCAAAAAGAGCGAAAGGCGCAACGTCATTCATAAAGCCTCCAGATACGTCATGCAATGTGAAGTCCTATATCGACATGGGTTCTCGATGCCGCTCTTACGGTGTATAGCCCACGACGACATCAAGCGGGTACTAAGTGAGGTACACGAAGGTGAATGTGGCGACCACACCGGAGGCCAAACACTTGCGAATAAAATACTACGATATGGATATTTATGACCGACCGTAAACAAAGATGCAGCTAAATATGCACGGCGTTGCGACAGATGCTAGAAGTTTTCTAAGATCCCTAGGGCACCTCCTAGTTGATTAAAGACGATGATGATCCCATGGCTCTTTGCTGTCTGGAGAATTGACATTATCGGAAGCCTCCCCACTACAAAAGGTGGAGCAAAATTCGCCATCGTAGCCGTGGATTACTTTACAAAGTGGGTTAAAGCTGAACCGCAAACCACGATCATGACTAAACGAGTGATAAACCTTGTTGTCAGAAACATCATATGTCAATTTGGAATACCGAAAGTTATCATAACAGATAACAGGACCCAATTCGATAGCACTGAGTTTCGAGACTTCTGTCAAAAATATCATATCGAGAAAAGATACACCGTCGTAGCTCATCCTCAGTCAAATGGATAGGTAGAAGCGGCAAACAAAGTGATTAAGTCCATCCTGAAGAAAAGGCTGAAGTGGGCAAAAGCCATGTAGGTCGACGAGTTACCTTTGGCACTATAGGCCTACAGAACAACCTATAAATCGACTACTGGGCACACGCCCTTCTCCCTTGCTTTTGGATCTGAAGCGGTCATCCCGGTCGAATTAAAAGTACCGTCTCACAGAACCACCTACTATGACCAATGACCAACAATGAATTGCTCCTTTAATCCCTGTACAAGATTGAGGAAAAAAGGGACGAGGGGGATCTACGTGCCCAGAGGAACAAGTCGCCCGATACTACGATAAGAAAGTTCGGGCTCGATCCTTTGAACCCAGAGACTTGGTTCTAAAGCGTGTTTTTCCACTCTCAATCCATTTGGGTCCGAAGTGGAAAGGACCATGTACCATCTTACGGAAGCTTGATAATGGCTCCTTCAAGCTAACAATCATAGACGGAGAAGAAATCCCCAGAGTGTGGAATGGCCAGCATTTGCGGCACTACTTGACATGAAATTGTCATTTTTTACTCTTTTGTTTTTTTAGGACCATGTAAAAAGGCACGGCTTGCCTAGAACAGTCTGGTTTCATAAACAAAAGATTATAAAGTGGACGTAGGTCATGATTCGACCGCACCACTATAAAAACATCATGTGTCACTTACCTTTATTGCACCATTTTTTACTATTCTTTTACTTTTATACGATTATTGCGTTTATCGTAAACCGTACGATAATTGTAAAGAACGTGATTCAAAGAGTCGTCTATTAAATTAGAAGGACAAAGAAATGAATTATCCACGAGGCATGAATGTGCACCATGATTAAAAAGACCGTCTCGACTAAACTCTACCCCTGGCATTCGACGGGAGAGTATAAAGGTGCCAAAGACTGAGCGCTGCAAATGAACTCCTACCCCACTGCAGGATTGGGGGGAGGGGCAAACTGAAAGCTGAGTTCAAACTCTATCCTGGGCATACGACAGGAGAGTATAAAGGTGTTTTAATTAAACTCCACGAAAGGGCTCCTATCCCGTTACAGGACCGAAGACTAGAATGAAAGCTGAGCCCGAACCCCGCATTTCCAAATATGGGGAGGGGACATATGCTCGACTCTAATCAATCCTCAACAAGCCCTGGCCAGGCATCACGTTAATGATTGATTGGGGGCATACTCATACACATACAAGCGTAATGCAGGAATTTTAAATTTTCATTACACATGATTCTGACTTAGTTATAATCCAAATATTTATATATGACTAAGTATGATAAACTTGCAGGAACACAACAATGCAAAAGAAACAAAACTTCATTTACTAATGCAGGTTTACAAAACAAAGCTAGACAAAAAGTGAGGGCCACTCTCACGACTATATCACAAGGCCAGTGGGAAACCTGAAAACAAAACATAAACAAACGAGCTATATTTGGGCTTTGGGGAAGATTTTGACTTCTTCTCTTTCCTTTGCTTCTCTGGCTCCTCCTTGTCGGCATCAGATTTGTCATTCATCTTCCTCTTTTTATTACCCGTGGGAGGATCTGGTGGAGTGCCAGAGGACAGAGATGCAAGTTGTGTAGTTATCGACTTGGAGGAGAACTTTATGACTAATCCAGATTTGGGATCAGCTGCGGAGACGGGTAGCACATTTAGAGGCTCTTCCTCTATTTTTAATTCATTTGTTCATCCTGTTTGGCCTTCATGTCGGCTAAGGTCATGCTGTTATCTTCCTTTGTCTCTCCCGTGATGGCGACCTCCTCTTCTTCATCCCTGTTGTCACCGTCGGTATCCTTTAAAGCTTCGATGATTTCATCATCCTTAGGAGTGTCAGTGCTTGATGCCAAAATGGCCTTCTCGGTTTCGACCTCGGTTTGCTTTAGAACTTCAGGGACCTCGGTACTTGATGGCACGTTGACCTTCTCAACCTTTGCTTGCTTTTCCGCAACCCCCTCGGCCGTCTTGGCACCTATATCATGAGAAACAACTGTTATTAGCTTGGGAGAAAATGTGGTCTTCTCGATCGTTTTCTCCACAATCCGATGACAAGTTACAATAGCTTTGACATGTTATGGAGAAAATATGGAGATACCTTCCGCTGTCTCCTCACCCGAAGCTGTAGTAGAAACTCCAACAGCTAAAGGAACTGGGACTTCGGAGATCAATGGATCGTCTGGACTATACTCCCTAACCTCAAAAGTCTTGTGCTCCGTTGCTGAACTCGAACCTTCATCAATTTTGTTCTTGCCCTTGAGCTTAAGCCTCTCCGCCTCCATGGACTCCTTAATTTGACGTCTGTCCTCTGCTAAAGCTTCAGGCTCTCCACCCCTGAAAAAGGTCTGCATAAATTGGTTCTCGTCAATATCCTTGACCTTTAAGCGTCGCCTTTCACTCTCAACAATCTGGTCCCATACATTAACTAAGGTAGTGGGATAGTTGTTGATCCAGGAGATATCTCGGGTTCGTATGACTTGAGCAAAGAAGTCCATTAGCAATTCGTCAAATCCCTCTATCTCTTGTTCAACCGTGGCAAGCTTAGCGGTAGCAGTGGAGGCGGACTCACGGGCCTCATTAGCATTACTTTCAGCAAGAGCTTCCCTCCTCTCAGCATGAGCCAGTTTGTCCTTCAAACTTCCCATTTCTTTATCCCAAGCAGCCTTTTCAGTGGCAAAGCGATCCTGTGATGTTTTCAACTCAGCATTGACCAATTTGAGATCCTTTATTTCCTTTCTCATGGTTGCTCGCTCTTGAGTGTTCGAGTCGAGTTCAGAATGGAAGCGTTTCTTCGCTTCCTCGAGTTGCTCCTTATAATTATTAGTGTCCCTCTGAGCTAAGGCAAGTTGAGCCTATGTATCTTCAAGATCTTTTTCATCCTTGTTCCTGGCCTTAATGTCATGGTCAATTTTCACTTTGGCTCGGGATGCATCTATTTCTAGGCGGCGGATAACATCTGAAAGATTCTTGGCATGCTTCTTCATCGCCTTATATTGTTTAGCCACATGACTAACTTGGCCTACGACCTCAGCATCCCATTCATCAGGAACCGGTTCAAGATCTGGAACGAAAATCATCCTTTCAAAGTAGATGTCAGGAAACTGCTTTGGTAAACGCTCCAGCTTTGCCTTATTATCAGAAGTAAGGGCCACCTCCTGTGCAGCGGTGGTGTCCCCATGGTGCTGACCAGAAGGGACAAGAGCTGCCTTCTCTTTTTCTAAACCTTTGCTTGAATCCTTGTGCTTGTCCTTGGGTTCATGATGATTCTTGGAAGATTTTCCTAAGGAGGTATTCCCTTCGGGGGGGGGGGGGGGGGTCGTAGCTTTGGGAAGTTATTTACCTCCCACATATGTCACTTGACGATTATAATGCTCCCCGGGATCCCACCTCGAAGGAGAGCGAGAGCGTGTAGAATGAGGCTGATAAGAATCATGATATCTTTGAATATCTCTTCCCCAACTATCGCCGCGATTATGCTCGGTTACAGGATTGAGTCTGGGCGTGCACTCACGAAGCTCACGATGAGAATAGGAGTGACGATGTGGCATTTTTCCTGCAAGAAATGACAAATAATTATAAGAACCATGGGTACATATAATCTATGAATGTCGTGACGTGTGATGTGTGTGTCTCATACAACCCCCCATAACAGACCAGGGCTCGATGCCAGACTCGTCGATACAGTAGCTTTCTCCTTCACGAGAGTGGGTTCTCCCTCAGAAATTGGGAAGAACGATTCCGTTCCAAAATCATCAGACGTGTAAATATCGTTCGGTATAAGAAGCTTTTCAAACTCCCCGTGTATTTGTTCATCCGTTAACAAATCATGAGTTGCGGGTTCTACTGGTGGTGGAATCCTCGAGGGAAACTACCCCTTGGAATCTGAAACCCCCTTTGGCTTATCAGCTCGGGTTTCATCTCCTTTGTAAACATTCATTTCTTCGTCGTCTTGGACAGTCATAGGAGAAGGAAACTTAGGAAACTCGGTCGTCTTTGCAGTTTCCGTGGTCACTTGCCCCTCGATTGGGGGCATACCACTAGATTCCCCAATTGTCTGAGTAGGGGGCACGTATTTGTGAGGCTTGCCACCCGCACCGAGCCCGAGTCTTACATCCAGAAGGTGGTGTTTGTGAAGATTCTCATCGGTTATACACTTCTTGATTCTGCAAAAGTCTGACTTGCTTTTTAAAAGGCGGGACAATCGATCTTTGTATACCGAACCCTCTGTCTTTTGAAAATTATGAGCTTTACAGAAAAGAAAATATTAGCACTTTAATCATACGATCACAACATACACTGAAGGATTCAGAATCTACTTGACTGTAACCACCTCCTTTCACACCCAGCTTGATGTTTTATGTAGAACCAATCGGATTTGGCATCCCCTAAGTTACTACGTCCAACCGACAAGACCTTCTTGCCAGGAATCGACTCGAAGAAAACAAAGTTTGGGGTTCCTGTGGAACGATGCTTGAAATAATAGTAGAAGTTCAAATCTTTGAAAACAAGCCCAGTCTCCAGAATCTCTGCATATGCAATGTACAATGTATACAGAGCAGCATAGGAATTGGGGTGAAGTTGCGTAGGAGCGATACGTTGCCGTCTCAGAAGGTCGATGACAATCGGGGGGAAAGGAGGAATAGCACCTACCATGCACATGACCTTGCTAATAGTCATGTACCCTTCCGGGGCAAGGTGGGGTCTGTCCTCTTTCCCTTGGGTTTTTACATCATCCCAGGAGATCCCTGCCTTAAGAAAAGTCTCTTCATCGTTATATCATCCAATTTGGAAACTATAGAGTCACTTAGCTTGTCTACTTCTTTGACACCCTCGATTTCGTCAGGAGCTCGATCATCTTCCTCTTCCTCAAGTAATGTACTCTCAGAAGATATTGATTCTGTATCAAGATCTGTTTCGTAATCAGATTCAGAGTTATCCTAATCTGGGTCCTAAGGGAGTACATCAGGATTATAGTAGCTTGACGACTCCGAATTTGCACTTTTCTCTAATATTCTTGTTGAGCGTCTATCAGACATGGCTGTTTTGTTGATAAACAAATACAGGAGAGATTATAAAGTAGTTACCCATGAGCCCCATGCGTGCTAGTGCTAGTGTGTGCAAGTGTGTACATTACTGAAAAGAAAAGCATGAAGTAAAGCAGGGAAATGAATAGTTAGTCATCGTACATCTTTAAGTCAAGTTCTTGTTCAATCCAGTTCAAGAAGTTCGTCCTGAAGGCTCTAATCTAACTATCCATCAGTTCGAGGGGGTTATAGTTGATTTTTAGCTAGAGTGTAAAATGGCATATTCGATTAGTTGGCGCCGTGAAGTCAGGTATAATTGTATAACGAGAGTCGATTTGGAGATAAATCGATTAATGAAGGTTTTTGAGGCCACTCGTGGTAGGGACTTGGCTCGCAAAGAAGGGCCAGCTTGTGATGATGGCTTGACCCATAAGCATGTAGCGGCCCGTGACGAGGGTTGACTCGTGGAGAGGAGTCCGACTCGTGAAGGCATAGGGCTCGTGATAGAATACTCATCTGTATACCACGACAGTTCATTGGTCACTACCACAACCCGCTGCACCATACGAGCCGATACTCTGCCTCCGTCCACGACCCAATCCGACTTATGTTCCCTCATCACGACCCGAACACCTGAAACTCACTCCCTCTCCCCAACTGTTGCCACGATCCATGAACCAACCCGAATTCATCTCATCTCCACGATCCAATAAGCTCCTTGATCTTTATTCCTCAATCTACCATCGATAACCAATCCCCAACATTAGCGTTGTCTCCAAACTCCTTAGCTCTTCCTCCTCGGCTCACAATCACCAAACACGTCATCCCTCTCAATCCTCTGCTTCTCTAATTCCTCACCATCCACCTGTATAGACGCTCTATCGGCGAAGGATACCAATCATCACCACCATCGATACTGGCAGTGGCGTCAACAACAAGGCTGAACCGTTTACCCATGAAAATCAAAGAAAAAGAGAGAGAAGCTTATCAAAGCTAATTTCCATTCCCTATAAGTTCTGAGAAATAAATTCGATTGAATTCAATGAAGTTTTGAGAGTTAGGGTTTCAATTTGGAGATGAAGAGAGAGGCAACAGTAAAAAAGAGAAGAGGAAAATTAAAAAAGGAAAAGGGAATCGGCTTATATAGCCTGTGCAAGGGCTTTTAGGCTTCCTTCTTTTGTCTTATTGGGATCGGACTAGACCAATGGACCACGAAAGCTCGAGCGAGCCCACTATTGCTCATGTAAGGGCCTGATCTACGGTCGGTTCGTAAAATGACACCCCTATGACGGCTCGTGGCTTACACCAAGTGGCGTTAACGTGATGTGATTTGTTAACCGAAACCATGGAAATGACTATCAAAACAAAAAGTGGAGATTTGCTAACCATTAATGTAACAAATGCTTTTGGAAATTTTGAAATTTACCTGGAGAATCGCTCACGGCGTACTTTTGAGATTCGGAAATTGAAGTTAACCAATGAAAAGGAAAATAATTGGAAAATCAATCCTGTATTTATACTTGTCAAAGGATACGACCTTTCGAAACATCGCGACTTTGCGAGCAGATGCGACTATTGGCTTCCAGCGTTTTAGGAAAAGGTATCTTGGTAAATTTCGAAGCACGTTCCATCTCTTATAAAACGTACTTCGAGGGGGCAAAATCTTGGCTTGCTTTTGAAACAAGCCACAAAGATTTAAACACACACGAAATAGACAAGAAAGAGGAGGCTCACACTCGTATGTGCCATGGCTCGTGAGGACCAGGCACCCGCTCGTGATCCATCTCCCCAACTCGTTCGTGATGAAGGCTCTTCGATCCACTTGTGATAAGATGAGTACTCCACAACCCGACCTTGACAAGGGGTCACAACCAACTCCAAACTCAGGATATGGTGACCACGACCTGGTCATCCACGAACCAAAATTGAAGGATCTGATGACACCTGTCCATAACGGCCATTTTGACTATTTCTTCACCAACTCATGAACGGGTCCGAGATTCTCGGGATTGGTGCCACGTGTCTTCACGAACCGCCTGTAGAAATCATCTATAAATAGCCTAATACTTGGCATTTTTCAGGATCTTTTGGCAATTAAGAGCTCTGATTCCACCATTAGCATACCTCCATTAATTCTTTTCAGAGTGATCTCGAATTTGTTGAGTGAATTATCATTGTAAAAGTGAGATTGAGAGAAAATATTGATTGTACTTGCATTCAAGCATATAATCAAAGTAATATAAAGTGGACGTAGGCTCGTTAACGCCGAACCACTATAAATTTGGTGTGTTTTCTGCATTTTATTTCATTTCTAGCTTTAATTCTCTGCAAATCTAGACAATTTGGGTGTTAGAGCCACTTTTTGGTCTAACACCTATCAACCACTAATGAAATTTAACCATGTCAAGAAAGTCAATCAAGTTATTCAAGTCCAACAAATCAAACAAACCAAATAAGTAAATCAATTCAATCAAGACAAAGTGAATATGTTATGTATTTGATTAATAATCCTATATTTCTAATTAGATAAAAACTTTTCATACTATATACTTCGTTATGTGTGGAGTTAAAGTTAACATGTAATGCAGTATGTTGGTTATAATACAGTATGTCATATGCAAATCTATATGAAGTGATATATTGAATGAAATTCAACTTGTGATGTGAATGATTTTAATTTGAGATGTACTGTAATTTATAATAATGATGAAATAAGATGTGTAATGATATTATGCAGAATGATTTGGTAATTATATTATTTAGGTAAAATTCATTTAAAGTATTATCTAACTATTATGCATATACATATATATTATAAATTATTTGAATTAAACAAGGATAATATATATTAATTTTTAGACTTAGGTTAATGATACTTATGAAAGAGATTGAAAGGATAGTAAAGATAAAAGTTTTATGGTATTCATAATATATAATAAAATATTTAAAATAATTCTGTGAGAAATGTGGAGTTAAAATAATCTTAGTAGGGTGCTTCTTAATATAGTAAAAATTGAAGATCTTTTTAAAGAGAATATAGAATTGTATCATATAAAGTAAACATATAGTCATAATTGTATAAATAAAATTATTTTTAAAAAGGATTTAAAATTTAATTTATTATGAAATATAAATCAATCTTTTGATACAAATCAATTTTAAATTTAAACTTTTAGAAATCAAAATATATTAATTTGTTAAGGAACCATTATATGTTAAAACTTAAAAAAAATCTATAATCATAACAAAACTATGAAATCTTGATATAAATTAAACTATAAAACTATAATTTATTTTATTTAAGACATAAAATCATATATATATATTATACCAAAAATATTTGGTTAAATATTTAAGCTTTTATAAATCTTAATAAGAAATCAAAATAAGTATTTAAGTTACAAATAGTATTTGTGATAATGTAACCCAATATTGTTATGATATCATATGAATAATATATAAGTTAAACTATACATGTTTAAACTATATAAAAGATGAATAAATTTATATTTTATAACAATATCAAAAAGTTATATTGACTTTGTATATCATATTAACATGTTTATATAATTTTATTATATATTTTTAATATATATTTTTTGAAACAAGATATAAGAATATAAGTAAACAAACAAAGTTAATAACTAGAGTCTGAATTGGCATTTTCTAATTAAAAAAATAGAGGAAAGTTTGAAAGTTTAAAATTTTGAAATTCAAATTTTGAATTTCATTATATCGACATGACCATTATGTATGTTGACATACATATGGAAACGCAAAAAACATATTGTTTTGACTTCTTAGTTTTATTATATTATCGATTTATATTTCAGGTTTAACTATTTCCTGAAATAATATTAATCTTAACAAACATTCAAAATTTATTATTATTATAATATTATTATTTTGAATTTTAAATTGCAAGTTTGAATTTCAAAGTTTATATTTCAAATTCAAAACTAGGAAAATAAAACAAAGCAAACAAAACATCCATTTAACCAAAAAAGAATTTAAAAATTAATTAAGGCGTACCCGGTTTTGGGATCCATTTCTTCGATATTTTCTGAATTGCTGTGCAACACATATTGAATTTTCGATTTCTGGATCTTCATCATTTGATGATGAATCTAATTCGTCTAGATTAGGACACATCCTTTTTACATGGCCTGGTCAACTTGGCGTCAAAATTTTAAACTTGAATTGAATTTTGAAAGAACAGACACTTCAACTACTATAAGCCTAAAAGTCATATCCCTTCATAAACTCTTCTTTTCTTGAATGATGAATGATTATCTTGGTGTCTTTTGCCTAATAGTCATCAGATATAACTTCTTTCCCAACAACACAACATACATTTCAAAGAATCAAGTGAATTTTCAAAATAACAAATTGTAATTTGAAATAATAACATCATGATGATTTTGTGATATGCCTATTTAAACTTTTCAAGAAAACATATCATGATTACTTGATTTTTCCAATAAAATTGAATCCAGACTCATCTAATACTGATGCAATACATAAATTTAAAATAGTGTTCAAAATTTTCCATTTAAAATTTTCAAAAATCAGATTATAACCTTGCTCTGATACCAATTGGTAGGGATTGCGGAATGGATCGTTAAGACAAAACAAACACTAGAGGGGGGTGAATAGCGTGTTTGAGAATTTAAATAAAATCTAAACTTATATGAACTACTATATGAATCAAACACCACAGACACAGAATCAAACACAAACACAAAGATAAACAAAAATAAAGTGCAGATAAGGAAAGAACACACTGGATTTTATGTTGGCTCGGATTGCTCCTACGTGCAGTCCCGCACAACACTGGATTGCACAGAGATTTATTACTATATCAATAGTCAATTACAACCTCATTGATTTCTGGCTACAGGGGATACCACCAATTCAACCTCCATGATTTCACGGCTACAAGGGGTACCGCCTATTATCTGTCCTTGATTTTACGGCTACAAGGGATACCACTGATTACCCATCCTTGATTTTACAGCTACAAGGGATACCACCGATTACTTAAACAACTCAAACAGTTATAAACAGCACTATAACTCTTCAATAGTACTTGATTCAGAGAGTAATGAGTGAGAAGAGAAGAAGTTTAATGAAAATAGAATTGAATTCGGCAGAGCATAAGTGTTGAAATCATAAAAATGAGAAAGAATAATGGTGTAATAAAAGGAGATGAAGATGGAGAAGAAGAGTGATAAAAAATTCGAAATCAGCCCCTATTTATAACATTTGAAAGGTTGCAACGTTTTTGGAACGTTACAAATGGTGAAAAGACACTTCCTTTCAAATTTAAATTTCTGACAGTTATATGTCAACATAGCCATGAATGTATGTCGACATATCCATCAGTTTTATGATTTTTAAAGCGTTTTTAAAGTATTTAAATCAATATTTAATTTCTGGAAATTCCTGAAACAAAATTAGTTGCTAAAACATTATTTTTCATGTATAAAAACATAAGAAAATATTATCTAAACATAGGATTAAATACTTAATATATATGTGATTTGAAAACTATATATATAATTATAAACATATATATAAGAATTTATAAAGAGATATTTATAAACTATACATAAACAAAAAGGTTATATGAAAACTTATAGTTTAAATAAGAATATTATTATAGAAACTTAATAAAATATATTTAATAAAACTATAAAAACAAGAATACTTATAAATTAGGAAATATATTCGAAAACATAAGTTTGAATTTCTTGGAAGATTAAAAATTATTTTGAGAGAAGTTTGAAATCAATTTGAAAATAGTTTTGTAAAGTGATAATTTGAAAAACAGAGTTTGAACTTGGAGTGCTATTCAAAGTCTTACAAATATAGTAGACTTTATTACTATATTTTTCTTGGACTCTTAAACTCTTGATAATTTTGATAACTCATGAGTCTTGAATCTATCTTGAATTCTAACTGTCCTGAAACTCTAAAACTGTACAGTCTTCAGTACTTAAGTCCTGTATACAAATCCTGCATATATATATATATATATCTATATATTCTAGATAGAGATGTTAGTATATATTTTATAATCAGTGATAACTGAAATAAGGTTGTTGTCATTAAAACTCCATTCTCCAACGTCTTGGGATGATCATCTCCATTTGGTAGAGTTTTCTTATAACAATAGTTATTAAGCGAGTATCAACATGGTACTTTGTGAAGCATTGTATGGAAGACCCTATAAATCACGTTCATGTTGGAAGGAAACAAGAGAGAAGATGATACTTAGGCCAAAGATGAAGCAAGAGACTTAAAATAGGATTGAAATCATTCATCGGTAAACAAAAGCTACTCAGGATCCCCAGAAGTGCTATGAAGAGAAGAGAAGAAGGGACTTAAAATTCTATATTAAAGATATGATATTGTTAAGGTTTCACCCCTTAGGAATGCAGTCTAGTTGGGAACGAGAAGTAAGTTAGCATCGACGATTTCAGACCATTTTTTTTATCGTTGAGAGGATTGGGAGTTTAACCAATAAAGTGGGTCTACCTTCAAAGACGGCGGGTGTGCCCAATGTGTTTCATGCATCGTATCTATAGAAGTTTTTGCATGACTCGAATATAGTAGTAGCACCGAATCAGCTTGAAGACTTAGAAATTGAGCCAGAAGTTTCGAGACCTCATAAGCCACTTCAGATCATGGGGAGTGATACGAAAAAGCTTAGAAGGAATTTAATTAAGCTAGTTAAGATATAGTGGAGTAAGTATGATGGCGATTGCACATGGAAAACGGAGGAAAGCATTCACACATACTTGCGTCATTATATCTTTTACTACTTAGAATTCTTTATGCTATGATAGAACATTGTTTGCATAGGTTGTCGGATTATAGATTGCAAGTTAGATAGATTTCTCTTAGATGGTAGGCATGCATGATATTGTGTTTGCATGCTCGTGTTTATTTTGTGATTTCGAGGGCGAAATTCCTAAAGAAGGGGACAATGTAACGACCTATATTTTGCATGTTAGAAGATCATACAATAATCCAGTTTAATTCACAAAAGGCGTATCATTCTAATATTTTAAAATATGGTTATTTTTTATGCTTCGCACATCTATGAGTTTTTCTGAACCATTTTGTGATCGTTTTACCCTTGAATATTTGATATGACTATAACTTTTGATTGTTATATAATTAGATGCCCAAACCTATGTCACTGGATTAGAACGGTGGTTAACCATTTCATAGAGTGGTCACATTATCGATTTGGACAAGGGGTTTGGGTTTTAAGTTTTTAGAATGGCTAGGTAGACTTATTTGCACCTAATGGGTTGATTAGGCTAACCCGTTAGGTTAATAACCAACAGCTATAAATAAGGGCTAATGGGATTAGGTTGATCTCTTTCCTCTTTTTCCCTAACATCCATAAAACTATGATTTACTCTAGTTCTTCCTCCTAAACCTTAAATCACACCAAAACTACTTCTGATCTCCTCCAAACAAATAAAGGGATTATAACTTTATTGATCTACTGGTTTTCATCATTTAAAGGCTATCTATATTCATTTCCTTTCTATACCAAATAGTTCTCTCATGGATCTATATAGTTTTATTGAGTGTTTTTTATCTCTCATTAGGCTATATGGCATTACATGCTTAGATATATGTTATGAAAAGCGCACCTTAGTGACGTTTAAGCGACTTTTGCAAATACCTCGCTTAATTTTTTGAAAAGCGGAAGAGATTAAGCCTGCCTTTTTAGTGCTTGATAGCGCCTAGCTTAAATTTAAGCATTTTTATAGCAGTATTAAGTGGTGACTTATTTGTATAATAGTTAAGTGTTGCTCTTAAGCGCCGCTTAAGCGCCTTTAGGCATAGTTTGGCTTTGTATAGGTCTTGCGCTTAAGCACCATTAAGCGAAGCGAACCCTTAATCGCCTCGCTTAGCGCTTAATATAGCATAGGTTTATATTCGGTGTTTTTATCACGTATGCATATCAAGTCGCCTTAAAATATGATCATTTATGTTCATTTCAAATTTGAAACTCTTAAGATAGATTAAAAAGATAAGTTTAAATTGATTACTATGTTGATTCACATTAGATCTGTGCATATTTATGATTGATTCATGATATCTACCAATTTTTGTTATTTACTTATGACTGTTGATTTGTATACATGTTGGCTCATTGAAATGCTTGTTTTGGATGTTATACTTGATTTTTGTGTTATAATCGTCGTAATTAGGATTTCAAATTAAGATTGGAGCATAACGGGATCAAAGTTCGTCTGAATTTCACGAAACTTGAAGGATAAGCTCTAGAAGGCGAAGGAAAGGCGCCCAAAAATTTTGGGCTAAGATTATGCTAAGTACATGGATTGCATCTCCATGGTCTATCTAGCGACACCGATCCATCAAGGAGTAAGATATGGACTTACGATTTTTGGTGGAGGCTCGAGAGGGCATGTGCGGGCTATTGACAATATTTAGGGTCGATTGTGTAAGGAATGGGCTTGAGTGATGTGAAAATGACATGGACCAACATTTGGTGCATTAGACATGTAATGGATGAACGATCATGTAAAGGGGAATGCTGAACGAAACACTTGGAGGATCCAAAAATACTTAGCCAAATTGGCTAAGTATATGGACCAATACCAATCTATAGGGGATGGACCGACACCGATCCATAAATTTTAATGGTTGGGCAATAAGCTTCATAGAGTAAAAAGAAAGGGGATTTGTGATTGTGATGGAGGCCATGGCTCGTTGATTGCTTATCTAATTTGGAAATTATGGCATCATCAAGTTATAACCCTTTGATTGAAGGCTCGGGCATGGACTGAGTTCAAAGGGAGATGAGGTAGTTCGTGGTGTAACATAGCTACATGGAAATGAGGTAGTTCGTGGTGTAATGACATTGATAGTGAAAGATTTAGCTCATGGTGTGACGAAGCTATGGATACATGTCGTGGTGTAATGATGTTGTAAGAATAGAAGCAGTTCATGGTTTAACGAAGCTATGTAATAATGGATTTACTGAGAAGGACTCAATCATTAGATAGACTTGTGTAACTCTGGTATTTGGTTGTAAGGAGTAGTTGATAGCTCGAACTACTCCAATGGGCTCAAAGAGGCTTACCATGTGATGCCCATTAAGATCGAGGAGATAATGTACCCTAGGTGGCGTAACCATGGACAGCAAGGCACGTGTTGGAAAAACATCGAGTTTGACTAGAACCAGGGTTTTCATTATCTCCTAATTAATGACAATAGCCAGTCATATGGGTTATCAATTCATTCATGGCTTTAGAAGGTAATAGATATGATTTGGATAATGGTTTTTATGTTTGCTTTGTTTGCTCTCACTTTCACTTATTGGGTAGATGACCACCTATAGAGCTTGGAGAAGGGAACGGGGGATTGGGCAAGTGTAGGTTATACAAATTCTTCAATCTTATGATTATGTCCACCTCTACTATTGATTGCTTTGAGCAACATTTATTCTTTGCGTAGATTTTTTTTATTATGTGTTGATTAATGGGTTGTAGGGACAAATCAGGTACGAGACTTATCCTGTTTATTCTTATATTTTGTAGTGTAGCTTTTGACAGATCTTACAGCTCACACCAAACTATTTTATGACCTAATGTTTTATGTCTTCTCTTATTATCTTGGATGCCCTTCGATGTGTTCATTGATTGGTTGACATTGTTGGTCAGTAGACTAGATAGAAGGTTGGATTATACGAGGACGCTGAGCAATGAAGACAAGCTTAGAGAAGCTATAATGTATACCATACTTGAACATATTTTCTTTCTGTTGTTATTAAAATACTCTAAGAGATGTAGTGAGGATGACATATATACAGATATTTGGATTTCATGTACTTAATTCAGTGGTATGATGGTGTTTGTTTTGTTTTGTTGATACTGTAGCCTTAATATGTTATTGCCTATATCTTTTATTATATTTTATCCATGCGCCTTGAGATATACGATTGGTCTGGTTTTGATTACTGCATCTGATGGCTGACTGATACTAGCTTGGCATGCTTTCACCGCATTATTTCATTGTTCACATGCAAGTGGTATAGATCCATCGTCTCATTTCATACCAGAGCTTTGGCTATACGATTTAACCAAAGATTTAGGAAGTATACGCGTAAGAGAGACGTATTTTTAGATTGTTGAATCTGTATTATCTATAGTAGTATGTATAGTAGTTCGCATTAGGGCAGCATTACTGCTTTTCTTTAGCCAAGGTTGACTATTCTTCTTACAAATTAAGAATGAGTCGATCTGCTAGAAATTCAATTCTACCTTAGAAGTGGAAGACGAAGGTGGATCGGGTGTGGCTACCCCCGATTAATAGGCTATGTTCAATGCTATGTTGGCATCGGTCGTAGGAAGAGCTCATGCCACTCTAGGTTTAACTTTAGGTGATGGTGTTGTACTTGTGTCGTCACTTTGAATTGATTTTTCCAAGTTATGCAAGGATTAATCTACTTTGTAGGGCAAGCCATTTAGTGGATCTAAGTCTGCTATTGAGATTCAGGACTGGTTGGAAACTTTTTGTTATATTTTCCAATACTTAGGGGAATTGTGATGTTATAAAGAGGAAGCTCTCTTCTCGAGAGCTTTAGGGTAGAATCTTGAGTTGGTGGAGCTATATTACTTACTATTTTAGAAGGTGCGATTACTTGGAATGACCTTAAGTCGAGATTCGAAGATAACTTTATTCCTACTATCCAAAAGTCTATTTTTTCAAGAGGTTTACCGAGTTGAAATAAGGAAATAAGACATTCTCGGAATATGTTATGGAATTTGAGGCACTCTCCAATCATGGACCTTCCTTTATAGATACTTCACTGAGAAATAACGAGAAGTTCGTTATTGAATTGGATGAGTATTTGGGAGAGAAGTTTGTGGATCATATTGAGGTCTCATTTGAGAACTTGTTGAGAAGGCTCTTGGGCACGACAGCATGTTCCCAAAGAAGGTCATTGTTGATGTTTCTGAGGAGCCGAAGCCGCAGTAGAGCGGTGAGGGTAAGAAAAAGTGAAAAGGAAAAGGAAGCGACAGCAGGGAAAGAGTAGGCCCACTAATATGAAAGGCTTGAGTGAGGTGGTCTGCTTCAATTGTAATAAGAAATGGAGCTTTTCTAATTAGTGCAGGGCTAATAAGTTTGATAAGAGGTGTTATAGCTACTATAAGATAGGGCATCTGAAAAAGGATTGTCCAAATCATTTGAAACATAGGTAGGTGGTGAAAGCTTATGCTTTAGATGTGGTCCCTACTTCTTAAAGTGCACTTACTCCTAAAAAAAAGGAAGACTGTCATAGTGTAAAGTGTGCTTTCTATCAGAGATTCTTCTATTGGATTTTATTTGATACTAGAGCTACATATTCTTTTATCAATAATGATTTGAGGTGTAGGTTAGATTTGCACCTTGACATTATAGATAAGTCTGTGATTGTGACTAACTAAGTAAGAGGGTCTTCTAGTCTTTGTATGATTTGACGTGGTCTAGTTTTATTGAGTCACGGATGCTCCTTTGTTTGTGATTTTTTTGCCTTGAAATTTGCGGGGTTCTTGATTATTTTGGGTTGGATTGGCTTAGGAAGTATGCAGCTATTGTGGATTGTGAGAGGCTTAAGGTGACGATGGGAACGTGGAGGGGCAAGGGGCCATGATTAACTTATTACCAGGGAACAATGTAATGGTCAACTATCAATATTTGTTTGAGACTAGTTAGGAAAGGTTTTCATTCATTCCTATAGTTATTAAGTATCCATATGCCTTCGAGGAAGTAGCCAGATTGTTACTCCATTAGGAGATCGAGTTCAAAATCAATTCAGTGGATGGAGTCAAACCCTTTGTTATGCATTTGAGGTGGATGGAGCCTAGGGAGCAGAAGGAGCTAAAGGTACATGGTATAGACCTAGTGAGGAAAGTGTTCATTCAGAGGAGTGTATCTGAATGGGGTGCACCTACTACGTTTGCAATGAAAGTGGATGTCTCGTTGAGATAATTCATGGATTACCATGCATTGAATAAAGTGACTAAAAATAACATGTATCGATTATCGATGATTGATGACTTGTTCGATCAGTTGCACGAGGCGATGATGTTTTCCCAAATGGATTTGGCTATAGGATTTCATGAATTGAGAATGGCAATTGATAATGTGCCAAAGACTTTTTTTAGGACACCGCCGGTTTCTTTTAATGGTTGGTGATGCTGTTTGGGCTGACTAATGCGCTAGCACACTTTGTGGACCTTATGAATAGGGTATTCAAAGATCAGCTGAACTAGTTTGTACTTTGTATTCATGGACGACATTCTTACCAACTCTAGAACGGAAGAGGAATACAAAATGCATTTGAGGATTGTTCTTAATGTGTTGAAATGAAACAAGATAAAGGCTAAATTTTCTAAGTGTCACTTTTGGAAGGTAGAAGTGAGATTCTTGGGTCATTCAGTATTCGTACAAGGGGTAGCAGTGGATCCTGCGAAGACAACAACCATCCAATATTGGAATAAACATAAGAATGCCACGGATATTAAGCGTTTCCTTATTTCAGCTGGATATTATAGATAGTTTATAAATGATTTCTCTAAGATAGCTGCACCATTAACTATCCTGACAAAGAAAAATCGGGCATTAGGGTGCATCGTGCGAGCATGCTTTTGCGATTATGGAATGGTGGACTCAGAGCTATGTTTCTGGAATGGAAACGACTACAGTATTTTGCTAGATTTGAATTCAAGCCTCATTGTTAGTTGGAGACTGAAATGTTAGTAAGTTTATCCATCAGCCCTACTCTCATCAAAAATATTTGAACTAGCCAGAAGCAAGATGCTAAGCCAGTAGAGATTAAGGGTAAGATTGAGATGAGAGTTGATTTCGATGAATTGAAACAATACGAGACTGACCAAGATGGTTGGGATGCACGACTGTACATTCCAAATGTCAAGGGGCTTCAAGAGGAAGGTTTGAAGAAATGTCATCATTCTAGATTAACTATTTGTACTAGTTATGATAAGATGTATTGAGACATAAAGAAGACTTACTACTGGGAATGCATGAAGAGCGAGGTAAGAAAGTTTATCTCGAAATGCATAAACTGTCAGTTACTGAAAGATGAGCAGAAAAAGTTGAGTGGGCTACCTCAACCATTAGAGATTCCTATAATGGAAATTGAGGCAGTTATTTATGCACTTCATTGATGTATTACCAAGGAATAGGGAATTTTATGATGGTATTGGATGATACTGATCGCTTAACCAAAAGCGAGAGATTCATACTTGTCAGGTCTAATAGAACGACATCGGAGCTAGTCGAACTATATATGAAATGATTGTTCAATTTCTTAGTTTGCCCAAGGGAATAACAAGTGATATAGACCCATTATTTACCAGTGGATTATGGAAGAGTTTGCCAGAGAAGTTTGGCACCGAGCAACATTTGAATATAGCTTATCATCCTTAGACGAATGGATAGATCGAGATGGTGAATGGAGTTTTGGAAGATCTTCTTATATCTTGTATTTTGGATGACCTTGGGATGATCATCTCCATTTGGTGGTGTTTGCTTATAATAATAGTTATCAAGCGAGTATTGTCATAGCACCTTATAAAGCACTGTATGGTAAACCTTGTAAAACACCTTCGTGGTAGTGGAAAGCATGAGAGAAGGCGTACTTGGGCCAGAGATGAATCGAGAGACTTCAAGTAGGATTGAAATCATTCATCAGTAAATGAAAGTTGTTCAGGATCATCAGAAAAGCTATGAAGATAAGAGAAGAATGGATTTGTGATTCTCTATTGGAAATATGGCATTGTTAAGGTCTCACCTCTTAGGAATGTATCCCGGTTTGGAAGGAAAAGTAAGTTGACATCGAGTTTTGTTGGACCATTTTTGAACATCAAGAGGATTGGGAGTTTATCCTATAGACTAGGTCTATCTTCAAAAATGGCGGGAGTACACAATGTGTTTTATGTATCACATCTACGGAAGTTTATGCATGACTCGGGTATAGTAGTAGCATTGAATTAGCTTGATGACTTAGAGGTTGAGCCAGAAGTTTCAAGACCTCGTATGCCGCTTCGGGTCGAGGGGAACGATATAAAAAAGCTTAGGAGAAAGGTAGTTAAGCTAATTAAGGTATAGTGGAGTGAGGATGATGCCATCGCACATGGAAAATGGAGGAGACTATTCGCATCTACTTGCGTTATTGTATCTTATACTACTTAGAATTATGCATGCTAGGATGGAACATTGTTTGCATGAATTGTTGGACTTTACATTGCTTGTTACACTTATTGCTCTAAGATGGTAGGTATGAATGATATTATTTTTGCTTGGGTTTGTTTTGGGATTTCGAGGGTGAAATTCCTAAAGAGGGAGACACTGTAACAACCCATATTTTACGTATCGGAAGATCATGAAATTGTTCTATTTAATATGCATGAGGTTGTATCATTCTAATATTTTGAAATATGATTAGTTTGGATGCTTTGCACATTTATGATTTTTGCTAAACCATTTTTTGATCATTTACTCTTGAGTATCTTGATCTGACTATAACTTTTGATTGGTAAAGAATTATATGCTCTAATCTATGTCGTTGGATTGGAACGATGGTTAGCCATTTCATAGAGTGGTCAAATTAGAGATCTAGACAAAGGGTTTGGGAGATACAACAATTTTAAGTTTTCGGAACGTCTAGGTAGAATTATTTGCAGCTAATGAGCTAATTAAGCTAGCCCACTAGATTAGTGACCAACAACTGTAAATAGGGGTTGAAGCGATTAGGTTAATATTTCTTCTCTTTTTCCATAACATCCATGGAACTATGATCAATTTTAATTGTTCCTTCTAAACCTTAAATCACACCAAAACTAATTCTAATCTCCTCTATACAAATTGAAGAGATTAAACCTTCGTTAATTTGCACATTTTCATTATTTGGAGGCTATCTGCATTCATTTCCTTCTTTTCCAAAATAGATCTATATAGGTTGGTTGATTTAGTGAGTGATTTTGATCTCTCACTACATGGCATTACATGTTTTAATTAGGTGTTTATCACATATGCAAATCAAATTGCCTTAAAATATAACCATCTATGTCCATTGTAGATTTGAAACCCTTAAGATAGTTTAAAAGTATAGGTTTAGATTGATTACTATGTATATTCACATTAGTTTGAATTGAAGGTAACAAGGACATATATGTATGCCTGGTAAGATGTGTGTAACTACACAGTGGAAATTGAAAACATAGAGGTGTTCACAAATAAACACAATAAAATAATATTTGTACGCAATAGGTTAAATATAGAAGAAGGAGGTTGCAGCACTAGGTATAATGTTGTGTACATAGTAAACATGAATTCCTTGGCACAAAAATAATCATAAAAATCACATGCCATTGGCATGACTCAGCGAAAAAAGGGGTAATTAAAAAGGAGCTTTTTCAGAATGAAAACAACCAACTTTGCTTTATCATATTTCCTCTCTTAACAGATTTATAAAGAAGATGGGTAAGAGGTTGGGTGACAATGAGTGTGCTTTGAAACCAAAATAATGTAGTGTAATATAGGTATTGTTTAACCCAAAACCCAGGCTATCAGTAAGTAAATAAGTAGGCTGTTAAGGATTTTCCAAGCTATTTTATCTCCACTAAAATAAGAAATAAAAATAGAATAATGGCAGCATTTTCTAGGATAAGCACGGAGCCGAATTGGATTAATGCAGCAGAGGGTTAAAGGGATGAAAAGCAAGAGAAATATAGGTGAGAAATCTCACTCAATATATGGCATTAAGACCTATCGAAGGGAAGCCTTAAATTTTATTTTAACAAAATTCATATTTGTTTAATACGATGTTGTATTTGGCTTGGATGGATGAATTAAGGCTTGTTTGAGCCCGGGGATCTGAGTGTGCTGGTGTAACTAATGGATAGACAATGTGCAACTTACGAGTCAAGTGTAGTATGACCTGGTTATGAATGGAATATGAGCTCATAAATTAACTTGCAATAGAAATAGGCCCACTACATTGCAAGGGTAAATTGCCGAGTAGGGTAGGAATAATCTGTTACATAGATTGTTGATTTATACCTGATGTGAATGAGTGCTTGTGTTGATTTATATGATGAGTCATTCATTATTATGCTTGATTGAGTGGAAAGGAACCCCGGTATATGCTGATTTTAGTTAGCTGAATAATGCAAGTAAAAATGTTTGATTATCTCTTTTGTTGAATGAAGGGCCGAATCATTAGTTTGTTATGATTTTCTAATTATGAATGATTCCAATATGATCTAAAAGAACCCTGATATGTGTATATGCACATACCCAGTTTAATATGATGATTCCTAGACATATATGAATAAACTAATAGTCCACTTGAATAAAGGAGCATGAACTTGGTTAACTAAATAGGATTAAGGTCATGTATTAAGTGAATTCTCACACCAGGTAACATGTCTGGCCCTGTTAACTTCTATGTTTCATTATGGTGTCTCATTTTATTGTGGAGCAGCCTCAGGAATCTTGCATGCAGTAAGGAAGGAAGTGGGAATATGAAGGATTGCTTGAAAAAGATATTGCATAAGCTTAGTTATTTTGATAGTTTAATATTGCTTAGTTATGTAATATGCTTGATGTATTGCTCTTTTTCATCTTAAATATCATATACATTTTTATATACTATTATGATTTGAAATAATGAAGGGAAGAGTGGAGCTTATAAGGTCTGTTATTACGCCAATGGTAATGTATTGGATGTTGATGTATCAACTACCATCGACAACTATTGAGAAAATTAACAAATTATGTGCAAATTTCATTTGGGCTAGTAAATCTTATAAAATTGCTTGGGATATACTATGCACTCCTAAACATGAAGGGGGTAGGCCTATGTAATTTTAAAGATATCAAAACTGCCGCAGATCTCAAATTACTGTGGCACTTTATAATCGGTGAAAGTCTTTGACAAAAATGGATGGCTAGCAGATATTGTGTGGGGGATCATTTTTGGGTGATGAACACTAATTCCAATAGCTCAGACACTTGGAAATTTATTCTAAAACATAGACACCCGGGTCTTTGTAACGTCCCGCAAATCCGTAATATCAGAGTTGACTACATACATCATACATCCAACCCAAATATCACAAAAATACGAATCATTTTTTTAGAAGAAAAAGGTAGAAGAAGAATAGAAATAACAACACAGAATCTCACATCGCAGCGGAACAAAATATAATATATCATAACTTTTGAATACAAAATTTTAATTGTGTAACATACACTTATCAGAGTACAACACTTACAACACAGTGGAATAATAATACTATATATCTAACACTGAAGCCTCCTGTTCCAAGCTCCTTTAGGTAAATCTGTAAAATCTTGAACTACTTGACTGCCCAAACAAATTTAGGCACCCAAGAGTTTAGGTAAGACAAAACAAAATAAACTCCGGGTCAGTCATGGGACTGGTATGAGTAAACAATTTAAAACAGTTTGAGAAAACAAATGTTATCTCATAAGACCACGCCGTATAACACGGAAGGGGTTTTTCCCTTATGAGAATCCAAAACACTTGATATAACTTTCAAATCCTTTTGAAAGAAACGATAATCTTTGTATCAAAACTCTTTTGATATTATAATAGTGTCTAAATCAAATAAATAGAATCTAGTGGAACGCTTTCATCTCACGCTCCACATATATAATATACAATCAAAACTACGAGCACTTATTGGGTAATGAATTTCCAATTATGAAAAGGTATGGAACCACCTTCCGATAGTGTATCTCTAGAGGAGAATACACTGGGTTCAACAAGAACATCTTGTAACCCGGCCACACATGACCGACCATGTAACAACCCGGAAAATCTGAGCCAATTTTTATTTTGGCGATTTTAATGAATTTTGATTATTTAAAATGAATATTTTAAATAATAACAACGAAAAATTTATTTAAATCGTAGTTAAAATGAATAAATTTATTTTAATTATATAACGAGCCTGAAATGGCGCGGCAGTTCGAAAATTCGATTTCTAATTTCAATTGAATATACAGGATTCAATATAAGTCGGAATTGAACGAAACAAGAAATATTTGAATCTGTTTAATCATATCTTTCTAACGGAGTTAAGAAACTGAGATTTCACTTTATAGAGTGTAAGATATGCCCAGTTTAATATTCAGAAAAGTCACTATGGAATTTATATATATTTTAATATATATAAAGCCCTTAAAAATGGAAATTTTGCAAACGACCTTCGTTTTCGACCAAACCACTTTTGTTGGATCCGGGATGTCGAGTTATTGCTAGATTCCAAAATTCATAATTTTCTGAATAAATATGTGAGTGTGGCGCAGTTAAACGCGGTTGACCACTTTTAGTTGAATTTAATCGACTGGAAAATGGCCATTTTTCAAACAGTCTCATAATTCGACGAAACTAGTTTTGTTAAGACCGTATCGTCAATACGAAGCTAGAAACAATTTTTCTGTAATTTTTAGAGTCTGTATGTGGCCCCGGTAAATTAAAATGTGCGTTTAAATTGAATATATAAAGATTTATATTTTAATTTTGACGAAAACTGATCATAACGGTTGAATTAGCTCACGATACATATCCCATTGGGTTCAGAATGAGGGTAATTAGCTAGGGACGACAGTCGGTGGGTCTCGTTTCGAGTTCAAACGAAAAGTCAACTTTTTGGATAATAAAATATACAAAATAATTAAAATATAAAATACCCCCTCCCCTTTCTTTCTCCCCCAAACAGACGTTATATTTCAGAAATCAAAATAAGAGGGGGAAAAACCACGAAGTCGTCGATCGCGCCCAGCCACCACCGTCGGGCCTCGTCGCCAGCCTCCCTCCGCTCCCCTCCGATGATCCCCGCGCCCCCTCCTTTCTCTCCTCCACCAATTGGAAGACCCCCCCACGCCCTACCTCGTCGGATCCGCCCTCCTCCTCCAACCCCAGCGACGTCGCCGCTCGCACCCACCAGACCGATCCTCCGCCTTCCCCATTCGCCATATCCTCAGGCGATCTTCCCCCACCCCCCCTTCGAAGCTCCTGCGCCTTCCTCCTCTTCTAACCCGAAAATCCCTAACCCCTAACACCTGAAAGCCGCCACCCTGCAGAAAACCCGCTGCCCTAGCATCCTTCTCTAGCCATGAAGTCCCCCCCCCCACGACAAAGATGCGATTTTTTAGCAAAGGTGAGTTATTTTTTTTACGTGTGGAACCCAAGACTTCACTCAAGCCATTGCTTGTCGGTCTTAGTAAACTAGCAAAGGTGAGTTTTTAAACTGAATCTCCTTTTAAGTTGTTTTTTTATATAGATTAAAATCTGATTTTAATTTCAGTTTTTAAAATATAAAGCAAAGTAAAATAAAGATTAGATTTTTTATTGTGAATAAAAGATTAGATCTTTATATATAAAAACGTAGAGTATAGAAATACGATTTTTATTTACATGAAGGAATGATCTTTATACATGAATATGATAGATTTTTAGAAAGAAAAAGGATAGATTTTTAGAAAGAAAAAGAATAGATTTTTAGAAAGAAAAAGGATAGATTTTTTAGAAAGAAAAAGAATGGATTTTTAGAAAAGGGAAAAGATTGGATTTTTATAAATAAAAAAAGATTAGATTTTACATAGAAAAAGATCGGATTTTTAACATAGGAAAGTTAGGATTTTTAGCTACATAAAGCTATGATTTCAAATTACATAAAGATGTGATTTTTATGTTGATAAAAATATAATTTTTAACCCATGAAGAAAATAAAAATATAATTTTTAGTTCATGAAGAAGTGTGATTTTTATAGAGAAATCTTTGCATATAAAAATATGACTTTTATATGAAAGAGAATATAATTTTATTCATGTAGAGAAGTAAAAGTACGATCTTTGCGTATAAAGATTTGAAATTAAAAAATATGATTTTTATGTACATGTAGTGATAATAAAAATGTGATTTTTACTGTGAACAGCGTGTAAAGGATTGCGTTGGATTTCGGGCAAGTCCAGGCCATTCAGAAATTCAGAAATGAAATGGCGGAGTGGATCCCAAAGGTGAGAACTTCTCACTCAAATTTATTTTCTAGTTAGAAATATGTACTAGAATGCTGACGGTGCTTAGCAGCATCCGACACCCGTCGTCCACAGACCATGGACGACTTGTTTGTTTGATTGTGTTTGGATTGATTTGTTGTGTGAATTTGGTAAGTGATGTGGAATGGAAAATTATATATTCATGTGTTGAATAAAAGAAAATTCATGTCTTGAAATAAATCATTTATCGTTGAAAATATAAATTTAACGTGAATGTGAATAAAATAAATTATTCATTTACAAATCGAACGATTTGTTTATGTACACCCATTTTAAGGATATTGATTGGGACGATAAATTTTACACATCGCCCAACTGCACAAATAAAATATGTGTTTGTTGATTTGAAACCCCACACGGGTATTGGGATGATACTTAACGTACACTAGTCCCAATTGTATAGTTGTTTGTCGATCGATAGTTGACAGACAGTTGTATGGTGCACTTTGGTTGATGGTTGATTATTTATCGTTGGGATTATATACATGTGTTGTATGGAATCCACATAATTAACATTATATGGTAATTGATTGTGCCTCATTCCAATTTAGAAAATAAAGAATATTATAAAATATATATTCATGTGTTGAATTAAAATATATATTCATGTGTTGAAATAAAAAATATATATTCATGTGTTGAAATAAAATATATATTCATGTGTTGAAAAAGAAAAATATATTCATGTGTTGAATAAAAGCCGTGTTAATTAGATTTGCGCTATTTTGACGCGAACGATATTTATATCGATTTTATTCGATTTTATAACGAATATCGAAAAGAAATGATTTCAAAATCAAATATTTTGAAAATATTATCATTTATATATAAATGATATAGAATATTCAATTTTGATTAAAAATTGAACTGAAAGTGAGAATCGTTTTAAAACGAATTAAGAAAATATGTTTGAATGATATATATATTATATATATATAACATATATATAATAAATGGCCTGAATAGATCGCGCCGCGGCCGTTCGCGAATTTCGATCATTGGCTTTGAATGGATATTACGGGAGATCCGACCGTCGGATTCTCCTAAAACTGGAACCGTTGGGTTCGTATCGAAAAAAGCTTTCCAACGAATATGAGAAATTTGAAATCTAACGGTTGGATTTGGAATTATGTCCAAATCAAATTTGGAAAAGGTCGTTGTAAGTGCAGTTCGACGACCGTTGATGGAAATCGACTGTACGGGCCTTGATAAAATTATTAAAAATATTAATAATTTGTGAAAAATCATAATAAATGATTTGGGAAAATTTGGGATGGAAAACTCAGTATTTGAAAAGATAAAAGTAGATTTTTATCGAATTGAACTAGTATTAACTAGAGTTATAATCCAATTATTTTTAAAGAAATAAATGGGAATGAGAATGGGTTTTAAAATAACCAGAATTTCCAATATATGAATTGGAATGGATTTGAATCGAAAATCATCTTCGGGATATTTCGATGTTCGATTTCGTGATTATACAAGTATTGTTATGGAAATTTGAAAGATATATTTTATATCGTTATTTCCAATACGATATTTGTTGGTTTCAGAATTCGATATTGAATATAAGCCGATATATTTTCTATTCAGAGCCTTATATTTAATATCGAATTGGATTTTGGGTTTGTCGTGAACGGTGTCTTTACTAACATTGTTCTTGAACCCAGTTTAGAAAAGAATAAATCTTTTAATTAAGATTTAGTGAAATTGTCCAGTTAATTAGTGTTTAATTTAAATTGATTTTTGGGTTTATCATGAACGGTGTTTTAAATAACACTTGTTCTTTAACCCGATTAACAATGGGATGTGATTTTGGGTTTATCGTTAACCGTGTTTTACATGACATCGGTTCTTTAACCCAGTGAAAGATTAAAACTAAGTGGAGTTTTAATGAATCATTAATTAGATTGAAATGGTCGAGAATGGAGTATCACCAGTTTTGCACCAAAGCGATAGTTAAATCTTTAAGTAGATTTGAACGTGAAATGGTAATTAGTTTTACCGATAACACTGTGGTGTTAGATATGAAGTATTACCAGTTTTACTCCAGGGGATAAATAGGTTGGGTTTGGGAAATTAAATAAAGAATTACTTCGGTAAGGTGCGCTAATCCCGACTAGTTTGGAAAACCTTATTTTGGTTTGAAATCCAAAGGAATATTAAAGAATTTATCTTTGATAAAATTAATGGGAACCTTTCCATAATAATGTGAATATTTGAATAAAAGAATATTCTGAATTGGAATGAGGCGTATGTTGTGTTTGTGTAACACTCGTTTATTCTATACGCGAGTTATTCGGAAAGGCCGGGTTTATCCCATTTTGAATAACTGATACGACAATACGTCGAAGATGAAGACGGTGGTAGAAGACCGGAGGTCTTCACATCGTTTGGATGATTACTGATGATCTTGATTGGGCCGTACACTTAAGTGGAGGGAGTCAGTTGGTGATCGTCCAGACGTACTTGGAGATTGACGGATATGCGAGGAAAGTGCCTCCGGTTTCGTTCAGACCCAGAACGAACTTGTATGGACTGTGTGTCTGACATTGGATTTTATTTTATGTGATTGATTTCTATTAAATATATATATGTTTGGCGGCAGAGAATTTATTCTCTTGCTTAACGCCCTTTTCTGAGACGTACGAGCTCAGAGGTTATATATTGATGGATCTCAATCGCATGGAGTGAATTGCCTGTGTGGCAAATGATCAAGGCTTCTATTGAAAAGCAAAGTCTTGTGGTTGATGATCAAAGCACGGATTTAATATAGTGTAGCTTTGTGTAGCGTTTAATTCGCGAGTTTCACACCTGGTATGAACCAAAAACGGGAGACGGACCTCAGGGAGGGCATGCGTTTCTTTCTAGTTAGAGGCGGTGTCAGTGCTTAAACTGACTGACATTTATATTATTTTCACCTGTGTGGTTTTTGCTGTTGCGAGGCGCCTCGGATATATCGGTCGTTCTCGAACCGATGGAGTCATTAGCTGGCTCACTTATGCCCTATAGGGCGGGGAAACGCATGTTCAGGAATTTTAACCATCATCGGATGGCCGACCCTATCGCTCCAAGGGCCCACCTGAGTCTGGGTCCTGAGACTCGGACTAGACAGTCTCGAATCGGTGAGGATCTTACCCCCAGCCTCGGTTCATGCCATAAATGATAACCCAATTTCCAATACGTGATTTTGCGATTATGATTGTTTGAGCCTAGTATTGGCGACATAGTAGCATGGGATGTTATGCCGTCTATGATTGATACATTTATATTTGAAGTTGATTTCTTCACTTATAGTAATAATAAAAGATTAAATAATCTGTTTTAAACGTATCAAGCATTCTTTGGCTATTATAAGGTAAAAACCCTATCCTCCGGCTTGCGTTGCATTGTGTGATGGGACCTGGGTCTTATAATAGCTTCATTGTTCTTTATTTAGCATTGCGTTGTTTGTTATAAGCACTGGTATTCTTGGGAGGAAACCCATTCGGTGTTATACGGAGTGGTCCCTTGAGTTACCTAACCTTAAAAATAAAGATTAATAACTGTTTTTAGTTCTCACACCAGTCACATGACTGACCTGGAGTTTATTGTTTTAACCTAAACTCTGGGTGCCCTTATTTTCCGCCCGGGCAGCTAGTAGTTTTGGTTTTGCAGATTTATTCTTATAGGATCTTGGTTTATAGCTGAAGTGATATTCAGAAAGCTCTGTATTCGTGTGTTTATTTCAGTTATGTTTTGTATTATTTTTCCGCTGCAGTAATGTATTTAAATCTCTGATATTTGTCAAATGTAAAATATTTGTACATACTCTGTATTCTTGTACTCTGATGTAAATTGTTGTAATAATCAATGAAATGTTCTTCTGTTTGCGTTCTTATCTGTCGTGTTCTCAAAACGATCAGGGGTTTCGAACGGTCTTGGTCGGTTTAGCGATTGATTCGGATCGAGCGAAAATCCTTCTCGTTACAGTGGTATCAGAGCTCTGGTTTACAGAGCTCGAGAACAAGACACATTAGAACCAAAAGAAAGAATTCATCAGAGATTGGATTAGTAATATCCAATAGGAATGACTCGTTAGAGATGGGATCAATAGTATCCTAGAACGAGTGTAAAGAGCGAAATTTTTTAAAGGTAAAAAAAATGAAAACAAATTTTGTTTTGAAAATTAAATTCAATTACTCGTATTTGAATATTTTATTTTTATTGATTTGGACAATCGAGTATATGAGATTTTGCATATACGCGTCATGAACGTATATTCGAAGTTTTAATATACTGGATAGATATAGAATCACGCTCTAGTTGCCCGAACATGATTCTGATGGTGAGCATGACATCATTAGTATGTATGTTCGAGTATTCGAAAGTGAGATTTCTATATGTTTCCATATTGACTGGCGTGAGAACCAAAACTAGATAGGGCTTATTGTTGTGACTTAGCATCAAAAATGGATTTTTGTATATCAAAGCTATAAATTTGAAATGTTAACCAACTAATTGATTGATGGTTGTGTTGTTTGATTATTGGTTTGATTTATTTAGAATTTTGAACCATTAAGCCTAATTGTACCAAATATTGAACTGAATTGAAAATTATTGCATTTGCATATATGTATATGTGTATACATTGAACAGGTCATTGCAAAGAGGCTAAAGAAGAGGAATAAAATTGTTTGCCCTGCAAATAGGTACATGTTTATTGTATTTCTTGGGGTTTTGATGATTTTATGAGCCAATTGGCTAGCTGCTTGGTTGTTTCTTTTTCTTTTTGAGATCTGAGGGCCATTGGAGGCTATTTGAAATATCCCGATGCTCCCGGTGCAGGGGAGGTTATGGCGAAATTTTTCGAAAATTTAGGGTGTTAGCCAAATTTTTGAAAAATTTGAAAAGTTTTTAGAAACTGAAAAGTTGAAAAAATTAAGCCATAACGAAATTAATGAAAGTCGAGTTGATTAGAAAATAACTTTCAGCTTCGTTCCTTTTCGAGGACGAAAAGATTTTAAGTGGGGGAGAATGTAACAACCCGGAAAATCCAAGCCAACGTACAAAATTTATTTTGGCGATTTTAATGAATTTTGATTATTTGAAATGAATATTTTAAATAATAAAGGCGGAAAATTTATTTAAATCGTAGTTAAAACAAATAAATTTATTTTAATTATATAACGAGCCTGAAATGGCGCGGCAGTTCGAAAATTCGATTTCTAATTTCAATTGAATATACAGGATTCAATACTAGTCGGAATTGAATGAAACAAGAAATATTTGAATCTGTTTAATCATATCTTTCTAACGAAGTTAAGAAACCGAGATTTCACTTTATAGAGTGTAAGATATGCCCAGTTTAAAATTCAGAAAAGTCGCTAAGGAATTTATATATATTTTAATATATATAAAGCCCTTAAAAATGGAAATTTTGCAAACGACCTTCGTTTTTTACGAAACCACTTTTGTTGGATCCGGGATGTCGAGTTATTGCTAGATTCCAAAATTCATATTTTTCTGAATCAATATGTGAGCGTGGCGCAGTTAAACGCGTTTGACCACTTTTAGTTGAATTTAATCGACTGGAAAATGACCATTTTTCAGACGGTCTCAGAATTCGACGAAACTAGTTTTGTTAAGACCATATCGTCAATACGAAGCTAGAAATAATTTTTCTGTAATTTTTAGAGTCCGTATATAGCCCCGGTAAATTGAAATGTGCGTTTAAATTGAATATACAAAGATTTATATTTTAATTTTGACGAAAACTGATCGTAACGGTCGAATTGGCTCATGATACATATCCCATTGGGTTCGAAATGGGGGTAATTAGCTAGGGACGACAGTCGATGTGTCTCGTTTCGAGTTCAAACGAAAAGCCAACTTTTTGGATAATAAAATATATAAAATAATTAAAATATAAAATACCCCCCCTTTTCTTTCTACCCCCAAACCCACGTTAGATTTCAGAAATCCAAATAAAAGGAAAAAAAACCACGAAGTCGCTGATCGCGCCCAGCCATCACCGTCGGGCCTCGTCGCCAGCCTCCCTCCGCTCCCCTCCGATGATCCTCGCGCCCCCTCATTTCTCTCCTCCGCCAATTGGAAGACCCCCCGCGCCCTACCTCGTCGGATCCGCCCTCCGCCTCCAACCCCAGCGACGTCGCCGCTCGCGCCCACCAGACCGATCCTCCGCCTTCCCCATTCGCCACAGCCTCAGGCGATCTCCCCCCCCCTCGAAGCTCCTGCGCCTTCCTCCTCTTCTAACCCGAAAAGCCCTAACCCCTAACACCTGAAAGCAGCCACCCTTCTGAAAACCCGCTGCCCTAGCACCCTTCTCTGGCCGTGAAGTGCCCTCCCCCTTACGACAAAGACGCGATTTTTTTGCAAAGGTGAGTTTTTAAACTGAATCTCCTTTTAAGTTGTTTTTTATATAAATTAAAATCAGATTTTAATTTCAGTTTTTAAAATATAAAGCAAAGCAAAATAAAGATTAGATTTTTTTTATTGTGAATAAAAGATTAGATCTTTATATATAAAAACGTAGAGTATAGAAATACGATTTTTATTTACATGAAGGAATGATCTTTATACATGAAAGGATAGATTTTTAGAAAGAAAAAGGATAGATTTTTAGAAAGAAAAAGAACAGATTTTTAGAAAGAAAAAGGATAGATTTTTTTAGAAAGAAAAAGAATGCATTTTTAGAAAAGGGAAAAGATTGGATTTTTATAAATAAAAAACGATTCGATTTTACATAAAAAAGATCAGATTTCTAACATAGGAAAGTTAGGATTTTTAGCTACATAAAGCTGTGATTTTAAATTACATAAAGATGTGATTTTTATGTTGATAAAAATATAATTTTTAACCCATGAAGAAAATAAAAATATAATTTTTAGTTCATGAAGAAGTGTGATTTTTATAGAGAAATCTTTGCATATAAAAATATGATTTTTATATGAAAGAGAATATAATTTTATTCATGTAGAGAAGTAAAAGTACGATCTTTGCGTATAAATATTTGAAATAAAAAAAATATGATTTTTATGTACATGTAGTGATAATAAAAATTTGATTTTTACTATGAATAACGTATAAAGGATTGCGTTAGATTTCGGGCAAATCCAGGCCATTCAGAAATGAAATGGCGGAGTGGATCCCAAAGGTGAGAACTTCTCACTCAAATTTATTTTCTAGTTAGAAATATATACTAAGATGCTGACGGTGCTTAGCAGCACCCGACACCCTTCGTCCACAGATCATGAACGACTTGTTTGTTTGATTGTGTTTGGATTGATTTGTTGTGTGAATTTGGTAAGTGATGTGGAATGGAAAATTATATATTCATGTGTTGAATAAAAGAAAATTCATGTGTTGAAATAAATCATTTATTGTTAAAATTATAAATTTAACGTGAATGTGAATAAAATAAAATATTCATTTACAAATCAAACGATTTGTTTATGTACACCCATTTTAAGGATATTGATTGGGACGATAAATTTTACACATCGCCCAACTGTACAAATAAAATATGTGTTTGTTGATTTGAAACCCCACACGGGTACTGGGATGATATTTAACGTGCACTAGTCCCAATTGTATAGTTGTTTGTCGATCGATAGGTTGACAGACAGTTGTGTGGTGCACTTTGGTTGATGGTTGATTATTTATCGTTGGGATTATATACATGTGTTGTATGGAATCCATATAATTAACATTATATGGTAATTGATTGGGCCTCATTCCAATTTAGAAAATAAAAAATAATAAAAAATATATATTTATGTATTGAAATAAAAAATATATATTCATGTGTTGAAATAAAATATATATTCAGGTGTTGAAAAAGAAAAATATATTCATGTGTTGAATAAAAGCCGTGTTAATTAGATTAGCGCTATTTTGACACGAACGATATTTATATCGATTTTGTTTGTTTTTATAACGAATATCGAAAGGAAATGATTTCAAAATCAAATATTTTGAAAATATTATCATTTATATATAAATGATATAGAATATTCAATTTTGATTAAAAATTGAACTGAAAGTGAGAATCATTTTAAAACGAATTTAGAAAATACGTTTGAGCGATATATATTATATATATATATAGTAAATGGCCTGAATAGAACGCGCCGCGCCGCGGCCGTTCGCGAATTTCGAAAACTGACTTTGAATGGATATTACGGGAGATCCGACCGTCGGATTCTCCTAAAACCAGATCCGTTAGGTTCGTATCGAAAAGAGCTTTCCAACGAATATGAGAAATTTGAAATCTAACGGTTGGATTTGGAATTATGTCCAAATCAAATTTGGAAAAGGTCGCTGTAAGTGCAGTTCGACGACTGTTGATGGAAATCGACTGTATGGGCCTTGATAAAATTATTAAAAATATTAATAATTTGTGAAAAATCATAATAAATGATTTAGGAAAATTTGGGATGGAAAACTCAGTATTTGAAAAGATAAAAGTAGATTTTTATCGAATTGAACTAGTTATTAACTAGAGTTATAATCCAATTATTTTTAAAGAAATAAATGGGATTGAGAATGGGTTTTAAAATAACCAGAATTTCCAATATATGAATTGGAATGGATTTGAATCGAAAATCATCTTCAGGATATTTCGATGTCGGATTTCGTGATTATACAAGTATTGTTATGGAAATTTGAAAGATATATTTTATATCGTTATTTCCAATACGATATTTATTGGTTTCAGAATTCGATATTGAATATAAGCGGATATATTTTCTATTCAGAGCCTTATATTTAATATCGAATTGGATTTTGGGTTTGTCGTGAACGGTGTCTTTACTAACACTGTTCTTGAACCCAGTTTAGAAAAGAATAAATCTTTTAATTAAGATTTATTGAAATTGTCCAGTTAATTAGTGTTTAATTGGAATTGAATTGAAATTGATTTTTGGGTTTATCGTGAACGGTGTTTTAAATAACACTTGTTCCTTAACCCGATTAACAATGGGATGTGATTTTGGGTTTATCGTGAACCGTGTTTTACATGACATCGGTTCTTTAACCCAGTGAAAGATTAAAACTAAGTGGAGTTTTAATGAATCATTAATTAGATTGAAATGGTCGAGAATGGAGTATCACCAATTTTGCTCCAAAGCGATAGTTAAATCTTTAAGTAGATTTGAACGTGAAATGGTAATTAGTTTTACCGATAACACTGTGGTGTTAGATATGGAGTATTACCAGTTTTACTCCAGGAGATGAATAGGTTGGGTTTGGGAAATTAAATAAAGAATTACTTCGGTAAGGTGCGCTAATCCCGACTAGTTTGGAAAACCTTATTTTGGTTTGAAATCCAAAGGAATATTAAAGAATAAATTTTAAAGAATTTATCTTTGATAAAATTAATGGGAACCTTTCCCTAAGAATGTGAATATTTGAATAAAAGAATATTCTGAATTGGAATGAGGCGTATGTTGTGTTTGTGTAACACTCGTTTATTTTATACGCGAGTTATTCGGAAAGGCCGGGTTTATCCCATTCTGAATAACTGATACGACAATACGTCGAAGATGAAGACGGTGGTAGAAGACCGGAGGTCTTCACATCGTTTGGATGATTACTGATGATCTTGATTGGGCCGTACACCCAAGAGGAGGGAATCAGTTGGTGATCGTCCAGACGTACTTAGAGATTGACGGATATGCGAGGAAAGTGCCTCCAGTTTCGTTCAGACCCAGAACGAACTTGTATGGACTGTGTGTCTATTGGATTTTATTTTGTGCGATTGATTTCTATTAAATATATATCTGTTTGGCGGCGGACAATTTATTCTCTTGCTTAACGCCCTTCTCTGAGACGTACGAGCTCAGAGGTTATATATTGATGGATATCAATCGCATGGAGTGAATTGCCTGTGTGGCATGCCTAAGTGGCAAATGATCAAGGCTTCTGTTGAAAAGCAAAGTCTTGTGGTTGATGATCAAAGCACGGCTTTAATATAGCATAGCTTTGTGTGGCGTTTAATTCGCGAGTTTCACATCCGGTATGAACCAAAAACGGGAGACGGACCTCAGGGAGGGCATGCGTTTCTTTCTAGTTAGAGGTGGTGTCAGTGCTTAAACTGGCTGACATTTATATTATTTTCACCTGTGTGGTTGTTAATGTTGCGAGGCGCCTTGGATATATCGGTCGTTCTCGAACCGATGGAGTCATTAGTTGGCTCACTTACACCCCATAGGGCGGGGAAATGCATGTTCAGGAATTTTAACCATCATCGGATGGCCGACCCTGTCGCTTCAAGGGCCCACCTGAGTTTGGGTCCTGAGACTCGGACTAGATAGTCTCGAATCGGTGAGGATATTGCCCCGAGCCTCGATTCATACCATAAATGATAACCTAATTTCCAATACGTGATTTTGCGATTATGATTGTAGAGCCTAGTATTGGCAACATAGTAGCATGTGATGCTATGCTGTCTATGATTGATACATTTATATTTGAAGTTGATTTCTTCACTTATAGTAATAATAAAAGATTAAATAATCTGTTTTAAACGTATCAAGCATTCTCTGGCTATTATAAGGTAAAAACCCTATCCTCCGGCTTGTGTTGCATTGTGTGATGGGACCTGGGTCTTATAATAGCTTTATTGTTCTTTATTTAGCATTGCGTTGTTTGTTATTAGCACTGGTATTCTTGGGAGGAAACCCGTTCCGTGTTATACGGCGCAGTCCCTTGAGTTACCTAACCTTAAAAATAAAGATTAATAACTGTTTTTAGTTCTCATACCAGTCACATGACTGACCTGGAGTTTATTGTTTTAACCTAAACTCTGGGTGGCCTTATTTTCCGCACGAGCAGCTAGGAGTTTTGGTTTTGCAGATTTATTCTTACAGGATCTTGGTTTATAGCTGAAGTGATATTCGGAAAGCTCTGTATCCATGTATTTATTTCAGTTATGTTTTGTATTATTTTTCCGCTGTAGTAATGTATTTAAATCTCTCATATTTGTCAAATGTAAAATATTTGTACATACTCTGTATATTCTTGTACTCTGATGTAAATTGTTGTAATAAGCAATGAAATGTTCTTAAGTTTGCGTTCTTATCTGTCGTGTTCTCAAAACGATCAGGGGTTTCAAACGGTCTTGGTTGGTTTAGCGATCGATTCGGATCGAGCGAAAATCCTTCTCGTTACAGACCACTCATTTCGCTTGAGTGTATCGAATGCATATCACCAACGTTTGGGATCAGCAACCGTTTCCCGAATGGGACAGCATTGAATAGAATAAGGAATTAAATGAATTTCTCTATAAAGGTGATAATACAACCTAATGGGAGCTACCCACATAGCCATGTTGCCTGCCCGAATTTTTGTCATTTCCCGGTTGTTGAGGCCTGAGGCTACGCTTACTTGCCATTCATTGATAGCACACTCACTTTGAATGCCACATTGTCAGATCCGTTAATCATTAATTGATTTTCACAAATATATTCTGTATATTATGCTAAGGGAATAAATCTGTTGCCACCATATATATTTGTACAGTCCAAAATGCGATAATTAGAAATATTTTGTCAGTCATTCGTCCATACACGTTCGTTTTGGGACGGAACGAAACCGAAGGCACTATTCCGTACATCCATCCTAGGCAATCTCTACCTAGGACTTATATAACAGCCCTTGCACTTTACTCCGTCTTCAATATATTCAGCATACTTGGTTTGCAACGCTTATGCCAATACGGAGTGTTTCTTCGAATAATAATCCAACCGGTCTCTCCATATTAACAACGTTAAAATGGTCAAAAGCATTAATAGTCGGTGATTTAACTATCAAATGAAAAATGTCCGTGCACACACAACGATCTTATTTCCAAATGGAAATGTCGATCAAATCATCAAACATATATATATATATATTCATATTTTCTTATTTTCTATGTTTATAAAATATATGTTATTAATTCTGGAAAACATTTCCATATATCGCCTTCTTTTATTTTCTGTACTTACAAAATATCTTCTATTTATAATTGGAAATTATTCCAATTACTTATCTCTTTTCCGACTCTTTTATTAAAGTACTTAGGAAATATTTATTTTTCTATTTCCAGCTTACACTTATTTGGGTTAAAACGGATGTTGTGTAAAACATCGTTACGACAACCCAAATACCGTATTTAACTAAATCTTATTCAACATTGACCTTCGAGCCTGAATCTTACTATTTATTTGTTAATAATGACATCAATCAAGTTGGGGTATAACTACCTCTCAGACCTTGACTGAATAACATTCATAACGTCAAAACAGACAAGACTACTTACTCGAATAATCAATACCATACAAACCAATTATTCCATTTTTAAACATGTACATGCTTCTCTTTTTATTCTTACGAGGTTTTATTCATAGATTTCCTTTATGTTTAACTATTCTATTTTTAAGTTTGTTTTCCTTATCGAATTCTATATATATTGATATATAGATTTCTAGTTATCAAATTTTCTTAAAAATATTCTAAATCCTTAAATTTCCAGAAAAATTCGCCATAACCTCCTTTGTACAGGGTTACCGGAAAACATCAAACCTTGCCACACATGCCTCCCCATTCAAAAAGAAAATCAAAAAGCCAAGCGGCTTGCCGATACGGCGCATAAAACCTCATATTCAATTTAAATACATACGTTTTTGTCGAGCATTCTATTTATATCTCATCTCACACTTCATTCCATACCTGCTTAGCATATATCTAATCATTTCCACTTTATTCCAACTCAACCTAATCGTTTTAACTCAATTCGTTAATTAATTCGCTAATTAACTCTTTTGCCTATTTCACTTTCCTATTTGAACATAACATGTTCAAATATATTTTAACTTGCTTATAAACAAATTAAATTCTATTTTCAATTCAAGTTCCATATTCGATTTTGAATATAATTTGTCACATCACATTCACTTATCCCAAAGCCCAATTCTTATCAAAATTCGATTTAACTAATTATTCTTTAAATTGGTAAATCTTGTTCAAACATTAAAAATATGATTTTTGTTTCAAAAATCATTCACTTATACCACTTGAGTTCGTATTTATTTTACAACTCAAATCTGGATTTTAAAATTCAAAATCCATATTTTATTAACTTAAAATACTTTGATTTTAATTAATAAAACGTTATGGTATTAAAGTGGTCATGGCGCTGCTTTTCTGAAAATTTGATTTTGACATAACTAAAAATCTATACGATGAAATTCAGAATTTTCTCTTCCATTAGAAAACATTTATTCAATCGGTCCTGACGATTCTTGTTTTAATGAATTCCGATTTAAATTGAGTTATATATACTCAATTGAAGTTCGAAACGCCAAATTACGATCTACCGTGCCGCGGCGAGTTCATTTTAATTATATTTATATATATAAACGTTTAAACTTCGTTTATATATAAATTCCAACTCTATTCTAATATATTTTAATATATTCATCCTATTTACCAAACCCAACTTAATATTCTCAATTTTCCCTATTCGTCGATTACTTCATAACTAAGTTATAAATTTATTTATTACTTAAATTTCTATATCTAATCCTAATTTGTTTAAAAATAAATTATTTTATGAAATTCGATATAATCGAATTCCAATTATAAACTCGTTGGATTTTTCTCAATTCAACTTATATTCTGAGTTTCGAAATAAAATCAATCATTCTATTTCAAACCCTTCTCAATTCACTTTTAAATTCATATTTGAACTTAAATATTAAGATTATCCAAGTGATAATTATCTCACTTAATTTATAAACGTCGTTTATAAAATTAACTTCCTTATTTTATATATTAAAACAAGTTTCCATTTCGAATTCCCTTTGAAATCCAATTCATTTTATATTCTAAATTCCAGAATAAAAACCGTTGTTTCCTTTTCAAAATGATTTCAACTCTCTATTTTTAAATTCAAAATTGAATTTAAAACTTCAAATTATCTAATGATAATTTATCATACTAAAATATAAACGTCGTTTATAATTTAACTTCCTTATTTTATAAAGTTAAAACAAGTTTTCCATTTCGACATCTATTAAAAACCAAAACCTTATTTTGGTATATTCTCTTTATTAAAACTTATCTATATAAATATAGAACCCGTTTTCATGTGTTATTTAGTTTCTATTTAAATTAAATTTAAATATCCTATTTGGGAATAATCTATTTTTATAAATCCGACATAGTCGAATTCAACATAAATCCTAAGGATTGATTTAACTTCATTTATATTCCGAATATCGGAATAAAGTTAATCGTTTATTATTTGAAACGATTCTAAGTTCTTATTTTAAATTCACATTTGAATTTAAAATATTTAAATTATCCAAATGATAATTTTTCACCTTTCTTTATAAGCATCATCTATTTTACTTGTTTTCTTTTTAAACAAGTCTCGATTTAAAATTCATTTTTGAAATTAAATTTCTACGTGGAAAAATAAATTTCCCTTTTTTTTAAATTCACATATGAATTTACAATTCCGAGATTATCTAAAAGATAATTTTTCCCATTTCATTTATCAACACCGTTTATAAATTCACTTCAATTCCCTGAATGATTAATTTATAAACATCATTTATAAATTTCAATACTTGTTTTATTTATTCAAAACAAGTTAATATTTTTCGAATTTCAAATTCTATTTTTAGAAAAATAGAATTTTCCATTTAAATCTCAAATATCGTTTCCACGGTATTTTTATATATCAACATTTTAGCCCAGTTATATTTAAATATATAAAAAAAACACTCAATTATCAAATCACGGGTTTTATAACACATCATATATGATAATATATATGTGAAAACAAACAGTAATAAATTTTGAGGAATCCAGTTGGATTCCTCCAACCTGTTTTTCCTGCATCCACGGACGTTAGCCCACATAAATAATACCCATCCGGCTTCGAGGCAGGATATCGCGGTATGAAGGTCATCCACTATATATATTGTCGGGCGCATAGGGAAATCATCCGCTAATGATACTGCGGGCATCCGCTAATGATACTGTAGGAATCCAACCACCAATATATATAATAGCCACAAGCACCAATCCTAAATAACTAATATATATTTATAATAGCCATAGTAATATTATAATGCATTCAAACAATCAACGAACAATTATTTTAACTAAATAAAAATAATTCTAAATAAATTTGAGTGAGATTTACTCACCGTGATTTTATTTTCATCGAATATTCAAAATTTGAATTCTCTAAATTCACGGTTGACTCCGAAAAATTCCAAACCACTTCCCGAATGTGTATTTCACAGCTACGGGTCGACTCAACCTATTTATGTGATTTCTAGACCTCATATGCACACGATATAAATTTTATAAATAACTGGACAGTTTGAATAAGAATTAAAATTTTACTTAATTAACTAAAATGATTACCTTACTTCCCATCTCACACTAACAACTACAGGATGTATATATTTTAAATCCTGCATACCCCAAAAATCCTTGGCGAGTTTGCCTCACCCAAGTTCTAGTGCTACTCTCGGCCTCCACCCTGATATTAACAACTCCAACAGCCACTCCAAGAATCCTACTGCCTTAGACGAGCCAACCACCGAACCAACTCCACAAACAACAGATACAAGCTCCCCAAAACCCATCGTCGCATCCTTCTCATTCATCCCAGATTTACCCAATACTGTCGCCCCTCAAACCGTGCCCACAGAAACCACTTGA